>CM031234.1:157608275-158233057 GCA_018340775.1 Taxus wallichiana var. yunnanensis
CAATTATATGGTCATTTGAAGAAGTATTCCATCCAATACTTCACCCGAGGAATTAGTTACCATGGTAAAGTTTCCATTAGGATCCAAAACCTTTAATATTTGTGTAGATGTGATTTTTTTCCAGCAAGTTAAATGCATTATCACATTTATTAGTCCATGAAAACTTTTTATCCTTTTCCGCAATGAAGTAATTGGTCCACCACTCTTGAAAATTATTTAAATTTTTTTCTCTAGTACCTAGTAAGTCCCATACGACTTCTTACATCATGTACATTTTTAGGTGATGGCCACTCAAGAACGGATTTGATTTTTGATGGGTTAATATAAATACCATATTTGTTTATGATATGACCAAGATATTATACTTCATTTTGATAAAAAGAAACTTTGAAATCTTACCACGAGTTTCCTCTTTCTCAAAACTTCCAACACTACTCTTAGGTGTTTATTGTGTTCATCAATGTTTTTAGAGTAAATTAGAATATCATCAATAAATACTAAAACAACTTATCTAAGTATTCTTGATAAATGCTATTCATAAGGTTCATAAATGTTGTTGGTGCATTATTGAGTCCAAATGGAAAAATAATAAACTCATAATTCCCATAACATGTTATGAATGTTGTTTTATGAATATCATCATCTTTTATCCTTAACTGATGATAACCAAATCGTAAATCAATCTTAGAATAAACAAATGCATCTCTCATTTGATCGAAGAGATCATCAATTCTTGGAAAATGATATCTATTATTTATTTTTTCTTTGTTAAGCATGTGATAGTCAACTCATAACCTTAAAATTTCATCCTTCATTTTAACAAACTGGTGTTCCCCAAGGAGATACACTAGGTTGGATCAATCCTTTAACAAGATTTCATGTAGTTGTGCTTTGAGTTCTACTAGATTTGTTGTTGTCATTCTATAAGTTGATTTTGATATTAGTTCTGTTCCACGTGTAATGTTAATTGTGAACTCAAACTCTCTTTTAAGAGGAATTCGAGTAATTATTCCGAGAAGGACATCCCTTAACTCATGTAAAAGTGGAAAATATTCTAAAGAATTCTTACCTTCCTCACTAAAATATGATATTTTAATAGCGTACATAACATACGACCCTTGTTTTTGGATTTCGTAGTTGTATTGTAGAGATTTGTCTAACTTCAAAATATCTTGTAATTCCTTGAATGATAGATGTTTTATATGCATTATCAAGATATCATATTCATTTCTCAAAGTAGTCTAATGGTTACTTGTGGTTGAATAACCAGATTTAATCATATTGTGATGTCATAAGACCCTAAGAGAGTCACATAAAGGTTAAATTTAGTGGTAAAACTAGGTAATTTCAATGCTACTTCAAACATTCATTGGTCTACCATATGAATAACATCATTCCCATATTAAAAAGTCCACCTGTTTTCCTTAACTCTAAATTTCTTAGAAAATTATCCATTAAGTTACTTGAAATAAAACACTCTGGTAACACTGGTGTCAAACAAAACATTAACTGAAAAACCATAAAGCTTACCTAATACTTCCATTGGGGTAGCCTATTTTTCTGCTTAGTGATTACCCACTATAAATTGAATTATTTATTTACGGTTATTACCCTGATTAATTTGGGGATAATTATTTGCATAATTTTCACCACCACATTTTAAACATCCCACAACAAGTCCGTTTCTTTAAAATTTATTTTCCCCAAAATTAGTACTATTTTACTCATTCTTTCTTATATTTACAATAGGTTTAGCTACTATATTTTTCTTGAAAGTCTTCATTTTGCTTCCCTCTTTCTTCCACCAAGTTTTCTAGGATAAAGTGGTGCGGCAGTGAGCTAACTCTCTTCTTGTTTTTCTCATCCCTAAAGGATGAAATTGCTTGAAATTTTGTTCTTGCCTTATGGCCTTTTCAAACACTTATTCCATTGTATATGGTCCATGAACATTTACCTCATTTGGACTATGTTTGGGATTAATCCCATGATAAACTTATGGATCAAAATATTTTCGTACTTTTAGTATTGGGGCACATATTTTAACAACTTAGTAAAATGTTCCCAATACTCCACAACACTCAATTTACCATGAGTTAAGTTCTAAAATTCAAAATTTTTATGATCAAAATAGAGTTGAGGTAACCAACATTGACAAAAATATACCTTGAACTAATCCCAAGTGATGGAGGAATTATCTACTCTCAATTCAATCTTATGGTTATCCCTCCATGAATATGCTTCATTAGAAAGTTGGAAAGTGCCCCATTCTGGTTTAGTTTCCTTAGTAAAGTCCTTTATTTCAAAATACTTCATTTCACTTAACCATTTTTCAACACCATCCCCCAAAGTAGGCCCATAAAATTTGGGTGGGCTGATTATTTTTATGTCCCTAGATAGTTCAATAGCCAAACAAGCTCTTTTATCCCCTTTCTCATTGTTATCACCTTGCTTTGATTAGGTTGTTATTCCTCATGCTCTTCAAGTTATTCTTCCTCACATTATTCATTTTATCCTCCTACCTGATTCTCTAAGGAATCTATATGATTACAAGTTTCTAAAGGACTATTATAATTTTATCTAACTTCTCAACCGTTGAACCTTCAACATTAGCTGAACTTGTTCCATCATCACGGTTCACCCTTCTTCTAACCATTGTATCATGTTAATGAAAGGATAAGATTTCGTTAGCGTTATGAACCCATTGAATTCAATAGATGATAAACATATAAATCTAATACCAACCTGTAACACCCATGTTATGATTCATCCAAACTAAGGGATTTTTTAAACATACCCCTTAAGTACAATTAATGATTTCAATGTTTAAAATTATAGTTAGCTTCATTGCTAAATAATCTAAAATAATTAAATATTCACAATCCATATTATAAAATACAATAACCATGTGCAATTATAAGGGTATATCTAGATATCTAATCTCTCCCTTAAATCACTCTCATCGAGTGTGTATACTTTGTATACTTGCTTAAACCTTTTACAAGTTATGAGAACATGTGTGCATCTCCTTAATGCCTACCTAGAATATATTTACAAAACTTCCATCCGGTATCGAAACTTTTGATTTAGGGATTGGTGAATAGACAACGTAGTTATAACTTAAATTACTTTGGCCAAAGTTTTCAAGCATTTGTTTTTAATCTTAGTTTGAGATTGCACACTAGCCTACAATACTTGTCTTCTATCACCACATAACCATATCAATATAGTTATCTAGATTCACCGTTGTTTAAGAAGGGGATTTAGGTAATAAGAGGAAAGTCCATTATTTTCTCATTTCCCTTATGAGGATAATCCCATTCGTACCATCTTAGGATCCCTATGGGAAAGATAGGGACCACATAATGATTACCATCATTACATCCTCACTACCCTTCCCATAGCCATCCTAAGTTGGCACAAAGCGAATACATAGCAAGTAGATGAATGTAAATTACACTCACGCTTCTTATTTTCATAGGTTACCTTAGTTCATTAAAGTAACTAAGTATTTCTTAACGACACGTTAAAAATTATTGTTTCACAATATTTAATAGGATCTCATAAGAGGTCATAATAACTCATCGAGTTACTATCTATTATTAGTACCTCTTGTCATATTTTCCTCAACATATTTTTTAACATTAGGTGTAGGTTAACTATTTATTTTACCATACTTGAGTTATTAATTCCATTTACTAGACATGAATATTACATTAATGCCATTAAGTACATATAAATCTTTATTTCATTTTCATTGTTATCCTTTTTGTTTATATGTCATTATTCGATTGCTTTGATTACTCTTTCTGAATTAATGCAATCTGAAATATTCGCATAACTTAAAAACAATCAACTTAATTATTAATTAAGCTGTATAAGTAGAACATCCATATTTTCAATTTAACAAGATAAGTCATAAAATCTGATTTCAAATAAGGATAAACCTTAATCTTCATTAATAATGATTTACATCAATAAGCAAGAATAATACATTGGGCCATAATGCCTTGAATATGATGTGATGACATTTCAATCACATTATCAATTGATTACAATAATCCTTTCAAGTATTTCTATCAAAATAAGCTTAAGACGTAAAACATTCACAAATCAAATCCAAACAATCACTTCAAGTATGTTGGCCTTTCCTGCATACCCTTATTCTATGATGTAACTATAAGGAAATAACTGAATAACATATGGCTAAGATCATACTTAATTAATAAGTGATGATCATAAAATCCCTAGTTTTACATCAAGATATCTATCTCATTACATTAATAATGATATTCATATTTATATAAAAACAATATGTCCTCTATCACTATATGCAAACAACCAAATATGACTAAAAAATATTGACAATATTGGATCATACACCACATCCCAAAACCATAACCAACTGAAAAAATGCTTATGTAACACTATTTTAAGAAACCTTTATTGAGTTGTCTACATCTATGAATAATTTTTGATCTTTAGAACTTCAACATTTGAAGCTCAGACTATCTTAATCCATTCAGAAGATAACATTAATACATAGTTAGAGAAATAAGTACATCAATGATAATCATACAATATCAAATTTACATATCTCAAAGAAAGTAATAGAAGGAGGAGACATAGCCCAAATATGTCATGCTTAGCAATCCCACATTCAAATATAACAAAAATGTTCCAACGATGGCTCAACTATACTATTATATAATCAAATCAATAAAAGTGTTCTCTTCACCATTATTTACAACAAATGGGATTGTACATTGTCTCTACCATCCATTTTTCAAATTAATTGAACAATAATGATCTAAAATGCAAGTTCAATCCATTTTGTCTAATACCTTCATTCTTCCCAAGTTTAATGCCCACAAAAAGACTATTTAGCTCAATATGTTTATGAGGGAGTGGAAACTACAATTATAACCATACTTTTAACTCAAAATTCCCAAGAAACTGAACATGGTTAAAATAATAACAAAAAAACCATTAAATCCATAAAATTAGAAGGACACACAAGCAGGAGAAGGATAACAACTATACTCACAAAGAGTTGTAAAAATAATCATTTTCATCTATATTTCATACTACCTCCTTAATCCCTTGCTAGGTTTCACAATATTAAACCATAAACGTATGTAGACAAGTAATGCAACCATAGTAGCGTTCTTACTAAGATCTTTATCATGCTTCATTTTTTCTAAGTTTCACACATTTACCCAATACCAAAACATATTAAACCCTAGGATTCTATTTATAATCCCAATCGAGTTCAAATACCAAATAATAAACCAGAGGAAAAAAATTCAAAGTCTTCATAATATTTCAAGAATCAAACATATTATTTTTTAGTTTTCTCATATTAATCGGAAGCAAAACATGAATAAGAAAATATTAATAACAATCATGCTCGATAGGAGCTATAAAACAAGTGATATCAGAAAAGCAAAAAGAGCTAGAACCAAAGAAAAACAACAAATCCCTATAAGAGGGAGAGAAGGAAGTGCATTAAAATGGGAAATCCTACACTAATAGAGGTGATAACACCAAGAAAGGGTGTGGAAATATCTGCTTTGAGGGAGAAGGGAGAAGGAAAATGGAGTAGGGAGAGGCCAGAAAAATGTGACATAGACCCAAGGCTTCATTCACCATATGTTCTCCATAAAACAAAACAATATGAACCTGTAAATGAGAAATACATGCACAAAATACAAAAATAAGAATGGAGAGGCAAGGAAATACAATAAAATAAGTGCTAGGGTTGAAGGAAACACCACAAAACAAATATTTTATTACTTTCATAATATGCACAATCCATTACATATGAAGAATAGAGGCACAAGAACACCTACCAGGCCCATGTGAAGGCTTACAACTCATTGGTGTTGAGAAAATATTTTTCAGAGTTTCCCCACATCCCAGAATATCCCCCTCTCAAATGAGAGGTTTTTACAATATATAGAAGAAAATGAGAAAGAGAGAAGAGATAAGAATCTTGAAAATCCCCCTTTACCCACCAACAACATGTATTAATTCTTTGGAAAAGAGCATGGGTGACTTTCCAAACTCATTCCCCAATGTCCTTTTCCTTGTGGAAGAAGAAAAGAGGATCATATAATAGTAAATGCTGGCTACTGGGAAACTGGAACTACACTTTTGGAGCTGGGGATTTTTTTCCTTTTTCCTTCACTTGTTTCCATGAAAATAAAATTTTCAGGTTTCCATGATGTAGAGCATGAAAATATATTTTCAATGATATAATATTTGTCCAATTTGGAGCAGGGAATCGAAAGATATGATCATTTGAATTTTTGCATGCTAGGATGAACAAGAGAGTGACACGTGGAAACATTTGATTAGCTCGGGATTTCCTCTATCTACGTATGCATTGATTTGAATTTGCTACATGTTGCTCTCTCACCTTTGGTTATGGGGTTGGGCCTTATAAAACCTCCATTATCCATCGCATGAAGCACAAACCAATGAGAAAGATCCATGCATGTCTCAATGTCGGTCTTTGCTATAAAGACCTTGTAAGAAAATGAAACAAAAACTAATGAGAAATATCCATACTTCTTGTAATGTCGGACTATTCTTTTATCCCAATTGACAACCATGAAATATGAGCCAATGAAAAAATATTAATGCTCCTCGCAATGTCAAAAATTTGATAGCCCTTTATGACCATTGCAAAACATGAGCCAATAGGAAAGCTCCATATATGAAACTTGTTCGCCTTTAAATGGTTCGCCTTTACATCATAAATTCTATTTAGGAAGACTTAAAACTATTAGCTCACCATGTGTCCTTACCGACCGCTAACCTTGCTCGGACCTAATGCATTTATTGAACTCGGTTCATTCTTGGGCTTGAGATCCGTCGATTCCATCACTCGAAGTGTGACAAAATTCCACCACATGTTCTCCTTGTATAATTGATTTTGCACAATATTTTGTTGCCTTCACTCGCCGTATGATCTTTGACTTTCCTTGACCCAATCCTGGACCTGAAATCCTATTGAACATAATTAATTATGTAGAATTTACATCCACAAAATGCTTGGGTGTGAGGAGTGCGAAATCTTGCCACATGGCTTGCTACTTGATGATTGGCATTGAAATTGACAGCCAAATGAATGTCACATAACCCTTTAAATATAACCTAATAAATATTTAATCCTTAGTCTCCTATGGGTTTTAAATGTCAGTGGCCAGTGCGTTGGAGAGGTGGAATTTGACAATTGTTTAAACATATTTCCCCTTAAAAATGGCTAAGTCCATTTTTAACCTTGTTAAAGCCAAAATAACCCAGGGGGTATTTTGGGATAATAATTTGGCGACCTCAAAGGTAATTTTCGTACTAAATTGAGAGACTAGGAGCCTTTTTGAAATCCATTGGGCATGGAGTCAAGCCCAAAAACTTAAAAACTGATCCGAACTTGAATTTTTCTTACCCCTGAGCTATGTGAAGCATTGCATGACCCGGAATTGATGTGAAACTTGAATTGATCATTCTCATTATAAGAATTTTTCAATTAAGTTTTAATGAGAGTGGAAAATCGTTTTAAACCTAAAATTTCACTGTTTCCTCCACAACTAATCTGATGAGACAAAGAATGAGCATATGAAACTATCCCAAATATGATTTTTTTCCAATTTTTGAAGAAATTAAAGAACTTGGTCCCTAAATAAGAGTGGAAAAATGTTTAAATCTAGACCCAAACATTGATTTATTGGAAAAGATGAAGCATTACAGAGTTCTGAATTTCATGTTAATTGATGCATGCACTCGGGCTGCCCCAAACAATGTCTTCTTCCCCATGAACACTATTTCCACCAATGTATTGTGCAACAACAACAAAACCTCAAAACTATGTACAAAGTAGAAAATTATACATGTTTCAAGTGGAAACATACAAAGTGTGCACAAGCACTTCTTATACTAAAAGCAAACCTACTATACCCTACTCTAACCAAAGGCAAAGGAAACTTAAACAAATCTTGCAATAGGCAGGGAGAAATAGCTTCCTTTCCTCACAAATTTAGACCATGTAATTGATTTCACACTGAACATGGTCAATAACAAGAGTAAAAACTACTACGAAGTTGGTTTATTACCCTTTCCTCAAAGTATCAACAACAAGCAAGATGATTTTTTGGAGAGTAATATAAAACTCTTGACTTCGAGGGTTTTGGATGCGAGATTTTGATTATGATCCATCTCCCTTTTCCTATCGAAAATGTACGATGGTGGGTCATGATCATAGAAATTGTCCTCTTCATAAGAAAAAATCAATCCCTTAGTCAGTCCATAAAAGACAACTAATAAAGATGCAAAGGAATGGCGGTGATTGGGAAAAAGGGAAAGTTGTAGAAACAAAGGATCATCTTATCATCCAAGAGGTTGTTAAAGAAGCATATCCCTCGATCCATCTTAATACCCCATGCAAGGAATTGGTTGTCTCCGGTTTTCATGAAGTCAATGATTTTGAAGATGAAGATGAAAATGAAAATAAAGATCTGGGCTTGGAAGAGGTGGTTCTAGAAACAGAGGAAGGGGCTAGCCAAGATTCAGAAGGTAATGCTTTTTCTCTGCAAGTGGCCTGTGGACCTTCACTGGATGAGGTTTCTTCCATTGGTCGAGTTCCTTTGGTCGAGACAAGAATAACTCCTACCCATGTCTAATGTTTTTCAGAATTCTTGCAGACTATGTTGCTGATACGTATGATTTAGTGGTCTCTCCTAAGACCCAATAAGTAAATCAAAACCTATTACTTCTTGTACCTTAAGAGCTGATGTTGGTAAGGAATCAACTCCTAAGGGTAGGAAAATTAATAAGGAATTAAGGGAGACTAACTCTAGGAGGGAAGTAGATCTTTGGTATTTAGTACTGGGAAGTTATTTCTCTGAAATAAGAAATTTTAAATGATCCTCCTCTCTTGGAACATTAGGGGATTGAATAACCCCACTAAACATAGAATTGCTAAGGATATTAGAGTTAAAAAAAAACCAAATATTCTCATTCTCCAAGAAACCAAAATGAAAATGGACATGATTTAAAGAGGTGGGTAGGAAAATTGGAAAGAAATTTACTTGGGAGGGTTGAGCTCCTCGGGGAGCCTCGAGAGGTGTTTTCACTATGTGGGATCCTAGAATAGTGCATGGTGTTCTTATCCTTTCTTCCCCTAGTCATGTGGTTATGAGTTTCACGGAAATCATCTCTAAAAAATCTTGGTATGTTTCAAATATTTATGCTCCCAATAAACTCAGTGAAAGATGAAAATTCTGGAAGGATCTCTCGAGCTTTTGACTACTTTTTAAAGACAAAGATTGGATTGTTGGAGGAGACTTCAATACCCCCCTTTTCCCTGGTGAAAAGAAAGGGGGCTTGATATCTTGTTCTAAAAGTATGGAAGATTCAATGACTTCTTGACCAAGAATAGTCTGTTTGATTTAGAATTGGAGGGATCCAAGTTTACTTGGGTAAATAGAAGGATGGGAACTAAAATTATTTAGATTAGATTGGATAGATTTATGGTGAGTCATCTTTGTATGATCAATCAAATTTATTCTCTAAAAAATCTCCCCAGAATTGGATCAGATCATAATCCCATTCTTCTTGATTTGGGGATGAATCAATCTGAAAAAATATAGACCTTTCATATTTGAAAAGATGTGGTTAGATCACCCTGATATTTTCAATAGAATTCAAGAATGGTGGGATATTCAAGTTTGTGGGGTTGTTAGTTTCAGATTGTGTTTTAAACTAAAGCATATTAAAAGTAACCTTAAAAGATGGAATAAGGATACTTTTGGAAATATTTTCCAGGAAAAAAGTAGAATTGCTGAAGATTTAAGAAATATTGTGAACTTTATAGAGAACGATGGTCTTAACACTGTTCTCAAGGATCAAGAACAAAAACTCCCATTTGAATACCATGAAATTTTGGCTAAAGAAGAGGTGTATTGGAGACAAAAATCTAGGGTTAAATGGCTTAAGGAGGGGATAGGAATACTAAATTCTTCCACTTCTCTACCACTTCCAGAGCTAATATCCTAAAGATTAATGAGATAAGAAGTGATAATGGGGAGATCTACATGAATAGTAGGATATCAATGCCACAATAATAAATTACTTCAAGGAGATTTTTAAATAGGGGCCGATGTCGGAGGAGCTGGTTCAGAATAAATTCTGGATCTTTTCCAGAATGTTATCACCCCTCTTGAAAATAGAGATATCTTAAGGAGCCCCTCGGAGGAGGAAATTTGTTTTGTGATCTTTGATATGGAACTAGATAAATCTCTGGGATTGGATGGTTTCCTGCCTTTTTCTTTCAAAAATTCTAGGAGGTGATAAAATATGAGGTCATTGAAATGGTCCAAGATTTTTTCAACAATGGTCATCTTTTGAGGCAAATGAATAACACTTTCCTAGTACTAGTGCCGAAAATTGCTGGTGCTAAGGAGGTTAAGGATTTCAGACCTATAAGCCTGTGTAACATCAGCTATAAAATTATAACTAAAATCATAGTTGGGAGGATTAGAATGGTTCTTCCTAACTTTATCTCTAGGAATCAGGGGGATTTTGTTCTGGGAAGGCAAATTACAGATAACATTATTGTGATTCAAGAAGCCATACATTCCATTGATAGCTCTGGAAGATCGGAAATGTTTCTCAAGTTGGATATGCATAAATCCTTTGATAGGATAACATGGTATTTCCTCCAAGCCATCTTGTTAAAGTTGGGTTTCGATAACTTCCTGGTTAATATGATTATGACCTACATATCCACTGCTAGTTTCTTGGTTTTGGTTAATGGAAAACTGGAAGGTTTCTTCCAAGAAGGTAGAGGGATGAGATAAGGTGATCCTCTTTCACCTTTTCCTTTATGTCATAATGGTTGAATCCTTGAGTAGGATCTATAAACTAGACATGTTTTCAAATAGTATCCATGGTATTAAAATCTCTAATGGTCTTCCCTCTATCTACCTCAATCAATTTGTGGATGATAAATTTATGATGGGAAAGGCCTCTATCCATGAGGCCTCCAATTTTAAGGTGGTTCTTAATGATTATGAACAGTTTCAAACTTGGATGGTTAATTTCCATAAAATTTCTATTTTTTCATCAATTTGAAGAATCAAGTTCAAGATAGATTAGCTCACATCCTGGGGTACAAGATTAAGCATTTTTCATATTCTTATCTGGGTACTCCCTAATCCATAGGAAGTCTCGACTTCATGGTTTGGAATGCTCTCTTTGGAAAGAGTTAATAGTAAAATCTCGCCGTGGATGGGTCTCTTGCTTTCTCGGAGTTGGTAAGATTGAACTGCTCCAAAGTTCCCTTCAAGGAATTCCTATTTATGTGATGTCTCTTTTCATGCTCCTTGCTAAAATTAAGGAATCCTTGGAGAAAATCTAGAAGAGATTCCTTTAGATGGGAGCTGGAGAGAAGTTCAAATTCCCTCTTGTGGCCCAGGACAAATTCGAGAAAACCAAATCTTTGTGGAGGCTTGGGGTTAATAAATATTTCTCTTATGAATGATGCCTTAATTGCTAAGGTAGGTTAGAGGATTGTTAGAGAGGAAGGAATTTGGGTGAAAATTATAAAGATGAAATACTTATGGAATATAGGTAGAATGGAATCCTTTTTTAATCAAGATAATCTTCCTAGAGGGTCTCCCATTTGGAATTATTTTGTGGCCTCTAAAGAAATATTAACCAAAGCTACTATATAGGAGATAGGAAAGTGCTCTAGAATCAATTTTTGGTATGATAATTGAATTAAGGATTCCCCTTAGCTAACCTGGAAATATGGAAAAGGGTTTCTCAATTCTACAAGGAAACAAGAAAATTTTGGATTCGGGACTTTTGGATCCAGGAATATTCTGTCAGATGGGAAACCATTGAACCTCCTTCAGATTTTTATGGTGACATCCAACCCTTTCGGGCTCTCAATAAGAAATTAAGGGATTTCCACATCCCCATGTTCCAAACCAAGGAGGATTCCATCAAATGGAAAGAAGAATATTCTGGAATTTTCTCGGTTAAATCTACCTACATGTTAAATTTCAAGACTAATATGCACAAGGACTATTGGGGTAAACTTTGGGTGAAGGATCTTACCCCAAAGGTTAATATCTTTTACTAGTTGGCTACCCAAAATAAAATCTTGACTGTGGATAATCTCAGGAAAAGGGGAATGAAGCTTCCCAATAGATGTTCTCTTTGTAGGAAGGAGGAGGAAAATGTCAACCATATCCTCCTTCATTTATCCTTCTCCCATGATGTCTTTTCTTCCATTCTAGATCTGTTTAATATCTAATGGACCTTGCCCTTGACGATTGAAGACTGTTATTTTCAATAGGAGAGTCCCTTTTGTTTTCCCATTTTGGTCGGGCCTAGAATATTTCCCTCCCTAATTTTTATAGGGATTATGGAAGGCCGGGAATGATTGTATATTCTGGGATCAAAAATCTCTTCTCTTGAAAGTTATAAGAATTTTTTTGGCTGCCATTAAGGAAAATATTAAACTCTTTAAAGGAAAAGTCAAGAAACCCTGCCTAAAAAGTGAGAAGAAAGATCTTGATAAGTTCTCCCTTGGACCGGTGGAATTACAAAAACCAAAAAATAATTCCAGTTGGATTAGGCCTGTGGAAAATATTGTCAAGATAAATTTCGATGGAGCATCGAAAGGGAAATTGGGTCTTGCTAGGGGAGGGGGAATTTTAAGAAACAATGAAGGAGATTGGTTGTTTGCTTATGAGGGTCAATTAGGAAGGAAAACAAACAACATGGTGGGAGCTAGAGATCTTATTTGGGGGGGTTTGTTGGCTAAAGAAAAGTCTTCAAGGACATCCAGATTGAAGGTGATTCTCTCATAATTATTAATGCCCTTAATAATTAGGGTTCCATTAATTGGTCCATAAGAAATATCTTGAATGATGCTAAGGAAACTTTAAAATATTTTATAAGGGTTTCTTATAATCATACTTTGTGTCAAGGGAACAAGTGTGTGGATAAGATGGCTAATTACTGAGCCATTAGTAATGATTACAAGATCTGGTGTAAAGATGATGAATTACCCATAAACATTAATGAAACAATTAGTAGAGATAGAGGGCACCAAGTTTGATGATTTTGGCATGAGTGAGCTCCAGGGGTGACAACTTACTTAATATATTTTTTTCCATGGTTTTGTTAGTATGAAAGGGGTCTGATTTTGAGAAGTGTTAACAAACAAGGGAAGTTTAGTCTCATGAAGATGGGTGGTGATAGGATTAGAGTTGAACTCAAGCTTGAGCATTGAAGATTTGAATTAGCATTTGTAGAACAAGCTTAATATTGGGGTTTCAGTAATTTCATCACCAAATTACATGGTCACGACCCCTCCTATCAAAGGATTTTGGAAAATATTGGAAAGAGGGTAAGTTTGAGGTCAGAGGTATGGAAATTGAGGTTTATGAGTCCACCATTTCCCTTGCGATGAACATGAAAATGGATGGGCTCATAAGGAAAGAACTTGCAGAGAACATGAAATTGAGTTGTTCTTCGTGGGTAAGGAAAAGTGCTCTTTCTTTTCTGAGATGGTATTTGTAATGCCCGTTCATCGTTACTCTTTTTCTTTTTGATGACCGTGTTGCTAAGTGTCGAATGTCATTGCATTTCCGTTAAACATTAGGGGCTTCACCTTGTCGCAAAGGATAATCAATTGTTCCCCCTTTTCATCGTGGCTCGCTTGTGTCATTTGTCGATGTTTTCTATTATTGGACCCGTATCATCCATTTCATTTTTCCCCTTTTAAAGGAAAATCTTGTCATCACCTTGTCGAGCTTACCTGTTGATCACTATTAATATGATTAATGATTTTTATTTAAAAAAAAGGTCGTAAAAATCATAAATATAATGATAAAAATAACATTGTAAATTGTCGATTGACGATTATTTGTTTTTAGTGTCAATTTCTTTCATCAATATTGTTTTCAATTTCTGCAAGCTATTTTACTTTATTATTGATCGCTCTTATGCTTGAGCTCTTGATTAAGTGATTTTGTTTTGGCCTTATCGTTTAGGTCCTAAAGGATTATTTGAATCCCTTTTCGGTGTGAGGGAATTTTAAATAAAAAACAAATAAATAAATAAAATAAAATATTTAAATTTAAAAAAAGTAGCCCGTGAATGTGGGGCCAGATTTAGGGCAAGTTGGGGACCAAAAAAAAAAGGGTTCTCTTAAATTTTTTTCTAAGTTTTGAGAGAGGAGGGGTATTTGCCATGGAAGCTTCGAACCAGTCTCTGTCACACTCACCGTGCTGTTGAAGGAAATGTGGGTTCTTCTAATGCAATGGTCGCAGCCTCTACATAGATCTGTTTTGTTAAGGACACCTTCTTGTTGTTTTCAAATAAATGCCTCACCAGATGTCATCTCATGGGGTGCCATGGATTACTGCGACCTGCGCCAACATCCTCCCTACATGTATAAAAAAAATGAGTTCTAGGACCCGCGTGGACAACTGTCAAAACATAAAAGGAAGAGGTATTTTGTTAGATGTTATAGTTACAATGCGTTGGGGATGTTGTTGTAGTGTTTGATCAACTGGAAGAACGAGACAAATTCACATAGAGTATGGTGGCGGGCATACTGGTTCGAGAAAATGTGAAGGTTTCCTCGGGGGTGAGTCACTGCTGTTTCACCATGCAAAAAACAGGTCTCCAACCTGATAGTTTACATTGTCAACGTATCTCCATCCTGTGCAAAACGTGGAAGCTTTGGATCAGGGTATGATTAATAGAATCTAGTTTGTTTGTAAGATTTTTTTCTTACAGTGTCACATAGCATTGAGATGCGTGAAAAATGTGGAAGTGTATTCAAGGCATGTGATTTGTTTGACAAAATGCCTCAGATATTTCATCTCATGGAATGCAATGGTTTCAGGGTATTCATAGATGAGCTTGTTGTAAAGGCCTTTGAAACTTTGAAGGAAATGTATTTGGTAGTGGTAAAGCAACACTTAACAATTTTTTTCAACACCCTCTCAACTGTGCCAAAATAAGCATTTTAAATTGGGATATGTGCAAAATGGACTTGTTGAAAAGGCGTGTGATCTGTTTGACATAGAAAATGTGGTCTCATGGATCGAGATGACTAATTAAAAACAAAAATGGTTTTTTGATGAGACATGGGGGCACAACGAATGGTTTGGTTTGCACGTGATTATCTGGCATCATGTGGCACCAATGGTGGTCTCAACGGATCGCGAGTGTAAACCACTTGGAGCACCTTATCCCCGTTTCGCTCATCGTTCCTAGGCATGGTCCATCTTCCCTTGCCTCTCATAATTATCATGTTTTAGTTCTCTTTTGCAACTTAATAGAATTTCAAAACATTAGGATTTTAATACAGTTAAATGTTATTTCAACTCGTTGCAAAAACAATGAAATGTCATGTCGTAACTCATGAAATCAAAATAACTCTTCTGCATTAAAACATGAACTTCCAACCTCATTCTGTGGTGATTTAGAAAACTTCCTACCCACCTGGATTGCTTCAATATTGTTTTATCGGCAAGATGAAATTGACTTCCCATTAATAAAGTTGATCTTCTCCCTGTGTAAATAGTTAATTTTTGCATTTTTGGAGACTCATTAAGTACCCTTCGTAACTCTGAAAACAAGATGTGAAGCTTCATTCATGTACCTTGGTATGCGAGGAGTCACCTTGACCTTTGGATTGACCTTGAATGAATGTATGTGATACTTTTGATGCTCTTATAGGAACCCCATTACCTTTGGTTTATAGTAGTAGAAAGTTGTTAAATCTAGAAAGTGGGCTTTCATTTTGAACCGCCATTTGAAACCTGGATAGAGAAATTATTTCCCGTCTTCGCAAACCTCTAGTGTTTATACTAGACAATTGCATGGAACATTCGATTCAGGGAATTTTTTTTTTGGATAGTTTGGCAAAGCCATTTTGTAAGCCTTTGGTCACGTAGTTGTGAGGTCAAACCGGACCAATTTTGACTTGTCGCTCTAGAAAACTTGTCGCCGTTTGAAAATGGTTTTCTAGTTCTCAGTCTCGTCAACTATGATGAATTATCCTTATATAGGGGAACTTGTAGGAAGTGTCTCATCACGTGCTCATCCATTGAACTTCATTTATGGACATGGTTTTCGTGCCCTCAAGCTAACTTTTGTTCATTTCAGAATGGGTCGCCAGCTCGACCGGTGGCTCTAGAAAACTAGCCACCAAACGCAAACCATTTACTTTTTCCCAATTGCATCGATTGCTTTATGAACTCTTGGTATATCTAGGGACACTCATAAATTTAATCATGGTGTGTGTTTTCATCAAAAGATAACTTTTGGAAGCGGTTTCTTAGCCTCCAGAGCCCGTTTTGAAAGTTTTGTAGCTAGTGAGAAAATGTTAAGATAGAAAGTCTGCGGGACCCTCGTAGGGTTGCCAAACCACCCGGAAACTTTTAAAACATGTAAATAACCGTTTAAAGCTCTATAGTGTAACTGTTGTGTGAAATAGAACTTTTGACAAAATGGTGTTTTCTCTCTCTTCCCTTCTTTTTCTCTCTCTAGGTTACAAAATGAAATAAAATGAAATGTATTGAATACATGTCTCTAAATGTTTTTATTTCAATTGCAAATTGTAATTATTATCATATGTAAATGGGAAACTGAAAAAAGGTAATTATTTTAGGTTAGGGTGGATGCCATGCCAGCGAATTATCGCTGATATCATGCTCACGTGGGTTTTGCAGGATGGAAGAATGATGACAAAAGGGGATGTGTAATTCATTAATTATCATTGTAATTTATATAGTTCATTGTTAAATGAATAAATGTATAATGTAGTCTCATGTGTCTGAAGGTTATATTTGGTAATTTGTTGATATGTATGAGATGCTAGTGTCAAGGACATCTAGGAAATGTGCATTTAATCATAGTTCAATTTTGATTTATAGTATACCTAGTAAAAAGGTTTGATATTTATATAAGGCAAATGAATTTGAAGTAATATCTTGTAGTGCATATTTAATGTTCAATAAATGATTAATGAGTCATCTTGTGCATTCATACTTTGTAAATGTAATAAAGAGAATTAAATCAAAACACTCTACCCTTGTTCAATATCGGAGCATAACTTTTTTCATGTGCGATACTCCTTACCGTAGAAGACATTGAAAACCGTAGGATGAACTTAATCTTTTCTCTCAATGGAAATCTCCTAGCTTGAGTAAGCAAGAACCCAAGAATGGGCTTATCGTCTTAGTCAGTATGGTTAGTGACATTGTCATAAACTTGGTAGATAGGAGTGACACAGTCAAACTTCATTTGGAGTAAGATGAACTAACCCTTCCTTCGTATCCTAGTGGATTACCTTGTTTTCGAAGATAGATTTAAAAGTAAATTTCTTCATCGAATGAAATCCCTATTGGATCCAAACGACATAAATGGAGATCGGGATATAGTTGTTCTTTGCCTTGCACTCTTGTTAATGAACCCCCTTGGCTCCGCATAGCTAAATGTGCTACCTTGGTTCCTATCAACATAACACCTTGGTCCTTTCTGGAAGGTGGCTTAGCATAAATGTGTCCGCTTGCTTATATATCTTATATAGTTAAGGGGTAGACCCTTACATGAAGTTGGAATTGATCTAAACCTTAGTTGACTCAGTTGTTAACTTGGTTTTGTGTGTAGCTACAAGTCTTCTAATTTTCTATGTCTTCAGGTGGTTAGGTAAACATTTTGTAACTCTTTTACAAGACAATGCAAAAATAAATAAATAAATAAGACTATAATGTGACATAGAAAATAAAGCATATAAGAGTAAAAACAAGAATTGAGGTTAGGGATACTGCCATTCTTGGAGACCTTATAACTCAATTCAATATCTTTATGTGTTTCTAAGAATATGTATTGCATTGTTATGATCTAACTACGAGAAAACAAAAGATATATAAATATAAAAAGGAAGTCATTAAGTCATTGATTTAGAATAACTATGGTAGGAAAATAACTTTTCCGTGATCGAAGAATGTTTTGTGGTAAAAAGCTATCTTGCAATTAAATCTCCGTTAAATCCTAATATCGCTATATGGACACCAAGTCACATCCACTTGAGTTGTAAGAATAGAAAGGTAGATACTAAATATATGTTCGAGAAGAATATTCTTCACATAAGAACAAGATAATTAAGTATTTTGTACGCTTTTGAACTACGCCAAATAAGTATGCAAGTTATGGAAACTTTTGTAAAGAATAAGAAACCAACTAAAAAGGGGTGAACGATAATTTAATTGCAGAATTAACTTAAGAATCTATGAGTGGACAAATGAGAAATTTATCCTTACACAATAATGTTCTTAGAGAGTTAACGTAACTAAAATACAATTAAAGAAATGATGTGTGTGGGTTTTCCTATCCTTGGGTCTTCTTTCTATGGTTGGGACATTTCTAATATTCGTTCATTGGGAAAAGTGTGGCATCGACATGCTTATGTTGTTTTCCTCATGTCTATACGAGTCGATGACCTATGTGATTGTCGTGCGATTTGAGTTTCTGTACTTGGATCCCTTACTTTGTGTTGTGTGTAGTGAGAAATGTAAGTCAATTTTTTTTTATCCTGGTATTTTACGGTTGTAATTGTGTGTGTAAAAAGTTAGGCACTACAGTATTTCCAAGTCATGTATTTCGGGAATACGGAGATATGTTTTCCTTCAAATCATGAAGTATATAACTTTGGAAGGAAAATACCAAAAAATCTATACCCACCATATGACCCTTATGAATATGTTCCACCATAAGGTCATGGTGAGCATCTTTTTCTTCTTGTTTATGTATTTGAAAAATATTTGATGGAGCAGGAGAAAGATGAGATGCCTTTGCATGAAGAGCTCATCCTTTTGTTGTTTGAAAATGGGAAACCTATTCTGAATTCTTCTTTGAAAGATAAGGCGGAAGAAGATGACCTCACTCTCGGAATGCCTTACTAAGATGAAGGCTAGGAAATGAAAAAATGTGGGGAGTATTCTAGTAAAGAAAGAGTGAGGAAGGTCTTAGGGAAGCGAGGACCTCAAGAAAAAGGAATTGGGATGGTAACTTTAAGGGTTTCGAGGATTTGATTAGAAAAGTTCAGTATTTAGAGGGTGTGCTTCAAGAGATGGAGGAAATAAATGTTGGTCAAAGGGAAAATATGTTGGATGTCATTAACACTTCTAAGAAAATTATCTCTACTCAGGTGAATTCCAAGTAGAAGTTTTCGGAGCTCGGAGTCTTGGGTCAAAAGCTGAGTGACAGGTTGGAAGGGATGGAGGAAGGCACTAAAAGAAGGAATTTTAACTTGCGCATCAGGATCTCTGAGGACGAGCTGGAGGAAAATATAAATGTCAAGGGAACTGAGGGTGCTGAGATCAAAGGTAGTCATGATGGTAGCAGTGAAGGATATCCTAAAAATTAGCTGAGTTTTCTAGATTATTGGAATTTTTTTGGCAAACTTCTGCAGTTTTGAAGTTTTGGAGCTGGTTTTCTTTCTCTTTGGTTTTCTCTCTTTGGTTCAAAGTCTTGATCTTCATTGTAAGAGTTAAGCATGTTTAACTCCTTTCTTGGAATTTTTGTTTCTTTCATGCTCATTGGTTTCTATTCCTCCTTTTGTAATGGCCCCGAGAGCCGATCCTGTTTTTACCTTATCTAATAAAAAGCAACAAGTAAGATGAATACCTCCTTTAGCCATTCTACATTTAGATCTAGGAGGCATTGTTGCTGACATTTGATTCCCTAAAGTTCATCCTAATGCTCGAAGTGAGCATGACTGGTTGTAACTCTATCTTTGGCTCCAAGCCGAGAAAAATACCTAATTGGGCAAGGGAATTTGGGAACCAATGGGATGATCCTTGTGACTTTTCCATTTCCTTGAAGCACAACCCCATGAATAGGGGAATCCTCTTATAGAATTTTCTTTTCATGAACAAATTTATTTGCCAACTGATTTGAACCTTTTTGCTTCCACAAAAACTCATTTTACACCTTGATGGCTTCATTTTCTTCATCTTCATTCTCCATACCACTCTAATATTCCATTAAAAGTACAACAAGATCTAAACATGTAGAGCAATGAGTATCATTGCATTCCATTAAAGTACCTTGCTCACTTTCAAAACATTCTTCCTTAAGGCCTTGGGTAGCACTAGTGTTCAATTTTTTTCTCTTCCTCCCCAATTCCAACCTGATTGTCCTTGACATCTACCTTCTCTGTTTAGTTATTCAACTCCTCTTTTTGCACATTTTTTACATTTCCATCCTCCCAATCTGAATCATACAAATCATCCACTGGTATACAATTTTCATCCTTGGTCGAATTGGTTGGAGAAGGAACATAGAAAAGGGTCTTCTGATTTGTTTTATGCTTGGGTTGAGATGTTTGATGCTCAAAATATGTGATTTGACCAATTAGAGAAGCCAAATGATGCTCCAAAATATACTCCCTACTTTTTAAGCCTTCTCGCTCCAAAACAAATGCATAATTTTTCCTAAAGCCTTATTGTTTTGGGTGTTGCATGGGCTGCTCCTTCTCTCCAAAATCATAGGAGACCTCATATTCTACTAACCTTATACGATAACCTGGTCTAGTAAGGGTTGGGTAGAAACTAGGGACATCATTTGAAATACCACAACTCCCAAAAAAATTAATGCAAGGCTTATTGAATTTGGGTAGTTCCTGGGTGGAGATGGGAGGAATTTTGTTAATTTTGGGGAATGCTTTGGGCATGATAAACTTATGGAGCATCAAATGAAGGACAAGGAAGGAAAGAATCTTTCTAATTTTGAAAGGAAATAATGTATTTTTCAATTTTAGCACAAGGGGAAGGAAGTAATCAAGATGGTGATCGAAGAATTGTAGTAATAGAGATGGGTTTTCTTTTTCCACTGAATAAGTATATTCTCATCTTGTGATGCAATGGAAAAAAATTGAGGAAGACTGTTGCCTCCTAAGGATTTAATTAATATAGCTAAATCAACATAAAATAATATCAAATAATACAATAATTCCATACCTTGTGAGGGTATTCTTGATGTGTTATGTGCCAAGTCTTTGAAAATATGACGTTAAAATCGAAGATAAAATCCATTGGAGCCCACTGTATTTTGTTGAGACATTCCATGAGGAAAATGACATCTATATCCTCCTTGAATTGGTTGTGTAGTTTATCTCCCAGATGATTCCATGTGGAAATGAATTATGAAGCCAACCTTTTGTACCAATCTCTTGCTTTACATCTTAATGATAAAACAAGAAGTTTGAGGAAAATGTTCTTTTTGTGATATTATGAATGGAAAAATGGTTTGCTATATCTTAAATATCATCAATAAGAGATTGATCTTCATCCCTATGGAAAAGAGGAAGGTTTTTCAGGGCTTATTTGGGAATATAATCCCATTGTTACAAATAGAGGGGGCTCAAATTAAAATTAGGGAATGGAAGAGAAATTTTGAGAGCCATGGAGGAGGTGGAAACATTAAAATCAATGGAAAAGTAAAGGGAAAGGTTTGAAATTGAGATATTGGGTAGCTTAGGTCAGTGGAGTCAACATATGTGTTGAAAACATTCTTCTAAAGGCTAGATACTACAAGGAACACATCAATCCTATTGGTATGAAGTTGTAAATCTCTTCAATATTTGTCCCATCGGGAATGCCAAAATTGTTATGTAGTGAAGGAACCAAGGTAGATAAGATACACACTTGTGAAATATATATCTTTCACTACTGGTCCTCTTTAGGCGTGCTAGAATTGTTATCATCGAGAAAACCAAACTCTCGATTTTTCATGCATGTGATGATGAGAAACCAATGTTTTTAGGTAACATGAGATTGTCTCAAGGTGTGGGACCTTGCTGTTGAGACAAACCTCCAGAGAAGACCAACTTCCTCTTCCTAATCCTAATGCTAAACTACTCCTAAGGAAGGAAATGAAACTATCTAACCCTACTTAAAATTTCCAAAGGACCAGGGAGAGAAGGAAGTGCATAAAAAATGGGAAATCCTACACTAAAAAAGGTGATAACACCAAGAAATGGTGTGGAATTATTTTTTTCTAAGGGAGAAGGAAAATGAATTAGGGAGAGGCCAGACAACTATGACACATACCCAAGGCTTCATTCACCATCTATTCTCTATGAAACAAAATAATAGGAACTTGTAAATGAGAAATATATGCACATAATACAACAAAAAGAATGGAAAGGCAAGGAAATACAATAAAACAAGTGATAGGGTTGTAAGAAACACTACAAATTAGAGATTTTATTGCTTTCAAAATATGCATAGTTCATTACATGTGAATAATAGAGGCACAAGAACACCTTGCAGACCCATGTGAAGGATTACAAATCATTGGTGTTGAGAAATTTTTAGAGAGTTTACCCACATCCAATAATATCCCCCTTTCAAATGAGAAGTTTTTACAATATATAGAAGAAAATGAGAAAGAGAGAAGAGATGAGAATACCTAAAAACTCCCTTTACCCACCAATAACATTTATTAATTCTCTGACGAAAAGAGTATGGGTGACTTGCTAAATTCATTCCCTAATGTCCTTTGCCTTATGGAAGAAGAAAGAGGGTCAAATCAATTAAATCTTCATTTGTTAGGCAAGCTGAAACTAAAATTCTAGAGCTTGGGATTTTTACTTTTTCCTTCACCTATTCCCATTAAAATCATATTTTTAGGTTTGCATGATGTAGAGAATGAAAATACCTTTCCAACTATATGAAAATTTTCCAATTTGGAGCAAGGAATTGAAAGATATGAGAATTTGAATTTTTACATGTTGGGATGAACAAGAGAGTGACATGTGGCAGTAGTTGATTGGCTCGGGATTGCCTCTATTTATGTGTACATTGATTTGAATTTTCCACATGTTGGTCTCTCACCTTTGGTTGCGGGGTCGGGCCTTATGAAACCTCCATTATCCATCATGAAGCATAGACCAATGAGAAAGCTCCACACATGTCTCAATGTTAGTCTTTGTTATAAAAACCTTGCGAGAGAGTGTGAAACATAGATCAATGAGAAAGGTCCACGCTCCTCACGATGTCGAGAATATTCTTTTATCATGAACGATAAACGTGAATGTGAGATAATGTAAAAGCTCCATGCTCCTTGAAATGTCTGAACTTTGATACCCCCTCTGACCGCTGTGAAACATGATCCAATAGGAAAGATCCACGTATGACATGTGTTTTCCTTTCATTGATTGCACCTTCGTGTCACAACTTCTATCTGGGTGAATTTAAAACTCTTAGCTGACCATGTGTCCACTTTCTTACTTTTATTTACACCATGTGTCTTTACTGATCTACTAAACTTTCCCAGACCTGACACCCTTATCGAACTTGGTCCATTTTGAGACTTGAGATTTGTCGGAGTCCATCGCTTTGAAGTGTGAAAAAATGCCACCATGTGTTCTCCTTGCAACATTAATTTTACGCCATATTTAGTTTCCTTTACCCGCCATGTTTTCTTTGAATTTCCTTGACCCATACCAGGACTGAAATCCTATCTAGGTTGTCTTGCAAGTGTGCAACAAGGAAATTGACAATTTCTTAGCATGACAAATATACCACTTTACCAAAATTTTCATGTTTTATCATTTTGAGCCACCTTGGGTCTACCCAAATCAGTCAAAAACCTCCCAATTGGTGTTAATTCATTTCCCTAGTGATTTAGGAAAGTCCATTCATTACCCTTAGGTGATTTTGGAGTTCATTTAAAGTTGCAAGCTTTAGGTAGTTGTGGGAAGGGATATCACTGAACTTCCTAGGACTGGAGCAACCTCATGGAGTGGAATAAAAAATCCAAAATAGATGTCAAGGAAATTCAAAGGCCTTGGGACATCGTGGAATTGATTCAGAAGATTTTAGAAGGACTTGGTGAAGTTAGGGTAGTTTCACCAAAATTAGGGTGCCTGAGACCAAAACAAGCTCTTTGAACTTGAAGGTGATTTTGGGAGCTCCAGATGGAATTTAGGAGATTTTTTTTTGAAAGGTAATTCCAATCCCTACAAGATGGTGAAATTAGTTTTTTCACAACACTTTGGCGCATTAGGTCTGCAAGTAGTTTTTCTCATGCATAGGTGGAGTACCAAATAAAAATCTAATTTTTCAAGGAAAATGGAGGAATAAATACCTGATACCCCCACCATTGGATTCAAAATATCATTTCAAGTTAGGATCATATAAATTTCATCAAAAATTCCATCAAGAGCTCAAGTTATCATCGTTTCAAGTTGTCCTCTTAGAGTGAGTTCGGGAGTTAGTCAAATTTTGGGAGGACACGTGTCAGATCCAGGAGGATAGTGGGATTTTTTGTCACTCAAGTCCCTCAAGGTTAGGGACATCAACCATGGAAAAATGTTCCTAGACCCCATATGACCTCTAGATCCTCATGTGACATCCAGATCATTAGTTCACCCCAGTGCTTATGGGAGCTCAAAGCCTAAACTGTCGATCTTTACCACATGTCATCACCAGGAGCACCATGGAATTTTATTTACCTCATGTTCCTCATAGGTTAGGGACATCAAATATGGAAAAATTCCCTAGCCCCTAAGGGAGAATTTTGGTCACCCATATGACTAGCTTCTAGCCCCTCAGTGCTTTAAAGCTGATTTTTTTAGCCTTCATTCCCTGTCGTCGGATCTCCGCCACGTGTATTCACCTTGCTCACCATGGAATTTGATGTCCCTCATGTCCATCAAAGTTTGGGACATTAAACATTGAAAAATGTGCCCATATCCCTTCTCAACTTTATTTCAAAATTTTAAATACCCACCCGCTTCTCGCTTCTAACTTCTAACATTCCCATGCACAACCATATCTGCACACTCCTCTCGCAACCTCCTACCATCACTCCATCATTTCCAAAGCTCAAACCAAATCCAAAAAGCATTAAAATCCTTTTCCATGGTGATATGCAGGTCTTAGAAAGAGATTTCATAAGCTAAGAAGAAGAAGTGAAGAAAAAGAGAAGAAGAACAATGAAAATCCCATTGCCGTGAAATCAAAATTCGAAGAAATATACAAAACGGATGCAAGGAATTAATGAACCATTTTTTGCTGTTCATTCCTCTATCCAAAACCATCAAAAAATACCTTCAACCCTCCTCTCATGCCATAAAAATTCACAATGAGGAAATCTTCTTTTCCGCCCAATAGAGGAAAAAGTTTGGATTTCCATCAAACCAGTTGTTGGATTGAAAAAAGATTTCACCTGAAGCACAAGAAGAAAAAAACCATATCAAAAATATCAATTTTTTCCACAAATAGAGGAGAAAACCAGGCTTAATTTTTGAGGTCCATTAATAGATGCCATGTCCAGAAGAACTACTAGGTCAAAAATTAAAAGTTTAAAATCTCCTAAACTATTGAGCGGGTATGTCTAAAATTTTAGAGGGTGATATTGGGAAAAAAACCATATTAGAAAAATTTGTTCCACATCAATCTAACCTCTAGAATCCCACTTTCTAAAAATAATAGGTCTTCTACATAGGGGACTCTATTTGGGAAAGTCATCAACATAAGAACTTGTGAAGGAGACAAAGACATTGAAGATGCACTGCAACTGAGAATTCATTAGAATGAGCATTTTGGCACTTACTAAAAATAGTAAGTGGTCCCATGAGAACCTTCCAAAAATAGAAAGTTGATCTAGAAGGAGAGAGGAACATAGGGAGAAGAGGAAATCAGTCGCAACATTCAGTTGAGGTTTGAGGGAGTTGATTTTTCATACTTACTAAAAATAGTAAGTTGCTCTTTCTAAGGAAAACATGAAGCAGAAGTGGATGGGTAGAAGTTGGCATAACCCTTCACCTATGAGTATGAGATAGAAGAAAATGATGTCTTGTACATGGACCTGAATGACCTTAGAACTCACATGGCAGCCAAGGACTGAAATAAGATTGAAGATCATATATTCACAAGTGGCTTGTTCACTACCACGAGACACCAAGTGTATGCAAAGTCTTGAGTTGGTCCTAGCTTTCTCTCACCACTATGAGCCCGAAACATGAACCATCGAGATGATAATGGTACAATGATGAAATCATTATCCCTAGAACCATTTCACTTTCTCTACAAATACCGACATCACCAACATGGTCATCATCTCAAAGGACATGGGCCTTACATGATTGGGAAATGATGGATGCATATGTATAAGGGGTAGCACTTGGTTCATGGTTAAAAATAGGAAGAAAGCCCTTAAGGATGCCCAAGAACCTTCCAAGGTGTGAGTTTCGAGAAGGATATTAGATGCCATCACTCTCCTTAGTAGAGTTATGGGTGAAGTAAACACAAGAGACTTCAAGATTGGATGGGCCTTTTCATCTTGACGTTGATAGAAGGAAAAAGTAGAGAATTGATTGGGGTAGATCATCAACAACAATCTCCATCTATAACTACTCCAGTACCCATGATGAAGAATTTCCACATGACTTCTTACTTGTTCTATCTCCTCGCTAGCTCAAGATCATTCAAAGGATTGGCTCTCATGCAAAACATTACTGCCAAGGTGCCTGTGTTTGAGAAATTCCATAGTTGGTGATGGAGGAAAGCCATAGGAATTTCACTCACATGAATGATGCATTCACAATGTATGTGGTCAAATCTTAGAAGGAGATCTAGAGGCTAGGATGTTGTCATAAGAGGTGTCCATGATCAAGAAATATGGCTCTTATTTCATACAATTCTCGACCTTCTCCTACCTGTGAGTTGTTGGCTTTGACCAAGCTCCGCTAAGGCTGCCTAAGTACCTTAGTGACCAAATTGTATTGTTTGAGCTCTGCAGATAGATCATTCAAGTGAATAACAAGCTTAGAAGTAAGAGGAAGAAGTTGATTCCATTTCCTATCTCTCTTAGGTATTCACGTGCAAGAGCTCAAATGATGCATCTCATCTGGAGGCCACTTTTCACTCATTTGACTTTGCATTCCTACATTTTCAAGCCTAATTTTGACATCTAAGAAGATCCCAACTCTTTCTATGTCCCAATAATTACAACACGAGCCACAAGTCAAGGACTAATTGGACTAATTACGTTGATGAATTTGAAGTGTGTGAAAAGGACCATATGAGGATGACAATCAGTGAGATGAAGAAATTCAAGTTCTCCTGGTATGAAGATATTTTGCATGATGATGGGATGGAGATGTATGATCCTGAGTATGTGGTAGTCAAGATGTCCCCTTTATCTCCAATCAACTGGTATGTTTCATGAATTAGGGTATATAAAGGAGTGGAATGAGAAAGTGGTAAGGAGAATGAGAAATTGGTTTCAAAAAAGAGAAAACCATGATCATCCAATCACTGAGGAATTCC
Source organism: Taxus wallichiana var. yunnanensis (assembly GCA_018340775.1). Taxonomy (NCBI): domain Eukaryota; kingdom Viridiplantae; phylum Streptophyta; class Pinopsida; order Cupressales; family Taxaceae; genus Taxus; species Taxus wallichiana. Next base: position 157,635,653 of record CM031234.1, read on the forward strand.
CCCAAGTCGAAGCAAGCTTCCCATCAGTCATCCTCAAAATTTGTAGAGGTGACTTCTAGTTCTAAACACTGGAGAAAGTTTGAAAAGGAAGGCCACAGAATTGGAAGCTTCTCCTCACAAGAAGACTTTCAAAGAAAGCCATGGTAGAAGAAGACTCATTTGAGTCACTACGAGAGGAAGAATTGATCGTAGAAATGTAGGAAGAAAATATAGTGGTTGAGACACAAGTGGATGAAGAACACATGGTCCAAGACCTAGTCTTTGAGCCACCACAGGAGGTCCACCTCTTGTTGACACCCATACCTCTCTCATTTAGGATTTTCCTCCTCCTTCAAAACATGGAATATTATTGCACACCTATCATTGAGAAAAAATCTGATGAGATGTTTCCTTGGATGTAGAAAAAATTTTCCCTGACACCCAAATTGTGCAACAAGTGGAAACCCCTGATCTATTAGAAATTTTCTCATTGGCCAAAGAAAAAGATCAAGAAATCTCACACATACAACCTCATGATTCTACAATGGGGAAATAGGTAATCAATACATGAAGTAGCTGGTCCAAGGTAATCAATCTAGTGGATGAGATGACACAACTGACTATGAGATGAGCACAATCCAACTAGGACCGAAAACTCATGAAGGGGATTTGCACATGTATCAACAATCTTCCACTCGCATGGTGGAAAGGAATAAGGAGTATAAGAAGAATATTGATGAACTAAAAGAGCAAGTGCAAAATCTGTCATTCTATGTGCAACATCTAGTTGATCCTAATGCCATGAAAATTCCCACTAAGGAAGTTGTGCCCATCAGTAGCTTCAATCCATAATCCATCAGAGGACACATGAGTTCACAATGCAGGGGTGAGAAAATAATGAATGGATTAACTCAATTTCTGAAAAATGGAAGTTAGTGCTCAAGAAGTGGTCAAAATATTTCACTTACATGTGTGTGATAAAAAATAGGACATGGGAACTCAAGGAGGACTTAGAGAAAGAAAGGGACTATTGGGAACCTTTGGCCCAGTAGTAGATGAAATGAGCAACACTCATCGCTAGGAGTTGATCGACAGGAAGATTTTGAAAATCCTTCAGAATACTTGTCACGTGTATGGGTGAGGGCCTTGGAAATCAGGTTTGAGGAAATCAATTAGGCCATCACAGAGCTGGAGGAAAAAGAGGAACAAAACATACAAATTATAGGATAGTGTAAATCAAAAACTCAGAAACTTGGAGTACCTGCAATGGGTGAGGATATAACTGCTGATGATTTGATTGGTCCATTTGAAGAATACATCAAGAAAGAGGTAGGCAACCCATTTTCCTTCACTAAGGATACCCTCGACTTCCTCTCAGAGATCTGGGCCTCTATTGCACTTATCACAAAGAAACATTCATCATGGTTTGGGAAGTGTAAAGACATCAACAATGTGGCTGATGGATGGATAAATACCTTGAGTTACATTCACATTCCTCATGATGACAAAGTGGAACCTACAATAGCTCATTTGAGTAAGTAACTTAGAGGGACATAAGGCCTTCTCAAGAGCATGAAGTGGAAACTAGTCAGGAATGAGATCAAATCCACACTAAACAACTCATTCTTCCGCATAATTCTTCTTTTCTCTCTTCTTCTTCTTCTTCTTCTTCCTCTTCTTTCTCTTTCTCTCTTCTTTTCTCACCCAATGCTCTCTCTCATCAATGTTATATTTTTGCGTTGGGGTTTGCACTTTTAATATAAATTTAAGTGACTTTAGAAACATAATGTAAAATTTAAGTCACCTTGATTTTATAAAAGGGACTAAATATTTAAGTGGAATATGAACAATCTAAAGTCAAATTAAAGTATTTGAAAAGTCACCGGGAAGATGAAGAGTTTCCTTCTCTTCTATAAATTATAACAAGCTCCTCATTTGAAAAATTCTTAGAAAAATTCTTAGACTTCTTAGATATTGGAGCTATTTTTGTGAATTCATGAGAGAGATATCCTTGTGAAGAGAGAAAAGAGATAGAAAATTTCTTCCATTTTCCCTACTCAAAATGTCTTCTATTTCTATGTTATGTACAATTTCTACTTGAGCTTCAATAAAGGAAGAAGGAATTTTAGCCTTTTTGACTAAGGAGTTTAGTGGTACTTTGTGCTCATTAAACACTATTTGGTCTTGTTTTTGTTACGTAGATTTGATTTCTTCTAAATTCAAGTGCATGTAATGAAATTTTGGTGGTGTATGCAAGTCTCTAATTTTCTACTTACAACATTAGTTTCTCTTTTCTAACTTTCTCACTCCCTTTCCCACTTTCCTAGAAAATTCCTTCTCTTGTAGATATATACAAGATTTTTCACAGGGTTAGTGGAGAGCCCCTGTTGGATCCCTAGCCGAAAGGTCACCTAGGATAAAACTCACTTTTACTCACGCATGCATGTACAAATGCAACTGCACCAATTAAGTAGAGGACTTAGACTCCCAGAGCATTGGAAAGATAACCACCATTTTTCTCCTAAATTTTTTTCTCGCCAATAGTTTTTGGTGCCCACCATGGGGTAGATTTAGTAGCATCTACACTTGAATATGACCAAAAGGTAGAAAAATACCAAAAATTTTTTTAAAAATTCAAAAATTCAAACAAAAAAAAGAAAATTTCTAGAATTTGAATAGCTATATGAGCCTCATGTCTACAAACCATGGCTATTATGAGAAATCCTCCTATTGAAAGAATTGAATTTCTCTTCCACATTCAAGAGGATATTTCTTCAGATTTGTGAGAGGCTATTTGGCATAACAAGAAAAGTGTCAACCATTATTTCATCGCTACGAGAATACTCAACCTTGAAGAAGAACATGCTGCTGAATTTGAAAGAAAAGAAAAATTCAAGCACTACGAGAGAAGAGCATAAATCTCCAAGTTGGTGGATAGAAGATACACCGAAAAAAAGACAAGGAGGACAATTGATCCTACTTTTGAAGAACTTCAAAGAAGACAAGAGCTGCTCCAAATTTAGAGGTCTCCTTTTCATCACATAGTTGGTCACATTGGGATTCCAAGCATTTTCAATCCATTGGACGTTGAGTTCCCATACATCAATGAGAATCTTGAAGATTTCATTGATGTAGAGACCACAAAAGAAGCTAGAGAAAGAGAAGCAAGATGAAGCCAAAATAAGAGCTCAAATTGAAGAAATTGAAAGATCTCAAGCCAAAGAAAATGCAAGAGAAAAACAAAAGCCACAACCTTAGAGAGGTTAGAAGCTAGAATCCAAAATGAAATGGTAGATCGTGATCATGAGGACCGTAGGCCTAATGTACCATGGTGAAACATTTTGATCCTCAATTATTTTCAACCATTTTCCTTTCAAGCTACCAAAAGGCTCAAGAAAAACTTTCTAAAATTAGAGGGGATGGTTCTCAAGTTGAAGAACATGTATTTCCAGTGTTTATCACATTTGTGTATTAATTGAGCATGAAGATTTGTAAGAATACTCAAGCTCTTTGTGCACTATGTTGAAAAAATGCCGAATGGTTCGACATCTTGCCCAAAAATGTTTTCTTTGATTTTGGGAAGATATATGAACTTTGTTCGAACACAAGTTAAACCTTTCAAAATTCTCACAAAATTATCTCTTGCCCCAATTGAAAGAAATCTCCAAGAAGAAAGAAATATCCGAATCAATGAGAGAATTTTTCAAGATACATCATGGTGATGAGAAGAATTCTTGAAGATGTGGTTCCTTATGAAAAAAATTGAAGAGATTCTTCATTACTTTCCTAAACCCATGGCCATGGTTTCTTTTAAGAACCCAACCAAGAAAAAAATCCAAGACCCATGAAAAAAATGATCTAATTCGGGAATCTCTGTAAAGTGAAAGGCCCAAATGGGAAGCAAAACCATCAAAATTAAGCTCTCGATTCACCATGTGATGCGGTTAGACAATCTACGAGTTTTATTTGAAAAACTTAGCCATTTTTGGCTTTGGCTAACATAACCTATCCCAAAGCTCCACTCACTTGAGGGGACACGTATCAGGCCCCTCTAGAATGTTAGTGTGATGAAGATAAGTCATATTCGATCCATAATTAAACATAAACATTCCACAATGCATAATCCAGATCTAGATTTTATAGAATCATGAACAACAATAAGCGTAATAAGATTAACCATACATGAACTAGCATTTTTTCAGTCGCGAAAGGGGAAAAGTTAGGGAATTGTCTAACACCATTATCCAACCAATATCCTTCAGTTGAATTAAACATTGAAAACAGGAAAATTTTACATTATAAAGTATGTCTATAAGTCATGCACACATTATATCAAGCAACATAACTCTACAATAACTCACACACTAGTCTCTCCCTAAACTACACGGGTTGAATACATATTTATAAAGTTAGGACTTTCCCTTCACCAAACGCACTTCTCAAAATAGGTCACAATGATAATAGCCATGTTCCTTTATAATAATGTGCACACATGCATGTGCACTAATAATAGATGTCCTATAGTTAACTAGAAGAAGTAATCCTATTATTAGCTATAACCATGCATGGTGCTTATGATCCAATCATTCCCAAAATACCATTTTTGTGTCACACAATTCTCCAGGATGTATTCTACACACACTATCTCTAAAAATAGCATGTATCCATAAAAATGGCTAAAGTGAACCAAATCCTGTTTTGGCACACAATTGTTTCCTATCATTCTGCGTTGTCAAATGTGCCTTATTACCACACACATATTATTTGTGTCTTATCCTTAGAACAATATTATGTCTTCTCAACATTACCTCACAATAAAGTACATTACCATCCTAATAATTAGCATTCTTTCGATGTTCCCAAATAATAAAGAATAAGAACTAAAATAATTCAAAGAATTACTATACAAAAGAATGAATCTTTACTCTCAATATCCTCTTTTTTTTGGGAGGATTAGCTATGGATATTTAGGTTTGATTTCTACCTCCAACCAAGTCATCTAGCATTGTCCTTGTCTTTTCTAGAATGTTTGTGGCGATGGCAAAACTGAAATGATGAGTAATATTTTCCTTCTCATTTTGTAGTACTTAGACATAATTGGCCATAGAAAACATCATTCCTTCCAAAAGATCCATGTTAGAAACGCTATGAGCTTCCAAATCTAAATGTCTATCCTCTCTTTATGTAGATCTTGAGCTCTTGCAAGGCAAGCTTCACTCTTTCGTTTTTTACTAGTGCCAATCTTTATGTCATTTTGTGCACCCTGAAGTGTCTTGTCTTTCATTACTACCAGAACTTCATTATCTTTAACTAGAGTCTTGATCCTTATTACTACCTCTAGTGTTGCACACAAGTTTAGAGCTTGGTCTACTTTTCATCTCATCCTTTAAAGTTTGGAGCAATGCCTCATATGTTGAAATTTTTCTGATCATAGAGACCCTTGCCTCTTCTTCTTGTCCAACATATTTTGGTGTAGGCATTATAAGTGGTCCATCCTCTAGCACCAAATCAACCAAAGTCTCACATAATGCATAATAGAAGTAAACTTTTGAGTTAATCGGTTTTTTTGGCAATATGAGGCCTTTCCTTGAAAATGGTTATCATTGATTTCTTGTAATGCAATAAAGCCTCATTAGGAATTTACACGTTATTTTCATTTCTCTGATAGTTTAACCACTCTATCTCATGTTTTGAAGAGTTATCCTCCATCAATGAGATAAACAAATTTAAAATAATGGTGGAAGCCTTAGGTGTGGTTTATCAATATTTTCTGCACCACCTTGAGATACCTTGACTAAGGCTTTTTTGCTGCTCATGGACATAAGAGTGGGATTTATGGTCATGTGCCTACTATGTGGTGCCTTCTTTACTCTTCTTAAGACACAAGACTCCTCACATATATCAAAATATGGTTCATCCATATTTGAAGGTATACATATACCATGATAAATATTTCCATGCGTCAAAGATTGGGATATATATTTAGATCCATTAGCCCCATCCAAAATAATTCCTTAAAAAACTAATCCTACCCATAAACTAGGCATGAATGATTTTTCTTGGTCCTCCCATCTAGCCCATACTTGGCAAAATATTATTCACTTCTTTTTGTCTTTGGACCCTTAGGAACATGAGTGCCATTGAGTTGTCCTTCTCCTACTCGGGAGTCATAATAGGTGTGCTGATTTGCTCACGCACAATTTCTTTGATCATTTTTCACCCCTTCTTCTTCATCTCTCATTTTTATTTTTTTTGGGGATCCTCTACATATTCTGGTTGAATTGGGGTTCTAGGAGTTCTCTCTTTCACCCCACACCAATGGTATGTGTAGTCCTCTATGATAAACATACTTTCAGATTGTAATTAGCTTCCATCTCTCCGTAAATGAGTTATTACACACAACACCAAACTAAATTGACAAAGCATAATGATCAAAGATGGAAATACATTCAAAAGCCATAAAAAGGAAATATATACTAAAGTAGAACAAATTTGGGTACCTTATAAAAAACCTAAAAAGAATTATTTACCCAGTGAGGTCTTCAACCTACTTCACGAGCTACCAATCGGCTAAAAATATTCCATTTAGAGCGGATGGTGCTCAAGCGCCTGAAGAACATGTAATGAGTTATAACATATGGTCCCAACCAATGCACCTTAAGTTTAAGGATGGCGTGTCAAAATCTTGGAATGATAAAGAAGTACTTTTGTCTAACCTCAAGCTTCTTTTCACCCGATGTGTATGTCATGTTCTACCTTCTACCTAGCCTTTTCACTTTTGGCTCTAATGTGCTATGACGTGCCTCTCATCCAACTATATTAACTTGTCAATTCTTTCTTCTAATGCCTTTTCATCCACTAGAACTGAAGATGTGGTGCAATATGAAAATGATTAAGAGATTCCATTAGAAGTGCCTTGCCATCGGGAAGTAGGTTTCTTCCTTAGAAGCCAAACAAAACATTTAGGGTGTGTCCTGATAGAAACCTATGATGATATATTCATGCCAATAAAGTGAAAGACAAAAAATTTTTATCATGCTAGAATCTTTCCTTCTAACATCACATGAACCCAATGTCAAAAATGGAAAATATCTTGTTGAAATCCCAAGAAAAGTCCCATTTAATAATGTGGGTGATAAGGTGAAGTCAAATGGTGTGTGACCGTAAACTCATCAAATATTATATTTGCTTGTCTCATTCAAAAAGTGTGTGCCCGTATCACTTGTCAAGCTCAATGGACATCCATACCTAGTGAGAATATTTTCCCATAATAACATGGTTCTTTGTAGCTGTTGACAATCCTTTATAGGTGTTGATTCTACCCACCTATTGTAAGATAATCTATACAAGTGATGATATAATGGATAATTCTACACATGGATGAAGAAGAAATAGCTTCTCATGTGTATAAACTCACACAATCCAAGAAAGGTGCTCCATCCTGAATGAATACAGTGAAGGAAAATAAGAAGAAAGAAGCTTCTTTTGTGGAGGTTCCAAAAAATAAAATCATTAGTAGAGGATCACCGCTACCACCTTCGATGGAGTTGGCTAAAGAAAAATTGGATCCATTGGTTAGCAAGGATCATGCTATCATACCAAGTAAGTCATTCATTCCTTCTCCCAACTCAAAAATTGCTAAAAATAATTCTCCTTAAAATGTTGTTTCTACAAAAAATATCTAAGGTTCCATCAAACCTACATCCCCATCTCCTTCCAAGCTAATTATTACACCCGTGAAAAAAATCCAACCCCAAAAGTAGAAAAACATTCACCATGTAAATCTTCTATCATTCTTGAAACCTCTTCCTTGCCCACCATAACCCCATTTGACTTTGTGGAACACACAAGCAAAACTAAATTCCAGCTCACATAAATATAATACCTACAAATGCATCCTGCCCAATTTGATAGGTTCATTGATGTAGTCCGTGGTGGTAATCCTATAACCTCAGGTCCAAATTCTAAAGGCTTACTCCCACACCATCCACACCACCTTCTCAAAACATGTTAGCCCTCAATTCCTCCAAAACCAACAAGGTTGAACCTTTCTACTGTCACTCCTCATTAAAGACTTCCAACTAAATAATTTCATCATAGATTTAGAGATTTAGATAATATGATTCCCATAAAATTTACAAATTCCCTAAGCCTCACCTTGACCGGGAAAATGACATATTCTATATAAATGGAATCAAAACAAGTGCCATTGGTAGGAATAATCAAAGATGCATAGAAAAAATTAGATGATTTTCTAGATAAGAAGGTGCTTCTAACCATCCTAGTGGCAGACATCCCAACATCCTTTGGCTTGCTAGTGAGCCAAATATTTTGCATAGTTTTGGGTGGAGAAATAAAAAATGGATTGGTCATCTACAACTATTCCAGTGAAAGGTGAGATGAAGTAGTTGCTACCTAAAGTAAGAAAGATGAAGTCCATATTACGAAAGTCTAATGATCCAAAGGAAAACATTATGTTTTAAGATAACGAGGCTAGGAACCTTCTTCCTCACATTAGAAAAAGATGAGAACCTACGCTTCTTATGGAAGAAGAATAAGATAGATTTTGATGATGAGTTTGATGATAGTTACTCTAGAGTAGGTTCGAGAGCGGGTGTGGTGTAGTAGTCTGTACCCCTCCGGTGAAAATTGTACCCATTTTCCTCCAAGCTATAATTTTATAATACAAATAACATGATAGAGTATGAATGATCCTCTTAGGCATGGGCATGGAAAAATATATGGGAATCAAGAAGATGAGATGCTAGGGTGATGTAAAAGTGATAGTAAAAAGCAAGTCGCAGCAATATCGGGTGAAAAATTAAAGACTCTAGCAATATAAGAACAAAGAATGGGACTACATTGAATATTTTGATGCACTTTCCATCAAATTTATCCCATGAGAGAAGAATGAAAATCTTATTTCTTGTAGTGTCATCTTCCCTAGTAACACCTCATCCTTCTTTTGGAAAAGATAAAGTAACCATTGAGATGGTGTTCAGGCCTAGTGTACTAGATAATGAAAATAACTAGCAGGTCTTCAATGATGATAATTGGATTTTGGCATTCTTAGAATAAAGGGACAATTTCAATAACCTCTTCTTTGAAGGAAGTGAAAATCCCACACTAAGAAGTGGTAATTGAAGAAGATAAATAAGGAATTGAAGGGTTATGAAGAAGGAGTGATCAAATTGAAAGAAAAAAAGATTCCTAAAGGCCTAGTTTCTCTGGAGGACCTCTTTGAAAAACACGACAGATTCATTCAAGAGAAAACAAAAAAATCTTCTCGGTGCCCAGCTGATTTTGAGAAGGAACACATCGACACCCCGGAGGAGCCAAGATGGTCAATATTGAAAAGTGTTGTTCACCTAAGGAGAAGAGAAGGTTTGTTGCATTACTCAAGAAATATTAAGATGTTTTGGCCTACTATTATGACGAAGTTCAAATCCTTCCAACTAAAGGAAATTCATCTCTCGATTCCTTAAAGTAGGATGCCAAGCCATTCAGCAAAAAAATACCATATAACTAAAAGATTTTTTGATACCATCAAAGAGGAGGTAATGAAGATTCTTAATGAAAGGATTATCTTTCCCATCCATCATTCAACATGGGTGGCCAACATTGTGTCGGTGTGGAAGAAGAATGGTGAAATAAGAATATGTGTAGATTTTCACAACTTAAACAAAGCATCATTGAAAGAAAATTATCCTCTCCCTATCATAGACACATATTTTGCAAGAAGTCACCAGATCTGAAATGAGTTCATTTCTTGATGGATTCTCAAGGTAAAATAAAATCAAAGTAGTAGAGGAGGATCACACCAAGATAACCTTCACAATGCCTTGGGGAACTTTTTCCTACAATATAATGCCTTTCGACCTAATGAATGCAGGAGCTACATTTCAAAGGGTGATGGATTTGGAATTCAAAGGTTTAAAATATTGCATCATCATATAACTCGATGATCTCACGGTATTTTCAAAAAAGAGGGAAGATCATATCCATCACTTGGAACAAGTACTTGTAAGGTGTAGAAAATATGGCATATTGTTTAACACAAAAAAGTGAATTTTAGAGTCATGGAAGGAAAGTTTCTGGGGCACATTGTGAACAAACATAGAGTGAACATTGATATTGAGAGAGTACGGGCCATTCAAGCACTATCTTTACCCACAAACAAGAAAGGAGTCCACTCTTTCTTTGGCAAGCTAAACTTCCTTTGCCAATTCATTCCAGAGTTTGCAGAATTGACAAAGCACATCACTACCATGATAAAACTTCAATTAAACTTCAATTGGAATAATGAAGGAAAATTAACTTTTGAATAAATCAAGAAATCCATTTCTAAAGACCCTACTCTCATGTCTCCATTTTCAAGAATTTTTTGTCATGTATTACTATGCATTGGAACACACACTCTCTGTTGTTCTAGTCCAAAATAATGATGAAGGTGTGGAGGCACCCATTGCTTTCATGAGCTTCCCATTGAAGAATCATGAACTAAACTATAGCTAGTTGGAGAAACATTCCTATGCCATAGTCAAGTTTGTAAAAACTTCATATTTTACATACTAAAGTCTCATACTATGGTAATGGTACGACAATGCAATCAAACCCATATCGACACAACAAGATCCTAGAGATTAAAGAAGAAAATGGGTTGCAAAAATTCAAGAGTATGATTTGGATATCTGACCCTCTAATTTGGTATGAGGAAATGGCTTGTGTAGGTTGATCGCTAAAGATGAAGCAATCAAGGATCAACACGGTGAAGACCACCGTGCTTGCCCAATTTGTTTTGAAAATAATCCACGAGGTGTTCTCTTTATAACCAATACTAATGAGTGGTATGATGATATTGCCTATGACCTAACTTATGGAGAATTTCATTTTCATCTTGATTATAAGAAAAGGAGAAAAATCAAGATGAAGGAATTTTTTTGTAATCTAGAACCACACACTTTATAAGATAGGTCTTGATGGATGCTTCCTCAAATGTGTACACAAAGAGCAACAAGAAAAATTTCTTAAAGTATACCATGACCAAGCATGTGGTGTACATTTCTCGGTGATGGTCACTACACACAAGATCCTTCGAGGAAGGTATTATTGGCCCACCCACTTTGTAAACACTCAATATTAGGTTTCCAACTATGAAGCATGTCAAAAATTTGTTGGGAGACCCCAACTTACAACCCTACCACTCAGGACAATTTTTATTGAAGAAAAAATTCAACATTGGGGACTAGATTTCATCGGTGAATTCAATCCTAACTCAAGCACGAATCACACCTATGTGCTCAAAGTGACAGACTACTTAAAAAATGGGTGGAAGCCATTCTAGACAAGAAAGACAACACCAAAACAATAAGATGTAACTTCATCAAGGAGAATATCATAGTACATTTAGAGTGCCACGAGAAGATTATAGAGGATAATACAACCTATTTATCTTTAAGGGATTGAATGAGTTTTGCTACGGCTATGCAATCTCCTTTTCTCATTCATCGACTACTATCCAACAGGAAATGGACATGCTTGAATCAAGCAACAATAACATCATGACCATTGTCTGCAAGTTTATGGATGAAAACAAAAGGAATTGGAACAAGAAGTTGTATGATGCATTATGGGTGGATATGATCACCCCAAGAAGGCAATATTTATGTCACCATTCCAAATGTTATATGGAGTCGAAGCATAAATTCCCATCATGGTTGAGATGCCAGCTCTCAAGTTGATCCAAGGAATATAAGACAAACAATACAAGGATTCCATTAACAAGAGGATCCTCTTTCTTGAGAAGCTAGAAGAAAATAGACTCCTAGTGGTGGACCGTATCAAGGAACAACAATTGAAAGTAAAGAAGGATTTTGAAAAGAAAGCCAAAATGACATAATTCAAAATTGGAGAATTTTTCCTGTTATGGGAGAAGATAAGGGAACCAAAAGGTAGCCATGGAAAGTTTGATTCATTATGGATTGACCCATTCCAAGTTCGTGAAGATGCGGCAAGAATATTTTTCTACTCTCATATTTGGATGGAATGCCATTGGAATTACCTCGCAGATGGGAAATACCTGAAATTATATCATCGGTGAAAGTGGGTTATCCCCCTCCTTATACTATAGGTGATTGCTAGGTGTGTTTCCCTTTATATTACATGTGTATCCTTCTTGTCATGTGTCGTGTGTTTATTTTTGTCATTGTGTGTGTGTGTGTTTCCTTCTTCGTTATCTTCCTCTCTTGTAAATTGTACATGATTCCACAGGTCCCAATGGATAAGGCATTGGTCAATGAATCATATGTTCTAAAGTTGAGATTATGGATTCCCCATGTCATGTCTTCACTGTACTTACTCCATATCATGTCCCCAAGCTAGAGCTAACTGTTTTCTTGCAAATGCGCAACAAGGAAATTAACAATTTTTAAGCATGACAACTATACCCATGTACCCAATTTTTCACATTTTATCATTCTAAGGCACCTACAAGTCTACCCAGTCATTCCAGTAACCTCCTAATTTGTGTTAATTCATTCCCTAGGTGATTTAGGAAAGTCCATTCATTCCCCCTAGGTGATTTTAGGAGTTCATTAAAAGTTGCAAGCTTCAGGAAGTTATGGGAAGGGCTATCACTAGCCTTCCTAGGACTAGAGCAATGTCATGGAGCAGAGAAAAAAATCCAAAATGAATGTGGAGACAATTCAAAGGCCTTAGGACACCGTGGAAGAAATTCAAGAAGATTCTAGAAGGACTTGGAAAAGTTGGGGTAGTTTCACCAAAATTAGGGTTCACAAGCCTAGGTAATGCACAAGCCAAAACAACTACTGAACTTTGGAAGGTGATTTTGAGAGCTCTAGATGGAGTTAGGAGAAAAAAATAATCGAAAATGGAATTCCAAGCCCTACAAGATGGTGAAATTAGTTTTTGAGAACACTTTGGTGGATTGGGTCTACAAGTAGTTTTGCTAATGCATAGGTGGAGTAGCAAATCAAAATCCTCTTTGCTAAGGATCAAATGGAAAATACATATTTGATACCCCCACCATTATATTAAAATGGTCATTTCTAATCAGTATCATATAAAATTTCATTTAAAAAGTCCATCGGGAGCTCAAGTTATCGTCGTTTCAAGTTGTCCTCTTGGAGTGCATTCGGGAATTAGTCAAATTTTGGGAGGACACGTGTCAGCTCCAGGAGTCTGGTGGGATTTCATGTCCCTCACTTCCCTCAAGCTTAAGGAAATCAACCATGGAAAAACCCACCTAGCCCCCATATGACCTCTAGATCCTCATGCAACCTCCAGGATCGCCATTCGGTGCCAGTGCTTACAGGAGTTCAAAGCCTCAAGCTGTCCAATCGCTCGCCACGTGTCATCACCAAGAGCATCATGGAATTTTATTTCCCTCATGTCCCTCATAGGTTAGTTACATAAAACATGAAAATGTGCCCATCCCCTAAGGAAGACTTCGTGTCACCCATATGACTAGCTTCCAGGCCCCTCAATGCTTTAAATCTTATTTTTAGTCTTCATTCCCTATCGTCGATCTCCGCCACGTGTCATAACATTGATCACTATGGAATTTGATGTCCCTCATGTCCCTCATAGGTCAAGGACATCAAACATTGAAAAATGTGCCCATCTCCCTTCTCATCTTTATTTTAAAATTTTAAATACCCACCTACTTCCCGCTTCTAACTTCTAACATTCCCATGCACAACCATATTTGCACACTCCCTCTACAACCTCCTACCATCACTCTACCATTTCCAAAGCTCAAACCAGATCCATAAAAGCATTAAAATCCATTTCCCATGGTGATATGCAGGTCTCAGAAAGAGATTTCATCAAGCTAAGAAGAAGAAACGAAGAATAGAGAAGAAGAATAATAGAAAATCCCCATTACCGTGAAATCAAAATTTAGAGAAATCTTGAAAATGGATGCACAGATTGATGATCCTTGTTTTGCTATTTGTTCCTCTATCCAAAACCATCAAAAACATACCTTCAATACAATATCATAGACTAAGTTGAGAAGCGTTTGCTAAGATTTCAATCTTAGATCTTTTTAAAATATCAAACGTACATAAGAACATCCTTTATAAAACTCTCCGGGGGTTCACGAGTGTCAAATGAAGTAGATCCTTTACACCTACACATTGTGGTGGTAAAAATTACACCAATTGAAAAATTTCATTCAACCACAAGGAAATACCTAATGAATATCATACGCATAACCTTCCTTATTACATAGGACGTATTTGTTACTCACCGAAAGATAAAGAGTTTGCTTGTGTACAACAACTCGAGGTTTAAACATATGCACGTTGAAAATAATTAAACATTTGGGACACGAGAAAAAGATCTAGAGTCCCACATCATCACCATAACCTCTTACGACAATGCAGAATGGGAATCAAATGGTACAATAACATTGCCGATGGAGTTAGGGCCCACTTGCAACAACAAGAAATTTCATGTCTTAGACATGGAGATTCCATACAATATGCTTCTTGGTCACCCATGGATTCATGCCATACATGTAATATCATCAAAATTTAACCAATGTATCAAATTAAGGCATGAGGGACACACTATTACTATTAAAGGAGATCCGAGAACCCTTCGCCCACTAGAGAGCTCTCAATATCTTTACGCGAAGGAATGCATACGAAGGTCCCTCTATTGATAATGTTGTCCCCATTCTGTTTGAAGCTCTTGAGTCACAGGATGATTCAAAATCTTTAAGTTCTTGTGCTCGTTTTTATACTACATATAACTCTCCCTTCAATTCATGGGAGATGAAAATTATTGAGTACGGTTGTGGAGAATATAATATTCAACATGCCCTCCTAGTCTCATATCTATCCTTGTTGCCTAGAACAAGAAACAAGCCAAAATAACTTTTCAAATGACCTCGAGATGAAAAAACAATTGGTACATTCTTACCTAAAGGTCTACTTACAGAAGATAAATTTGGACCCTTCTACAATTTGTCTGCCCATAGACATTGAGCCTACTTGCACTCAAAATCAAGAATAAAAAAATTCTAGTAGAATGATGTACTCCATGGGTTATAAAGGCCTTAGATGTGGAAAATTTGAACAAGGGATAAGGGATCCATTCTCACTTCTAAATTTCAAAATAGAGAGATATGGTGTCAGAATTTGACCCTATGGATCTCTCCCCATGGATCAAGATGCTACTTTTCCTGAACGTGAGGATAGTTCTATTTATTTGGATAGAACATAGATCCCCACCATAGTCAATATAAGGATCTTTCCTATATAAAAATATTCATGGATACCGCTGTTCTTACCATAACCCCCGCTAATCCAAATATTGACCTTGTATACCCTACCCTTGTTGATTGGGACCAAAAATGTCACGTGCCCCTAGATCTCTTT
Source organism: Taxus wallichiana var. yunnanensis (assembly GCA_018340775.1). Taxonomy (NCBI): domain Eukaryota; kingdom Viridiplantae; phylum Streptophyta; class Pinopsida; order Cupressales; family Taxaceae; genus Taxus; species Taxus wallichiana. The sequence goes on from CM031234.1 coordinate 157,651,039, forward strand.
GAGAACGATGAGGCTATTGCAGAATTTATGGGCATATGGGACACTATTCCTATTGGAGATCACAAGAATGGCTTCTTCATTGACCTGGACACCTATGCATACTTTAGATAGGAGGATGAGCTTCGTGGTCGAAAAATCTAAGAAAAAGTGAGGGTAAAAGTTCCTCTAGAAATCCTTGGTAAAAATATAAGTCCAAGTCACACGGTGAAAATCTCTTTGAGGCAATCGACCAACCAAAAAATAAAAAATCAATGGAAAAAGAAGTGACCATCTTTGAGGGTGAAAATCTCATTGAGATTCCGTTAGAGGAAGATCTCAACCTTCCTTCCAATCCTACTTGTATGGAGAATATAGTCAAGTTGGGGATTCACTTTTAGCACAAGAATAAAAATGTTCACTATGTTTCTCGAGAGAATTTGTGGACATATTCGCATGGTCTTATGCTGAGACATTTCGGGCTTAGATCCATAATTGGTGGTACATAACTTGGTTGTACATCCAAAGGAAAATCCCATTCAAAATAAACTACGGAAAATGCATCCACGAGTAGCCCTTCTAGTCAAAGAGGAGTTAGAGAGACTATTAGTAGTAGGATTTATTAGACCCATTGACTACTTAGAGTGGATATCAAACATAGTTCCAGTTCAAAAGAAACCTATTGGAATCAGAATCTGCATTGACTTTTGAGACATTAATAAGGCGTGTCCTAAAGACAATTTTCCTTTTCCCAACATTGACATGATTTTTGATTTGATTGCAAGTTTTGAAATGCTATCTCTTATGGATGGATTTTCTAGCTACAACTAAATCAAAATAGTAGAGGAGGATCAACATAAGACTTCCTTTACAACCCCTTGGGGAACATTATGTTATTAGGTAATACCCTTTGGCCTTAAGAACGCGGTGCAACTAATCAAAGGGAAATGATTGTAATATTCCATGATATTCTTAATGACATCATGGAGGACTATGTGGATGATATCTTAGGAAAATAAAAGACAAGGGAAGACCATCCTGAGGTCTTGAGGTGCATTTTTGAGTGTCTTTGAGAATATAAGGTAAGGTTAAATCCAAATAAATGTGTTTTTGGAGTATTATCGGGAAGCTCTTTGGATGTCATTGTATCATGATGAGGCATCAAGGTAGACCCTACCAAAGTGAATTCCATTACCAAAATGCGTCCGCCCAATAACATCAAACAATTGCACAACTTGCAAGGGAAAATACAAGCCATCCACCACTTTATCTCGCAGATTGTTGATAAATGTCACTCCACCCATTTTCTTAAAAAGGATATTGACTTCATTTTGGGACCAGAGCAACAACATGCCTTTTCCTTGCTCAAGAAATACTTGGAAAATCTTCTAGTCCTCATGCCACTAACTCTAGGCGAGCCACTTTTGTTATATATATCTTTGACCTAGTTTGTTATTGGTGCCTTGCTCGCTTAATATGACCTAAGTAAAAAATAAAAAATAAGTGTACTATCTTAGTCATACCCTAATTGCATATGAGCTCAACTATCCCCAAATTGAAAAATATTGTTTGGCCATTGTTTTTACCTTCCAGAAACTTCACCATTATATATTGAATACTAAAACCAAGATTATATCCAAGGTTAACCCTCTTAAATACATGTTGTCAAAACCCGCCCTTATTGGTAGGATGGATAATTGGATTATCCTACTAAGTGAATTTAATATTGAGTACGTACACCAAAATTTAGTAAAAATATAAGTGCTTTGAGTCTAACCGACAAAGGCATCCTTACGGAATAGAGCACGTGTGTTTGGACTTGTTAGATGCATCATTAATATATATTGAAGAATTTTTCATATGACAAGTACACTTTGATGGATCCTTTACTTTCCATGGTTTGGGGGAAGGTGAAGTGCTAACCACTCCTACATGAGACCCCATACCTCAATATTTCCGTCTAGGGTTTCCATGCAAAAATAACATTACAGATTATGAAGTGCTCATCACTAGGATGAAGCTAGCTATAATATGGAATATCCACCATTTTAAAGTCGTTTGTGACTCACAAATGATTATCAAGCAAGTCAAAGATGAGTATAAAGTCAAGGATGACAAAATCATCACCTATAAAAATTGGTGGAAACTCTAAAGTAATATTTTATGTGCTTTACCTTTGAATAAATTCTAAGGGCACCAAACCAATATGTAGATACAATGGCAACAATGGTTTCTATGGTACAAATTTCACCAAAAAGTAATGATATGCCATTTTTGGTTAAAAATCTACATCATCAACTTGCTTATGACATGCCGAGAATCGTGCGACATGTACGGTCGTTGGTCCCTTTTCCCCATGCTATGAGCCAATCTTTAACTACCTCTAAAGTGGTACCTTTCCTCCCAATATCAACCATTCTAAAAAAGAAATCCTTATCCACAAAATAGCATGTTATACTGTCTCTAGGAGGCACCCTCTATCATTGTGGCTATGATGGGAATTTGTTGTGTTGTTTAGGTGTAGCAGAGTGAGTACAAGAAATCAAGGAGGTACACAAAGAAGTGCGCGGAGCCCATAAAAATGAGATGGTAAAAAATTATTGAGGGTAGGCTATTAATAGCCTACCATGGAGATAGATCACTGCAATTATGTAAATAATGTGTGTTATGCTAGAAATATGGAAACTTCATCCATGCACCATCATAACCTCTATAGCCAATCACAACACCATGACCATTCTCTAAATGGGGATTAGACCTAATAGGGAAGCTCACCCCTACTTCATCCAATGGTCATACCCATATTATAACGGCCACATAATATTTCACCAAGTGGGTAGAGGCTGTTCCATTCACATATGTTATAGGTTCTCAAATATCAAAGATCATCATGAACCACCTCATATGTTGTTATGGCATTCCTCTCATCATTGTCATGCAGACAATGGAAAATATTTTAAGAATAAGACAGTAAAATCTCTATACTAGTGCTTTTAGATATGATTAAAGTGGTCCATGCCATTTTACCCTCAAGGTAATAGGCAAGGAGAAGCCAATAATAAAAGACTTGTTCAAATCATGGAGAAGATGGTGAGTAAAATAGGTCACAATTGGAATTTGCAAATTCACCCATCCCTCTAGGCTTACGGGACCTCCATTTTTACCCCTACTAGTGTGATACCTTATTCCCTAATGTTTGGAATAGAATCAATCACCCCCTAGAAATAGAGATCCCTTTCATGAGAACATCTCTTAGGGATTATCTAGATAAAGAAGAGAGTGGCTAGACTGGTAGAACTAGAACTCCTAGATGAAAGGCGCATCCGTGCACTCAACCATATCAAAGTGCATTAGAAAAAAGTGTCACAAAGCTACAACAAGATAATCATAGCTCATCAGTTTGAGGTCAGATATTTGGTGTTGAAGGAAAATCAATTCAACACAAGGGTGGAAAGAGAAAAGAAAGGCAAGTTCGAACCTCATTGGTTAGGACCCTATGTCATTGTGGCCAAATTTGGGTCCAAATAATACAAAATTTCCCATCCCGACAGAGATGAGCTATGAGAGCCCATGAATTCCATGCACCTCAAGTAGTTAGATGTTTAAACATGAAATTTTTTTAGAAAACAATGAAAAAGTAAAAAACTATGAAAAATATAAAAAAATCGAAAAAGAGAAAGAAAAAGAGAAAACAAGTCATCCAAATGTGAAAACCGTAAAATTGTGGAACTTTGGATAAGTCCCTTGGTGAAAACCTATTTCTGATGCCTTGGGAGGATTCATTGTTCAAAATAATCTTACATCTAGGGGGTACCTTTACTTAGTGTAGAGCTAGTTACACACTTGCACCTGAGATTATTTGTGAGCCTATCCTGTCAAATCCTTGATCTGACTAGTTCTTCTCTTGTAAATTGGTGAAGGTATTGCCTTTGTATATGCCCATCTAATGCTGGGCGCACTTTCACACATTCACATTCTTGTCTATAAAACATGGCATCCACCCTTGTATATTCACATCTAATACTGGGGGAGTCCATGTTTCTTAGTTTCCTATACATAGCTTTGGCAAACTGTCAAAAATCACAAAAACTTTCAAATAAGATTTAAAAACCCAAAACATTAAAAAAATAGAAAATACAAAAACAATAGAAAATTGTTTCACACAACTCCCAAAAACAATACAAAATAGGTTGAAAATAGTCTTACAAAAACATAGTAGTGGTTTACTTGCTTTGTTTCTTTGTTTCTTTGTGTGTACATTGTTTATATAGTTTTACTTACTTGTACATTTGTATAGTGTGTTGCTTAAAAGATTGATCTTTTCTTGTTTAGATTAGATTCATTCTTATTTGTACATATGGAGTGTTTTTTTCATGCTTGTGAATAATTGTACATAGTTGTGTTAATTAAGTTTCTTAATGTGTATATTTGGTAAATTTGTTAACATTTGTTTGTGCTTGTTTGTTCGTTATTTGTTTATTGTTTTTATATCACATCATCATATCTCCATCTATATCATCACATATAACATCATCTATACATCATATATCAATAAAAACTTGGAGTCTACATCATACATGTATGCTAAGCTAATCATCACATATCGTATCATCAATGGGGCAAGAGGGATCACAAATATAAAAATCTATCCCCCACAAAAATATCATACAAATCATCATGTGGACTAATCAAAAGTATCTCATGTACAATACAAATGATATAATCTAAGGATATATCATGAATAAAAAACATGCAAGTATGCATACAAAAACATCATAATATAGAGTCCAATCATCATCATAATCATCATACATGTCAAAATAAAATGTCCATATACATATGTGTCTCCAGGTATGCATCATCTGGATACAAAATCTGCCATCATAGGCATGAATCAAAGTAAGCCTTCATCATGAGGCATGATCAAAACTGATACATCATACATCATCAATCAAAACTAAGCCTTCATAAGAGGTGTACATCATAAATACATACATATGTGTATAATAAAAAAACGAGTCATGTCTGACTCGATCCCTCATGGGGACTTGGAGGCCTAGGATCTAGCAAAGGGTGCATCGCATGTATACTCTAATATCCTATCTTCTTACCTATTTGGGGATATCATGGCTGCTTCATAGATCTTGTCAATTCCTCGGTCTCTATGACCTCTATGATCTACCCATCAACTTCTCACTAAAGTTGGGTACTCTCTGACCCTCTGGAACAAAATCATAATACAGGCCTTTTAGTAGGAATCCTTGCCATTGGCCGTAACAAATTCCATGTATATATGTGGTGTCATGGTAGCTCCATCAGTCCATCGGAATGAAGCCACCTCTTCTCTTAATCTCTCTAGCTTAGCTTGACCTACTATCCTCTTGACTACCAATCGGTCCCTCTCTATAGTAATGGCCTACACATGTGCCTCGTGGACTCGCTGTAATAAAATCATAATCTACAAACTCTAGGGGCCATCTATTGGACCTGATGAAACTAGGTAATGCCATATCCTCCACCCCATGACTTTCTTGTGCTCTAGCTTGGTCTTTCTCGGATGTAAGAACCTATACTTGGGCTCGACATGATCCTCTTGGCTGTCACCTAGAGGTGAATGGCTATAACTTGATGTAACCGGTGTTGTAGCATAACTACTTACCCTCCATTTCCCTCATCTCCTCTTCCATCTCCACCCTCTCCACCTCTTGGTGGAAAATGTGGGATAGGACCCAAACCTTGCTGTGGTGTTGCCCTCTGTGGAACTCCTCTTAGAGGATGGCCCTGTAGTGTTTTCTCCCGCACCGACACCTAATGTAAAGGATCCTGTATACCAACCGGAATGCCCACTCGGGAATCTATATCTAGGGTGTTGCTCTCTACCTCTAGCCCTACTGCTATAATGGTGGGGGACCCTATCCACCATTTCCAACATGATGTTGACCATCAAAACCAACATCCTCATCCTCCTCCTCATCACTATCACTAGACTCCTCAAGAGGCAGCCTAACCTCTACATCCCATGCCACCTACGGAATGGTAAGATGGCGAGGTAATACATCACATACCAAGGTACATGCTATGCTATGACTTCAACATCTCTAACATGCTTCAATGGAAGATAAGGTTGTGGTACCATTTGGTCTAAACTAGCATGGGCCTTAGCTATTTGAATCTACTGACCAAATATCAAATATCTCTATAGCGTAGCATGCATACCACATATTGGGACCGGGAACATCCTACACCGCACCAAATTGTCATGCACATTGGTCTATACGGTAAAAATCTATAATGTAACCCTTTTTGCTAATCAAGAAATGCTCTACCATAACCACACTCAACTCATCTGAATCCTTGGCCCATTGAGCATCGCGATAGGGCCTCCATACTATCATGATCTACTTTGAATATCATCAAGTTCTCTACATAATGGTAGGTATCTCCCATGTGTCAACTGATGTCATCTCCAAGTGAGACCCATCCCATCACTAAGGGCTCTTATGGATCTCAAACTTGTAAGACACCTGTAGGGTGGCCAATGGCTATGTGATCCCATGCCCATATCCATAGTAACAAGGGACACTCGAGGGGGCATCTTTTAATCCACTAATTTTTCTTCTATCTCTTCAAAATTTGTGTGTTTATATTTTTCTACTATCTTTGAAGTGGTGTCACTTACGCCACCCCAAAGAGGGGAAAATGTAGACATCTATAATTTGGATCAAGTAATTTAAATACTTAAATTGTGCTAATTACACCCTTTCCCGTAAATTAATGACATATCATTAATAATGCACCTTTTCTCTTCTATCCCCATTAATTAATTACATTACAATAATTAGTTAACTATTATATCAATCAAAAGCGCTGGTTAATGACCTTCCATTAATTAGTCCCCCTTTCTATCTAAATTAATTAATTATTCCTAATTAGTTAACTCTCTCCTATTAGATTAATAAATCATCATTTATTTGATTAAATTCCTCTCATAGCTTAGGTCATGCAAAATTTCTTAAAAAGATTCTATAAGCTTACGAGATGCCTATTAATTAATCAATTTGATTTAATTAATACACCCTCCTCAATTCCCATGAGTCACTAAGGCAAAAATCAAACTCTCCTAAAGCAAACTCAACCACTCTAAACCATGATTACATTTGTTCTTACAAATTTGCATGCATATAACATAAACTATATGAATTTTCATTTTTGAACATCTTCCATCGGTGTTAAGCTAGGTATCTTCATCTTTCATTTCATCTATCCAGGGTTTTGAGTCACATGGAGAGAATAAAGATGGAGTTGTAGCCATGTCTTGATGAGCCTCCATTCTCAAACCCTTGAAGATCAAGCAAGAAAATTTGATTGACATGGATCTAGGTTCATTTGTAGTTGTAATCCAAGGAGTAGATGTTAAATTATTAACATATTAGTTTGATTTTCCTTCAAAGTTATAATGCATAATGTTGGTAGTTTGTCTCTTTAAGCTCTTAACATGATGATATTTGTGTAGTTAGATTTGCTTTGGAACTATTAAGGTGTTAGTTTCAATTCTCTTAGCATAGCTAACTAATACATTGATACAATGTCTCTCCCTCCATTGCTTGACATTGATACTTATGAGCATCCTAGCATTACATATGCTACACATCTTTTGACTCACATATTGATCCTTATGTTTGCACTTAATTTTTCCACTATTTCCAACATGCCCAATGTTACACCTATTCTATTTTATCCTAATGGGTACATTATTATTGTTTATACACTTCTTACTCATCCAGTTGGGATCTTGGACTCTATAGGATTTTCCCCTCACCATGTTGACATTATTCTCTGGCATCTCTCGTATTTACCAATGTTACACCTAATCTAGTTTCTGCACATGTATGACACAATCTTACTCCACATGCTATGGTACATGTGATTTCACACGATACTAGGTCCTTTCCTCATGTTCACATATGTTCATCTTCTTTAGTATATCTTGGGACTTTCCTAATACTCTCATTGTATAGATCATTTTGGCATCGACATTTGGGGGCATCCTAATCCCTACACTACCCGATCACTCACTCTTGTTCTTAGTACATACTTGATTTCTGATGTCACCCCTACCTACATAGACTTCAATTTTGCGCACACACACACACACACACACACACACACACACACACACACACACACACACACACACACACACACACACACTAGGGGCATCTTTATTCCTCCCTTCTAGCTATTCTCTTTCAAATATTTGAAATTTAAAATACAAAAACATGTTTTCTTAGATCTTGATTGGTCAGTCACGCTTTCTTTATTATACTACTATGTGTTACACCTTTGCTTATCATGTTACTATAGTTCATAGTTTGATTTATAATTTTTCATACAAACATGTGTTCTCACATGGTATCCTGAGGTGAATGCAAGTCACTTACAAGTTGTTACATGATGTATGATGCTTGGCCCTATCAATTACCAACCCCAATGATGCTTCTAGGGGCATATACCTTTTCCCACTTACTATTAGGTTCTATCATTGAAATATTTCACATTTTCATTCCTATATTCATATCTTACATTGTGGCATACTATTGCTAACATGATAATGGGTGCTTCATGAGTAGAATTTACCTTGCAAGACTCCTTCCAATCATGGTTGTCTGATTTACTTACATCTTGTTTGCTATTATTTATGGGTTGTGCCCTATGTTTTCTTGTTTGCTTACTTGCACAAGACTTGAAGGATTTGATTTGCTTGTGACATCTTGATTGGTGTCTCATGTATGTAACCAGATCCTTTTTTGTCCTTGTTTTTATTTTCCTATATGATTTTACTAGTTTCTATTTCCGTGTGCATTGCTTGTTTATCACTAACACTTTTATGCTAGAATTTTCCAATTATTTTCCTTGCACCATGGTAACTACAATGCGTAATACCTATTACCCTGCAAGAATCGCTATATCAGATATGCATATTAGTTTCAACCTTCCTTGTTTGGGATTTATTCACTTTTGTTCGTCTCATGCACCCTAAACAAGTGGGGGAAAACATCGAGTGAAATTTTTGCCCTCATAATAGTTACAAACAATAGTTATAGAATCATAGTCAACATGAATAGAGAAATAATAAGTAACAAAATAGGGCAAAAAATAGAATTAGCCAAAATTTATAGCCTAGAAGAAGCCACCTAGTATAGAAAGGAATGGTGGGTGCAAGTATCCACCTAGGTGCTCTTGTCTTGGGGAAAATAGTTATAGAGAAGTTTTCAATAGTTGTACAGTCCACAATATTTTCTAGTTTCAGTAGTTACATATAATAATTTCAACTTGCAATTAGTTACCAACATGAAATAAAGTCACCGACATGTCAAAATTACTAACTTAGGAACTGAAGCAAGAACATATAAGGAAGTGACATGTAGGGAATATATATGACAATGATATACCTAGAGAAATGTGTCACCTAAGGCAAGTTACAAATCAGGTTTGTGATCATCTACAATAACACTTATCTATGGGGAAGCATTAACAATTGGAGGGAAAATCCTACGATCTCTCCTAATACACTTTCCCTTAGCGGTGACATAATGCCTAATTCTGAATTTTAGTGCCAAAACACTCAAATCCCTAGTTTGGTGATAGGAAACCAAAATCCTTCATATTATTCCAACTAGCTCCTAAGAAAAAAGTATACAAGATAAAAAAATTCTACCCATTTTTATATCATAATTTCAGGTATGTACTCTAACCCATTGGTTTAGCTTATTTCCAATTTTACATATTATTCAAGTTAAAGTTCAATTAAATTTACCTAGAGCATTAAATACACTTGTTTTCTTTTGAGGTCCTATCCTATCCCAATAAAGGAAAAACACAAAAGAAACCATGAAAGAATCTCAATAATACTCCAAAAAAGATGATAATCCAAAGAACTACATGCACATATCAATATCACTCCATGCATGTAAAGGTCACCCCTAGGATCCTTATCCTTTCCTTCCCTTAGAATTCCATGGTACATATTTTGCATTATTCCATTCGACATGCTACAACACTCATTCGAAATGCTACTAGGCACAATCTTCTTTCGACTCCCCAAGGTATGCTCTTATTTTCTACTTTATGCTATTTAATCTTTATTTACCAATTGTTACCAATTTTGTACCCCTTGCTAAACTAAAAACTTGAAAAAATTGGACTTGGGAAATTTCATAGGATCTTGGTGGTGAATCACGAAAAATCAAGTATTTTTCATGATTTGGGGCACTTGTAACCATTTTAAGACATTTCTCCATTTTTTCCTAACTCCAGTAGAAGTCTAAAAAATAAGAAAAAATTTGAAAAAGTTAAAAATTTGGGCTTTCTAGTGTTTTACGGGTTTGAGGGCTACTGAGATGGAAATTGTTCTCTAGGAACCGAGTTCCCTGCATTGGCTTGAGATCTGCAAATCAAAGGAGATAGTTCATTGTGGGTTCACGGGTCATAAGAGGAAATCAGGAACAAGTTCCCATGGGTTAGTTGTTCCCCACATTTCTAAATTCATCGAAAAGAAAAGGACTCAGAGGGGTTGAGTGAAGTATGGGCTAGGAGGTGTTGCGGAGAATCGGTGTGGGGAAGGAATAGTTCGGGAACCCTAAGTTCCCCACAGATGAGTTCACCCACATGTCAAAGGAGTTAAGGGGAAGTGTGTTGTGAAGAGAGTTGGAGATCATATGGAATAAGGATGCAAGGAACATGTTCCCGTAGAATGTTATTTCCTTCAATGTAAGAGAATCGATCAATTAAGAATGAGGAGTGGAGTGCAGAGGATTAGGCGGTTAGAAGAACACGATAGGGGTGAAACTAGTTCGTGAACCATAAATTTCCCTAAGCACTTGAAATACTCACAATACAAAGGAATAAAAGGAGGAAAAGGACATTTTAATGTGAACTATGACATTAGATCTAGAAATCATGTTCCCCACATCTCCTCCATATCTCGATTCACTATATATTTTGCACATGTGCTCCTTTTTGCAAAAGAATTATATCACTAGAAACATCTCATTGAGCACTACATTATGAAATCTAGAAAATCAGATTTTAGTAGGGGTAAGTGGATGAAAAATGTAAAAACATTGCCAACATTGAAAGCACAACTACGGGTAGCTACAAAATAAATTTAATGAAGTATGGCCCTCTTTTATTCTTCCACAAGGAAAATGACATTGGGGAATGAGTTTGGAAGGTTACCCATGCTCTTTTCTAGATAATTAATGCTTGTTATTGGTGGATAAAGGGGTATTTTTGGGATTCTCATCTTTTCTATCTTTCTCATTTCTTTTATATATTGTAGAAATATCTCATTTGAGAGGGAGATATTCTAGGATGTGGGGAAACTCTGCAAAAATTGTTTCTCAACACCAATGAGTTGTAAGCCTTCACATGAGCCTAACAAGTGTTCTTGTGCCTATATTCTTCACATGTAGTGGATTATCATATTTTGAAAGAAATAAAATATTTGTTTTGTGGTGTCTCCTTCAAGCCTAACACTTGTTTTATTTGATTTACTTGCATCTCCATTCTTGTTGTTGTATTTTGTGCATTTATTTCTCATTTATAGGTTCATATTGTGGCATTTCATGGAGAAAAGATGGTGAATGAAGCCTTGGGTCTATGTCACAGTTGTCTAGCCTCTCCCTACTCCATTTTCCTTCTCTCTTCTCCCTCGACAAGATATTTCCACACCCTTTTCATAGTGATATCACCTCTGTTAGTGTAGGATTTACATTTTCATGCATCTTTCTCTTCCACTAGTCCCTTGGAATCATAGAATAGGGTTATATAGTTACATTTCCTTCCTTAGGTTTGGATTAACATTAGTATTAGGAATATGAATATGGAATTATCTAGAGGTTTGTCTCAATTGCGGGGTCCTACACCTTGAGAAAACCCTATGTTACCCAAAAAGACTAGTTTCTCATCATCATAGGCACGAAAAATTGGAGGGTGCTATTTTTTAGTGATAAAATTTTGGCATGCCTGGTGGGATAGGTTTAAAGAAATTTAAAACTTCATACTAGTAGGACTGATGTGTTCTTGCTAGTATTCAACCGTTAGAGGTATGTTTTCAACACATCTGGTGACTCCACTGATTCAAGAAACACATTATCTTAGTTGCAGACATTTCCCTTGACCCTTCAATTCATTTTAATGTTTCCACCTTGTTCATAGCTCTCCAAAGATCTCTTCTATTCCCTCATTTTAATTTGAGCCTCCTCCATTTGTAGTAGTGGGATGATATTCCCAAACCAGACTGAAAAACCTACCTCTTTTCTATGGGGATGAAGATCAATGTCTGATTGATCATATTCAAGATATAACAAACCATTGTCCCATTCACAATATCAAAGAAGAGAACATTTGTGTAAGACTTCTTATTTTATCATTCAAAGGTAAAACAAGAGAGTGGTATAATAGTTTGGCTTCAAAATCCATTTCCACATGGAATTAATTGGGAGAGAAACTACACAACTAGTTCAAGGAGGATATAGATGTCATTTTCCTCGTGGAACATATCAACAAAATACAACAGGCTCTAATGGAATTTATCTATGATTTCAACATCAGATTTACAAGGACTTGACACAAGTATTCCTTAAGAATTCAAACCCTCAAAAGGTATGGAATTATTGTATTATTTGAGATAACTTGATGCTGATTTAGCTCTGTTAATTCAATCCCTTTGAGGCAACAATATTCCTCAAGATTTTTCCATTGCATCACAAGATGAGAATATTCTTATTTAGGATGGAAAAAGAAAACCCATCTCTATTGCTGCAATTCTTCCCTCACCATCTCAAATTATTACTTCCTTTGTGGTAAAAATGAAAATTCCATTGTACCCTTCCAAAACTAGGAATATTATTTTCTTTCTTGTCCTTCATTTGATGTTCCACTAGTTTATCATGGCCAAATCACTCCCCATTCTTTGCAAAATTCCCTCACATATCTACCTAGAGAACTACCCAAATTCACTAAAAATTGCACTAATTTTTCCATGAGTTGTGGTATTTCACATGTTGTCCCTAGCTTCTACCCAACCCTTACTAAACCAAGTTATCCTATAAGGTTGGTAGAATAAGAGGTTTACTATGCTTTTGGAGAGAAGGAACAACCCATGCAATAATCCAAACAACAAGTCCTTATGCAAAATCATACATTTGGTTTAGAGATAACAGGTCATCAGCATAGGGAGTATGTTTTGGAGGATCATTTGTATTCTCTAATTGGTCAAATCAACTATTTTGAGCATCAAAATCTCTCGAATAAGCATGAAACAAATCAACAACCCCTTTCTTATGCTTCTTCTCCAACCAATTATACCAAGGATGAAAATTGTATATTAGTGGATGATTGGTATGATTCAGATTGGGAGGATGAGAATGTGAAAAAAGCGTGCAAAAAGAGGTGTTGGATTTTAAGAAAAATTAGGTAGATGTGATGGATAATCATATTATAAGCTGGATGGGAAGAGAAAGTATTTTTGAAGACTAGTGCCATCCAAGAAAGTGAGGAGTAATGTTTGCAAAGTGAGAAAGATGTTTCAATAGAATTAAATGATCCTCATTGTTCTTCATGCTTAGAGCTTGTTGCAATTTTCATGGCAGAAGATCGATTGGGATAGAGAGTGGAGAAAGAGGAAATGAAGCCATTAAGGTGGAAACTGAGTTGTTTGTGGAAAAAGAACAAGGTTCAAATCAACCGGAAAATAACTTCATTCATGAAAAGGAAATTCTATAGGATGATCCCATCTATGGGATTAAGCTTCAAGGAAATGGAAAATCACAAATTAACCCATTAGTTCTCAAATTCCCTTTCCCAATCAGGTATGTGGTTATCTTGGAGTGAAAGACAAAGTTGTAACTAGTCATGCTTGTTTCAGAGCATGAGGATGGGCTACAATGCACCAAATGTAAACAAAAATGCCTCCAAAATCCAAATACGAGAAACTATAAGATGTATTTGTTTTATTTCCAGCTGATACTTTGAAGAAAGGGATGAAAAAATAGCTTCACAATAGTTTTTCACTCTCATCGAAGACCATTTTTAGTGCCAAATAAGTCACATGGTCTCAATTTGTAAGAAAGGGAAGCTATTTCTCCTTGTCTATTTCAGGATTTGTTTAGCTTCTAATTTATTTAGTTAGAGTAGGGTAGTGTAGGTTTTATTTTAGCAGAAGAAGTGCTTGTGCACACTATGCATGTTTCCACTTGGAACATGTATGATTTTCATGTTTGTATATAATTTTTGTAGTGTTTTGTTGCTGTTACAAGGTCCACTTTGGAGAAGGCAATATTCACGATGATAACGAGTGTTTGAGAAAATTCCAAGTGTATGCACTTTATTAAAAAATGAACATGTAGTTAAGAACTTTGCAATGTTTCATATTTGTCAAGAAATTAGTTCAGTTTTCCTTTAAACTTAGATAAATAAAATTTTGGGAAAGTTATCAATGAATTCTCATTCAACCCCAACATATTAGTTCAGAAAGGGAAACAAATGAATTTTCAGATTCACAACAATTTTCCACTCTCATAAACTTAATCATCAAATTTTTAAATGAGAAGTCAACTCCGAGTTCGGGTAATGCTTCAAGTGGTTCATGGGTGTGTTTGATGAATTAGATTAGTTTCATGGTTTCAAGGCTGATTCCATACCCAATGGATGATTCAAGGCTACTGGTAATTTGAATATAACAAGAAGATTACCTCGTGAGTCACCAAAATGTTATCCATTTTTTCACCCCTTGTAAAATTAGACAACATGAAAAAATTGGACATGGGCAATTTCATGGGATCTTGGTGGCGAATCTGAAAAAATTAGGCATTTTTTCATGCTTTGGGGCACTTATAACTATTTCAGTTCATTTCTTCATTTTTTCCTAACTCCTTAGTTCAAGTAGATGTCCAGATAGTTAGATTTTTTTTTGGAAAAATTTGAAAAATTGGGATTTCTAGTGTATTACGGGTATGCGGGTTGTGGATGGAACTTGTTCTCTAGGAACCAAATTTCCCTTTATTGGCTTGAGATATGTAGGTTAAAGGATCTATTTTATTGTGGGTTTGTGGGTCGGAGGAAGAAATCAAGAACAAGTTTCATGTGGGCCACTTATTTCCCACATTTCAAAATTTTCCACAAATCAAAGGAGTCGAAGGGATTAAGTGAAGTATGGACCGGGAGGTGTTGTAGAGAAATGATGCGGGGAAAGAATAGTTCCGGGAACCCCAAGTTCCCATGAGAGTTGAGATCAGCCACATGTTAAAGGAGTTAACGGGTGGTGTGTAGTGTAGAGAGTTGGAGATTAGATGGAATGGGGGCACAGGAACATGTTCCCCAAGAAATGTTGTTCCACACAATGCAAGTGAAACCAATCAACAAATGAAGAGGAGTGGAGTGCAGAGGATTATGTTGTCGGACGAACACTTTGTGGTGGCGAGAGCTAGTTCAAGAACCATAAATTTCCCGAACACTCGAAATACCCGCAAGACAAAGGAGTAAAAGGAGAAAATGGAGGAAAAGGAAATTTTATTGCAGAATATGACATTAGATTTGGAACTCGTGTTCCCCACGTATCCTCCGGACTGATTCACCATATCTTTTTCGAGGTGCTCCTTTTTCAATAAGTTTATATCAATAGAAATGTCTCATCGAGAACTACATTATGAAATCCAGAAAATAATATTTTGGTAGGGGTAGGTGGATGAAAAAGGTAAAAAACTCTTCCAACATTGAAAGTATAACTCTAAGCAGCTACAAGATCAATTAAATGAGGTATGGTCCTCTTTTCTTCTTCCACAAGGCAAAAGACATTGGGGAATGAGTTTTGAAGTTCTCCCATACTCTTTTCTAGAGAATTAATGCATGTTATTAGTGGGTAAAGGGGGAATTTTTGGTACTCTCATCTCTTTCTCATTTCTTCTGTATATTATAAAAACCTCTCATTTGAGAGGGGGAATATTCTGGGATGTGGGGAAACTCTGTAAAATTTTTTCCCAACACCAATAAGTTATAAACCTTCACATGGGCCTAATGGTGTTCTTAAGCCTCTATTATTCACATTTAAAGGAATGTACATATTTTAAAAACAATTAAATCTCTATTTAGTGGCATTTCCTTCAACCCTAGAACCTATTTTATTGTATTTCCTTGCCTGTGCATTCTTTTTTGTGTGTTCTGTGCATGTATTTCTCATTTTCAGGTTCATATTGGATTGTTTCATGGAGAACAGATGGTGAATGAAGCCTTGGGTCTATGTCATAGTTGTGTAGTTTCTCCTTACTCCATTTTATTTCTCCCTTCTCCCTCAACAGAATATTTCCTCACCCTTTTCTTGGTACTATCAACTTTGTTAGTGTAGGATTTACATTTTCATGCATCTTTATCTTCCCATGGTCCTTGGAATCATATAATAAGGTTGGATAATTGTATTTCCTTCCCTAGGAGTAGATTAACATTAATATTAGGAAGAGGAAGACAACTATCTCTAGAGGTTTGTCTCAATTACAGTGGTCCCACACATTGAGACAATCCCATGTTATCAAAAAACACTAGTTTATCATCATCACAGGCATGAAAAATCATAGGGTACTATTTTTGGTGATAACACAAACATAAAGTTGGGGAAAATGTAGTCACTAAATCAAGCACTTACCATGTACATATAACCTCTAAATACTCCATTTATATGCATGATTCCTAAGCAATAGAACTAATAGTTAACACTACTTATTTTTATTTGACATTGCTTTTACCTTTCTTACCTTTATTGTTTGTTTTTCTTAGACTTACACCATACAATTTTGCATATTAGACAACATCATAATCAATCATGATTTCAATGTTTAATATTTTTGCACCCTATATAAAAATGTCATTAGGGATAGGAGCACCCATGTGCTACTATCCCCTTTAAGATATTATGTCCTATTTCTCCCTTTTTCTAAATTTTCAAATGTTACATCTTTCATGTCTTTGTTTACTACCTTGGGTTAGCATTTCACTTGTTAATGACAAAACTTAAGTGAAGGAATCACACACACACACAAACACATGTATTATTTGACCTCATTAGGGAAAAAAATTCAAGAGGCATACTTATCTATAAGGAGCCAATATTTTTTATCTACTACATCAAGGACTACATTTTGGGACTATATACTTCATTACATAAAAGGGTTTTATTCTAAAATCCATATCACACATTTTCATTGGGGACGAAGTAGTTGTATCCGCTATTCTTTTTCCAATGGAACTAGAGAAACTTATATCAAGGGCACAATTTCAATCACACACCACAAGAACTACATGGATTCTAAAGTTTAGTGTAACACTAGGCAAAAACATCACACTTTGAGGAGACTACGGAGTCATTTCGAATCAAGAACATACATATTTTTATTCATCTAATGTGTTCTTGATTATTTTATGGGTAGCTAGGGTTTATTTTGTAGGTAAAAGTGTTATAGAGTAGAATTTATATGAACCTAACACAACCTACAATGAATAAGAAGCAAAAATAAGTGACACATAAAGAACTAGGATCACAACTATTCTGCATACACTAACACCCATAAAAGATGCTAGCACCCAAGTGGTTGTGTCCTCTCCTAGGTTTTTCTGTCTGAGATAATCACATTTGAGATTAATAAATAGATCTCAAATAGTCCAAAATTATCCTTTTTAAATTAGTCATCAGCGCAAAATCAGTTCGAAGTACTAAGGTAAGTTGAGTCATTCTACAAATCCTATCTATCACTCTTGTTTGTACTTCTTTAGCTTGATCTTGCATATTTATTGTTATATTTATATGATTAGCAATGTCCTTATAATATATTTAAATTTTATTAAATCACATAATTAACCTTTACACATATGTGTTCACGAGGTATATTGAGCTTGATGAATGAAACACAAAAGTTGATACAAAATAATAGGAGCCAAAATTTTTCCTTACACTACTAATTGGGGGCATCCCCTATGGTATAAATGTGATTTTGTTTCATTATGTGTTACTTTACACCTTTCACATAATTCTAGATTCTATACGTTGTGATTATTTCAATATTTTGAGATAACATGAATAACACATGTGTCTTGCACAATACTAACCTATCTTGCTATTTCTATTTATTCTATTACTATTGTCTTTACTTGTTTCATATACTGTTTTCACTACTTTCTTATACAGATTCTTTGCATGGTTTGATTTGATTGTCTTGTTTGATTATGATGGTATGATCATTTAATTGATATGTCCTAAGTTCCTTGATTGTGTTATGGCACCATGGGTGTCCCATGTTTATGGATTCATGCCTATCTTTTGTGTATGCATTTGTTTCTATGACCATGACACATTGTAACTTATATTGCAACTACTTTTTGATACTACATGTGTCCCATATTTGTGACTCTATGCCTATGTTTAAATATGTTTCAATATACTTTTACTTATCTCTACACTAATATTTCTACTATACTATTCTGTCTTGTGACACACTTGATTTATACTTTGATGATTATGCTAATGTCTTTACTATGGATACTAAAATATGTCTCATTTACTATGTTGTTTCTATACTATTATTACTCTTGATTACAACATAATTGACACTTTTCTTAGCTATTTATATTTGTATAAACATGTATTCTTGCTTGTTGCATATTGCATGTTGATTTTTCTTCTTTTCATGATTACCACCATGAGCAACCCATTTTTAGGTACAAATTTTCAACAATGTCCACCATTCTAACATTTTATGTGATCCTATACAAATTATCATACTCATTTCACATGGGTACACATATTATTTGAGACACGAACTCAAATTCTTTATCACATGCACCTAAAAATATGGAGAATTCATAGGAATATTTTCTACATCTACAGAAAAATTATAGAATACAAGAATATATATATATATATATATATAATATATATATATATATATATATATATATATATATAATGAGTTAGTTGAATTAAAATAAGGTAAAAACATATTATATGATTAAGACCATGGTACGTTCTTGACCATAATGAAAGTTCCCAAACAAGAGGCATATTCTATGTTTTTTTAAATTTCTCCACATTATATTAATAGTGTCTAATATTTTCATATAGTTTTAGATATAAACATGACTTAAATATGAGCATGATACTAGGGACATGAGTATTCATTATTTTTCACTATACTATTGATTCGATTTGCAAAAGTAGGGTTTGAGGTATGAACCTTTTTCTCCCCTATGAATGTTAAAAAGCTATATGTTTATTCTTAGAAATAACACCTTATGGGGCATGGAAATTTCTATTACCTTGATGGTTAGGTGTTATAAAGTAGTTACAATAGTAAAAATTAGACCTAGATATGTCTATAGTGGTGTGGTTTGTGGGTTTAGTGAAAGATGTAAAATAAGATAAGTTATTCATAGGTTGTCTTTTCTCTTATCTCTAAAATTCCCCAAAAATGGAAGATGTTAAAGTACATAAGTTATTTATAATATGGATATTTATCTCTTCAAATTTTTAGAATGGGGGCACTTTGAGTTCTGTTCTCACTCTCTTAGAATCTTTGGAGTTGTGGTGTACTCAACACTTTAGTATATAATTTAGCACACATTGGGGATTTATCACCCTCAATCCTATAGAAAATCCATAAAATTTTTAAGTCTCTAAGGCATAAAAAATAACCAGAGCTCCCCCTCTATAAAAAAGTTGTGTATTCCTTCCATGTTTTGCATCTCTATTTCTTATTCTTTGTAAAGTTAAAAGTTAATAACATTATCTATATTTTAAGTTACAACTTAATTTCTATCATATAAATTGACCAAACTCTATATTATAGGTTTCATCATGGATCATGCCAACACCAACACATAAAATAACCACTTTCAAAATAAGACAAAGCGTGTGTGTACTCTCAGTATTTTTTTCCCTTTAAAGAGGCAATTTTCAATTACACACTTAAAGGGGGAAAATTTAGACACTAATTTTTAGTAACTTGTCCCTTTGAAATGCCAAGTTTTATTATGATCCCTTGCTAAGAAAAATGATCACATTTAGAATCATATATTATAACATCACTACCTCTTCCATGACTTGCTTATCTCTACATTATGCTATATTGTCAATTATGGGAATATTATTTGATAAAAGTAGTTAAAAACCTATATGCTTCATCTATAAATTTCCTATTTTGATTTTATCCTTCTGTATCCATGAATACATAAATGGTTAGGATGTAGGGTTTAGTCTTGGCTGACTTGTATGGTCTTAGATCTTTAAGTAATTTGAGTCTATTTTCAAATTGAAAATATTCTTTGGGTGATTTCATCTTCCTAGATTTGGCCTTATTAGAATATTTTACCTACATAAATATGTATCAGAAATTCATTATAAATTTATAACTGATGTGGAACTCTTGCAATATGCTATTAAAAATATCATTCTAAAATAAATCAAAGGGTACCTAAATATTCATAAATAAGATGCACATCAACCAAGTCAAAGAGTTTATCTTCCTCCACTTCCAACATGTAAAGGTAATAAATCCATGTCTTAACAAGAGAAAATTCAATCCAAATATTATTCAATGGTTTAATGGAATAAAGGGTTAAAGCATGTAGCTGAGGCACACCACATCACACAACTACCATCCCGAGAATATTATATACCATATAATTCTTGTGTTTTCTTGGTGTCAAGAGACATGAGAAAAACCTTAGGGGATTGGTTAGTTATTCAAAGGTGCATAAGGACCTAGGATAGCTACATAATGCTTGATCCCACAATGAGGGAATATAGTGCAAACCTTGGGTTTGTTCAACATCTAGGATTCGACATCTAAGGGTTGTACAACCTCACCATACACACATAATTTCTCTTTTTTAATAATTCTATGATGAAGGGATATAAATTTTTCTAAGGATTCCAATTTGTTTTAGGTAATTACATGCCATCTCGAAGTTATGAAAGTGATGAAATACAATGAAGGTAAAATACAAGAAAGAAAACCACATAGGAATTTTTAGATCTAGACTATCAAAGGGTCCAAGAATGTACATATATAAGTAAATAGCACACCGTTGCATTATGGATCATACAATAGGTGTACGGTCCTGAACCTACTTAGTTTTCAGTTCTAGAATCAATACCGAATCATTTTGAGTCTCGATATACCTATTTAACAAAAAGATTGCACATCTAGACCCTCCTGTTATAACCTATAAAAATAAGTTTATTTCTCCTCTTATGTATTTGAGACGTTTTTTAATCATTTACCAATCATTACAAGTGTAAAATCATTAGTATAATTGTGAATGATTAATGTTGGAAGTTAACTAATGAGAATATTCAACTTATTACAAACCATTGCATCCTATTTATTATTGTGTATTCCCATAACATAGATGCAATTAGGGCCTAAACAAAACCTTTTTCAAGTATCTCTTATAATTAAATCCTCATTTCCTAATTCTCCATAGGTGTTACCTATACACAAATTTATTTAGTAATCTCACTCCTAGTATCACATCCATCTACTTGATTGATAGTAAACATTAGTGGTATTCCATGAAGAGAATCCGTCATCATATATACACATACTCACCAATAATTTATCTCACTTTTCATGGGATCCCTTATTTTTGCACAACTACACAATCTTATTATTTCTACATTAATCTTGGTATAAAAACAAAAAACAACTGTATTCCTCTCCGTAATAATTAGGACCTCTTTCCCTCAAATCAACATAATATTGGAATCAAATATATATCTACATTTGAATCCTTTATCAGTTTCAAAGTGTAATTTTATTCATCTTTTACCAATGTATAAGTGTTTGTATATCCATTGTGAACCCCTTTCTAGTCATACTACCAAGGCCTTCCAAATTACATGTGGAATACATCCATGAGAATTATATCGAGATATGAATTCATATTTATATTTGCTAATATTTATGTGTAATATTCATTTATTTTTTTACAAGAAAATAATTTCCCTTCAAAAATCATGACACTTTGTATGGGTTTGGGTGCACAATCTTCTTCAAATAAATATTCTTCACCATTTCCTCATAAATTAGATTATAAGTGTTACCACCATCAATAATCACTT
The DNA here is from genome assembly GCA_018340775.1 of Taxus wallichiana var. yunnanensis. Taxonomy (NCBI): domain Eukaryota; kingdom Viridiplantae; phylum Streptophyta; class Pinopsida; order Cupressales; family Taxaceae; genus Taxus; species Taxus wallichiana. Next base: position 157,673,183 of record CM031234.1, read on the forward strand.
TACATCTCTCACCTAATACTTGCACATGGTTCTAAATAGATTCTTCCTCTACGTAGATACATATTCATATTTAATGGGTTTTAACAACACATGCTTCATCATGAGTGCTTCATCTCTCTCGGGTTCCTTTGTGCTACTCATTGACACATGTGTATCAAAATTAAATTAATTACAAGAGATTAATCTAATTTATTTAAAGAGGATTGAATAATATGCGACACAAGAAATATAATACAATCATTTACAATTATACAATGAAAACTAGGATATTTTCAAGCTTTCTAAACTAATAAATCAATTAGATGTATAACTAGGTTTTAAATAGTGACTTAGTTGATTCAGATTAATATATGACTATGTAATTTCCAAACTTAAGAAGTGTGGAGAATTTTAAATGTTCCAAGATCAAATATTTCTTTCTCAAACCATGTAAGGGTAGGACTATACAAAATATCAAGATCATATTCTACAATATGACCCTATCTTAGATCTGTAGATGGAAGAATTTTAATTTTTCTGCGTCACTTCATTATCACCTATTTCACATTTTAATATATTTAGATTTGTATATAACAACTATTTTCACACCTTTACCTACAAAACAAACCTTTCTTCTTTCAAGAAATTAAAAATCTCATTATAGAAAAAATAAAAGATGTAAATTATTGAGTTATATTGAACTCAAGTGGTCACCCTATTTGTGAGTCATCAAGTGGTAAACTAAATTTTAGATGCAATGTAGTTCTCTTAATGCATTGTGGGAGTGTGCATGAAAAATAATTTTTACGTATATTTTTCATTATACTTCCACATTGGTAGTAGGATATGCTACTTTGCTTCCATACAAACCCTTGTATGTAGATGTGGAAAATAGATTCATGCCTTTATGTGCTATGATATGAAGTATGAATATAATAATCTTTCTTTCTTATCTCATGGTTTGGTACTTAGATATTTGTTTTATAGATAATAAATGCTTAAATGTGAACTTGTGTATATAGGATTCTATCACATTGAAACAACCAAATACATAAGGTGTTGAAGATAAAAGAGTAACAAAGAGACCCAATAGGAAGAAAGGACCCAAGTATCATAAGGGTCAAGACCGCACATCTCATTCATGACCATATAATGGTCTTGAATAATTTTTTTGGTCTTCGACCAAAGTCAAGGAAAGTAAAAAGATAATTTTAAAATATAGAGATCTTTGTGACACATCATCAAAACATAGAGAAACACCAAGTAAGACACAAATTAAAAGATAGATCAAGTGATGTAAAAGTAAAAAATAAGGAATTACACCAATAATTATTAGTTTCATATTTCAATACCTACACACATAAAATTTTCCAAAATCATGATTTAATAATGCTTTTTGTACATTATAGTGTCTACATTTGCCTCCTTTTTGCTAGTGAATACAACTTACTAGTTTTAAAGGAGAATAAGACTATTCATGATAATGTTGAAGCAAATGATGATATTATGTGTACCGATAAAGTAACCAAGCATGGGGAAAAAAATGCGATACTAGTGTAACCCATGGGGAAAATGGAGTAGCATGTTATATACAATGAAAGGTATAATATATGTATGTTTGGGAAATAATTTGTCGCAAGACATATTAGTGGTTTTCATCAACATTCCGAGACTAGGTCATTCCTTTTAGAAATGGGAAGGATCCTTTTTTTTTAATGTGGGAAATAATAAAATTTGTGGATGGACGTTAAGCCAAGGATCACACAAGAGTACTCCACTAAACATGTCACAAATTTATTGTAGAATACAAGGGAGGAAGTTTTTTGAAAAGAGGTAAAAGGGAGACAGGAAATGGGGACAAGGTTAAGTTTATGAGTAGGAACTTGAAAATTTCACAAACATTAAATAGAGTAGGTCCACATTTAATTGGAAGAGAAAAAACTGTATAAGAAATAAGAAGATTAAAAATCAAAGACACAAAGTTCTATTGATTTATTTCACAAAGACAAAAAGTTATTTCTTGGTTGTATAAGATTAAGAATCTTACATGGTTGGAGAGTAGGAAATATAAGAACATAGAAAAGGAGATAGAAGAAAGTATCTTCTTGCTTTTAGTAATAGGAGAACAAAATCTAACCCCTTGGAATAGAGAATCCATCCCAATATATATCCTTACAAAATGTCCCTTCATCTCCCCAAGTGACTTTTCATATTCCTACCACTTGTGACCTTTCATATTCCTATAGGAATAAAAATAAGTTCTTTTCTTATTTATGAAAAAGAAATTTTACAATGCAAAATTAAAAGGTCACTTAAGTGAATAAGATGAAATATTAAAAAGTACACTTCCCAAAGAAGAATTAGAATGCAGAGAGAGAAGGAAGAAGAACTAGAAGAAGAGAGAAGTGATCAATTTAAAGGTGAAGAGGGTTTTGATGACAAAGAGCTTTCTCTCGATGGTCTCTGTGGAAATTATCTAGGGATGAAATATTCACCCTTGAACTCTTTTCTAAATTGAGCCACATTGAGTGCAACTTCCTTTTCTTGTGGGATGCACACATACCCCAAAGCACTGATCCAAGCATCAAGAATGCCAATAAGGGATTTACAATGTGTGAACCATAATTTATGATCTCTTGGAATATTAGATATGGAAGCTCTAATCTCTATGAGGATTCCAATGTATCCTAATTAAAGGAGAAAGGATATCTTTTTCTCTTTTGGACCAATTCTTGGAAGGAATTTAGGAGTCCCTCCAAGGATGAATGTTCATTGAGTGAAGGGGATACAAGCTTCTACACACTCTTATTGATTTCTTCCAAGATTTCAGATGCATGTTCATCATGAGACTTGAGTTCTGAAATTTCAATGTTTATCATTTCACACACGACCTTCATTATGCGTGACCAAAAAGGAGAGACATTATCAATGGAATATGTGAACAAATTCTGTCACACCAAGGAGCTAGAATTGAGACCAATTATCACATATACCAATGTGCAAATACTATCTCAATGGGCTCTTTATTTCTTGATATTAAACTTTGTCATCTTCACCTTGGAAATGATGGCAAGGGAAAAATTGTGTATAGAGAGGATCTCAAGAAAATGTTCCTTCACTTTTTCGACAATATTCTCCACCCATCTATCATTAGATCTTTCCTGCATAGTGTGCCCTTGAGCTCTCTTGATCACTTGGGGATGTATTTTCCTCCATAAATTTACGAGGTTCTCTCAGCATACTTTTTTTAGGTCCTCCAGATCCATGTTTGTCACATTGTTGTCACCCACATTGGGATAATAAGTGTTTAAAGTGAAAATTATCTCTTCACGAGTATTAAAAATTCATGGTGATGAAAGATAGTGAAATGGATGGGTTTGAAATTTTTGACCAAAAACCCAACACTAACTATTTTTAGTAGGTCCTACACCAGATGCCTATTTTAGAAAGTTTCTCAAATTAGCAATTTTGAGTGGTATTGACATGAAAGGGGTGATGGTGACTCAGAAAGTGACTAGTTTCAGAACTTACTATTTTAGTATGTGAGAACTTGGTAAAAATTACTATTTTTACTAAGTTGTATTTTAGATGTTGGAATGAGATGAGAATAGTCTCAAAATTTTTATTTTCACTCAAAGATGCTCTACTTCAAATTTTAGAGGTTTTTAATAACCGAATTTTTATAGATTTGAAAAGGCATGTTTTATGGATGTATTTTTATTTTTTCCATTTAAAATTATTCAGGACATTAATGGAGGCAAGGTTTGAATCAAAAGAAGGGAATTTTTTCAAGGAAGGGGTTGTCCAAATTTCATGAGATTCTGATGCGGGTTTTTGAGTTATGAGAAAAACTTCATTTTTGGGCATGGGGGTTTCTATAATTTTTCAGTAGCATAATAACATGGAAATGGAGTTTGGGAGGAAAAAAATCTCATTTGAATATGAAAAAATGCTAAGTTATTAGATTTAAACCTTTCCTCCTCATTATCACTCTAACTCACCATTAATTGAACATGGTTTTCTTGGGTCAATTGGTGGTTAGAGGGTGAGTTGCGCCCATGAAAATAGGGGATAATTTAGGTGTGGGGATGATGGGAACACTAATTTTCACTTGCATCAGATTATGGCAAGTGTCAACATGTGGGGGTAAGTGGGGGAGATGGAAGGGCTAGAAAAAATATATTAGGGGCTAAAATAAGGTTTTACATGTGATTTGGGCTAGCTTGGGAGAGCTTGGGCACATTTTTGTGTCCTAACTATCCCCTTAGATGTTGGGAAAAAGTTAAAAGGGATAAAAGCATTAAAAATGTGCCATGGGTAGATTTTATCATGAGAAGGGGCCATATTGGTATAAGAAATATTTTTACATGTTGTTCTAGTAGCGTGGTTTGTCACTTAAGTCCCTACTATCCCTTTACATCAAATAAAATGTAAAATGGACATGATACATGATAAAATGCACTATGGGTAGAGTGGGTTATGTTCTTAAGTTGTGCACATTCCTAAAAATCATGTGGTGTACTTTAATTGATGTAAAATAAATAATCAAAAAGGGGGCACACTTTTGTGTCTCCACCATCCCCTTGCACTAAAGGACAAGGGATAAGTGATAGTATATGTGAAAAATCCCGCCACTTACTCAAATGGAGTGTTGATGTCATCATGCCAATGTAAAAATAGAACATGAGAATTCCTTTCCACCCCGAGAGAAAATATTAGAATTATAAGGTCAAACCTATATTATTTTGACTCCAAAACACCCAATAAATAAATTCCAACCATTTTAAATTCCTTTTGTACTTGAAGTTTTAATTTTAGGCCCAATCACCCTTTTGGCACAAAGAAACAACAATAATGATGACCTGAAACTACCATGACGAGTAGTGAGGACTAGGATAAAAAATGATGTATCCACCATGTAGTAGACTCAAAGATATTTCCATTGATTATTTTATCTCCTAAATCCTCCTAATATTTCTAGAATATTTAGAATAATAACACTTTCTCCATTGAGTCTTATATTCCATACACCCACAAGTGACCAATCTTGTTTAGATGGATCCCAAAAACAAATATATCCAAAATTTTCATTCAAAATACCATGGATCAATTAATTTATCCATTTCAAAACCTTTATATGGGTTTAACCTTTTCAGATAGGTTTTAGAGGATGTTCTCTTGCTCTGATATGGCTAAAATAACAATTTTAGTGCTTTAAGCAGCACTTGTTCCACCTTAGAGTTTAGTAGATTCATGAAAGTTACTTGGATCAACCTCCTTTCACATGAAACACACTTGAAATGAATTTTATCACATTCCTCTCAGATAGAATGAGGATGAAAGATACTTAAAGGGGTTGTATGAGTTGATAGGCTAGATGGAGGAAGGGTTCAGAATGACTAGTGGAAAGGGGATTTCAAGTGGTGAGATTGGTTGTCATGGATTTGTTTTTAAATTTTGTATGCCAAAAATTTATCATGAAAACAAATGTCTCTAACTTGGGGACATAGACCATAAATGATAATGAATAACCTCATACATGTCATGGAGGAGTAGAGTAGTGCCTTATCCATTAGAAAATAGTGTCGCCATATTCAACAACTAGTATAAACACCAATCAAAAATAAGGAAAACAACTAAAACACACGTAAGAAAAGAGAAACAAAATAAATGGAAAGGGAAAAACAAAAATTAAATGGAAAATATTATACATGGTTGGGGACAACCAACCTTATTGCTTGTAGAGTTTCAAATGTTTCCCATTACGAGGAAAATCCAATGGGGTTCCATCAAGATACACAATGTAGTACTTATTTTCTCCACAAAATTGCCTAATATTGAAAGGACATGCTAGATAGATACAAATTTCTTGTGGATTCCTTTAAGTTCTCATCTCTTATCCCATAGTAGCAAAAATATCCAATTCAAAAGTCTCATTATGTACCTTCTAATCACACAACTTGTTCACTTTTGATTGGTGCCTCTTGAGAACATATATAACTTATTCTCTATCTTCTTTAAATTTTTACAAGTAGCTATTATTTTGTCAAGAGATTCAATATAATCTCAATCCTCTACTACCTTCACCAGATTGCAAGGTAGGAAAATCTAATGAAATAGGAATTTGGGCCTTAATTTCATATAAAATATGAAAGGGAGAAAGTGTCAATGGACTTCTTAGGTTAAAACCACATGACATCATACAAATTTTTATGCCAATTCCTTTGATTAAAATCCACCAATTTCTGAATAATAGTAAAAATATCGTTGTTACTAGATTCTACTTGATCATTTCTTATGGATAGTATTCGAGGAAGAATGTGATAGTGAAATGTCATGATTGTAACAAAATTAAATTAGATCAATGGATGAGAAATAAGTAACATTATTGGTTACTATATTTTTGGAACTCTAAACTGGATAATGATATTCTCTTTTAGAAATTTCCATACTATCTCCGAATTGGTATGCTTGACCAAAATTTCCTCCACCCACTTTGTAAGACATTTTTGGTAGTAAGGACATACATATGACCCATAATGGAATGAGGATTCAATACAACCACAAAGTAAAAACCTCATTTTTGGAATGGTTATTTTATGAGAATGAAACAAAGTGGCATGTCATCTAGTCTTAGATTTCCTGCAATTTCATGGCATGGTTATCATTTATCTACCCATTTTCAGGAATCCCTGAAAAGAGTAGGCCAATAATATACACCTATAGAGATTTTATGTGTGGTTAATAGTGCTGAGAAGTTCCCTTTGTATTCATTATCATGGTATGATTTTAAAATTTGTTCCTATCTTCCTTTTTTTTACACCTTAAGAAAGTTCCATCTAATCCTCTCTTGTATAACACATTCTCCCAAATGACATACTTTACTACCTTGAGTTTGAGAATAGGTCTCTACTTATAATCAATACTTGGGGAAAATCAATCTAAGTTAGGAATTATGCAATATTTTAATACCATGGATTAGTAGTACTCATGAAGAGGATAAGAGGGAGGTCTTGGGTCAAACATCCATAACACTTAGAACAATATTCCCACTCCTCCTTAGCAAGAAGTTCACATAAACCATTACCTCGCACCAATTTAGAGGGCCTAATATCAAGGTCATATTATTGAATCTTTGACACCTAATTACCTCTTCTTGCACCAAGATCATGTTGCATCAGAATAGACTTGACAACTGGGCTAGGAACCATAACAATGGTGTGTGAGTTCAAGAGATAGAACCTAAAAATTTTCAAAGCCTGAACCATCACATATGCATGCTTCTCATGTTGTGAATAATTGAGTTCATGTGATTTTAATGGTGCACTCATGAATGCAATAGGTGATTGAACCTTTTCATCATTCTATTGAACTAGGAAAACCGAGATGGTATGCTTGGAATCATAACAGTAAAAAATAAAATCTTTACGAAATATAGATGAACCAAGGTAGGTGCCTTTGTAATAACACTATTGATTGATTTGAAATATTTCTTAACATTTTGTCTCCACTTGAAGGAATCCTTATTATTCATCATGTTAACAATTTCTTTAGTGAGCTCAAAAAAATAAGGAACAAACCTTCTCAAGAAATTTACCTTACTAAAGAATGAATGCACACTTTGGGCTTTCTTGTAGGCATAGATAACTATTGAATGGATTCAACTCTTTCAGGATCAATTTTTGTACCTTCCTTACTTACAATATGTCCAAGGATATTTCCTTTTGTCACCCCCAAAATTGAATTCTTTAGATTGAGAGAGATATGGTGTTTCCTACAATGGATCAATACCTACTCCAGATGATCCAAATGCTCTTCTCTCTTCTTTGAGTACACAATAGGGTAATCCAAGTACACCATTATACATTTTTATTTCAAATATTTGAAGGATAAATCCACCACTCTCTTGAAATTGGAACTTTCATTAATTAATCAGAAGGGCATATGACAATATGGAAAATTACCCCATGGGGTAGTGAAAGTAGTTTTGAATTGATAATCTTTGGCCACCTCAATTTGGTTATACCCTGAGAATCCTTCGAGCATGGAAATAATTTCTAACCCATTAAAATATTGGAAAATGTGGTCCATGACTGGTAGGGGATAATTATATTTTATAGAATGTGGATTAAAATTTCAAAAATCCACACAAATGTGAATCTCACCATTCTTATTTCTCACTAACATAATATTGGATATCCATGTTGAGTGATGGATAGGGAAGATAATGCGAGTATTTAGTAATGTTTCAACTTCTTCTCTAATGGTTCCAAAAATATTTGGATTGTATTGCCCTTTTTTTGGAATGACTTTGTATTGGGTTTCAAAGGGATGGAATGATGCATAGATGATGGTTGAAAATACTTTATATCTTCATATGAATAAGCTAGCACATTGGAATACTTTTTTAACAAAGTTGATAATTTTATGAGTTCCTTGGGAGACTTCCACTTACCAATGTTCACCATCCTTAGTTGCTCACTTGTTCCAATGTTAAATTATTCATATTCAACATAATACTTGGGTTTATCCTTATATTTTCCATGAATGAACCTATTGTGTTTATCAAAAAATTCATCTAGTGAGACCAATCCTTTTAGAATTCTATTTCTCTTTAGCTAAATCACTCCACCATCATCAAGTTGATCACCTATAATACCATTACTGTCATCATTACTAAATTATCATGGGAGGGAATGAATTCATTCAAAAACATAGTCTTAAAATCACCTATTTGATACAATAATGACAAGATATGACCATTTCCATTGAGCACCTTCCATCTCCTTGAGTTATTGAGAATGCTTGGATGGAAAACTATCCCCATTGAGTACTTATGGTCACCAAATTTTTGATGGGGAATCATTAGAGAAGTGGACATTTGCAATGAATTAGATCTATTTTTATGATCATTAGGGACTACCTTGGTATTAAGTACACAAAAATACTCAATACATTCCCATACTCTATTTCTATAATGACGAAGACTGTATTTTTGACTTGGAATAAGTCTCTTAACTATTTTACAATAAGTTCCACATCTCCTTACACAAAGAGATTTTTAATTCCCATTTCTTTAGCAAATTACAATCCAAGCAACAAGGCCTCATATTTTGTTGTGTTTCTAGTATTGAAGAACTACACCTTATTTGAAAATAGAAATAAATCTACTTGTGGAGAAGATAAAACAAAACCGACACCTAACCTAGTTGATGAGAAACTTCCATCACATTCCATATTTCAAATCTCATCAAAAATTTCAGTTGGGATTTCTTCAAGAGTGGGAAACTCTTAATCTCACTCATAAATCATTAAATAATTCCTCTTACCTCTATCCTTGAAGAGAACATTTCCACTCTCCCTACTTTGGAATAAGATATGTGCTCTTGGATAATTTGATTTCTTAATCGTATATTTCATTTTTGGTTCGGGGAGAATATTTTTCATTTCATTCTTGACTATTATTTAGGTAGAGTACTTGGTCCATCTGTATTTCTCATCTAATATCCAAAAAAACTTCTATTATGAAGCACAAAGTGCAGGTAGTCAACATGTTTAGCACCAAAATTGTTTCCTTTACTCGCTTATCCAAAAATCTACAAAATCAAGATGTACATCTTTACAAGAGGGAATTATTTTGTTTCCATTGAATAGTAATGAAAAAATTCTTGGGTGAGACTCAATCCAAGATATTGAGAACCTTTTGTGGGAATGCCATTATCGGATGCACTAGAATCAATAATACACTTATTCAATTTATATAATTTATCAATAGGGAAACATAAAAAGGCTCAATCTTGTTAGTGGATGAAGGGGCATAAGCTAAGAGGATCTTATTTTTTTTTTCACAGGAGTAGGAAGTAAATTTTAAATTAGGTGACACATTTTAGCTTGAGCTACTACCTTTGATAAATTTTATGAAATTATCAAATTGTTTAGGATGGGTTTGTAAATATTATGACTCAGAAATCTGAACCTAATATTTCTTTACATGATCAATGATATTAGTAGAAGTGAGGTTGGATATTTATAGCATTGGAAGAAATAGGAGATTAAATTACTCTATGAACAAAGGAGGTAAGTTTTCCATAAATATTTTTAGATGAGGGAGTATAAACATAATATTTAGAATGTTACTTGAATTACCTAGAATAAAAGATTTCATGAGAGGGGATGCTGATTTAAGATTCTTCTTAGTTGAATCTATGGATGCTAGAAGCAAAAAATCTCTCTTGATTATTGTTTTTTTATGGTTGTAGAGTCACATTTTGGACGTATTATTTCTTATTCTCTTCATGCTTAGATGATTTCTCTATCTCAAGAGTTTTTGAGTGTGAAAACAACACAATAGCGAGCACTGTTCATGTCAACTACAATTTGTTCATAATCATCCTCAGATGAAGATGCATATTTAAATAAATCATCTTTTGTAGAGCATATATCTTCAATGAGAAACCCACCTTCTTCCTCTTCTTCTTCATAAACAACCTCTTCCTATTTTTTATCATTTAAATGTGTCACACAAGTCGTATTAATAGGTATAGCTTCAAGTGCAATCCTTAATTCTCCTTCGACGATCCTATTTCAGTTCTGATTATTATTTTGATTTTGATAATTTATGCTTTGGATATATTTATATGGGGTGATTTAAGAAATATTTTTTGAGAGCAAGCAAGTCATTGGAAAGTTTTTGCAATAAAGGATATAGAGTTCCAGAACCAGAACTCCAAGCCTTATCTTTGTTTAACCCTTTCCTGATTTTTTCGAACATGATAAGATCATCTTCTACATCCTTAGAATGAATCCAAATTCCAACAATTGAGAATTAATGAAGAATATCAATTGGTTATGTTCAATAGGTTTTGTATATTTAGGAATTTTATAAAGCAACATGTTAAACTTTTTAATGAAATATATCATAGTCTCATTTGGTTCCTTCTTGATTGGGACCATTGTGCGAGAAATGCATGAAAATATTCATATATTTTAAACCTATCCTAAATTTTTGTCTTCACCTAATTTAAGTTGGTGATTAAAATTCTTGGTAGGTGATAGAGCCAAACTACAAAAACATTTTATAATGCTTCCATAAATAATATTATTGATACACCTTCATGTTCAACTACCAATATGCCACAATATGTGATAAATGTAGTAATGTTCTCATGTGGATGTTATTTTCGATCCCCTCTAAACTTTGGGAAGTTATTCCTTGATCTTCTAGGTAACTTGTGAAGTGGAGGAGGTAGAGCCAACATGCCTATATTATGTCCCCATGGTACATGTGTATCCATTTCTTCTTCTTCTTCTTTTGGAGGAATGATATCTTATATTAGTACAATTGGGCCTTCAAGAGGATCTTTGAGAGAAAAGTTAGGGTTAGATTCAGGGAATAATTCTCACCCAACTTGTCTTGATGTTTGGACAATAGGAAGGATAAAATTTTATCATCATTTCTCTTCAAATGTAGGATCAACAAGGCCACTTGCTTGATCAGCTCTAGTGTATCTTCTTTCTATCAACTTTACTTAGAAGGTTAAATAGGAATGCAACCAAGAACAATTTAAATTTTTAATGGGAGTACTGTAAGGATATTAAACATTCAAACATGCTATTTTGGTATTTTTTTATTTTATGATTTTATGATTTTTATGGGTGGAAAAAAGCAAAATGTTCCCCACGATGGCGCTAAAAAATGTTGGTGAAAAAAATTATCTTAGGAAACATTAGTGGTTTTTTTCAGCGCTATGGGATTAGGTCCATGAGGAGGATCATATTTATTGACTATAAGAAATAATAAAATATATGGGTGGCCGTTAAGACAAAGATCACACATGAGTACTCCATTAAACATGTGGAAAATTTCTTGTATGGAATATAAGGGAGGAATTTTCTTGAAAAGAGGTAAATGAGAGATATGGAAAAGGGAGAGAGTAAAATTTGTAAGTAGGATTTTTAAAATTTCATAAACATTAACCAGAGTAGGTCCATATTTAATAGGAAGAGAAAAAACTATGTAAGCAACAAAAAAATTAAAAAATAAAAGACACAAACTTATTTTGATTTATTCCTCAAAGACACAAAGTTCTTTCTTGGTTGTCCAAGACTACAAAGCTTGTATAATTAGAAACTAGGAAATAGAATAACATAGACAAGGAGATAGAAGAAAGTAAATTATTTCTTGTAGTAGTAGGAGAAAAAAATATAACCCCTTGGAATGAATAATCCATCCCAATATATAGCCTTGAAAAATGTCCCTTCATCTCCCCCAAGTGACTTTTCATATTCCTACCACTTGTGACCTTTCATATTCCTATAGGAATAAAAATAAGTTATTTTCTTATTTATGAAAAAGAAATTTTACAATGAAAAATTAAAAGGCCACTTAAGTGAATAAGACAAAATAGTCAAAAAGTACATTCCCAACGAAGAATTAGAATGTAGAGAGAGAAGGAAGAAGAGAGAAGTGATCAATCCGAAGGTGAAGAAGATTTTGATGATGAAGAGATTTCTCTTGATGGACTTTGTGGAAATGCTCCAAGGATGAATTCATTGCCCTTGACCTCTTTGCTGGCCGAGCCTCGGGAGTGCAACTTACCTTGTTTTGCATGATGCACACATACCCCAAATAATTGATCCAAGTATTAGGAATACCAACAAGGGATTTACACTGTGTGAACCATACTTTATGATCTCCTGTGATATTAGAGGTGTAACCTCTAATCATTGAAAAGGGATTCAATGTATCCTCATTGAAGGAGAAAGGATATCCTATCTCTTTTTGACCAATTATTGGAAGGAATTTAGGAGTCCCTCCAAGGATGAATGTTCACTGAGTGAACATGATATGATCTTTACATAATTTTGCTGATTTCTTCCAAGATGTTATATGCATGTTCCTTATAAGAATCAAGTTATGAAATTGCATTGTTTATCATTTCACACATGGCCTTCATTGTGCATAACAAAAAAAAGAAATAAATTATCGATGGAAGATGTGAACACATTATTTCTCACCAAGGAGTTAGAATTGATACCAATTATCTCATATATCAATGTGGAAACACTATCCTAATGAGATATTTATTTCTTGATTTCAACCTTTATCATCTTCACATTGTAAATGGCGACGAGTGAAAAATTGTATAGAGAGAGGATCTCAGGAAAAGTTTCTTCCCATTTTTGATGATCTTCTCCACCCATGTCTATCATTGAATCTTATTTGAATAGTGTGCCCTCGAGTTCTCTTGATCACTTAGGGATATATTTTCTTCCACAGCTTCACAGGTTTCTCTCAACATCCTTATTTTTAGGTCCTCTAGATCCATGTTTGTCACGTCACTGTCACCTACATTGGGATACTTAGTGTTTAAAGTGGAAATTGGCTCTAAATATGAGTATTTTAACATAATGGTGATGAAATCTAGTGAAATGGATGGGAGATGGATGATTTTGAAAAATTTGTCCAAAATGCCCCAACACTTACTATTTTTAGAAGGTCCTACCTTGAATGTTTTTTTAGAAAGTTTCTCAAATTGTCACTTTTAAGTGGTCTTGACATGAAAGCGGTGATTGTGACTTGTTTCTGAAATTACTATTTTTAGTATGTGAGAACCTGGTAAAACTTACTATTTTTAGTAAGTTGTCTTCTAGATGTCGGAATGAGATGAGAATAGTCTGAAATATTTTGTTTTCACTCCTAGATGCTTTGCTAAAAAAATTCAGATGTTTTCAATCACCAAACTTTTGTAGTCCTGAAAAGGTAGGTTTAATGGATGCATTTTTTGTTCTATCTACTAAAAATTATCCATACCATAAATGGAGGCAATATTGTAATCAAAATAAGGATGTTTTTTAAAGGAAGGGGTTGCCTGAATTTGGGAGAATCTGATGCGGGGTTTTTTAGTTATGAAAAAAACTTAATTTCTAGGCATGGAGGTTTCTGGGAAGTCTCAACAACATAACAAAATGGAAATGGATTTTGGGAGTGACATCTCATTTGAATATGTAAAAAATTACAAAGTTATTAGATTTAAACCTTTCCTCCTCATTAACACTCTTACTCACCATTAACCCAACATGGTGTGAATTGGGTCACTAGGGGGTTAGAGGGTGAGTTACACTCATGAAAATAGGGAAAAATTGAGGTGAGGGGAAAATGGGGACACTAATTTGCACTTTGTATCAGATTTTCATCGGTGTCACCATATAGGAGTAAGTAAGGGAGATGGAGGGGATAAAAATAGGTTTTAGGGAAAAAAAAAAGAGGTTTTACATGTGATGTGGGCTAATTGGGAGAGATTTGGTGCATTTTTGTGTCCCAGTTGTCCCCTCATATGTTGGGATAAAGTTAAAAGGGATAACAAGTATTAAAAAATGCTCCATGGGTAGAGTTTATCATGAGAAGGAGCCAAATTGGTCTAACACCTCTTTGTGCATGTTTTTCAAGTAGCCAGGGTTGTCACTTAAGTTATGAAATACATTCTACCATAGGGTATGTACATCAAGTTGGGGGACCAAAAAGTGGACATCAAATCCTGAAATTTACATTAAAAACAAAAAAACATCAAATTTTCTCTTCCATGAACTTGAACCATGCCGAAAAATAAAAAACAAGTCACCAAAATGGTACCATCACGTAGGGGAGACTATTAGATTTGTGGAAATATTGATTTTAAAGTGAATATAGTATGATACATATCATTTTATCATTTTTTAGTAATAGTAGGTCTTTAAGAAACTTTTTCTCGTGAATGTTCATGTCTACGTTTAAGGATGCAACTTTTGTTTCACTTATTAGAATGTGACAAAACTTATACCATCCCAAATGTGGAGAAATTGTTTACATGTTTAAAAAAAATTATTTGATTTTGATTTTTTTTGATGAAGTTATGCTGAGAAAATGGAAATTGCTCCATTTTCTTTATGTTTTCAGACCACTTTCACAGAAAAAATCATTAAAAAAATATTGCTAAAAAAAATACAAAATAAAATCTATCCGAGATGACAATGACATCTAACTTTTCACCAAAGGAAAATATATATATTAAGCTTCTATCATCCAAATCGTGGGAAAAGCTGACTACTGATTTGATAAACATTTAAAAAAACCAAGTCATTAAATTTTGAGTGTTTAATATAGCTAAACTTGTCCGTTTTCAAATTTTTTTAGTAGTTTAGAAACTAGATTCCAGATGCTAGGATTCATATTTATATATCTTTTTCTAATTTTGATTGGACCCATTGCTAATAATCCCTACAAGTTGATATTTTTGTTATTTGCAATATGACATCCACTTATGACCCCTTTTTGGCCCTCCAACTTGCTACACTTCCCCCATGAGAGGGGTATATTTTTATGTCCCTACTATTCCCTTTTACCAAGGGACAAGGGACAAGGGACAATATGCATGGAAAAATGCACCATGAGTAGAGGGTGTCATGTTTTCAAGTTATACACACTCCTAGGACACAAGTGGTGTACTTTAAGTAACACAAATCAAATCATCATCAAGGGGTTTTTTTTTTGTCCCCACTATCCCCTTACATTGAGGGACAAGGGAAAATAGAGGTGAAAAATCTTGCAACTTACTTAAATGGAGTGTTGATGTTATCGTGCCAACACAAAAATAGAACAGAATAATGACTTTTCTACCCGAGAGAAAAATTAGATTTCCAAGATTGAAAGTTTGACTCTAAAACACCCATTGAATCTATTCCCAAAATTTTTAAGACCTGATTCTATTTATATTTTGAATTTTAGGCTCAATCACCCTTTGGCACAAAGAGGTAAGAATAATGACCTTAACTACCATGAAGAGTAGTGAGGCCTATAATAAAAAATTATGTATCCACCATGCAAAGTGTACTCCAAGATGTTTCCATTGAATATTTTTTTGAACTCCTAACTCCTCTTGAAACTCTCATAATCTTTGAACAAGATCACTTTTCTCTGTTGAGGCTTATAATCAATACAACCACAATGACCTGGTATTTCTCTGAATCCCAACACCAAATGTCTCTAAAATTTTCCTTGAACCTTCCATGGATGCCTTCATTTCTCCATTGCACAACCTTAAAATGGGTTTAACCCTTGAAGATAGGTTCCAGAGGATGATATCTTGTTTCAATATGGATAAAAATAACCATTTTAGTGACGGGAGAGCAATGTTCCACCTTAGAGTTCAAGAGCTTCATGAAAGTTAAGATAGAATGAGGATGAAACATAATCAACAGGATGCATGAGTTGATATAATAGTATAAGGAAAGGTGTACAATGATCGGGAAAGGGTATTTTAAGTGGTGGGATTTTTTTTCATGAATTTTTATAAAATTTTTGCATGACAAACATTTAGTATGACAACAATGTAAAAGGTATTTTTGGAGTTACGGATATTTGAATTGGAATTTTTGGAGCATTGGGGGTGATCAATACCCAACACGTGTTTGATAATTATGTGGAAATTGAGTGTCTGGATGCCTAGGGAATTTAATGCCATAAGGAATATTAATTCGCCCAAAATAATGCTTCCCATATTGTAAGACCACACCATTGTAGATGGATCTAGGTCCTAAAAGTTTGAAACAAACAAACCCTACACAATCATTACTATGCATTATATGGGTGTACTTTAGTATCTATAATATCGATAACTTGTATATTTTGATATATATTTACCCCTTTATTTAAAATAAATGTTCACTAGTAACCTAATAACATAGTATTTAGTATATATTTGTATTTAGAGTTGACCATTTGGTCCTTAATTTTGTGTATTTATTTGTCAGGATAGGATGGACTTGTATATACAATCCATATAGTTTCCCCCTTTCAATGAAAATGGATGATATAAAATAGAATCGTTTGAGACAAAAGTAAGTTTTAGTATAGATTTGAGCTAGTCTCATCAAAGTTTTTGAGAATGCATATCCTTTTATTACAAAATTTAGAGTGAAATTATGTTGCTTGAAAATTTCAGTAATAGAAGTAACAACAAGAAAGTAAGTGCATCGGTATAAAGTGTAAAGTGTAGATTGTAGCTTTAGAGAAATATATTAGAAGATTGGAATTGGAGAAAATATGAAATAATAACAATGTCTAATATAATAGCAGTGAATTTGTGATAAAGGTAGTAAGAAAACATGCATATAATGTGTAAATAACATCATGGGAAAAGAGGATTATGGGATATAAATAAATAAAGAATAGAGTATAATCATGTATTAGTAAAAAATATAGGAAATAACAATTCCAATGCCAAAAAAATTAGAGAAAAGGGACCAAGTTATAGAGTATAGAAATTTGAGGTAGTAAGTGTTTGGTATAGGTTGGTCAAAATATGTGGGTATAGTCCCAAAAGGGAATTTACTATAAATATTATAGTACAAGGGTGAAATAGTCTGTTACCATGATTGATAATGAATTTTTCTATGAGAGATATATGATGTCATTTACAAGATACACCTTGCACTTGTGATGTGTTAGAGTGGAAAATTCCATTCAATCATAGACAATTGATGAGACGGGTAAGTGTCAACAACTTGTGATTTTTTTGAAAAATAGTAGTGATTTTTATTGTTTTTGTATTTTTTTTTTTTTCCAAATTTGAGACCACTAGTGTATATAGGTTTTGATGGTTTAATTACAAATTTCAGATTTGAACTATACAATTATGTAAAATTTTGAGCAAGAGTTATAAAGTCCTAATTTTTAAAAATGGTAATGAAACAAGTGTAAAACTATACATTTTGAGAATTAACATGTTTAATTTGATTATGTAGAGGTTTAATTGATGATAAATGATTTAATACATATTTTAAGTGGTATCCGATTATAATAAGATGTGCATGCTAATGAGTTCTATAATAGATACCATATAGATACCCATCCAGAGATAGGTCTGGATAAGGAGATTCGGGATATATTAGACAAGGAAGGTTTGTGAAATGTATCCATATTAGAGGAGGCGCCCCCAAATATTCACTTGATCACCACATTATGTGAGTAGTGTAACCTACACACTTGCACATTTTGGCTCTCGATAGGGGAGATGACTGTGATGTTAGAGGATACATATTGTATTATGAAGGTCTTGATAGTGGGAAATTGGTTGTATATATTATTAGTAAATGTGCCATTTTATATGAACAAAGTGCATACATTTTGATTGGGTATAGGTGGCCTTGCATATCCAAATATTCACTTGAGATCCATTAAGATATCTAGGGTTCTACAATTTCTAAATTTTACTATATTATTATTAACATATTTTGTTGCAATGGATTCGACGGGATATCAGTTTCAAATAGGATGTGGAAAGTATGTCGATTAATAGAGGATGACAAAGTTATATATGTACAAGGATGGTGTATTCTAGTCACTTATATAGAGATTTGTTAAAATTTTCTTTGAAGTGTCATAAAGGTGGATTTCCATTAGTGAAATTATTGAACATATAATCCTATGAGAATATGGTTGTAGTGTAGATAATTTGATGTCCTAGGGATGATTGGACCCATCCAAAGAAATTTGTAGCACAAAGGGTGATACCTAGGAGATAAAGCATAGAAACCACATTGTATTGAGATAAATAAGATAGGTTGACCCCTAATGGGATTATATGGAGACGTTAAATAAAAAAGAAAACAAACGAGATAAGTAGACAAACAAGTATGAAATCAATAAATAAAGAAAGAAAGAAGAAAAAAATATGGAAAACAAGTAGGAAATAAATCATGCAATCACACAGGTAAGAAAGAAGGAAAAAACCCAAGAAATAAAGAAAAAAACATGTAGGAAATCAAGCAAGAATACATGCAAACAAGGAAATCACACACGAAACAAACAAGGTAAACAACAAGGAAACAAACAAGTAAGCAAAGCAAGAAAGAAAATAAAAAATCAAAACAAGAAAACAAACAAATAAAGAAAGAAAAGAAAATAAGCAAAGAAAGTGAGAGAAGAAAATGAAGAAATATAAAAAGTAAGTAAGAAAGTAAACAAGGAAGTAAGCAAGTAAGTAAGTAAGCAAGTAAGCAAGTAAACAAGCAAGCAAGTAGTAATTAAGTAAGTAAGTAAGTAAGTAAGTAAGTGAAGTTTATTGCATGACAATTGTATATGTTTTCATAAGAGAGTAAAGCAAGCAAATCAAGAGTGAAGTAAGTAAGAAATTAAACAAGTAAGCAAGTAAGCAAGTAAGAAAGTAAGCAAGTAAGAAAGAAATTAAGCAAACAAGTAAGTAAGTGAATTTTATTGCATGAAAATTTTATATTTTTCTATGAGGAAATTAACTAGGAACATCCCCAATAATGTGCGGTAGGATGTTAGAGCATGTTGACGATGTCACAAAGGATTGTTCATATTTGTTTGATATAATGGCTGTAGAAAGTGCCACATGCCTTGTATTAAAAATAGAGTATGATGAGAGCTAGAGCAGAGTCCGTTTCCTCCACCTAGGAAATAAATCATGTAGGACATGATATTGAAATTAATGATTGTATATGTACAATATAAATAAGATAGGGCAGAGATAGGGACCATGCAAGAGTCACTGGAGAACTATATATCACAATCACACTCTCATGGTCATAAGGATACATGGTATTCCTTTATCTTCTACTGAGAGGTTTTGAATGAGGATGATAATGATGATGTATATATATTGGAGAGAAGGGCATGAACCTCATTTTATTTTCATTTTTGAACATATGATATATATATATATATATATATATGCATGTATGTATGGCATTTTGTTTTAAACATATATGGTATCTTTTTGTGTTGGATTATTGATTAATATCATCTCTATATGTTGCATACATTATCTTAATGTGATTGCATCATATAGATTTTGATGTGATATATGTGTTGATTATGATACTTTACTTCAATTTTTTTGATGGAATGATGTCAAATTGATCAAAATTGGTAAATATAACAATGCATACTAACATTTAAAATGTAGGTAAAGGTGGTGAAAGAAGTCCTGGCACAAAAAAACATGTGAGTAGATCAAATGTGAGGAAATATATTCTTAAATAAGAAGGAAGGGTAATCCTCATGTTCCCCTTGCGATTCAAGAAGGGACACCATATCAAAGGAATTGTAATGATGTCACAACATTAGTTATGAAAAATTGTAAATTGATAATCATCTATTTGAACAAATGGAGGGTGGTCACCCTAGATTGAAAAGACACATTATCATGAATTATGTGAAACATAGTAATTGATTGTGTAGATGGATTGTTTAATGCTACTAAAGGATATACATGATTAACTCAATCATCTTATATTACAATTTTTCATTTTTGTAACCCATTTGATTTTATATCTTTTAATGGTTGATTTTTATGAGCCCCATTATGAGGAAAAAAATTGATATGAGGTTGAGAAACCAATTTATTTGAGGAGGGATCATATTAGAAGATTAATATCTCTAGAGGATGATATGGGGAAGGAGGGGAAGGAAATATATTAACATGTATAGTAGAGAAAGAGACAATCCCTTCATTTTGAAGACACTTGAGATGTTAATATAATGCATAAAAACATTATTATGCTGCTCGTTGATGTGATGGGAGTTATGAAATGACTAATATTTTTCAAGTTCCCATTGATGAGGAGGATAAGAGGGTTACAAAATAAATCACTTACAAATTAGAGTAAGAAAAATATCAAAGTGGACGATTAAGAGGCTTATAAAATCATGATGGTTTATGATTAGGAAAAGGAGGATCCTTCATAAGTAGCTACAAGTTTAGATGGAATGTGATATGAAATATCACCGTAGTATAAAACTTCAAGTTGTATCGAGGGAGTATACGAATCATGTAGAGTGGTAGATGTAAGTTATGTGGATGAAGTAAGAGTAACATCATGGAAATGTGTGGTAAAAAGGTCACACTTGAGATCAATTACATGTAAACATAGACCAGTAAATTAATCACATGTAACATATATAAAATTCTTGTTAAGTGGGAATGTGAGGCCTTGATAAAATATGTATTGTATTTCTAAATCCACTAGATTATATATTAATTGTTGCATACTAGATATAAATTATAATATATGAGATCAGTAACTAACTTATATTTTCCTTGGTGTAAAAAAGGTAAATGTTCTTATGTTATTTTAGGGCCCTTATTATCAATAAAATAATTGACAAGGAATCCTCAATCTCTAAAAATGTGCTATAGATCTACTAGAAAGGTGGGTAAACCAATACATCGCATCACTAATTGGATTTTTTTGGGAAGGCCTTTAAAAGAAACCTATAATTATTATACGAAGACATGGTAGATCTATAGTACGTAAGATGTAGATGAGGCTACGAAGTCCCATTAAATAATTGAGATTTAGGCATGAAAATATTACAAGGTAAGGATGATTGAAATATTTTTTCATATGGGATTCCCATGCATAGTATTAGAATCAATTGTAACATAATACACCTTCTATGTCTAGGGTAAATTTATGTACTTGATGTTGTAAATCACCTACCACATGCATGAGAGAAAGGATCTCTTGAGGAGGTATTACATAAACACTAAGAGGATCATGAAAAGGTTGTATTTGGACATTTATAGTATCCATACTACACTATTTGGTTTAAAAGAGCTATCATCATGCCCGGGAACATTATGATATGGAGATTAACTACGTACATAGGATCTATAGGGACCTTATCATTAAGTATATCCACTTTATCTATAATGTGCTTATGAGAAGTGATATCATTAGGGTAAACACATGAGGAAGGGACATGATCATAATTATTAAGGCATATATAAGGAATACTATCATTCATATTATTTACTTATATACGAGGTATAAGAGAGACACTAATAAGAATATCATTTTTGCATTCAATAGAGAGAGGGAATAGGAATAAAAGTACTGATGTAGCCTAGAATTCACTACAAATAGCCCAAGGCATGCTAGCACATCACTCAGCCTGAACTGAGTGCTCACCCAAAGCACACAAGGGTACCAGGTCCCTCTTTAGATTTACTTTTCAGAATTTTAGCATGATTGGGTATGTATATATTCAGATCTATAATAGATAGTAACCAATCCACAATGCATAAACTAGATCTAGATATAAACCATATGAAAGATTGACTAAAAATGATTATAATGAGATTTACCATGAAATAACCATATTTAGTCATATCTAACACTAATATCCAACCAATATGATCCATTATATTAAATACTACAAAACACAAAAGCTTCATACATCAAGATCTAGTTTCCATGGTCATGTGCGCTAACAAATCCACAACATAACTCTATAATGAACATGATTAATGGGTCTCCTAAATTGTGCAAATAAATACATATATATAGGGGTGGGGACTTTCCCTTCACTACCCATGCACCTTCCAAAAATAGACTACATGCTAAGAATAGCCATGCACCTTTACAAGAGAATACAAAAGCATGCAAGTTCTCTAATAATAGATTTCCTATAGTTAACTCTAAGTATAAATCCTATTATTAAACAAAACTCTCGCATGGCACTCAAAATATTGCACATCTGAAAATAGTCTTACATGAATTGTAAGTCTCCATGTCATCACGTGCTCAACACTCTATCTCCAAAAATAGCCTAGATCTACAAAAGTGGCTAAGTCTTGTGTACACTTGTCCTAGGTGTGCACTATTATGATATATTTCTACGTCCTTCTATGTGTCATGTGTCCACATGCCCAATCCTTATGTGCTTTCATACTTGAGCTATATTTTATCTACTCAACATTACCCCACACTAAATGCATTGCTACCCTCGATAATGGGTAATCTTAACTTATCTCTCCAAAGTAAAGAATAATGAATGAAAGAATGAAGATTTTTTCAAACAAAAGAATGAGATATCACTCAACACTCTTCTCCTCAATAGGAAATATTAATTCTAGATACTCATTCTTAACTTCTACCTCCAATTCCTGCCAATCACTTAATGCCTCACATTTTTTTCTCGGGACATCTGTGACTATGACATCTAGCTCATCTTGAGTCATATTCTCATGTTCATTCTATAAGATTCTACAAATATTTTCCATACTAGAAATCATGCCTTCCATATAGTCCATCTTCCTAAGCAATCTATTTTCCTATCTCCTTCACCTATTTTCATGTGGTTCTTGGGAACTTGTAAGTGATTTTCACTTCTCTTCCACCAAAGAAAGTCTCTCCATGTGCCCAAGTGTCTCATCCTTCATGGCTTTGAGGACTTCATTATATTTTGTAATTGTCCTTGTCCTAACAATTGCATATGGTGCCATGCACATGTTCAAGGCCTGATCTGCCTTCTTCAATTCATCTCTCAAGGCTTGTAGCAATGACTCATAACTTGCAATTTTACGGCAATGGTGGATTTTAACCTTTTTTCTTCCTCTGCAGGTATTTTGGCATGGGCATACACACATGCCCTTCATCTATGACTAGTTTTACAAGTGTGTGTATATAGTGCATTATAGAAGGAATTTTTCTAGAACTTGAGATTCTAGATGTGGCCTTACCTTAAGAATATAATCACCAATCTCCTTGGCCATACCGATCAATGCTTCTATATTTTCCTCGACCTTTTCCTTCTCTATTGTGAGGAAATTTATTTTTGTATCCTTATCCTTGTTATCATCCATCAACGCCCTAATGATTTCTTCTTTTTCTATGTCCATGCGTGTAACCTCTGTAAATACCTTTACTAAGGCATTTCTCACTTGTTCATTTGACATAACAGTTGGCTTAACATTTACGTGTTGGATGTGGGGTGCTTTCTTCATTCTATGTGAGATGCATGATTCTTTGCACATGTCAAAATCAAGCTCATCCATATGAGTTTGCATTGACCATGACAACTACTTCCGTGTGCACACATTTTCCATCTCTGCATCCATCAACTCCCAACCATACAAGTCCTTAGTTTCCATAGTACTCTGGAAGCATGCACGTATGATCTTGCTGGTATCATCCACATATCCAACCATGGGAGTCACATAGTCTTCACCTTCTTTCTCCTCCCTTTTTATTTTTCCCTTAGGAACCTGAGTGCCTGAATCCAGAATTGGGCCTTCTCCTTTTTATGCTTCTATTTTTGTGCCCTTCATCCCTTCCTCATCATCCTTCATTTCTTCATCATGGGGCTCCTTTGTACCCTCAGGCTACACTAGAGTACCTGACACGCTTTCTCCGAGACTCATCCTCCTCTCCATCCTTAAGCTTTAGCTTGCACCTTCTCTTCTTCTCAGGCTCTACTTTTTGTGGTGAAATCCAAGGTGACCTTATTAATGGTTGTGATGACCCTATGCCCGAACCCTTGTCCTCTTGAACACTCTCTTGAACTGTGGCTCTTCGACTATCTGCTCCACATTGATTTCCATTGTGTTTGTCTCAAACACTTCATCCTCTTGCTCCTATGATGGGGGTGTCATCTTGCACTCTTTCCTTTCTCTATCCATAGGTTTTCTTTTACCCCTATGGTCCAACCCACCACTATCTTCATGAATTTATTCTTCTTATTCTTCCTGAATGGGAGAAGTAGGATTTTTAGCTGCCAACGTGCCACTATGTGCTTCCCTTTAGGTGGGCTTGGCATTTTGAACTCATTCTCTACATAATTTTTGTTCTCTAGCCTAGGCTTAAGCTGAAGATATACCAATTCTACCCCACTATTTCCTATTTCCAAACTCACAGGCTTCATAGTTATGTCATCTGAAATGTATCTTTCAATATAAGCAGACTTACCTGGATAGACGTAAGTCTTCCACAAAGTGTGGTAGTCACAGTCTACCTTATCAACATTGTAGATTAACCTACGTGTGTTAAAGAGTCTATGAATAACTTCTAAAAATAACCACATCGTGAAATTATAGGACATTTTTCAACAAGGACTCCATGTCCCATCCTTCATCACAAAACATGCAATGCAACAATCTTTGATAGACTACAAATTGTGCCAACTTACCCACTATTGTGGGAAAATCCTTAGGTATCCTCCACTCTTCCTCAAATGTGGTGCAGAGTTGTACATACCACATCTCTACCCTTGGTTTGAACTGGGCCGCTCATGTTCCCCTCAAAAAAATAATTTTTGAATCTCTTTGTGAGAGATTTATTTTTGTAGGGTACTCCCAGATTTTGTTCTTCGGCCCATCAAGAACTCCAATCTCCACAAACACAAGGGACAATAGAATAGTGCCAAAGATAATTTTCTCACCTTTACACACCTCTTCAATGATCATTTCAACAATGTACTCAAGAAAGTTGTAGGTATCCCCTTGTGACATTTTCTTTGCAACATGTAGCCACAAAGTGTTCACCTGTGACCATCTCTCTTGGTTGTTCAATTTTTTCAATAAGTGTGAGGTTGCCTGTATGACCAGATACTTCCTCATCTTGTAAATATCCATACCACACCCACCTTTTGTATAACCTAACTCCTTGTTGGTTACTATAATTTCTTCTTTATCAGTTAGGTCACTACTCACCTCTATGCCTATGCTTTTCAAACCCGTCAAAGTGCCAATCAAGGGCATGGTAATCCTCATTCGTCACCCAAAAAATAGAAAAATTCCTCATGGAATCTACTCATTAGCCACTGGTATAAATTTTCTAGCTTTCCAAAATAAGGAAGTTCATACAATTGTAAAACCCCTACCTTTCTTAGGAGCTTCTCCCCAACATCATCGTATATGGGCATGTCATCTGCTATCCATTTTTTTGTCTTTTTATTCAACAATGCATCCAACTCCTCCTTGTTATCGGTTGTCTTATTGTTGTAGTCACTAACTTTTCTTCAACGGATATGGGAATCTCAATCACGACCCATAATCACTTCCTTTGGGTATTGCATTTTAGAAAACCTACTTTCGAGGGAATCCTCAATCTCAATCTCAACTTCCTTTTGTTTCTTTCCCCTTGTACTTGCCTCTAGTGCTCTTTTTAGTGCCATTTCAATAAAAAAGATGTGTTATCTTACCTCCCTCGATCTCTGTAACTCAATTCCATGTGCCCTAGCTCAAGCTCAAACCCTAGCAATAAATCTCCTTTCCTACATGCCTTTTCCTTGCTCAAAGATTTCAAAAAATGAAGCATAATAGTTCCTCATGTGTAGACGACCAACCTAACCGGTTCAAAAATCTCCACTCTTCACAACTGTTTTAGCTAGCTCACTCACAAGCAACTTGCTTGTTAATTAATATCGCAATGGTAAAAATGGCATCACAACCCTTAATTATATAGATTTTAAAAATGTATCACATTTATTTCTCCTTCACCTACCACCAATCTCAACATTTATGCATCATTTGCCAATTTTTCTCGTGCCACTCATTTCCACGTCTGGTGTGCCTTTCTTTGCTTGGCCACATACCTCCTTATGCACGCCCATATGCACTGAAGTACTTCACCACTACACCTTCTTCCAAGTAGTTTCCACTACTGCAACCTACCTCATGTTATACTATGCATCCATTTTTCCATCTGTGGTCTTCATTTAGGAGTATTTTTTCTATCTACACCCTTCCAAAAAGCACCTACACAAAAGTTTCCTTATGCATACCCATCTTCAGATGAAAATCAACTATATTCAACTTGGTAATGAACCCTGTATATAAACCACCCCACACTAAGGGTATGTATGGTCCTCTGTTAATGAAAATAAGTAAATTGTAACTAGCTTCTAGCGTGTAAGCATGCTTATTACACAAAAAATTGAACTAAATTGACAAATCATAGTAACAATGAAGGAAACATACATAAAGGAAGTACATTAAGGGAAACCTAATCTAAGTGGCAATACTACCTTCTTACAAACACGAAGAAGACCTATTTATAGTAGGGCTTTAACCTACTCTGTTGAAGTAAGCGGGAAACCATGTTTCATCTAGTGCCCTTAATTGGTAAGTGCATGAGTCAAATATATAAGTGATAAAATACGATCCCAACCAATGCAACTTAAGCTTTTCAGTGGTGCCACAAAAAATTTGAATCATACAGAAGTACCATTTACCCAACCTGAAGCTTCTTATCCTTGATGTGTCTATCATGTCATGCCTTTTTCCTAGATTTTTCTTGCTTCTAAATCCATCTTGCTATGACACACCTTTCATCTAGTTGCATCAATTTGTCAATACATTCTTCAAATGCTTTCTCATCAGCCATACCTCCTATGTACGCAATACACAAAGAAGGTAACATGAAATCCATGGGAGAACTACCTCTGTGCCAAACACCAACTGAAAGGGTGTTTATTTATTCAACCTATTGTAGGTTTTCCTAGTATGCCCAAAGTACCACAGAAACCTTGTCATCTCAATCTCTCCTTCCAACATCCAAAATTTTGGTCAAGGTATGACTCAATATCTTGTTGAAGGCCCTAGCAGTTTCATTTTCCTGAGGGTGATAAGGGGTTATCCCATGGTGGGAAACCATAAATTCATCCAATAATATTCTAATAGTCTCATTAAGGAAATGATTACCCATATCACTTGTTAAAATTAAAGGAAACCATACACCATTAATAATATTTTCCCACGAAACCTTGCTTGCTCTAGTTGCGGTGGAATCCTTTGTAAGTGTCATACCCACCTTGTAAGATATTCTATACAAGTTATAATTTAATGTGATCCTATCCTATGTGCAACTAGGGAAATAGGGCCTACAAATTCAATTTCCCACTTCTTAAAGGGTTTTTCACTAGTAATAGGCCTCAAAGGCATTTTGTCTCATTGCTCATGCTTTCCAAGGCACTAAAAATGGTCACATACCTTACAATAGGCTTTGCAATCATTGTATAATGTTTCCCACCATAGACCAACTAGTAGAATATTGTGTGTGGTGACATCCCCTGCATAGTGTCCATATACAATACCACCATGAGCCTCTACCATAATTTCATTGCGCTCATACTCAAGCACAATATAGACACCTAAAGTATGCTTACACTTAGCATTTCATCCAATCCATTCAATTAATGACACTTCGTTAATTCCCCATTCTGAACCCCACTCTCGGATGCCCATTCACGACACCTTCTCGGTTGTATTCCTCCTATAATCAGCTTATTTGGCTAATATCTCTCTTATTATCTAAACATTCCTCATTTCGATCATTCAGAACCTCCCTAGTTCTCTCTAGACCACTTATATTGGCTTTCTAGGCTATCTATCAATCACAAATGGTTAATTAGACCCATCCCAATTCTCAATGAGTCTCTAATCACTTGCTAATCAAATTTTAACTAGCCTACACCAAGCTTAACTAAGCCTAAAGCATGTCTATCCTAATCTAATCTAAAAGTGATTTTTGAGCTTTAGTCCCACATGCACCCAAATTCCAAACTCTTCTAAACTAGAAACTATAAATACAAGCCTAAGGATTTCCTTTCAAATGGTCCTTCTCTCTCAAGCACTTTGGAAATACATTAGAAATAATTTGTGATAACTTTAATCTATAGAACATTTGGATCTTGGCCATACTCTATTGTTGAGAGCTCCTCCATCTTGCATCCATCCATTCCAAATATAGTTAGTAAGGGAATATCTAAAGCTTGGCCATGTAGCCAACTTGGAGAGATATCTTCACTATGTTTGGGAGTAAACAACACACAATTTGATTACTTAGAAAATCTAACTAGGTTCACTTTCATTAAGTTTTCATGGAGTAGAGAGTAGCTTTATAATGTTAGTTTTTGATGTTTTTATCAAAATTATAATGTTTGCATGTTAGTTTCTCTTTTTTATCTCTAATCTCATGGTGCATAGTTGAGTTAGCAAAGATTTGAGGTTCTTTAGCCTCATTCCATAGCTTTTGCAACTTTCCATTGCATACATTTGGCATGCCCAGTGGGACATGAAGTCCATCCTCCATTAATGGAGTCTTTTCAAGCTATTTATTTTCAGTTTTCTAACCACTTTCATGCTTTTTAGGATAAATAGCTTGTTATTTACATGATTTCAGTTTTTAAGTAGGCTAAATCATCATTGATTATGTATATTTTGTGGGTTTGAGCTAAAAATAGGCTTCTTTTCCTAACCTTTAACCTGTTTGCTTTGAAAATTTTCAAATTCCATGATTTTTGCAGATTTCACAGGGGGTGCATGTAGGTGTCATTTTGGGCACGTCTGTGTTGAAACAGGTGTGCACATGTCGATCTTGGGGTGCATACGTGTCAAACTACATTCACCACTAATTTTTCGGAGGCCATAAATTTTTC
This sequence comes from Taxus wallichiana var. yunnanensis, assembly GCA_018340775.1. Lineage (NCBI taxonomy): Eukaryota > Viridiplantae > Streptophyta > Pinopsida > Cupressales > Taxaceae > Taxus > Taxus wallichiana. Next base: position 157,702,386 of record CM031234.1, read on the forward strand.
TCCCGAGATCGAAACGATTCCGTTTTTGCTATGTTGGAAAGGTATTGAAGGGAACCACATAATGAAATCATAAAATTAGGATTTTGACTTACAAAAAAATTATTGTTTACATTATTAGGTAAATAGTCATTTTTTAACGTGTCTTAAAGTCTAAAAACTTGTTTTCTTGACCATTCTAACACTTTGAAAGGTTTTGTGACACTAATAGTGATTTGCAGGTTGTTTTTCCATCGTATTTTTTTGCTAACTTAGTTGAGTGTTCACTTTTTTCATTTTTAGGGGTCCTTTGAAACATGTATGCTCTTCCCTTACCTTTTAGGTGATCTTGGGAATAAAAAAGTTTCAAAAACCTTCTATTTTTGCTTCCAAAACACTTCAATTTAAGATTTAAAATAGATTAAAGTTCAAAGTTGGCTAAAACAAGTTTCCTTTTGCAAAAACACTTAAGGTATTTTCCATATATTGTTTTAGTTGGGTTTCGTGTTGTGTATGCTCTTCCTTCGCACCTTTTTTGGTGATCTTAGGAATCAAAAGAAACACATAAAATATTTTTCAATATCATGATATTTTATGGAAAAATACTAACTCCTTGCATATAGGACCTAACACTTGTCAAAGAAAGGAGGAGCTAAGACAAAAAAAAGAACCCACTAACACATGTTTTCATATAGGTTGCCAAATGGTGTGCTACTTAAAACCACATTTAAGTTAAAAAGATAAAAAAAACACCACTTTCATCACACTATATTACTAGGTTTTGTAAAAGGGTACATCCCTATCCACTCAACTAGAACATAACCCCTTTTGTATAACACCTTAAGATACAACAATAGGGGTGGTTCTAGGAACTCTAAAGTAATCCACCACTAAGTAACCTCATGGATGAAACAAGAAGCACTCCACTTACCCACTTGACTAGTTTTACACTGTAAGTTAGAGTCACAAGTTATTTGTATGGCGACCCCAATAATGACAATACAACTGAATGCACTAGTTGTTCATTATATCAGAAGGGGGTAAAGTAAAGCCGAGATACTCCCAAATCAGTCATTGTGACTCTTTGGGTAAATCGAGCTCGCTTAAGATGGCTTGTGACACCTAGTTGAGAGATCTTGTTAGGGAAGCCATTCTATCAAGGAGCCCACTTTACTAGTCCATTATCACGTCTTGGCCATCACAAAGTGATAACTTGTTTGGATTCAGAACCTTGTTTTTTGAACATGGTAACAAATCCATTTAAGTTAGATCTAAGTGTATCTCATCACGGAGTTTACAATGTGTTACTTATCTTGGTTTCTTTCTCATCTTTGGATGAGGTGAAACTCTGCCTAAGTAATGCTTAGTTTATTTCCATATTTTGATCTACACCTTTACATTCTTGTTTCTCATTTGGGGCAAGAGAAGGCATCTTTCGGGAGTGTTGTCATAGATAGTGTTCACCACTTTTTTGTCTGTTTACGCTCATCCATGTTTGTGGCTTAGTTTTTAAATGTCTAAAGTGTGTGGATGCATCCTCATATATTTGATGGCCACTTGATCTTGATTTCAAGATCATCATCATAGTTAGGATTAATTCATCAATTGATCTCCCTTTGATGTGTTACCTTGTTCACATTGTCTTGACATAATTAATATACTTATGTCATGTTTTTCGTAAACGTGATCTAAGTATCCACATTGTGGTGTTACGATGCACACATTTTAGCACATCCTTAGTATACTTTGACTTAGTTTGACTTCAAACATTGTCCAAAATCTTTAAGAATGTCACTTATTTTGTTTGTTTCATTTTGATACCAATTTGGCACTAATATCTCACTTATTCGTGAAGCTTGATAAACATGTCCAATTGGTGTGGCTACATGGCTTACATTTGTAATCCTCACCCTTTAACCTTTAGGCCTTGTTGGTTGTTGAAATTTTCATGGTATCCTTTGATTTGAGTCACATCTACCCTTTGTTAATATTTACGACTTATTCATTTTGAGATTAGCGTAAATATTGACATTATGTTGATCATATTTACATCAAACTATCACTTTGCACACGCATTTGCATATGGTGTATTTACTTGTTGATTGGCTTTGTGTTTTACACTTGCATGATTGTTCCTTGTGATCATTCATCGAAAAATTATTTTTAGGAAAAACCCTTTTGATCTCATTGAGATTGTGTCATCACAATGTCTACTTTCCTTAGACCTTCTTTGGAAAATCACGGACACATCTTCATACTTACAAAATGTCTAGTTGGTTGCCCTTATGCTACCTAAATCGACATGTCACTTCCTTCCCTTTGAAGGATTTTCTTCACACTATATAGGTCTAGACATTTTTCTTAAAAAAATGCTAAAAATGATTGACTATCACATGGTTCCCCATACTTAAAAAAATACAGAACCTAGGTTTAGCAATTCAAATCAAAATATTCCCATTACAACTAAACCTCGTTTGGTTCTTCATGCTAGAGAGCCCATTCGGGTACCCTATTCCCCACCTTCAGCTCATAGTCGGTGGTATGGTTTGGATGATTTTGATCTAAATTATTATTCAGGTTTCCCCCACTCTTCTTCTTCTAATTTAGATCTAAACTACCATTTGGATTCCCACACTTCTTCTGAATATTCGGATCCCAACTATTGTTTGGATACCCTTAGATAAAATCCTGAGTCATGGTCCTCCCTTTCTTTGTAGGACCTTTATTCCAAATCACCTCAACAATGTCTTCCTCATTTCAAGACTTGTGTGACTCCAAGTTCCATAAATTAGACATCGATTCGAGTTCTTGAGTCACGGTCCTCCCTTTCTTTGTAGGACCTCCTTCATCAGTCACCTCGACAACCCCTTCCTTCGTCGAAGAGTTCCACGACTCAAGTTACCTATAGTCAATCATCTAACTCGACTCCTACATCACAACTTAATGGATGGCTATGTGATCCTATTTTCTCTCTTACATTGCATTATTTTCTAGAAAAGTAATCTAGGTCTAGATCCAAATCATCCATTCATGAGATTATTTCCTCCAATCCTACTTCCGCTCTTGAATCATCTTCTTATTTCAATCAATATTCCCCACTCATCAGACCTATTTCTTCTATTCAGTCTTCTATGGGAAAAGAAAAACAACCTCTACTAATTGATTTCTCTCAAGATGAGGGAATAATTAGAATACATGATGATATCCCTTTAGAGGATTACAAATAGGATTCTTTATAGAACTCGATATACTCACATATTGGGGAGAAGAAATTTATCCTTTTCAACAAAACATAAAGGAAGAGCCCAAGGTCATGGAACTTGATTCTTTTTGTTATTCTATCTTCACCTTCTTCGAGCATGATGAGATGTCAAGGTCTAGCATTGAGCCATGTCCTATCTTCTCATTACCAAATCATTCATTATCTATCACCATTCCTTAATCAAAATATCTCCTTGGGTCATCCTTTGAGTAGCCTATTGTCTTCTTCTAGCCTTGGGCCACCCCCATGTAGCCCTCCATTTTCTACTTGTAGGTCACCTCTTGGTAGCCCATTCCATTATATTCTTGGGCCACGCCCTAGTATCCCTTCATCCTCTTTCTATTGATGGGATACCTCCGAGTAGTCCCTCCTCATCTATAATTGGGCCACGCCCTAATATCCCTTCGTCATATTCTTCTATTCTTGGGACATGTCCTCATAGCCTAATTTATTCCATATTAGGGTGATATTCTAGTAGCCCTTCATCATATTCTATCGGTGGTTCACTTCCCGGTAGTCCATTCTCTTTGATTCTTGGACCGTATCCTTTTCATCCATCACATATTTCTTCTATTAATGACTATGGAAAGTGCACGAGTTATTTCTCGCATCACTTCTAAACATCCACGTTCTCTTTCTTCTCCTTCTTAGGATTAAACAAGTCATGCGTTAGCTTATAAGAAACCCAAATAGGTTCATTACCAAGCTCAGGTCAAAATTTCCAAGAGCTCCAAATATCCTAACACTTCAAATGATCTTAAGGTTAAAAATCAAGCATGATTCAAGAACACACACCAACACAACCATCAAGTATGGCACAAAGTGTAGAAACCTATGGATAGGGAACTCAAGATCTTGCATATGAAATCCATGTTTCAAGATAGATCACAATCATGTGTTGAGTATGAGCTCACCTCTATCATTGAGATTGGAGAAAATATTACACTTGATAAACAAACACGCCTAGTCTCCCTTATCAAGGAAGTCACAGACATTATTGTTGGATCTTATCATGCAGAGTGACTTTGTTGGTCCCAAATTTCCAAAAACTATCAAAAATCTAAAAATAAAAAACAATGCAAAAATATAAAAACATTGAGAAAACATAAGAAAAAAATCAAAGGTACAAAGATAAAACATTGCAATCGGGTATTGCGTACACTTGAATGTTTCTTTCTTCCCTTCTTATCATTCCTCTACAAGTCTTCCTACCATTTTCATCCCTTCGATGATATTTTGGTTATCCTATTCACTCAATTTTTGTGACATTTATATCTATGGTATCTGTTTGACCTTGGTCTTTCATCACCTTGGTAAATTAAATAATGACTCACCTATTAGAGATCCTATCACAATCAACATGTAATAAACTTATTGCAAATAACTTTTGGACATATTTTTGACACTAGCCAATGTCATCATTACATTCACTTCTATTTCCTTCCATCAAGCCATTAGTGGTTCTCAGCCCCTTTTCAAACAAGAGATCTTAAATAAGTTTTTTGAAAGAAAACGAATCAAAATCAATCAACTAAAAGCTAAAATCTAAAAGAAAAAGCAAATTGATATATAACTCTCTCTTGGGGTATTTATAATAATCTCTATTGGGGCTATGGATGACTAATTGGCAGTAGAGAAATGTTGCAATTAGAATAAAATGCATCTCCATCGGGCCTATGGACGCCTAGCTGGCAGCAGAGCAATGTATGGTTATCCTTCCACCATTCATTCACAAAATCGCCTATCGAACTATATCATTCCTACATATTGGCTAGGGTGTCTTCACTTGTTGTCTATGAAATCTTCCCTTCAAGAGGTAATAAATTCCACGTGCACACACTAGATCTCTATGAGTAGGAAGGATTAGTATGTTACCAAGTGTCTTTTTGGACCTTGTTTAGACTCTTATTTTAGTCCTTATCTTGTCTCATGATTTGTGCCTTTGGCTAATCACTTCTTCATCAAGAGGCTTCTAAGCTACATTCATATAATTCACATCGTTATTCTACTTCGTTCAGAACATCCATGTGTATAAGATTAATTTTTTGCCATGTTTTCAGACACCTTTGTCCCTTATCACAAAAATAATCTTCTCCTTCCTTTCTATCATGTGCTTTTAGGACAACTTACGTTGGGGAATCCTTTCTCCTTCCTAGCACTTCATTAGTTTACGTTAATCATCATGTTGAACCTATCCATAATGGTCTTGGGTCCCGCTTCTATGTGTGAAGAGGTTGCCTTTGAATACTCCCACCTAATCATTGGGGCATTTTTACATCTTCAACTTTCTCATACGTGCATGGCATTCTTCCCTTGTATATCCCATCTATTGCTAGGGGCATCCACGCTTCCTCGTCTTCCTATACATAGTTTCAGAAAACTTTCAAAAAAAAAAAAACATTCAAATATGTTAGAAAAATAAAAAAACATTCAAATATGTTTAAGAAAACTTCTAAAAATTAAAAATCATCCTACAAAATGTCGCTCTTTGGTTCTCACCTGTTCATGTGCACTACTCACAGATCATCTTGATATACCTCCATGAACAAAAGCTAGGATATTTACTTCTTCGTACTGGGTACAATGAATTTCTGGTACCATGTCATAGTGCACATTGCTTTATCATTGCACCCAAGTGTCCTTTATTATTCATGTTACATGTATCCTTACTTGGGCACCATCATTAACCCTTGTCGTTAATTTACACAAGTCAGAATTGAATCTTGATAACAAAAACATTACATTATGTTTCTCTATTGGGTTTGGCTTGTTTACTTTCTCATATTGCATTACATTATGTATGTTGCATGGAGTTAGGCATCTTTTAATTTCTCGTATTGCATTGCATTTTGTATGTTGCATGGAGTTGGTGTGTTTAGCAATGGACATTTTTTCATATATGGCTTTTCATGTCGTAATAAACTTTTGTTCATTCCTTTTTAAAAAGGACTGATAATGAAGATCACTAGCAATATGATGAAAAATAAAGTTGTTTAAAAGGAACTGGATGGATGTTGGCTCAATCCCCCTTCCTCATTCTCCTTTTTCTTCTATATCCCTTTCTTCTTCTTCACACTATTATTTCTTCTATTCTCTTTCTATCATCTTTTCAATCCTCGATCGATTTCTTCTATCACCCCATAAAAATCTAGGGGGAATCCTTCATTCTACTCATTTTTCTTCTATCCCTTCAAAAATTTTCTACTTGTTTATGCTTGTCTACTTTCTTTGAAGTGACGTTACTTACGCCATCTCAAAGAGGGGTAAATGTAGACACCTAAAGTATGATTACACTTAGCATTTCATCCAATAAATTCAATTAAAGACACTTCATTAATTCCCCATTATGAACCCCACTCTCGATGTCCATTCACGACACCTTCTCGGTCGTATTCCTCCTATAATCAGCTTATTTGGATGATATCTCTCTTATTAGCTAAACATTACTCATTTCAACCATTCAGAACCTCCCTAGTTCTCTCTATACCACTTCTATTGGCTTCCTAGGCTATCTATATATCACAAATGGTTAACCAGACCCCTCCCAACTCTCAATGAGTCTCTAATCACTTGCTAATCAAAGTTTAACTAGCCTAAATCAAGATTAACTAATCCTAAGGCATGTTTACCCTAATCTAATATAAAAGTGCTTTTTGAGATTTAGTCCCACATGCACCCAAATTCCAAACTCTTCCAAACCAGAAACTATAAATACAAGCCTAAGGATTTCCTTTCAAATGGTCCTTCTCTCTCAAGCACTTTGGAAAGGCATTAGAAATAATTTGTGATAGCTTTAAGCTATAGAACATTTGGATCTTGGCCATACTCTATTGTTGAGAGCTCCTCCATCTTGCATCCATCCATTCCAAATATAGTTAGTAAGGGAAGATCTAAATCTTGGCCATGTAGCCAACTTGGAGAGATCTCTTCACTATGTTTGGGAGTAAACAACACACAATTTGATTGCTTATAAAATCTAACTAGGTTCACTTTCATTAAGATTTCATGGAGTAGAGAGTAGCTTTATCATGTTATTTTTTGATGTTTTTGTCAAAGTTATAATGCTTGCATGTTAGTTTCTATTGTTTAGCTCTAATCTCATGGTACATAGTTGAGTTAGCAAATCTTTGAGGTCATTTAGCCTCATTCCATAGCTTTTGCAACTTTCCATTACATACACACACATCGGTACAAAACCTCATCATGACCTAACTTGTATAAGTCTCCACTAATTAATATGTAAGGTGCAACGCAAATAACAAGTTTTTGTTTTCTAAAGCCTTCATTATTTCGGATACCACACCCGTGCGTAAAAAGAAAAAAAATCCTCCAAGTCTGAGGGTGTGTGGTTCAACCTAAATATATATACATATGGCATTATGTCCTCAATGCTCTATGCATCCTCTCTTGATTGAATCCTTGATAAATGGTCTAGACCAAAATTTCTCTTACTAAGCTTAACCACCACCATAAAATTGAACTCCTAAAACAACAATACCTAATGACATATGCACCCCTATAAAACAAGCTTATTCACTAATTACTTCAATGCCATGTGGTCTACATAATTTATGAAAGGTGTAGCCAGTAAATATAATTGAAATTATGGAGCACATAGATCATAGACAAGGCCTCACGCTCTGTCATTGTATAATTATGTTCTGCTAGAGTCAACTTTCTGCTAGCAAAGAAAATAGGATGATCGAAAATCCATTCTCTAGGCTGAGCTAATATGACACCAATGGCCATGCCGAGGCGTCTACATGAATGTGAAAAGGCTTGGACCATGAAGGAAAGCACAAAATAGGCGTTGTAGTAAGCCTTTCCTTTAGTGTGTCAAATGCACACTTGTTGTGCCTCACCCCAATAGAAATTTCCTTTTCCCTTGAGTAATTATTATAAGGGCATGACAATCTTAGCATATCCCTTTATAAAATTTTTGTAATAACCCATGTGCCCCAAGAATATATGTACCTCACTCTAGCTAGTAGGCTCTTCTAAGCCCAAAATAACAGCTACCTTAGTAGGATCCACTAATAAGCCTTCTTTATAGATGATGTGCCTAAAAAAATTCCAAAGGGTGTGAAAAATATACACTTCTTAATGTTCAAGGAGATGCTCAACTACCAACACCTCTTGACCATTAGCCTCAGATTATCAAAAAAATATTTCTTGAGCCCATATATTATACAATCATCTAGATACACTGTAAGAACTTGTGAATAAAATCTTGAAATGCTTGTACCACTATGCGCAAAAATATTATAGGTGCATTTTTAATCCAAAGGGAATAATCAGTGTATGAAAAACTTCCCCACTCGGTGGTGAAAGTTTTCTTCTCTTGATCTTCTTCAACTATCCTTACTTGATGATATCTAGAGAATCCATCAGTGAAGGAGTATATTTCGCACCTTGCAATGCCTTCCAATATTTCCTCAGTAAATGGTGTGGGAAAGGGATCAATCACACATGTAGCATTTAACTCCCTGTAATCCACACAAATCCTAATTCTACCATCTTTATTGATGTTGATCACCATAGGGCTCACCCATTCTAACTCCTCAATTGGCACAATAATTCATGAAAATTAAAATTTTGTCAATTTCTTCTTTTACCTTAACGCGTAAGTTTAGATTCATCCTATAAGGCCTCTTCCAGACTGGGCATGTACCTTATTTTAGCTTTATCTTCATCTCTCCCAATGATTCATGTACACCTTTCAATTCATGATAGCCTTTAGGGAACAAGTCCTGAAAGTCACACAATAGCTCAATGATTTTAGTAACTTTAGAGTTAGACCAGTAATCTCCGATAATGGCTTCCTTAGGTTCAATATCCATTCCAATGTTGACTTTCTTGGTCTTCATAGGCTCATGACAGGCACATGCCTTCTCATCTGCACTGTATAAGAATTTATGTGCACCCTCTATGTGATCAACGTCCATGTTCTCTACCTCTTCATCATCAACCATGTAGATCATCTTACCCTTTTCTCTTTCTAGGAAGGTGCGCTCAAGCTTCTCTACATCTATTTCTTCCTCTTCAAAGTGTGCCACTAGGTCTGGTTCTCCTAACTACTCCTGAAGTAACTCTTGCCTTTTGCACTATCTCTCATAGATAATCTTTTCATAACTTGTAATGCCTCATTCATCAGAGGTTTAGAAATAAAGTAATCAAATGTTAGAGTCATACCTTCAGTAAGTTCTTGCAAATTTCTAGTCGCCATATTCAACTATGCGTAGACATACCATATGGGCCCGTAACCTTGTAATGTGAAATAAAACTTGTGTACCTACAAAGGAGGTGACAAATCTTCCTGTCCTACCATCTAGAGTCTCTCACACTACTAAATGTGGTGCTGAACATGATCATTACCATGAAATACACAGATCTGAGTAGGTGCATTACTTCTTAGAAATCGAGTGATAAAGCAATCCTTACTTCCCTCCACTCCAAAAGATTATCCTTGTGAACCATCCACCAGCATGTTGCCATCCTGCACAGAGTATAAACTAACATGTTCCTTATTTCCACTTAACATTCCCATTGGAATTCTATAGAAAGTAGGAATACTTCTGGATTCTCCTCACCTGTGTGCTTTGGAACCTGACTGCTACCTAAACTCCTAATACTACGTGGTTTATTGACACATGTAGCTGTACTTTATACTTTACACCCAACCATTTCATAAGTGCCATGTGCCCAATTATCACATGTAATACTTGTAGTATTTCTCATGGACTATACATCATCCCATTGGATAACTCCTTCCTTTGATGGCTCAAGAACTTCTGGATCTCGAATGGTGCGCACATAAATTTTGTTCAAGTCTTCTTCACTTAAGGGCTCTACATAAGGCACATATTTCCCATCTATAAAAGGTATAATAACATGTTATTCCTTATTCTCAAAGATACTATACCCCTTGTTGAAAGGAAAGTCGGAGTTATTTGCATAGCACCATGTGTACCCAAGTAATGCGGGAAAATTTTATTCTTCTGTAAGTGCTAAGACCTCAAAGTCCCCAGTGAACTTGGCCCCCTGTATAATAATTGATGCATCTTTTACAACTCCAATGGGAATGGACTTGGTCCAGTTTTACATGAACAACACATTGGAAGATGGCTGTAATGGAGGTATTCCCATCTAAACCCACACATCTAAAGTAAGTACATTCATTTATGTTCTTGTGTCAATCAAGATGTTACTTTTTTCATCAATGAAAACATTCAAAGTAATATCCTTGTCATAATCCAAACTATCGGGAGGAAGATTAGCGTAAAAAATTTGTCTTCCATGATCAGTCCTAGTGCGTGGAGTATTTTCCTTCAACCAGTTTCCTAACAATGGAATAATGTTCTCTTGGTGCAATATCTAAAAAATCTTTCAAATCATCAAAATTTGTCTATGAATCTTATTTTCTTTATTTTGTTCTAAATTCTTTGATTGTTCCTTCAAAAATGTATCTCACCCTGGAAATTCCAAATTACCTCCATGGTTTCTTCATAAAACTCCTTCTGATGCATAGGGTCTAGATACTTGGCATGCAATACTTCCTCCTTAGTAATGGTAGGATTCTATTGTAGTTTTTCCCGACATGTGCAACCTCAACGCCTATAGAAATATTCATAGGAATAAACTTAGGATATGATGCTAACTTCAAAATCCTTTGGTCTTCCACGACATGTTGTACTCTAACCATTCATGTGACCTTATTTTCCTATGTATGTTTTTTTGTTAAGTGTTCATATAATTGGGCATTCTTCATAACGATGATTCCCTTCAGTAAAAATAACACACAATATTATTTGGAAATTCACCCCTATAGTGATCAGGAGATTTGCATGTATAACAAGTCCCACAAGGGAAATCACTCCTTCGCTCTAACAATGTCGACCTCTAGATCCACCTCGTAACCTCGACCTCTACCATGGATGCCATCAGAATTCCCCTCACTTTGTGATCATAATCATGATTCTCTCCCTTTTCCTTAGAATTATTTGCAACACCAGTCTATCATATGCTAATATCAATGGCATCATGGATCTAATCGATCAATCTACAATCTTTAGTATCATGAGTCAAGGACCTGTAAATCTTACAGTAACTAGACACATTATTTCTTATCGTGTGCTACAATAATGGGAACTAGCTTGAACTATGGTCCAAGTGACATTTCTCATAATAAAAAAATGAGTGCACTGATTTCGAGGGAAACTATCCTTAGTATGCCCTCTACTTCACAATATGTACACCAAATTCCATTGTGTGTCTCATGCACTAAATTAGTAGATAATTTCTCCAACTGTTTCACCATTTTTTTGATTTGAGCTTCTAAGACTGGGCTCACTCCCATGTCCACACTTCCAACTACTTCAACACTTAGATATATTTCAAGTGCCTTATGTGGATCTGTATAAGTCTTATGTGAAAGTTTCCTCTTGGAAGGCGTGATCATCTCATCAATGAACCATTGTGCATGATGGATTGCATGAATGTCATAATATAACTTAGATATGAGAGTCTTGAACCATTCATCATATTCCCAAACACTTTCAGTAGTTCCCTGTTTAATATCCTTGAGCATGCTTATGATTTTCTTCTCAAACTCAGGGATATTAAATTCCTTTAAGAAAGCATCTCACAATGTTGTATAATCCACACAAGTCTAATCAGGATCAAACTTCCTGTACCAGTTGTGTGTGCGCCCCTGCAACGTAGTTGTAAACTAACTTGCCTTGCGCTCTAGAGTTATAATCCCCTTTGTGTGCCACAATATCTCACACATATGCATGTGCTCATTGCATCTTCAATACCTCTATACTATAGAAGATGGAGAGACATCTCCATATAAATTTTCTAAGGTTGGTGTGGCCCTTGCCCACCAGATCTAGAACCTCTTGTGTTTCCTCCTATATTTCCACCGCCTCTAGATCCATCAATGCCCGAGCCACCTGATACTCCTGATCCACCCCCTCCAATAGATAATGGACTAGAAGATGCACTACCTTGTATTCTGATGGTTGCACTAAAATGAACACCCATATTATGTGAATTTACACTACTTCTAAATCTAACGCCAAGGTTCTGTGCGCCCATGTTTTATGCCAATGATGCATGAAAAAATATACCTCCAATTGGTCCTCCAAATAAAGTAGATGATGATTGTGCCATAAATGAATAGGTCCCTGATTAACCCCGAAATTGATTGCAAATTAACTCTATCTACTATAAGCCTACTACTCACACTAACTTCCTAATTACTAACTATCATAGAAACTAGAAAACTAAGTGCAGTCACCAAGTAGATTTATATGCGCACCTGTGGCCCATGTCGTCTCTACCGGCGTGCTCTCATATGAGGGTAAAGAGGGTTCCCTACCATGTTTTCCAAAATGGGGGAGAGATAGATGCTCTAACTCCACGTCTTTACGTGATCTTTGAATCCTTCACGAGCCATATCTCTCCGTAATGCCATCCATTCTAAAACTTCATGCTACTTCTCTAAATCCTTCTTATATGCCTCATTAAACTTAAGCCTCCTTTCTTCCCCCTATCGTTCTGCAACTAGGTCTTCCATCCTTACCAAACCTACTCCTTCCCTTGTGCATGGCTAGGTTTAGTTAGACATCAACTTATCTTCCAAATATAGGGTTAATTAGGATCTTGATCGTCGGTGGAATGTTTGTGAAAATACGATCCTCTAGGTTCGCATAAAAACTGAAACTAAATAACCTTCGAGCAAGACTAAGTCAAAACTACATACTTAAGAATATAGCTGTTTAAAACACTATGAAACCAAACATTCACGAGTGTGTTCAAATCAAATCTACATCATACAAGGCCTAAAATTCTTCTTACATCCAAAAAGTGTGCAAAACCTCTAATTCCTCTTAGATGCATAAGAAACCAGCCACTTGTACAACTTTATGGGAAAGATAGAAAAGAACATCTCATATAATGTGTCATACATATTCTAATAAACCCATTCACATGCATTAAAATCAGATCCAATGTTGAATGCCGAGTGTACTCTTCTTCTAGATCTACTAACCACTCCTCAATATTGGCCAAGGTTAATCGGTATGTCTTCATCACACAACATCCTGAAAAACAACTGAGAAAGAGGTCTCGACAACGGAACCAATGATGTAGCCTAGAATTCACTACAAATAGCCCAAGGCGTGTTGACACATCACTCAACTTGAACTGAGTACTCACCCAAAGTGTGCAAGGGTACCAGGTCCCTCTTTAGAGTTGCTTGTCTAGAATTTTAGCATGATTGGGCATGTATATATTCAAATCCATAACAAATAGTAACCAATCCACAATGCATAAACCAGATCTAGATCTAAACCATATGAAATATTGACTAAAAAATGACTATAATGAGATTTACCATGAAAGAACCATATTTATTCACATCTAACACCAATATCTAGCCAATATGATCCATTATATTAAATACTTGCAAAACACATAAGCTTCATACATCAAGATCCAGTTTCCATGGTCATGCACGCTAAAAATCTACATCATAACTCTATAATGAACATGATTAATGGGGTCCTAAAGCATGTAAATCAATATGTATATATAGGGGTGGGTACTTTCCCTTCACCATCCATGCACCTTCCAAAAATAGACTACATGCTAATAATAACCATGTGCCTTTACAAGAGAATACAAAATCATGCAAGTGCTCTAATAATAGATTTCCTATAGTTAACTCTAAGTATAAATCCTATTATTAAACCAAAACTCTACATGGCGCTCAAACTGCTGCACATCCCAAAATAGTCTTACGTGAACTACAAGTCTCCATGTCATCATGTGCTCAACACTCTATCTCCAAAACAACCTAGATCTACAAAAGTGGCTAAGTCTTGTGTACACTTGTCATAGACACATGCTATTATGCTATATTTCGTGTCTTTCAATGTGCCATGTGTCTGTGCACCCAATCCTTATGCGCTTTCATACTTGAGCTATCTTTTAGCTACTCAATAGTACGATAGGAGTTTTTCAAGAGGATATATACAAGTAGAGACATAATTATGTATAGAATCATAATGAAGAATAAAAAAATTGTTAGAAATATTATTATTTATGGAATCATCATGAAGAATACCAACATTTTTAGAAATGGGAACAATTTAAAACTTCCATCATGAACAAGCATACCCTCAAAACTAGGAGCATAAATATTACAATCAGTATGTGCATCACCATCTATGGAAGGAGAATAATATTCATCTTCATTATCATCAGCCATGTCAATATTGGCAAGGAAAATAATAGTATTAGTTCTTATTAGATAGGTAGGATATGCTTCACTAGAAGAAAATACATCATCTAGAAGCTGGGCATGAATACATAAGGAAAATGCTCAATCCTAACCAATCTAGCCACTATCACTAGATGCATATTTATAACTAAGGTCATCATAGAATAAGGTTCCAGTAAGTTAGTAGTGCTATGGGAAGCTATTAAGTCAACCAATGTATAAAAATATAAGATCGTATGAGGTGGCTCTAGGATAGGTAGTGATTTAGATAAGGATAATTTGGTATAAGGTATATTGAAAATGAGTGTCATGCTAGGAGTGGAAAAGTTATGTGATTATTGAGGATTAGGAGAAATATAAGGTGATGTATCATCATAACCATAATCCATGGAAGCATATTTACTAGGGTATGGTATAAACACAACCTTATTTTTGAACCCACAAGTTTCGAGACCTAGTTGATAGATGAATGTTGTATTGGGTATGCTCTTGAGCCCTCTTAAAGAGCCACACAATAGGCTAAAAAAATCACATTCTTCTATTTAATTTTTAAATCCATACGAAATCTACAATATTTCTCAAGATGGATCTATCACACCTCTCTCATGCGGGTTTTACAAAAAGGTTCTTTCTAAGGCTTACCAATCACCATGTATCTCACTTATTTTACTCTATGGCCAATCTTGACATTCTCTCGCAGTTCCTAACTCCTTCAAAACTTACAACCAGCAAACCTCAGCTTGGTAAATCCTGATTTTATAGCCACACATTCTCCTTGGTCTTCACACTTTTCTCTCTCTACTCAAATAACTCTTCCAGTGTTCTGATTAAACCAAAATTTTAAACTCGGGATCTTAAATTCCCTTATCTACGTGATCTGATCTCAACTAATCCTTTCACTTAGTAGTTGGATCCTCTTATAGGCTGCTCCATTATATAGTCACCGTAAGCCATGTGACCATGGAAAATTTCCATATATCATCCCTTATTATTAGTCTTTATCACCTTGGGATTTGTTATTCGTGCTTTCACTACATCCTTGACCCTATTTTGAGTTTCTCCATAACTCTTCACATGCACTCCTCTTATCTCCTTATGCCTTCATTTGTTTGTGCCTCTCCATGCAAATTTTCCTTTGGTTATCCCTTTTCCATGTTCTACTTCTCCTCGAGTTTCTCTTGCATGTCCTTTTCATACCTTCATCCCTTGGTAACTGTACCAACTTCCACCACCCTACATACCAAAAATACAATGTGCTCCACATTTTCCAACCCTTGTGCTAAAATATTACACCCTTCTTCCCCATTTATGTTCTTATTTCCTTCCCGACACATTTTCATCCTCGCGCACTCTTTCCTTTTATACGTGCTTCCTTCCCATGTATGCATCTTTTCATGTGGCTTGGACCAATCCTTTTCTCTTTCCATTCTCCTGCCACCTTTTCACCATGAAATTTATTTTCTAAACATCCTCGACACTATCTTTTCTCTCCCCTTTTCCTCAACTTTTATCTCTCCTGTAAACTTATGGGTTTGTGTTCACTCCTTGGGAAGATCTCATTGTATTGTGACCATTTTATTGTGCTAACTCTCCTTTTCCTACGTGCCCTCCATTTCTTGTGCACATAATTCCCAGTCTCAAGTGTGTTTCCTTTGTCCTTGGATGTCCTTACATTAATTATCTAGGATACTTTAAAACATGATTTCCACCTCAAGTAGATACAAGTGGTAGGATCACCATAAGACTATGTGATCCAATAGTCCCAACTTATTCATCCAACAAGCCATTCTACACATCCCCGCTTCTTACGGAGCTTATTCCAATCCTTGGTCACCTTCTTGTGGCTTCTCATTCCTTTAATTTGCACATCCATGTAAATAATATCCTCAAAAATGGGTCTCCGTATTAATCCTTGACTAGTCTCTACTCGTTCTTCTACTACGTAATTATCTACTTAATTTGAACCATTCATCCTTGGTTCCTTTGTTGAGCCTTTTCTTTGAGATTTCAAACTCTCTTTTATCTTTCCTCTACATGAATATTCACTCACTCCTTCTCTTCTTGAATACTTTAGGTATTTCTTCTTCTCCTACCCACCTTACCTTGAGGATTTCATTCCTTATGCATTCTGATGTGTGCACTTATCTCCTTATATTCTCACCTCTTATGGATGTTTTGACATCTATATTCCTTACTCTTGTCATCTCTTCATTGTGACATCTCTATTTTGTGCTTAGTGGCCTTACACATTGCCTCACCTCATTATTTCCTTCTTCTCCTAGGATTCTTTTTGCACTTACTCTCCATGCATCTCCTTCATGGTTTTGTATCTACCCTTATACTATGATCCTTTATTTCGTGTATATAGTTCATTGAGTGTCATTTCACGAGGTCTTCTTGAGGGATTCTCATCTCCCTCTTCTTGTAACCTCTGTTATACCTCACTCATGCTACGACACCAGGTCTTTATGTTGTACTCCTTACTTCTATAGTATTGAGCCACTTCTCTTTTCCATTTTTCTATGGTAATTTTTCCTTTCCATGTTTCTCTCTTCTTACACATTCTATTTTCACAGATATTCTAGAGCCTCTTTATCAAAATCCTCTTCAATATCTCTACTAACCTCTTCTTATCTTGGTGTTCTATTTTTCATACACACTCTAACAACTCTATCCCTTAGTTTCTCTAAATTTTTTTCCTTAGGGGAAACTTCCTCTGGGACTAACCATTCTTGGCTTCTCTTGATCTCATTCTTATCTTATGTATTCTCCTGTAATTTATTAAAACTATTGTCATAATATCTTTGTATCATGCACTCTTTTTATTTTTCACACCCTTCCGTACACTTCCTATTGAGATCACTCTAGATATGATTCTTTGAGTATGATCTGTTTCATGTGTACTCTCATAATATATTTGGATTTCTCTACTTCTCATACAACGGTACTACCATTTTCACACGTATAATTATATTTGTGCTTTTTAACTCCTTTTATGTCTTCTTCCTCTTTTACGTAATATTCTGTGCTATGCCCTTCTACTGGGGTCTTATCCTTTGTGAATATTACCATGTACCCCATCCTTTTCCCCTTTGAGATATCATCCCATGTATCTCTCCTATACTCTGTGTGCATCCTCTCTTTATTTCCACGCTATTCATTATATTCCTCCTTATTTACCAATGGTTTGCTCCCATGGTTTTATGCATTCCATAACACACTAATGGTCAACAATAACCATCTCCTCCTCTTGGAAGCCTCCTTTTCTAGAATAATACTCTCACATGCTACCATATTCTTTCGGGTGACTTCCCTCTTCACCCCTTGCTCAAAATTTGATCCTTCTTGATGTGCCTCTTCTTGCACATCTCTTTGTGGTACTCCCGCATGTGAAACTTCTTCCATTTTTGGTTCTCTGTACTAGTTATTTTTTTCACTCTACTTGCATAATCTTTAGATGTGTCTATATGCACACATCTTTCCTATGATACCCTTCTAACATTCCTTACACGTAATATATTTCATGCTCTTGATTCTTCACCGAGTCTTCCACCTTTTTCTCTAGATGTCTTGAGCCATAAGACCCCTTCTTCTATGATGGTATTCTTTAGTTCCTTCTAGTATAGTCCTCATGTACTTGAGTCCCTAAAGCTCTTCCAACATTTCCTCCAACATTTTCATGACTTTGTAGTTTGACACATCTATTTCCTTTGACATCACCTTTCCTTCTCACGCAAGATATTCAACCCTTCCAACCATTTCACTTTGGTTTTAATCTATGTTCTCTACCCACTTCTCATAGTGGAGAACATAGTTTCTCTCTACTAGCTACCTCACATTTTAATGTTCTTCCATATACCATAACATAAAAGTATCCTACTCTAATACCACTTGAGAGAGGGATGCCCTATTGTGTATTATCTCGAGCACTCCTATCGATCAACACAATAGGATGTAAAACAAGTGTAACCTTCTATTAAATATTTTAAAGCCATATAACATATACAATATTACTCAAAATAGAGCTATCACACCTCTCTCATGGAGGATTTATAAAATTGTTTCCTTCTAAGGAATAAAAAACATCATGTATCTCACTTATTTGGCTCTATGGCCAAGCTTGACTTCTCTCTTAGTCCCTAACTCCTTCACAACCTCCAACCAACAAAACTCAACTTGGTGGGTCCTCCTTTTATAGCTACATGTGTGTCTCAATCTTACCAATTTTCTCTCTTTGTTTGACTGGATCTTCTGGTGTTCCCACTCAAACCCAAAATTTGAACTCTAGATCTTAAATACCTCAATCCACATGATCTACTTTATCCAATCCTATTACACCATGTCACTTGGTGGTTGGATCTTCTTATCGATCATTGCTCCATTGTCTAGTCACTTTGTTAGCCACATGACCATGTAGACCTTCCATGTGCTATTCCTTCTTGCCAGTCTTATCACCTCGGGATTCATTCTTCACACTTTTTCCATTTATTTTTCCCTATTTTGGGCTTATCCATAACTGTCTACGACAATCCTTTTATCTCCTTCTACCTTCATTTGTCTCTGCCTCTCCATGTAACTTTTCCTTTGGTTATCATTGTTCCATGCACTTCTTCTCCCTAAGTTCCTCCTACACGTCCCTTGCATACCTTCATCCCTTGATAACCTCTACCAAATTCCACTATCTTGCATTCCAATAATCCGCCACGCTCCATGTTTTCTAACACTTTAGCTAAAATCTTTCACCCTTCTTCCTTAATTTTCTACTTCTTTCCTTCTACGGCACATAGTCATCATCACACACTCTTTCCTTTTATTTTTACTTCCTTCCCATGTATGTCTCTCTTCTTGTGGATTCAAACCAATAATTTTATCCTTTCATTCTCCTGTCACATTTTCACTACAAACTTTATTATTTTCACGTCTTCTAACAATTTCTTTTCTCTCTCCCTTCTCCTTGACATGTCTATCTCCCCATGCACGTATGGGTTTGTGTTTACTCCTTGGGTAGCTCTCATTCTACTGTAATCATCTTATTGTGATATCTCTCCTTTTCTTGTGTCCCCTCCAATTCTTGTGCACATACTCCTTGGTGCAAGTTTTGCATTAATCCCAAGATGCCCTTGCATCACTAGTTAAAGGGATGGTACCCCTTTTAGGTTTGAAATTAAATATTACAAGCCATATCTATTCCAAATCAAAGTATAAACCTTACAATCAATAAGGGTTTTGAGATCACAAAGCGTAGATAATGAATATACAACCTAAACCCTAATCTATCTAAAGGGTTTAAACAATAACATGTTTAACATAATATATCAACCCTAGATAAATTACAAGATATCAATCTAATTAATTTAAATATGATTGAATAATATGTTACATGGAAAAGAATAATATAATCATTTACATTGATATAATAGAAACTACGATATTTATAAGTCTGTCAATTGATAAATCATTATAAGTACAACTAGGTTTTGAATGATGACTTATCTGATTTAGATCGAGTCATTGTCAAATATGGAAAGTATGGAGAATTTTGAATATTCCTAAATAACTGTTTCTTTCTCAAACTATCTACATCATTACTAGATCTAGAATTTATGGAGAATTTTGAACGCTTCTGGATGAATTGCTTCTTTCTAAAACTATGTAGGGGTAGGACCATACAAAAGGCCCGGGATCAAATTATACAAAACAACCCTATTATACTATCTTGGACATGTAGATGATATATTTATATTTTTCCTTGTGTTTCTTTGTTATCACCAATGTTGTAATTTTATATCTCTATATTCACATATAACCCTATTTTTACACATATACCTACAAAATAAACCTAACTTTCAATAATATAAAGTACTCAATTAAATAAAATATAGAATATGTAAATGTTTGAGTCATACTAACCTTAATAGTCACCTCATTTGTGATTCATAGTGTACTACACTACATTCTAGAATCAATTTAGTTCTCCTAATGTGTTGCACACATGTTGGTGAGAAAATTTGTTGCATGGAAAAAATTGTGGATTTCTTGCCAATGCTCGGGAATCTAAGTCCCTCTACTTTACCGGTGTAGCTGGAGAATGTGCATGCATGAGAAAATGTGGATTTATGTAGTGGCCTTTCGAATAGGGATCCAATAGGGGAACTCCATTGACCCTCCAAAAATTCTAGCAATCTCTTGCTAGGAAAGAATTTGTCTGAAACTGGGAAAGGGAGTGATAATTGAGGTAGGAGAGCTAATGTTGCAGGTAGGAAATTAGATTCGTACATACACTAGTTAGAAGTATCATCACATGCATTTATGAGAAGAAATAACTTTTTAAGCATCATTAAGACCAAATGAAATTTGATGAACACAAAGTATCAATAAATCTCTTAGTCAAAGAAATCTAGAAACTCCTTCTTCTTGTATTGATTTCTCAAACAAAGTTATACATAGCGGAGAAATGGAGGAAATTGAGAGGGGGAATGGAAGAAAATGGCTATCTCTTGTGTTCTCTCAAAGTACAATATCCTCTTAAGTTCACAAGATCAATCATCAACCCTTTGAAATGGGAATGACGTTACGATTTATAGAGTAGAATATGACTTATTGTCCGCTTTCAATGGATTTTCATATGCCCTTGCACAACTTAAAACTTTTCAAATTCCTAGGAAACTTTTAAGTCCCTTTTTATAACATAAAGGTGACTTATTACATTATGAACATTAAGAAATATGAAAAAGTGCAACCCCAATGAAAAATTAGAACATTTGAGAAGAGAGAGAAAGTTGGGGGAAAGAGGAGAGAGAAAGAGAGAGAGAAGAAGAAGAGGAGACATCGTTCCTAATGAATTCCATTGATCCTCGTCGATGGAAAGTACCAAATACAGTGAAACTCTGAATCTTTGAACTCCTTGCACACTGTGAATCTCCTTCAAATCAGCTCGTGAATGCTTTCCAAGTTGATTGAATTATTCCGTTGATGACCGCAACTCCCAACTTGCGTATGATATACTATTTTTAGTGAGAGGTGATTTTTCCTCTTCTCGACCATCGTGATGTGATGAAATCCATCATCGATACTGCGCACCCTACCCTTGCCTCAACTGCTTCTTTAGGGTGACTTACTATTTTTAGTAGGTGATCGAGGGTCCACTTAATATTTTTAGTAAGTGCAAAAATGCCCATTCTGGTGAATTCTCAGTTGTAGTGCACCCCAATGTCTTCACCTCCTTCGTAGGTCCTTCTGTCGATGGCTTTCCCAAAATAGTAGTCCCTATGTAGTAGACCTGCTATTTTTAGAAATTTGGCTTCTAGAGGTTGGATTGACACACAAAGAATTTTTTTGGTACGAGATTTTTCCCAATATTGCCCCTTTGAAATCTCAAAGCTTGCTCGCTTAATGATCTAAGAAATTTTAAAGTTTTAATTTTTAGACTGACGGTGCTTCTGGATGTGACATCCATTAATGGAGCTTAGAACTTACAGGCCTGGTTTTTTTCTCCATTCATGATGAAATAAATTCCATTGTGATAGGTTTTTCATTATGGTGCTTTATGTGAAATTTATCTTCAATCCGGTGACCGGTTTGATTGTTGCTTTGGAATGTTTCTTGTTGTTGGTTATTTCCTTGACTCCCTTCACCCTCCACACCGTAGTTGTCACCATTAATGCTTGATTTAAGGCACCGTTGAAACACATAGACTAGTTGTGAGGTTCATTGCATAGGAAACACCAATCATACTCTTGAGCTATGCTATTTTCAGCACCGGTACTATTTCTTTAGAGGCAAATGTAGTATTGGGATTATAGGGCTGAAATGGTGCATTGGCGGGAGGTCTTGCTTGATTTTGATTTGCAACTGGATTGGGTGGTCTTTGAGGCTGGTATGGCTACCTATTAGGCTAAGCTTGAGGTTGGAAAAAGGTCTACAACCTTGGGCTTACCGCCTCTTGAGTGTAACCATCTCATTACCTAAATTTTCAATGCTTCATGACTTCTTGAAGTTCATTTGAGGCACTAGAAGATGAAGTAGAAGCTTCACTTGAATTCTAATTTCTAGGAGTGGGAATAGGAGCTAAAATAGGCACTTGACTAGTACTTGGGCTCTCTAAACTTGGATACAATGGCATTGGAGGCCTAGGAGCTAGCTTGCCAACTTGAATCAAACAATTTTCAGCTCTAATGGCAATGCTATAAGCAACAGGGATAGTTGTGCCCCCATGGATTGAATTAACATAGAAATATCAGAATTTAGAGCTTTAAGGTAATATAGAAAAGCACCTTGTTGTTGGCCTTATTGCCACTGGAATTCTCTCCCAAGTCATTTGAAACCTGAAGTTGAAGTCAGTCAGCTGCTCATTGGGAGCTCTCTTGATGGTTGTCAATTGTTCCAAAAGGGACAAGTTATCTCCCTTTTCTCCAAACTACTCATGGAGGGCTATACATAGCTGGTTCTAATTTTGAATAGAACCTAAGGTAAGACTCCTAAATCATTGCAAAGCTTTCCCTTTGAATGAAGAGGCTAGCAATTTTGACAAAGAACTTGCATCTCATTAATCTCATGGATTGCACAAATATTAGTAATATCCTTGACATGATCACCGGGAGTGGTCCGATTCTCTCCAAGTAAAGTATGGGATGTTATTCAATGCTGCAATTGGGATTGGATTTTGTGTATTGAGAGAAAGTGGGATCGATACGGTGAAATTGAAATAGGGGTTGTGTTGTGCCATTCTAATTGGCCTTAGAACCCTTGTTGATTGAATGAAGGGTCTACTAGGTGGAGGAGTTGATAGAGTTCTATTTGGTGGAGATGGAGACCTTTGATTTCTCCTCCCTCTTTTACTTATTCTTAGAGATAATTGTAGATAATCAAATAGCACCTCTTCTTCTCCAACTCTTGGCCTTGTGGTGATTCTTCTCATGAGTTTTCGTGTCCGCACTACTAAAACCATTGATTCTTATTCCTTGGAGTCACCAAACATGTAATTCAGACTCTTTTAAGCAAGAAATTTGCAACAAATGCACATCTATTTTGTTGTAATGAAAATGAAGACCTCTAAGGTCCCACCGGGTTTGCCAAAACTGTTAGTGCAAATCAGTAGCACCCTTGGATGTTGATCAGAATTCTAGTTTGACATTTTAGACATCCAGTGTGATTGCACAACATTAAATCTTTTCCCCAAGTGTGGGACTTGTAAAAATGGGAAAAGAATCTCTAGGTTAGAGGCTAGTTCCTCAACTCCTCTGATCAGGTGTATTACTTACAAGTTGCAGAGGTTTTAAACTCAAAATCCTACTCTAAATTCCAAGGGGACATAAATAGAGAATGTAAAAAGAACTAAAACTAATGCTAATAAGGTGATGCACCAAAGGAGTGGTGAGCATTTTTACTTCTGAAAATTGACACAAATTATAGAAATGCAACAAAACATCATACACAAACTGATAAAATGTAATGAAAGATCATGGGTAAATCAAACAACACAAGAAGAGGACCTGAAACTCATTCACGAGCTTGCATTGCCAATTTTTAATATCAAAATACAGGCATTACATCAAAAGAAAGGTAGAAAATGTGTTGTATCCTTGAAAGAGGTCGGTATTCCACAAAATCACTTTTTTGGGTGGAAGAGGGAGCCTGCAATACATAAGAAAATGTCGAACCACTCAAAAAAATTAGCCAAATCGCTTTTTACAATGCAAAAATGAGCCCAAAGTAGAGAAACATGGGAAAACATGAGATGAGCTTCAACCACTAACCAAAATGCAATAAAATAACATGGGCATCCTTAAAGTTCCATTCCCTAACATTTTTCACCATGTTGGGAGAGAATGCGAGCCATTCTTCATTAAAAATGGTGGTTGAAATGTCATTTCTGTTGATTTCCACGTGCTAGAGGTGTTTTCCAATTTTATCTCTCTAAAATCTATCAAAATACAAAATTGATCCTGGAATCATGTAGATAATTTCACCATCTTTCTGTTGATATAAAGAACATGAAAAACTGAGCTCTGGATCGAAATTTATGCTTCATTTGAAAATTTAGGGCAAAAAAGGCCAAAACGGGATGGCGGGTCGAAAATTTGAAATTTTCCCACTTTTTTGCATTTGGAAATTTTTTCCCAAAAAATCTATGCCCCACCACTCCTAGTGCCATGTGGAACAATCTGATTGGACATGGGCCTTTCGTGCTTCATTTTCCACCGTTTTGGCCTTTGGAAAATTTTCAAAATTCTCCGTCGGGCCGATGACCGAGGACATGTGGCAAGACATGATTTGTTACAGGCGCAGCCTTTATGCTCATTTTTCTCCGTGGGATTGCCTTGTGTTTTTTTCCACCACATGGACATGTGGCATGATTTGATTGGCTTGGGTTTTAGGGGGCGAGTTCTTCCTTTAATATTTCTTTCGACTTTGCTTTGGGAAAAAATCCCAACTTTCCCTCACGTTCCGCCGGTCTTGGTACACGTGGCGAGCTCCCATTGGATGCGGGCCTTGGGGGAAAACATTTCTCTTTTCACTAACCTTTGTGAAAAATTCCCAATTTCTCCTCGGTGGCTGAAGCTCCGACCCCCTTGAGACACTTGGCGTCATCTTATTCGCGCTCGCGGGAATGTGGGCCAAAATTTCTCCTTTCCTCTCGCCAAAACACTTTGCTAAATTTTTGATTTTATCTCTGCCCTCTCGCCACTCCTTTGGCCTAAGGACACGTGGCACAATGTGATTGGATGTGGGCTTGGCATTGAATATTTTTTTGTGTCAACCCTTAGGAAAATTTCGATTCCTTCCCTTGGACACGTGGTGAGCTCCCATTGGACGGCGGGCCATTGAGCCGAAAATTCCTTTTGAAACCTTTCCAAACACTTGGTAAAAATTCCAAGTTTACCTCTGCCCTTGACCCTTCCAAGGACACGTGGCCTCATTTTATTGGTTTGGGCTTTTCCAGGAAAATTTCCCACAAAAACTCCACTGAGCCATAACTTCAAAAATACATGGAGTTAGGAGGAAAACTTTACCTTTCTGGAAAGTTGAGAAAAATCTCTATTCAATGGTGCCATTTCCAGAAGGTCTTTAGTGCCTGAAAAGCAAAAAAATTATGACTGAGGCACAAGAGAGGGAAGAATGAAGGGAGTTAGCCACAAAATGAGTAAGGGGCTCATTTTGGATAACAATTTTGGCGACTCAGAGGGGTCATCTACCTACGTTGGATGAAGTTACCAGTTTCTTGAAAGCAATCCATTGGGCATGGGGTCATCAATTATGTTTGGTACCCCAACTGATTAGAACACCTTGCAAGGAGGAAGATGAAGGGTAGAACACTATCTTATTGGAGTAAGTCCCATAAAACACATTTCCTGGAACAACAAGCTTGTGCCAAAGCACTTAGGGAAAGCAAAGCTAAACTACAACAAAACAATGTGCATAAGCACTTGGAGGAATGAAAACCTAAGCTAATATGTACAAGGTGGAGAATTTCCTTTAGTAGCAATGCTTCAGATGGATTCCATTGACTGGAATTTGTAATTCTTCACCATCCAATGAAGAAAATTGGAAGGCATTGTTGTCCTTACACTTTGTGACCATGTATGGGCCACTCCAAATGGCATCAAATTTTGAATGCCTTCCCGGTTTTGCTTTGTCTACATCCCATTTTAACACTAGATCTCCAACTTGGAAAGATCTATCCTTGGCCTTTCTATCAAAGGTCTTCTTGATCAAAGCTTGATCCTTCTCCATTGCTTGGGATGCCTAATTTTTGATTTCTTAGAGCTCCATCAATTTTGCATATCTAACCTCCATGGGTCCAAACTCTAACAACTCCAACTATTTCATGAGTTCTAATGTTGGCAACTCAAGTGACATGGGAAAAATTGCCTCTCTTCCATAAACAAGCTTGAATGGAGAGTTACCTATAGATCTCTTGGGAGTTATCCTATCATCCCATAAGGCTGATTTCAACTTAGTATGCCAAGACCTCTGATTTTCATCAAGAGTCCTCCTAATGATCCTTAACAAGTTCTTGTTTGTAGATTCAGCTTGGCCATTACCCTGAGGGTAATAATTTGATGAAGTGCTTAGGTAGATCCCATTCTTGACAGCCCATTCAGTTACCTTAGACCCAATGAATTCCAATGCATTATCTGATATTATTGTAGCAGGTATGCCAAATCTGGTTGCTATTCCCTCATAGAAGTCCAGGATGCTAGATTCATTTACTTCCTTGAGTGCTACTACTTCAGTCCACTTGGTGAAGTAATATGTTGCTGTTAGAATCCATTTGTGCCCTTGGCTTGAATTTGGATTAATGACTCCAATGAAGTCCAAACCCCATTGCATGAATGGCTGGTCAACTGAAATTGGATGCAATGGAAGGGCAGCTAGCCTCTCCTTACCTGTGAAGAATGCACAATTCTTGCACCTCTTGATCCATGCATAAAAATCACTGAAAATCTTGGGCCAATAATAGCCAACCCTCATGATCTTTAGAGCTGTCACTCTTGGTGCAAAATGACCACCAGCTGATCCACCATGGAACTCTTCCAACACCCTGTGAATTTGATTTGTACCAATGCATCTCAGCAACACTCCATTCACATCCCTTTTGAACAAAACACCATCAACACAGGCATATGGGACAACCTGCAATCTGAAGTGTCTTATTTTGGTGTTGTTCATCTCTGGAGGGCATATACCTATGTTCAAGAAGTGCATTATGTCTTGGGTCCAACAAGGAGTGAGGAAACCATCATTTTCTTCTTGAGTGCTTCCTTGCTCATGGCTATCTTGTAACGCAAAAAAAACCTACTTCTCATTGCATGCTTCCTTGGATTTATTCAAGACCAGCTGCTCACACAATCCTTTTCCTCTGACCAACTTGGTGACTTTGATCTCAATGTCATACTCCATGACACGAGTAATCCAACCCGCTCTCTTTTCATTCAGGTCTTTGTTGAGGAGGAAGTCTTTAACTCCCACACGAGAAACCAACAATTGAACCTTATTGTTTGAAACTAGATGCTTGAATTTCTTCAATCTCCGATTCATTGTAAGAACATGCTTCTCAATGAAAGAATACCTCACCTCATAGTCCTCCAGGATTTGGTGAAGAAAGCAATTGGCTGCTCATCATTGTTTTTGTTAATTGTTCCAAAATTGCAGAAATAGTATCATCACCCCCAAATGCATAGAGGATAAAATTCTTGGAGAAATCTAGGTTAATGAGAATTGGGGCTAGAGAGATGGATTCTTTGATTGCTCCAAAATTTTTCCTTGCCTTCGATATCTATTTGAAACCTATTCTTTTCTTTAACATCTTGGTGATAGGCTTGATTAGGCTGCAAAATTTGGGACAAACCTCGGAAAAAAATTATTCTTCCCAAAAAAATTTGAAGGGCCTTCTTGTGGCTTGGCAATGGTAGTGCTCTTATGGCTTCAAATATTTTTGGATCAATTTCTAATCCTTCCTTGGAGACAATGTGGCCAAGGATCTTTCCTTCATGGGCTAGAAAAATACACTTTTAGGATTCAAGGATACTCCAAATCTTCTGCACCTTTGGAACACTTGTCTCAAGAAAGAGATGGTCTGCTACATTTTTTGAAAAAACAGTGATATCATCAAGATATATCAGCACCATGTTGTTAATCAAACCCTTGAACGCCATGTCCATTTCCCTTTGGAAGGTATCTCTAGCGTTGGACAACCCAAATGGAATTTTCCTGTATGCATAAGTTCCCCATTTGGTTGTAAAGGCTGTCTTGAACTGATCCTCTTCTTTCACCATAATTTGATTGTACCCCGAATATCCATCAAGTAATGAAAACCTCTCTAGAGCCGGCAACAACTTGTAAAATCTACTCCATAGAAGGAAGTGGATAATGATCCTTGAGAGATGCTCTATTCAAATCTCTAAAGTCAACACACAATCTGATTTCTCCGCTCTTCTTCCTAACTGGAACCAAGTTGGCTACCCAACTAGAATGCTTGATAGGGAATATGATACTTGACTCTATCAACTTATTCAATTATTTTCTCATGAGAGGCTCCATGTGTGGATTGACTGGCCTTTGTTTTTTCCTGATGGGTTTAGCACTCGGGTCCAATTCAATAGTGTGTTGAGCTAACTCAGGATTGAAACCTTTCAAATCTTCATAGCTCCAAGCAAACACATCAGGGAATTCTTGACAAAGCTGTATGAACTCATACCTTTCTTGCTCAGTTGTCACTTTACCAACTTGGAGTGATTTGCCTTCTTCCACCAAGATGGACACCGAATCTTCTCCCTTGACTTGGATGTTTTCTTTCTCCTTCCTAAACTGATCATTAGGACTGAAAATGGACTCCAAAGTAATAAGTCCCTTTGGTATTTTGTTGGTTCTTAGCTGTACCACTTGGTCACCATACTGCTGCTCCAATTTTTCTTGATTTTTAGCTGAGAACTCAGCCTCTTCTTGTAAGAAATGGATGATTTGTTGATCATTTTCAAACACTTTCCAATTTACATTGTTGTTTGGCACTGAAGGCCTTACAATCACATGGATGTTTGGTTGTACCTTGTCTTTTTGGATGCTTTCAACAACATCAAAGGATGCTCCAACTGCTGCAAGCCTGTCAGCAGCTTGGTTCTCTTTTCTAGGAATGGATTTGATGCTAAAGCCCTCAAAATATTCAATGAGGTCCCACACCCTATTTTTTTAGCACTTGAGTAGATCATTCTTGGCAGCATGTTGCCCTTAACTTGGTTAACAATCAACTCACTTGTCACCAAAGACTTACAAGTTCTTTATTCCTCTTTTGATTGACCAATGTAATCCTTGTATCAAAGCTTCTTATTCAACAAAGTGTTATTAGAACATGCAAACTGAAATATAAAAGCTAAATAATACTTAACTCCTTGAGGTGAAACAAGCATAGCTCCCCCTCCTACACCTTTTCTACTCCTTGATCCATCAAAAAACAACTACCATACCTCATTTTCATCCTTGTGGTTTGGCTTGGTGATGCTAGGAATAGGCTGATTTTCTTCGTGCATGCAATAGACTCCTAGCTCAAATTCTTCTATTTCTTGATAAGGATCAAAAGCATGCACCTTGCTTGCCCATTCATCAAGAGTCAGATCTAGGATACTTCCAACCTTGGTGTCAGCTTCATCAGTGCTTGGATAATCTTCTTGATCAAATGCTAAACAATTGGTATTGATTTGGCTTGGAGTGTGAGGCTCAATGTGAAAGTTTGCAATAGGTTCAGATCTGATTGTGGCCTTGGTTCCATATCTTGTTCTAAACAACATGTGTGACCAATCAATAGATAAGTACCCTCCAATCTTGGCTATGAAATCCCTTGACAGACATAGGGCAAAGAGTGGTGGAAGATCTATTACTGAGACATCTTGCAAAACAACAACATTGGGGCATGCGCGTAAAGTAAGACTCAAGTTTTTGATCACTCCAACTGTTGTTACTGCTGTCCCATCCAATTGCACTACCCCTTTGGATATGACTTCATATTGAAGCCCCAACTGATTAGCTATTTTCTTGGGCATTACTGAACTACTTTCCCCAGAATCAATCATGTAATTGTGTACTAATTGGTTTCCAATGATCAATGAAACATAGAATGGAGGGGGCTTCAACATTTTACCTTGCTGTCCTCCATGATTCCTCTCAGGATGGGCAGCATTTTTGAGTACCTTCTCTTGCATTTGGACCTGCTGATTTGAAGTTGACCAGTCCTTCATGGAAGCTTGTAGAAAATCTCTTTGGCTTGGGATGGATAGTGATTCCCACATTGATATGTTTACATTTGTCTTCTTCATCTGATCAATGATGTTGAATGGAGATGAAGCATCTCTCTGCTGTCCCTTGGCCTACACATTCATTCCTTGCACATGGGCAGCAACAATTGGCATTTGAGTTGGCCTAGGAGTTGTTTTAGGCAGTCCTTGTGTGTTTGGAACTGCATTTTGTTTGCCAATAATTTGTGGAGTGGTAGAAGGTTGTGAATTACTTGGAGCCAGTGGCTATTCTTCACCCAAATTTCTCCTTTTTGACCTTGTGTTGGCTGCAACACTTTGGGAGATTGTTTGATTCATGCCACAAAAATCTTCTGCCTGCTCAGTTTACAAGTGTGGTATCATTTGGAGTTGATTGTTGCTGGAATGTTTCTTATTGTTGGTTATTTCCTTGACTCCCTTCACCCTCCACACTAGTAGTTGTCACCATTAATTCTTGATTTAAGGCACCGTTGAAACACATAGACTAGTTGTGAGGTTCATTGCATGGGAAACACCAATCATACTCTTGAGCTATGTTGTTTTGCATTGGCACTATTGCTTTAGAGGCAGATGTAGCATTGGGATTATAGGGCTGAAATGGTTTGTTGGTAGGAGGTCTTGCTTGATTTTGATTCACAACTGGATTGGGTGCTCTTTGAGGATGGTATGGCTGCCTGTTAGGCTGAGCTTGAGGCTGGAAAGAAGGTCTAAAACCTTGGGCTTGCTGCCTCTTGAGTGTAACCAGATCATTACCTAAATTTTGCAATTGCTTCATGACTTCTTGAAGTTCATTTGAGGCACTAGAAGATGAAGTAGAAGCTTCACTTGAATTTTGATTTCTAGGAGTGGGAATAGGAGCTAAAATAGGCACTTGACTAGTACTTGGGTTCTCTAAACTTGGATACAATGGCATTGGAGGCCTAGGAGCTAGCTTGCCAGCTTGAATCAAATAATTTTCAGCTCTAATGGAAATGCTATAAGCAACAGGGATAGTTGTGCCCCCCATGGATTGAATTAACATAGAAATATCAAAATTTAGAGCTTTAAGGTAATATAGAAAAGCACCTTCTGTTGTTGGCCTTACTACCACTAGAATTCTCTCCCAAGTCATTTGAAACCTGAAGTTGAAGTCAGTCAGCTGCTCATTGGGAGCTCTCTTGATGGTTGTCAATTGTTCCAAAAGGGACAAGTTATCTCCCTTTTCTCCAAACTGCTCATGGAGGGCTATACATAGCTGGTTCCAATTTTGAATAGAACTTGAGGCAAGACTCTTGAACCATTGCAAAGCTTTCCCTTTGAATGAAGATGCTAGTAGTTTGACAACAACTTGCATCTCATTAATCTCATGGATTGCACAAATATTAGCAATATCCTTGACATGATCACCAGGAGTGGTCTAATTCTCTCCAGTAAAGTATGGGATCTTCTTTAATGTCAGCTTGGGATTGAATTTTTGCATTGAGAGCAAGTGGGCTGCTACCGGTGAAATTGACATAGGGGTTGTGTTGTGCCATTCGATTTGCCTTAGAACCCTTGTTGATAGAATGAAGGGTCTACTAGGTGGAGGAGTTGATAGAGTTCTATTTGGTGGAGATGGATACCTTTGAATTCTCCTCCCTCTTTGCCTTTTGCTTGGAGATAATTGTAGATACTCAAATAACACCTCTTCTTCTCCAACTCTTGACCTTGTGGTGATTCTTCTCATGAGTTTTCAGGTCTGCACTACTAAAACCAGCTGATTCTTCTTCCTTGGAGTCACCAGATGTGTAATTCAGGGCTCTTTTAAGCAAGAAATTTGCAACAAATGCACATCTATTTTGTTGCAATGAAAATGAAGACCTCTAAGGTCCCACCGGGCGTGCCAAAACTGTTAGTGCAAATCAGTAGCACCCCTTGGATGTTGATCAGATTTCTAGTTTGACATTTTAGACATCCAGTGTGATTGCACAACATTGAATCTTTTCCCCAAGTGTGGGACTTGTAAAAATGGGAAAAGAATCTCCAGGTTAGAGGTTAGTTCCTCAACTCCTCGATCAGGTGTATTACTTACAAGTTGCAGAGGTTTTAAACTCAAAATCCTACTCTAAATTCCAAGGGGACATAAATAGAGAATGTAAAAAGAACTAAAACTAATGCTAATAAGGTGATGCACCAAAGGAGTGGTGAGCATTTTTACTTCTACAGATTGACACAGACATTACGAAATGCAACAAAAATCATACATAGACTAATAAAATGTAATGAAATATCATGGGTAACTAAAACAACACAAGAAGAGGACTAAAACTCATTCACCGAGTTTGCATTGTCAATTTTTAATATCAAAATACAGGCATTACATCAACAGAAAGGTAGAAAATGTGTTGTAGCCTTGAAAGAGGTCTGGTATTCCACAAAATCACTTTTTGGGTGGAAGATGGAGCCTGCAATACATAAAAATGTCCAACCACTCAAAAAATGAGCCAAATCTAGCTTTTACAATGTAAAAATGAGCCCAGGAGAGAGAAATGTGGGAAAACATGAGAGGATCTTCAACCACCAACAAAAATGTAATAAAACAACATGGGCATCCTTAAAGGTCCATTCCCTGACATTTTTCACCATGCTGGGAGAGAATGCGAGCCATTCTTCATTAAAAATGGTGGTTGAAATGTCATTTCTGTTGATTTTCACGTGTAAGAGGTGTTTTAAAATTTTATCTATCCAAACTCCATAAAAAAACAATTTGAGCCTAGAATCATGTATATAATTTCACTAGCTTTCCGTTGATATAAATATCACAAAAAACTGAGCTTTGGATCAAAATTTATGCTCATTTGAAAATTTAGGGAAAAATAGGGCCAAAACGGGATGATGGGCGAAAATTTGAAAATTTCCCACTTTTTTCCATTTGGAAAATTTTCCCCAAAAATATATATGCCCTGCCACTCTTGGTGCCATGTGGCACATTCTGATTGGATGCAGGCCTTCTACGCTTCATTTTCCACCATTTTGGCCATTGGAAAATTTTCCAAAATTCTCCACGGGTGATGACCTCGGGACACGTGGCAAGACATGATTCGTTGCTGCAGTGGGCCTTTATGCTCATTTTTCTCCGTGAGATTGCCTTGTGTTTTTTCCACCACATGGACATGTGGCATGATTTGATTGGCTTGGGTTTTGGGGGTGGGCTCTTCCTTTCAATATTTCTTTCGACTTTGCTTTGGGAAAAATTCCCAACTTTCCCCTATGTTCCGCCGGTCTTGGGACAAGTGGCGAGCTCCCATTGGACGTAGGCCTTTTGGAAAACATTTCTCTTTGTGCTAACCTTTGAAAAAAATTCCTAATTTCTCCCCGGTGGCCAAAGCTTTGACCCCCTTGAGACACGTGGCGTCATCTTATTCGCTCATGGGCCTGCTGGCCAAAATTTCTCCTTTCCTCTCACCAAAACACTTCACCAAATTTTCAATTTTATCTCTGCCCTCTACCACTCCTTTGGCCTAAGGACACGTGGCATAATTTTATTGGATGTGGGCTTGGTGTCGAATTTTTTTTTGTGTCAACCCTTAGGAAAATTTCCTGATTCCTTCCCCTTGGACACGTGTCGAGCTCCCATTGGATGACGGGCCATGAGGCCAAAAATTCCTTCTGAAACCTTGCCAAAAACTTGGTAAAAATTCCAAATTTACCTTTTCCCTCCACCCTTCTGAGGACACGTGGCCTCATCTTATTGGTTCAGGCTTTTCCAAGGAAAATTTCCCACAAAAACTCCACCGAGCCATAACTTCAAAAATACATGGAGTTAGGAGGAAAAATTTACCTTTCTGGAAAGCTAAGAAAAATCTTTCTTCAATGGTGCCATATTCAGAAGGTCTTTAGTGCCTAAAAAGCAAAAAATTATGACTGAGGCACAAGAGAGGGAAGAATGAAGGGAGTTAGCCAAAAAATGAGCAAGGGGCTCATTTTGGATAACAGATCCTTATCCATTGAGCTCTGCAGAGTCATGTACAACTTGAGAGAGAGAGAGAGCAAACACACACAAAATGAGAAAAAGACACACAACAGGGAGGGAAACACATCTAGCTATCACCTATTGTACAAGGTGGGGGACAACCCACTTTCACTAAAGAACTTTTCTTTCCTCAAGAGTTACCCCTGAGTGGGAAACACTGAGTGATGATGTTCTACAAAGCCGTTGACGGGTTCCAAAAAGTAGCCTCCCCTCCTTAGCTGCTTATGAAAGCCAAGTAATTTAACAATTGTCTGTGTGCTTGGTAGGAGTGAGTCCATGTGAGCTTCTTGATGCCCAGGTCCTTGCTTGGAAACTCCACTTCCTTCATTTTATTTTAAATCAGTTTCATAGTGCCACTTTCCTTCCATGTTTATCCATATAGATGATTCTACATCGAACATCTCATTTCTTCCTAGGGATTCTTTTTGATCAAATTCCTTTTATATTTTGAGTTACTTTTGTTTTCGGGTCTATGCTCATTGACATCTTCTCCATGAGAAACATTTGATTCATCCTTTATCTCTACTTCATTGTGAGGCATTTGAGTACTGATGGGAGGATCGGAGGAAAACTCATACTTGTCTTGTATGTCCATGGAACTAGTGAAGAGATCAAGAATCAGCTCAGGATCTTCCACAACTTCTACTGCATCCAATATTTTTTATACAGAGTTATGCTTCGTTGTTTCCTATAGCTCCTCTTTGTACACCTTTGAAGGATCTTTATTTTGCAGCTCAAGGAAACTATCTGGAGGGATTACCTCATCATCTTGGGAATTTTTGCACTTCACTGATCCTTCATCAAGAGGAGTCTCAGCTTCAAAGGCCTCATAATTCCTTGCTTCAAATTCTTCAACATGGAAAGAGTCTTCTTCAAATGGGAAAGAAAATATCTCCATTTCATCATTACATACATCAATAATTGGCTCAGGGGTGGCATCATATGTTTCATCTTTCCTTATCTAAATATGGCCAACCTTCTCATTGGTTAAGGCTTCCAAATCAGCTTCACACTTGTCTTGTAGATTCATGGCTTGCATTAAAAGTTCAAGACTGATCTCAGGGTCTTCTATTTCTTCTACAGCTCTTAGTAGTCCTTGTACAAATATTTCTTTCAAGCCTTTCATGGGATCATCACAAGATGATTTTGTCTCTCCATAGATGGCTTGGCTGAGGTCATCTTCATCCCTAAATGGGAATGAGAATAACTCCTCATCTTGGATAAGCATATAAGCTGATTTTTCTTCTTGAAAATCATCAAGCGCCATTTCCTCTTCTTCATGGTTTGCATCATCCGGCAATTTGGAGCTTCCCTCTTGTAACTCGAATCTCCTCAATGCTTCTTCAAAGTCCAAATATCTCTAGGAAGGCATGTCTAGACCTATCAAGATGGGGATATCCTCTTCCTCCTCGGTTGCCACAAAGTGATTCATCCACCTACTACCTTGGTAAAAAATGTTAGCTTTTGGGCTTCCAAAATTTCATACTATGTACCTCATCTTCTTCTCGGGAAGCAATTTCTCCATGTCTCCCTTCACTGGTATGGTTACAGAAGACCAATTCATTTGAATTTTCCCTCCCAAGTCTCGGCAGAAATTTCTACTTGATAACATTTTGAATGAGGTGGGACATCTACTACCAAATCATTGATGAATCTTTCTTGTCTGGAAATATGGTGAGAACCATGTGCATCTTTGACCTTCCCTGCAAGTGAGACATTTTTGATTCCAAAGAGTAACAAGAGCCACTAGGTGGAGTAATTATAAGTTTGAGAGCCTTGGCAACCTTCAAAGGCATCACGTTGTTTGAGGCAATCTTTGAAATCTATTATGTAATTTTTAGTACATATTCTCCAACAAGAAGGGAGACATATAAAGGTTCCACTTTATCGGTCTTTGATGAAATCGGAGAATTCATGTTTTGTGAGGGAGGTGTAGGTGAGTTTGGTAGCATGCCTTTGGAACTAGATGTTACAGCATTGGGTGTTAGACTACCACTCCTAATATATTGGAAGAACCTCTCAAATTGTTCAAGATGAGTCCGTAAATATTCAATTTTAGTAATATGCACTTTTTCCTTGTTTTCATATTCTATGAAGTCAAAAGGAGAAGATGTGGACAAGGGGGTGAAGGGACTGATTTTGGAGTTTGGATAGACTTGGGAGAAATATTTGATGTTTGAGGGATGGACGATATTTTGAACGACACACTAGGAGCTTTCAAGGTATTAGATTTTGCATGAGCATATTTAGATTTAGACTTGGAAGAGACATCAAAATACTTACTTGGGATTGTAGGTGTCTTCTTACTTGCTATAGGGTTAGGCTCCAACAATGCAGACTTCATGGAAGATGGAAGTGGGGATCCTTGACTGATTATTTTATTTTGTGGAGTCACCATAAGAGGATCATCAACCTTGTTTTCTTTTGTAGTAGTGGAGGGAGATGCTCTTTTCTCGGACTGAGAATGAGTGAATACTGCACATGAGAAATTGGGCACATCCTCTTCATCTTCTTCATCACATCTAAAATACTCACAGAATCTGATTTGTGTATCGTTCTCAAACTCGTCATTTTCTAGGAAATCACCACCTTCAATTTCTTGTTCAATCTCTTCTTCACCTTCTTGAAATATGCAATTTATGTTCACGGGTGGGGCCTCCAAGGTGAGCCTTTGGGGTGCTCTTGCAATTTGATTTCTATTACTTCTTTGAAAATATACTCGTTTAGACATTTCCCTATTCAAATAGGCCATCTCATTCACCAAAGTTTACGGTGATGGATTGGCTCTCTAATCTTCAAGATGTCGGGCCTTGCCATTTGATGGATTATTGATCTTCCTAGAGAGGATGAGATCATCATCAAGTTCAATGGCCATCCTTTGTGATTCTACAATGCTCCTTGGGATCTTTGTAGAAAAAATCCTACTTTTGATGATTGAGCATTGATAAAGAATCTCTTGACATTGTTTTGAGATAACAAATCCTCTTGGGTATCTCGAAGCAACCATTTGAAACATGCCATGAAGTCTCTCATGGTTTCATTTTATCCTTTCCTCATTTGAGCCAACTACACCAAGAGGTCTTGATAGTCTTCAATTGATTTAAATATTTCCTCGAAGGAAGTATTGATGTCATCCCAACTTGTGATGGATCGAGAAGGTAGGAGGTAAAACCATTTTGCTGATTTTTCTTGGAGGGACTCCACGAACAGTCTCATGGCAACATCTTCATGTTGGAAACCAAGAATTCCACATGATGTCATGAAAGCAACAATGTGTTCTTCAGGATGTTGTGTGTTTTCACCTTTGAACTTTGGAAAGTTCTTGAGGGAACTTTTTGGTAGATCATGGAGAGGTGGTTCAAGAGCAAGTGGGCGCATATTCCTTCCCCATGGAATAATGGGTTGAGGTATTTCTTCTTCATCTTCCATTGTCATTTTAGCTTCTACTTTTGCTGCTACCAATTCTTCTTCTTTTTTGGGAACTCAATGACTAATGGTGGTTGAAAAATGGGAGAATTTGAAGGGGATTATCAACAGGAGTTTTGACAGGATTTCTAGGTGAACTATTTGAAGAGTTGGATGGAGAGGAGGCTTGAGAGAAGAAGTATGGATTATCTCTAATACGTTCTTGCTGATTTTGTAAAGCCTTGAAATTGGAATCAACAAAACCTATCGACCTGCTCAATCTGGTGTATTTTACTTCAGCCATATTTTGGAAACTTTTGTAGTGGGAACATGAAAGGACACTGTGGAATGTGAAAAGTCACATGTAGAAATAAGCAGTGTATCTTTTGGCAATGGACTCTCATGAACTATTTTTTTTTTTAATTTTCACACCTTGTGGTCATATTTTGGGTGTAGATGTTGCTAAATATGCCCCACGGTGGGTGCCAAAAACTCTTGGCAAGAAATTTTGTCAGGTGGAAAAACTTGTGATTTCTTTCCAACATTTGGGAATCTAAGTCCCTCTACTTAATCGGTGTAACTGCCGTATGTGCATGCACAAGAAAATGTGGATTTATGTGGTGGTATTTCGATCGGGGATCCAACAAGGGAACTCTAGTGACCCTACGACAAAGCTAGCAATCTCTTGCTAGGGAAGACTTTGTCTGAAAGTGGGAAAGGGAGTGAGAATTGAGGTAGGAGAGCTAATGTTGTAGGTAGGAAATCAGATTCCTACACACACTAGTTAGAAGTATCATCACATGCATTTATGAGAAGAAACAACTTTGTAAGCATCATTAAGACCAAATGAAATTTGATGAACAAAAAGTATCAATAAATCTCTTAGTCAAAGAAAGATAGAAACTCCTTCTTCTTGTATTAATTTCTCAAACAAAGTTGTACATAGTGGAGAAATGGAGGAAATTGAGAAGGGGGAAATGGAAGAAAATGGCTATCTCCTTTTTTCTCTCAAAGTACAATATACTCTTGAGTTCACAAGATCAATCACTAACCATTTTAAATGGGAATGGAATTACAATTTATAGAGTAGAATATGACTTATCGTCTACCCCCAATGGCTTTTCATATGTCCTCGCACAACTTAAAACTTTTCAACTTCCTAGGAAACTTTTAAGTCCCTTTTTATAACATAAAGGTGACTTATTACATTATGAACATTAAGACATATGAAAAAGTGCAACCCCAATGCAAAATTAGAACATTTGAGAAGAGAGAGAAAGTTGGGGGAAAGAGGAGAGAGAAAGAGAGAGAGAGAGAAGAAGAAGAGGAGACATCATTCTTGATGAATTCCATTGATCCTTGTCGATGGAAAGTGCCAAATACAATGAAACTATGAATCTTCAAACTCCTTGCACATTGTGAATCTCCTTCAAATCAGCTCGTGAACGCTTGCCAAGTTGATTAAACTATTTTACTGATGATTGCAACTCCTAGCTTGCGTATGATATACTATTTTTAGTGAGAGGTGATTTTTTCCTTTTCTAGACCATCGTGATGTGATGAGCTCCCTCATTTGATATTGCACACCCTACCCTTGCCTCAGCTGCTTCTTTGGGGTGACTTACTATTTTTAGTAGGTGCTCGAGGGCCCACTTACTATTTTTAGTAAGTGCAAAAATGCCCATTCTGGTGAATTCTCAGTTGTAGTGCACCCCCAATGTCTTTACCTCCTTCGTAGGTCCTTCTATCGATGGCTTTGCCAAAATAATAGTCCCTATGTAGTAGACTGCTATTTTTAGAAATTTGGCTTCTAGAGGTCAGATTGACATGCAAAAAGTTTTATGATATGGGTTTTTTTCCCAATATTTCCTCTCTGAAATTTTAGGCCTACCGCTTAATAGTCCAAGAGATTTTAAAGTTTCAATTTTCAGACCTGGTGGTGCTTCTGGATGCGGTAACCATTAATGGAGCTTGAAATTTGTAGGCCTGGTTTTTGTCTCCATTCATAATGAAATCAAATCCATTGCGATAGGGTTTTCATTATGGTGCTTCACGTGAAATTTCTCTTCGATCAAGTGACCGGTTTGATGAGAAATCAAGATTTTTCCTTTGAGTTAGAAAGAGGATTTCTTCATTGCGAGCATTCCTTACTACAAATTAGAGGTTTGAATATGATTTTTTAATGGAATTCAAGAGATAATAACTCAGCAATAGATGGTTTGTCAATCCGTGCTCCGGTTTGCAAGATATCTTCAAATCTTTGTTTTATGACAATGGGGATTTCCACTGTTCTTCTTCTCTTCTCCATTTCTTTTTCTTATCTTAATGAATTATTATTTTAAGACTTGTGTATCACCATGGGGTATAGGATTTTATTGCTGTGGTGAATTTGGTTTGATCTTTGGCAATGGTGGAGTGGTGAACTAGTGCTCTCTGCAGTTTTCTTCTGGTAATGGAGAAGCAACAAGAAGCAACTACCAATTTAGAATATTTTTCAAATTTTTGAGTTGGAGTTGGGCACATTTTTTCATGTTTGATGTCCCAGACCTCAAGGATGTGAGGGACATCAAATTCCAAGGTGGTCAAGAGGACGATATGTGGCGGTGATCAGATGACAGGGAATGAAGATGAGAAAAGCTTTTTTAAAGCACTGGGAGTTGAAAGTAGGTCACATGGATGTCCAAAAGGCTCCCCATATGGGGATGGGCACATATTTCCATGTCTTATGTTCCTCACCTTAGGGACATAAGAAAAATTAGTTTCCATGGTGGTCTTGGAGCTGACACGTGGCACGAGATCCGACGGTAGGGAATGGATGCTCCAAAAATGCACTTGGGAGCTGAAAGTCAGTCATGTGGGTGTCCAAATGACTCTCCATAGGGGATGGGAACATTTTTCCATGTATTATGTCCCCCACCTCAGGTAAATAAGGGACATCAGTTCCCACAGTGGTCCTGGACCTGACACGTGGCACTCGATCCGATGACAGGGAATGGATGCTCCAAAAATGCACCTGGGGGCTAAATTATCGAGTCTAGAGGTCATACGAGGGTCCAAGAGGTCACATGGGGTATGGGAACATTTTTCAAGGGTTTTTGTACCTGAAATTAGGGACATCGGGGACATGAAATCCCGTTAGGCTCCTGGTGCTGACACATGTCCTCTCAAAAAATGATTAAGTCTGAAGCGCCTTTGAGGGGGTAACTTGGAAAGAAGATAACGTGAGATCCTGGTGGAATTTATTGGTGAAATTTTATATTATATTGACTCTAAATGGAATTTTTAATCCAATGGTTTGGGTCTCATGTCTTGATTCATTCATATGATCCCTAAAAAATCGGATTTGTGATTTGAGACTCCACTTGTACTTGATAAAAGTTTCCTTCCAATCCTATTCGCCAAGGTGTTGTGAAAAATATGATTTCACTATCATGTAGGTATTTGAATCCTATTTCTACTAGTATTTTTTTGCTTCTAACTCCATCTGGAGCTCCCAAAATCATCTTTTGAAGTCCAACAACTGTTTTTGACACATGTACCTTCGCCTAGGTTTGTGAAACCTAATTTTTCTCAAACTCCTCCAAGTTTCTCAAAACTTCCCGAAATATTCCAAATGTTTTAAGGTCTTCAATTCACCTCTATATTTAACTTTACCCTTCCATTCTGCTCCAAGGGGTTGATCCAGTCCTGGGAAGGCCAGCAATAGCCCTTCCCAATACCGCCAAAGAGATAGTATCTTTTAACTCCCTAAAATCACCTAGGGGGAATGAATATACTTACATAAATCACATAGGGGATGATATTACATTATTTAGGAGGTCATTTGGATTGATTGGACAGATCCAAGGTGTCTTAGAATGATGGGAATTGAAAAAACTAACACTGGGGTATCGTTGTCATGCTTGGAAATTATTAATTTCCCTATTGCACATTTGCACGACAAAAGCACATGTCCATGCAATGAAAACCATTAACCTAGCTTTCCTCGTGCTTCCATACTAATAATAAGTTAGGATTATTTGAAAATTTTAATAATGAAGTAATAATGATTTTTGCAAATTTTAATGTCTAAAACATGGATTTCTATGTATTCATGATGAAAAATGTGATTTATAACATCATTCCTATATCCACCATGGATGTTTTTGGCTCATGGAAACTCAAATATGTGATTTCTAGTCTCTCCATGATAAAAACATGTTCTATTTAATATTGTAACTCATCTTCATCCTTGAAATCTAGAAGTATGTCTTCCTTTACCTCTCTGTACATGAATATAGTCATGCGAGGTGCTCACTTTTGCTTCTTAATTTTTTTTTTATGGACTATCTCATTAAATTACACCTTTACATGAGAAATTTCCCTTTCCTCATGAGGTCCTTAGTTGTTTACAAGACAATTTCTCCTTAGCCTTCAACTCAAATTGATAGTATTCATCAACCATCCTTAGTCTAATCATATTGAGCTCATCCTAAATAGAAATATGTAGTCCATTGACATACCATGATATTTTTTCAACTTCCTCCTCCACATGACCTACTTGTATGTTGAGCTGATATAACTCCTATGTGTACTTATTTAAACTCAATTCTTTTTGACACAACTTTTGCAACTACTTGAATATATGAGACTAGTAATTAAAATACATAAATTTGTTCTTCGATTTTTTTTTCAATTTGATCCATTTTCTTAATATTTTATTTATCTCTTTTAAATATCTCATTCTACTCATGATTCACACAATAAGTATGTGTAATGCCCACAAATTTGAAACCAAAACCATAGCCAAAACAAGAGTAATTTTTAAAAACACTTAGAAACACTTACCATAAGACAAAAATTCTGAAAGGATTACACATTCACAAACCCATTCATGCAATGATTTAAATTATACTCAGAAAAAGAAAGAAGTAAAATACATTACTTCAAATTTAAAAATAACACAAAATACCAAGCCTACTAATAAAGTTTGTAGAGGGGAGAGACCATCATATGTAAGAATCATTTTTCCTCCATGAAGGAATCATGGATAAGATTTGGTTCCTACAAAATAAAATAAATAAAATAAATATAATTTTCCCTCCTCATAAACGACCCCTTTTCACTCCATTAAGACTAGCCACACATTCCCTTGGTTCTTCTAATGTAACAACACACAAATCCTTATTCTCCCTTCATGTAACAAGATCTTTTCCCTCCACTAAACAATGATGTATTATCACCCTAACACATACATTCACTCTTGAATGCCCAAAATGGTGCAATTAAAGTCCACAATATTCAATTCAATTGTTATAACATCATCAATGGAGCAATAAAAATATAACATTTAAGACATTTTAAAGAAAGATAAAGAAGAATAGCTATCCAAAATTTACACAAGTTACAAATCAGCTTACACACTTAGTGCAATTTAATTTCTTATTCTATATTTTATTTTGTGGGACATTAAAAGTACATAAAGAGGCTTATAACCCTTATTTTCAAGTTATGAAATTTCATTTCTTTTTGATGGTTTTCCATAAAGGAAACACATAAATTTTATTTTAATTAAGTAATCCAAAGGTTTACAAACAATTTTAAAAAGAGAGAATTTTCAATTAAAAATTACAAATGGATCCTAAATAATTTGTTATATTCTACGACACTTTTATTCAAAATAACATAATAAGGTTACTTTCAATATTTCAATGTATAATATGTGAAGTACATCGATTTAAAAATGATAGGTTAATTACAAGAGAAGACACCCAAGATTAAGGATTGGTCATCCTAAGCACTATAAGGGGTTAAATATTCATGACCCACTCCATGTAGGTTTCACATAATGAAAGAGTATTGTAATCATCTACTACTCAATATAAGATAGGCGGGAGATATCCCGCAAGGATAGTTTTATTCAAGTCCCATATTAAATGAACTAGAAAGTATAATTTTGAGAGATTACAAGAGTTATGGTTTACAAAGTTTCATTGAAGAGTCTTGGTTTAATTAGGAGTGGATAGTATATTGATAGAATTGGAAATATATATATTTTAATTTATTTTTTTTCCTATTCTATTTCATACATTGTTTGTTTCCCATGTAAGGCTGCAATTATACAATGAAAAACAATTCTTGGAATATAATAGTCTCATTTAGGTACAACTTACTTCAAATAGGTACATTATGATTTATGATTCACATAAATAATATTAAAAATTAATATATTTTCAACTAATACAAGTAAGACTACTCCAAATACAACAATAGAAATAAAAATTCCTTTTCAAATAAAACTATTCAATTTAA
This sequence comes from Taxus wallichiana var. yunnanensis, assembly GCA_018340775.1. Classification (NCBI taxonomy): domain Eukaryota; kingdom Viridiplantae; phylum Streptophyta; class Pinopsida; order Cupressales; family Taxaceae; genus Taxus; species Taxus wallichiana. Next base: position 157,746,365 of record CM031234.1, read on the forward strand.
TGAAAATTAACCGAAATACTGATCTTTGAGTAACACAAATCATTTACCTTTATTCCACAATATTTGCCACTTGGAAGCGAAATGAGTCAACACAAAGATAATATTGATTTTTATTATCCTATATAATAATGGTATCATAAAATCACATTCATGATTTAGAGAAAGACATGTAAATAAATATTTACCATGTAATTTCATACTATATTCACATTCGGAGTGTTTAATAAAGAGCAATGTTTATTTTCTTCACTAAAACAACCCATTTATTTTCATATCAAATTAATAATTAAGGGAGAGAAACATCATTTTATACTCAATTAAAATTTACAAAAACATTGACATATTATCATTCATTTTACACTACATGTTGAGTTTCCATTCTTACAAACAAGAGTAAGAAGAGTATTTTTGTTTCATTTTAATATGTTTTTCTTCTAGCACAAGAAATAAGAACAAGGGGAACAATGTTAAAGCTCTTTCTTCTAATCACATCCATGCGATCATGGGTGGAATATACCACTACAAATATTCCTAATATACTTTTATGTCCATAAAAATCATAACAAGTCATCACACCCACTTTTCTCGTACGACATGACCCTCCACTACCCAAGGGTCACCTAGTGGCCGTTACACCAAAAAATTTCATTCATATTTAAGGGATTAAATCATGTTACCAAATTTATAAACATACTAAGAATCATTACCCTAAGGTAGATAAATAATTTATGCGTGGGTTGACTTATGGAGTTAAAGGTGGGTAAATGAGTCTAAGTATCAACACGAGTTCAAACATAGCTAAGATGACCAAGAAATTACCTTAGAAAAGGTAATTCATCACTTATAACACATTCTCATATATGGTTATAATGTAAGGAAGTTAAATAATTAAAATATTCTAAACAATTCTCATTTTAGAGGCACCATCCTAGCACATGTTGGTGAAATTTGATAATTTACACTTGAACATTGTAAGCCAAAGTGGCTATGAAACTAGTGTAGGAAAAGTTCTTCCAATAGATATAATGTAAAAATAATAATAGTTTACAATTATCAAGGTAAAATGAATAGATTTGAAGTGATATGGCACTATATACCAGTACAAAAGCACTAAATATAGGGTGATTATAGACCATATTCATAATGTTGAGCGGCCACCTCCTATCATTAATTCTTAAAAGTGGTTAAGGAATGAACTTCATAAAAGCATTGAAGAAAGGTATGGGAGTAGTTAAGTATTTTTTGACATCTCTAAGCATTGAGGTGTATATTCAAGTCATAAAACTGATAAGGGTGATGTCATAGAAACTTTCCACATGTCAATTATGAGGTTATTTCATAACTTTAAATATATATCTTTAAGTAATTTATTTTAAGTGTTGCACTCTTATGGTTTTGAGGCCTAGGTCGTGATACACATGAGGAATCATGTTTCATGTTTTATTTTAAGATTATTTTGTTATTTTGTTTCTTTATATACAATGGAAAATGTGTTTTAGAGTCTAGATTCACTTGCTTTATAAGTATCCATTAATTACATTTTTAGATAACAAAGGTTCAACACTAGATTAATATGAAATCACAATATAAAATTGTAGAATCCTATTCCAAACAAAATGAGTTTTCAAATATGATAAAAACATATATATAGAGAATAATACCCATGCATTAAAAGGAGATTGTTAGAGAGATGAGTCAAAAATGGTTTGAAGTCTCCAACAAGCATATAACAAACAACTGACTCGCCCCAAGAGACCTCATTGTTAAGGAATTTTTTCAAACAATTTATGTGCTCTTGAAATTCTCAACATTTTTTTCAAATAGTTTTCCCAATAGTTGACCCAAATATTTTATGATTTCATGCTTCCCATAACTCTCATTATAGAAACTTTAAAGTAGGCCACATGAATTTTCATAATTCCACAATCATATGCATGACTATCATAGATTTTTGAACAACCTTTGAAAAAACCACATTAATTACTTTTGACACATTTTCACAAAACATCTCCAACTCCCATTTTGGAGAAGGCCACATGGATGCTTGCAAGATTAAAAGTAATTTCTAAAAAATCCATTTTGTATAGACCCTAAACTCAAAGCATTCCATGGGACCAAATTTTTGAGGTACTCTTCCAAACCCTTCACTTGCATTTATATAAGCTCCCAAAATTTGTGTACATGTCTATCTAGGTATTTTAAATGAAAAAACACAAAGGAAATCCACTTTATAGGTTGTTGCTAACATTTTTAATCCCCACACATCCCATAAAACCTTCTACATATTTTAAACTATTACAAGATTATGTTACAAGAAGTTGTGCTCATTAGCACACATGTAACTTGGAAGGATGACATAAATGATGTGGGCCTATTTTAAGACTTATTATCTGAATTTGATTAAATTCTATCAAATATTCTCAACAAACTCATTCTATGCATTTTATGTTACTGCACAAGTCTTATGACTATGTTTGTTTTGAATTTTTCAAATAATCCATATGTCGTACTTTAATACATCCCTTTCGTATAGATGGGATAAAAACATAGGATTCTAAATGGGTCGGTTAGAATATTATGTTCACTTTAGATTAAATGAGATTCTTACATAGATCCTTTGAATTCTCATTGGGTTATATGTCAAGCCATTAATTAAAATTCATGATTAAATACTCTAACCATCTTTTATACCATCATTTCAATTGTACAATAGAACCAATCCAATATGTAATATTTTGTTATGCATAAAGAACATGGTTAGGCTGGAGTATGCAATGGAAAAAAATAAAATAAATTCCCTATCCTTATCCCAAACATGAACTCCTAGAATTATACCATGGAGACCAAAAATAGACTCCCACTCACCATATTAAGGTGACACGAATGATAGTAGGTTTAGATGGGTGCTCCATGCACCACAAAGCTGACATATGCTAGGATATCCATCAACAATTTCATATGGAGAATATTAACTTGAAACATTACATACAAAGGAGGAGGGTGAAATGTTAAAGGAAAAAATCCACTACCTACCACATGCCTCACTCATCAACCTTAATAATCACATCGAGCTACGCGGTAAAAGGTGGAAATTATTAGAGAGATATGAAAGGTCAAGATATATATATATATATATATATATATATATATATATATATATATATATATATATATATATATATATATATATATATATATATATATATATATATATATATATATATAAGGTTATAGTCCATTTTAATCCTTTGATTAATTATTCCACTTAGAATAACATGTGAATTTTATATGATAATCCAATGAGTGCACTAAGCCTTGTCAATTTTCTATTACATGTATCATTAATGATAATATTTTCACACTATGTTGCGTGTAGTAGAGATTTGAGTCATAATGACCATCTATTTTAGTTCTTTAAACATAAATGAATAGTGTTTCTTGATCTATCTTGAAGATATTAGTTGATCTTAAGACATCAAGTAGAGGGTGAGATTTAAATAAGCATCATGATGCTATGGGATTTTATAATCACTATAAATAATAAATTCTAACATTCATACCTACTTTGTTATAAAGGTAGCTTATTAAAAACCAAGGCTATTGAAATGATTATTATTTTAACCCCCACTTTTATTATTATTAAAAATATGTATTTATATATCATATATATTATAATTCCTTAAATTTGCATTAGGGTTGTATAACATGTAGAAATAAGCCTACATCAAAACATCAAAATGAGTTCTTGGCAAGGTACTTACAAAATTTTAACCATTTATGGATGAAATTAAGTAGAAGATCAAACTTTTTCATTGTGGACATTCCATATTTTAGAGCTCTTTAAACCTTGGGATACTTAACTTTTAGCTTTACGGATGATATATTACAACTTTGATTGATATTATAATGATAATATGGAAGGATCAAAATATAATAGACAAGATATGAAATGGGACACTACATCTCCCTCCCCTTATAAGAGCATCATCTTTGATGTGATATCACACAAAAGTCAATTAGATTAAGGGAACCAACAACTAATACCATCAATAGAGGAAGGTAACATGTCACTAAAATAAATATCACTCAAGAAAAGTAAAAAAATTATTCCTAATCATCATGTTCTATGAAGATTGGAAGTTATCTCATTTTATTAATCATTTAGTTTATTTCTCCTACAAGTTCAAAATTATGCACTTCAATCTATAAAAATTTCCATAAGTTTCCACAAAAACACATGACATCCCAATTACATATAAAACCCTTAACACAACACAAGTTGACTCCAAAAATACAATTTATCACATTTAACTTGAAAATTGCTCCTAAACTTGGAAACATTACACATAATGGAGGGGAAGTACAATTCAAATATAAGATCTCACAAACCATAAAAATTATTCATAAAGAGATATAACTGAAACATGCCCAACATACATAAGGCATCAGACCAATATATTTGCAACATGTTTCACATGACTCAAAATAACAACTCTCTCTAATAGTAGCGCAAAAATATGAATCCGAGTATAAAACCAACCAAACAAAGAGAATCATAGAAATAACTCACCAATCTCTTGATGCCTCCCAAGTATAAATATCTAGATGCCTTCCAACATAAAAATATGTAGATGTCTCCTAATACAATTCTCTAGACACATCCCAAAATAATTAGTGAAACATAGTATCAAGCATATATGGTTCACTATATGGTATCAAATACAAAGAACCATGTCACCTCATAACCAAAGGCACAACACCCTATATCCCTAGGAAATGTAGCCATATGACACTTTGGGAATACCCCAAATAATTAATTAGGTCTATACACCATATTAAACCATGATAAGGCCTATAAAACTATTCTTGTGCATTATGAACATATTAAAACCAAATTACCAATAATTTAAGAAATATACTATTACACATTAGATTATGAATAGCCAAGCAACATCAAGATTCATAAAGCTTGAGTTAAGAAAATATAAGTAACTCATTGAAGTCTCAAATGATGGATAAATAAATGGCTAAGTATTACTATCCAATCCAAGAAAATATCATAATATAAATAAAATAAGTAAAAATATTAAAGCTTTAAAATTAAATAAAATCAATAAAAATAAAGTTTTAGTTGTTGATCTCCATGAATGTCACACCTCTATCTACCTCCTAGCACAAAACAATGGTTTTTAGGAAGGGAGCAGGGGTACATGTAGAACGAACAACCTAGACAAAGCCCCACAAAAATAGGTATGTATCTAAATCTCTTAAAAGGAGGATGTACATACGTGGGATGTTGTTGTGTAATGGATGGCATGGTGGGGATCTCCCCAAGGTTTCATTTCACTAGCTCTTGGTGACCATAAGGATTTTTGGGAATGGATCAAGGTGGGATGGTGGATGTTTATAATTTTATGAGGTCATTTTCTAGTTTGTACTTAACCAAAGAAGCTAGTGGATAAGGAATAAATCACAAGAATATAATTATTAAAAATGCTACAAGAAATAAATATTATTAAAATTCATTCATAGCTTAGTGAGTGTGAAAAATCCATTAACAAAAATATTTGGCCATGAGTATAACTTGTAATATATAGAATAAATTTTACATATAAATTAAAGGCTTTAAATCTTGATTATAACATAGTTGTAACAACTATAAAATAGAGTATGGTGGGGTCGAAAGAGAAATAAATACAAAGGCTGTAAGGGAAAATCTAATTTTCTTAAATGTCAAGATTTTTCAAAAGTATACCCATTCTTAATAAAGTAAAAACTTGATCAAGATGTAGGTAGGTGCAAGAGTCTAAGGGAAAAAATGAATTGCCAAGATTCAAGCACAATGTTGTTGGATGTTTAGGATGTGCACTCTAAATTATAGTCATTGAATCATAAGATATTTTTCTTAGTAAAAAAGTAGACCCTTCAAAATTCATCAAAACAAAACATGTACAAATGTGAACTTATGCTTTGAGAATAAGGAAAGTAAAGTGAGAAAAGGAAATTGCATGAAAAATTTGAGAATATTTTGTTATCCAAAGTTTACCCCTGTAATTTTGAATATATCAGCAAATGGATGTCACCATTTTCATGCTTTTCTAAAGCCACGAAGTCTAACTCATCTTATCACAAAACTAAGGAAACACGGTGTCCCACAAATTTCACAAAACCTCTGAGAACCAAGATAATGGACAAGTTGTGACTTGGGTAGTTATGATTTGGTGATAGAGTTCCTAAAGGTTGTGAGGTTGTTTTGATAAGGAAATATGGTTATGCGGTTGATTTGGAAAGTTACTGAGAATGTCAAATCAATGTCTCGTGGGTTTCTCAAAATTTAGTGTTCCATGGATTCCACAAATCCGTGTGGAAAATAAATAAACCCATGGGAAACTTAGAATCTGCTAACATATAAAATTTCATGTAACGCTAAAATGTTCAAATATTCAAAAGACCCACAAAGAAGAGAGGAATGTAGGGAAAATCCGTAGGACAAGTGATGGAGCATTTTCACCCATAACTCTCATAGTGGTTGACCAAATCAAGAAATATTGGTCTCGTTAGAAAGGTTTCATTAATGACTACATACTAGGACCAGCTATTTTAGAAATTGGTGTAGTATCAAGGACTGAAATTTAAAACATGGGTTTGAGGAAAAAGAGACAATTCTGAAAACACAAGTTATCAAATCATATCTCAACTACTAATATTAATGAATAATGGCACCCTTATCCTTCTATAGGTCGGATGGCATGTGGGTTTAGTGGTGCCTGAGATGTTTGCGAGAAGACTTAATGAATTTGGTTGATGGTTATTAGGAGGATTTTTAATTTACCTCTCTTTTCCCTCTCTCTCTCTCTCTCTATGAACCCATCTTCTATATATTGCTGAATAATGCTCATTAGTAAAGGTTGGACCCTCTTAGTTTGCAAGCACATTATTTAGAGTAGTTTTCCCTTGCATTTTGAGTTTCAAGCCTAAAATTAGGCTCTCTTTATGTGGATACTTGCTTATTTCCACCATTGTAATCGATTGCGCATCATTCAAGAGTAATAAAATCCCTATTTTATGGATATTATATATACCGACTCATATTTTATTGCATCTTCTTGCATTTCCTTTGTTATATTGGTTTGTTATGCATTATTTACATCCCTTACATGTTTCTTTTCTGTTGTACTCCATGAAAGTGAGTGTGTGAGTGTTGTTTCAGACTATGGCACACATGTATGCCCTCCTTGTGCACATTTTCTCTTATTTCCACTCATATGAGAGTGTTCATCCCCATCTTTCTGGTGTTATCACCTCCCCTTTAGCTTAGGTTTTAAATTAATGCATCTCCTTCTCACCAAGGTCTCTTAAAATCATAGAATAGGATTAGATAGTTGTATTTCTTGATGTAGGAGTATTTTATAATTAGGATTAGGTAGAGGAACCAACATTCTCTAGAGGTTTTTCTCAAGTAGCAAGTCCCATAAATTAAGATATAATCCCATGTTACCCAAAAAATTGATTTCTCATCCATCCATGCATGAAAAATATGAGGGTGTTGTTTTTTGGTGATACTTGGTTCTAACACGCTTTGGTGGAATGATTTAGAAGTTAATTTTTCCATTTCACTAAGTTTTGGTGTGTATCTTTGTGGATTCCAACCACTTGGAGGCTCTAGAATAACACATATGATTATTCTAAACACTCAATCTATTGGTTTTAGTATTTTAGTGCCTCAGTTCACGATAAGGACTTAGACAAGGTCAAGGACAACAGAAGGAGATTAAGAAGAGGTATATCAATTAAGATATTACCATTTACACCAAACAAAATCCTCTCTACCTCTCCTCCTGGTAGGCCCTTCATGCTTCCATCTAGATTTTTAAAACCCATTCCATTGATGGCTCTTCAAAGGATTTTTCCTTTTGTTAGTTTTAATGGTCGTAGTCCTTTGGATCTCAATGCAAAACATGATAAACTAATGTCTAAACTTAAAATTATCCCTTTCTTAACTGGAGAAAACTATAATACCCGAACCGATAATATCCAAGATGTTGCTAATGTTTGCTATGTCCATTTTATAATGAAGAGGATGTGGCAATAAGACTTTTGGCCTCATAATTCAAAGGGAAATCTCTCCAATGGCACAAAATTTTAAGACCTCATTTAATTAACAATTGGGATGAACTTGACACAACTCTTTGCAACCATTTTGAAGATAAGTCAAATCACCTATCTTTGGTAGAGAAACAAAAAACAAAAAAAAGATCCCCAAATGAGTAGATGACAGATTTTAACATCATATTTCAAATTATTTGAGACCAAATTTCTCAAGTGGTAATACCTTCAACCCAACATACATTTCTCTACTATATAAGGGATTTGAATAGTAATATTTCAATCATGATTCAGTCTATGGGGGGTAGAACATTATTGGGTTCTTATGACATTGTTATTAGAGATGAGAATAACTAACAAAAATTGGTAGGTGTTTGAAAATAACTAGCAAATAATCAATTTTATTCAAGAGGAGGCTGCGTTTTCTTCAAGAAATCAAGATAAAATAGAGAAGGAATATGGGGACGAAGTTGTTAAACTTAGATCAAACAAGATTATCGAGGGCCTAATGAACTTGGAATCCATTTTCAATCCCAATGACCAATTTAGAAAAGAAAAGAAAAGCATAACGATCAAGGCTAAAGATTCAAAACCCATATCAGTTGGTGAAGGAAAATTTCTTCAAATTGGTAAGGTAAGCACTGCAAATGAAAAACATTATTTTATAGAACTTTGTTAAGAATTTTTGATATTTTTGCATGGAGCTATGAAGACCTTAGAGGTTTTGGTTCTAGTTTTGGTCAGCACACCATTAAGTTGGATTCAACTGCCAAACATGTTAGATAAAAATACTGTTAATCCACATATTGAACCCTTGATGAAGAAGGAATTAAAAAATTTAATTGAAGAAAACATCATTTTTCCCATCAAGCATTCATCATGAGTATCCAATTTGGTTTTGGTATGGAAAAGGAATGGAGAAATCAACTGTGTGTTGATTTTAAGGATTTAAATAAGACATCTTTAAAGGATCATTACCTGCTACACTCTATGGAAAAAATATTTCAAATGGTTGTAGGTTCTGAAAGGTTTTCCCTTTTAGATGGTTAGTGAGGATGTAATCAAATCATGGTAAAGGAGGAAGACCACAAAATAGGGAACATATGCATATAGAAAATTTTTGTTTGGTTTGTCAATGCAAGATAAATTTTGTAGAGAGCCATGGGTATGAAATTCAGGGGATTGATTAACAACATTGTTATTTCATACCTCAATAATATCACAGTTTTCTCTAAGAATGCATATGACATATTATTCCATTTGAGGAAAGTATATGAGAGATGTAGACAATTTTCTCTCTCTCTAAACCCTAAGAAGTGAATCTTCCTAGCTCATGAAGGTAAAATCCTTAGTCATATTGTATCTAAGTAAGGATTGAACATTGATCTAGAGAGATTTAATTCCATCCTTGCATTGCCATTTCCTAGCCACAAAAAATCACTTCAAAGTTTCTTGGGAAGAATAAACTTTGTTAGATGGTTTGTCCCAAAATTTTCCAACCTTGCCAAACCATTGAAACTAATGTTAAAGAAGAGTATGGCATTCAAATAGATTACTAAGGGAAAGATACAATTTGAATCCATAAAGAAAACAATAACATAGGCCCCAACTCTTATTAACTTATATTTCTCAAAGGATTTCACCCTATATGATTTGGTGGCACAAATATGATATCCGACATACTGGTGTAGCTGAATGAAGAAGGTTTAATACAACCTATTAACTTTTTAATCAAATCTTAGAGGATTATGATGTGAGGAATTTATTTATTGAGAAACACAATCTTGCTATTATAATAAGTTTATAGAAATTCAGACACATGATATCCAACAACGGGATCCATATACTAGTTTCACATGCTGCATGCGAAATAATTCCTTTTGAACAAGGATTTAAATGTGAAAAGAGCTAGTTTAATAACCAAAGTGATGGAGTATGACATTAAAATCAAGGTGAATAAGTAATTCAGATTCAAGGGATTGTGTGAATAATTGGTTTCAGACCAACATACTATTGAATAATTCATCCTCGTGCTTCAACACGATCGGGAGCAACCAACCAATGCCTTTCCTACTTCTTTTGGACTCATGACATGGTCAAATTTCTCCAAACTAGAAAATGCCTTCAAGGTTTAAGAAAAATAAAAGGGAGGTATTTCAAACTTAAATCAATTCCCTTTGTGCTTATTTATTACATCCTATTCAATAAATATTTGAATGGTATTCTCTCAAGATGCATCAAAACTAATCAGATTGAGAAAGTACTAGTTGAGTTACACGATGGAGAAGAAAGAGGTAATTTTTCTCTAAGGACAAAAACTCTTAGGATCATGCAATCTTATTACTACTGGCTTAACCCTTTTAATGACTATTATACATGGATAAAAATGTAAAAATGTGCATTATTTATGGGTAAAGAAAGACTAACAACTCTTCCACTCCACCCCATCTCTGTAAATGAACCATTCATGCAATGGGGATTGGAATTTATTAGAGTAATCAATTTGTATTCAATCTTAGGTCACAAGTTAATCCTCACAACCACATACTACTTCACCAAATGGACAAAGAAGTTGCGTTGAAGGAAGAAAACAAAACCAACATCTTGGACTTCTATGAAGGTATTGTGACCAGATTTGGTGTTCCTTCCACCATCATTTCGAAAATGCTATAACTTTCCTTGGCAGAAAAATATCTGATTGGGCTGTAAAAAATGGCATATACTTGAGCACATCTTCAAATTATTACCCCCAAGGTAATGGGAAAAATGAGTCCACAAACAAGAATCTTTTTAGGATCATAAGGAATTTGGATGAGAACTAGAGGACTTGGCACACAAAGTTAAAATCAGCCTTGTGGGCTGATAGAATAATTCCCAAGAGATCAATTGGCATCTCCCTTACAAATTGGTTTATGGTAAAGAAGCAAAATTTCCAATATCTCTTGAATTACCAGCCTTGGAGCTCATCAAGAAGTTGGAATTATTGGAGTTTGAGAACATAAAGGTCAGGTATGTAGAGCTCATGAAAGCTGGAAGAGTTGAGAAATCAAGCAATGAAAACAATGGAGAGATATCAAGCTCAAATCAAGAAGTGTTTTAAAAAGAAGGCAAAATCCAAGAGTTTCCAAGAAGGATATCTAGTCCTAAAGTGGGATGCAGATAGATCCAAACCAGGAAGGAACTCAAAATTTGATGCAATATAGAGTGGACCCCATGTTATTTCCATTTGTAAGTCAAACAATTATTTCCAATTGTCAAAGTTGAATGGAGAAAAATTACATACCTGGTCAATAAGATCTACCTCAAGCATTGTTATTGAGGAAAATACCTTCCTTTATACATATTGGTTTTAGTTTTAATTCTTCTAAGTTCTTTTAGCACATTTTCTTGTTAATAGTATAGTTTTGCTTTCTCCCATGTGCTCTTGTGCATGCTCTTTTGTTGCTTACGGATGGTTATTTAGGTTTAAAAGGAAGGAAATACCCAACAATTCTTATACACACATTCACGGGATGGCGGTGGAAAGTCTATTTCAAGAAAATTTTCCACTCTCATAAAATTTATCTAGAATATATTTTATGATGAGAATGATCAATACAAGTGAACCCCAAATTAGTTCAAATTACAAACATTTTTCAGGTGCATGCATGGGTAATAAATTCAAGTTCAAATCATTTTACATATTTTCAAGATTGATTTCATGCCCAATAGACACTTCAAGGCCACTGATCTCTTCATCTAGTAAGAATATTTCCCCATTGAGTCGCCAAACTTTTATCCAAAGTTACCCCTCACAATTTTTAATATCTCATTAAATGGATGTCATGGTTTTCATGCTTTGCTAAATATGTAGAAGACTGATTCATCTTACCACGAACTAAGAAAACATAGTGTGCCATGGATTTCACAAAACCCGTGGAACCAAGACAATGGAAATTTTTGACTCAGGTGATTATGAGTTAATTAGCAGAGTTCCGAAAGGCCAAGAGGTTATTTTGAGAATAAACTAGGGTAATGTAGCTAAGTTGGAAAGTTTTGGAATTTTAATTCAATGTCATGCGGAGTTTATCAAAATTTAGTATTCCATGATTTGTGACACCCAAAATTTCACTCACAAAATAACTAAGTTAGAGATGGAAAAATCATGGAGTAATTTTTTTGTTTGGTTTAGAAAGGATTAATGGGAAATAAGTTTCAAGTTTTTCATTATAAATTGGAAAATAAGTGTTATTGCATGACACTACTAAGTTTTCCTCACTTGCAAGTTATTTTCTTCTCGCATTGAAGCGATAAAGAGTTAAATTGGAAAATCCAATAAGCATGCAAATATACCGGTTTACATGATAGGATACTAATGGTCACAAGAAGATCTCACTAAGGAACTATCTATAAGTCATATAAATCCCATTATAATTTTATATTGGATAATTAATTTAGGTATTATTTAAGGTATTTGACCTTCTATCAATAGCCCATTAACCAACAACCTCTAGCTACACGGAAACAACTTTGCTATTCATTTTCGATATGGTCAATCGTATGTCTATCCCCTTATTCCATCAACCGAAGGGTCCTAAATGAGTTATTAAAATTTAAATTATTTTATGAGACCCTCGACACCTTGATATTACGTTATAAGGAGTGGTTTAATTCAAATTACATTTGAGATGCTAAGCTTTTAAACTATACACCTTCCTAGGTTAAGAAGATAAGAATACCTATTATATAAATTCTATAACACAATCGAAAGCTTAGATTAAAATAATTTAAAACATTCTGTTAATTAAAAGATCACATGTATAAATTCGGAGGGTCATTTATCACAATATAAGTTAATCTTTCCAAATCTAATAATATTGTTATACTTTAAATCATAAAGTAGTTCTATATTAATATTGATTCCATGGTTATAACTACAATTAAAAACTATTGATTAAAAGATAAATTTTATACTTTTATTAAAATGAATTAAGTTTGCTAAACAATAATGTTAAACATATTTTCATAAGCCTATATTTTAAACTATATATATATATATATATATATATATATATATATATAATATGAAGGAATAAAACTCAAAGTGTTGGAGGAAAATATATTAACATAATTTTTTTCTTGAAATAAAATTATTTTCAAACAACCTTTCCAAAAGATTCATTCAAATATATATATATATATATATATATATATAGAGAGAGAGAGAGAGAGAGAGAGAGAGAGAGAGAGAGAGAGAGAGAGAGAGAGAGAGAGAGAGAGAGAGAGAGAGAGAGAGAGAGAGAGAGAGAGAGAGAGAGAGAGAGAGAGAGAGAGAGAGAGAGAGAGAGAGAGAGAGAGAGAGAGAGAGAGAGAGAGAGAGAGAGAGAGAGAGAGAGAGAGAGAGAGAGAGAGAGAGTTTTATTCCAATAACGTTTGATAATCTTATATTGTATTTTATTTTATTTTTTGCTAAATAATTTTATAAATGTCACTTTGTCATTTCATTCTTTCAAGAAAGTTCATATATGAAAATTGCAAAATTTCTTTTTCCATATTTCAAAAAAATTGATCTAAAACTAAGACTTTCTTTTTAGTAACATGTATAAAATATTTCCTTCACTTTCTAATTACAACAAGATTACTTTTAAGAAAAATTCAACTACAATATATATGAGGACAAATCTCTCAAAGCTTAATTCAACTCTAGAAATAAACTTTTCCTCAACATTCAAGTAGAATATAACATTACGTCTCTTCATAATGAGTATAAAAATAGGACTATTGTTTACAACAAGGGGAAAATACTACATAATTTCTTCCACGAGAAACAAGTAAGTATTTTATTTCCATTCGCAATAAAAATTTTAACACCAAACATACGACCAAAATATCATTTATTTCCTTCCCGTACAATGTCATATACTTATATAATTTTTTTTTTTAAGAATTATAGAAATAAATAAAATGAAACTTCATCTTGATTCATTAGCCATTTGCAACACAACCTACACCACAAGTTGTTGCACATATAAATTTTCAAATTCAAAGATACAAGACATGTTCTCCCACTAAAGCAACAATGCTCTAAAAATTTACAAGATACATGAATTTTAAAACTCATTACAAAGATTCCATATGGCTCTAAGGGCATAAGTTACACGAAAACCAATAAAAAATTCTATCCATAACTTCATTCAACTTCAATACTCTTCATCACAACACTCCCATATCAAACAAAAGAAGAAACGTGATGACACTTACCACCTAGTCATGTAACGATGGAATGATCTCATTCCCATTTACCCACATGTTTCTTAACTCACAAAGTTCTCAAGAACCAACATAAAATCTTTGGAAAGAACTCCACACCCAAAACACACACAACCATACAAATAAAGTTCATAATAATCAAGTACGAAAAGGGGAAAAATAACTAGGTATGCCAACCACAAAAAGGAAGTCAATACACATGATCAAACCATCTATGATTTGAAATGGGGAAGGAAGTACCACCCTATACCACTTATCACTCCATTAGGAGAGGGTAGCTAGCCCTTGGTTCCTCCACAAGAATAAAAAAATAAAATGGATCCACACTTATACCTCCCATTCCCATAACCACTTATATCTCCACTAGGACTAGTTATCCCTCCCTTGGTTCCTCTAAAACAATACCTAAAGAGGGAACATATCCCTCACTTCAAAACAATACTCATCCCTCCATTTGTAAAACAAATTTCCCTACACACAACACCACTTACATGCCCATAGTGAAATCATGCAAGATTCTACACAACACTTATTTAACAAACTAGCATGTACCCAAGTGGGTAGTAAAAATCACAATTTAAAAATTAGTTTAAGGAATAAAATATATAATAAAATTAGGAAATCAAATGGTAAGGCATACCTAATAGATAATTTTACCAAGATAGTCTTTAAGTAAACATTCCAATCACTTCAAAAATCCCACAAGCCCTCCACGCAATCCTCAAAGTGACAATACAACCCTAATACTAAGTAAATTCCCCCAAAACAAGGCACAATACTCCAATTTATAGAAAAACATCAAGGTATAGGGGCCCTAGGATTGTGCCATGTGGCATCCTCCATCCCCAAAAAATAACTCCAATCCCCAAGCATGACAAGAAATCCATTACACATCTCATGGGTCTTCCTTACAAAAAATCACCTCAAATTTAACATGACTTGATTCACACTCCACCCATATCCCACGGTCTTCAAAGAAAAATAAATAAATAAAATAAATGATGCACATCCACAAATATTGATTTTAAAGAAACCCAAAAATGTGAAATCACCACATCAACATAAATAAACTCAAATCCCAAAATTTAAAAAGTAAGAGTATTTACAAAAAAATATCATTTTGAAAAGAGAGAAAGATCACAAACATTAAATGATGTACAAAATGGCCTTTAAGTAACTATAGCGCCATAAAAAAATACACCTACCCTATGTGTAGGTATATGGGATTTTTTGGAGTGTGGGGAAATGTTTACTTGTCCCACACACCTTCCAAAATTTCCCTTAAAGGCCAAATTCGAGTTTTGCATAAATGAAAAAATTTCCAATCACATAACATGAGCCCAAAATCCCAAAAATAGAAAGGGGGTCAATTTAACAATCCAATTTTGCAAACTAATTAAATCAAATTAACAAGATAAGAAAACTAGTCAATCTAAAGGTTAGAATGAAAGGAAATTAAATTTAAATCAAGGAATAAAAACAACATTCAAAACTAAGGTCACTTTTACAAAATAACATTCCCTAAATCAAATTCTGATCCTAAGTGACCCATTGTTGGCCAATGAGCCCCGTGTGAGTTAGTCCCCCTTCATCCTCTTTTGTTTGTTTTATTTTTATTTTTTATTTTGGTACTAGTCTTCCGGATATTGTTTGTCATCTACACACTCAACAAACACATCATACCTGCCCAAAATGATATATAAATCAATTCTAACTATTGCACAAAACAAAAATGTATCAAACAATTTACACAATATATATATATATATATATATATATATATATATATATATATATAATTTTCAAGATTAATTTCTCAACATCAAATAAGTTCACTAGGATTTCCATGATTATACATTTTCAATAGAACACGAAAACTAATCTTACTTGCATCAATTATCCATCTACTTGTTATTTTCTATTCATCATTCAAGCCAAAAAAAACATGCACACATACCAAATTCTAACAATTTACTTTTATCCAATAAGTTTCCATAATATAATAACTACCCATCTAATTCATATTTACAAAATACAACTCAGAATGTATGAAATTCACAATCATGCAACACTAACTATGTATATCTATAAAAAACACTATATCAATATATCATGTCATATTCAAGCTAGTCGATAATAAGGTTAGAACCCCATGCTAACTTGATGTCGGAAAAATGACTTATTCTATATAAGCGTGAGTCTAGGAACCCCGTGTCGATATAATACATACAAAGAGTTATGTTATGTAAATTATAATATGGAGGAAGAAAATATATCTCAAAAATGTTTGAGGGAAGTGGGCACTACAAGATTCCAAAAATCTGCGAAGAAAATAAATAAACTCGTGGGACACTTAGAATCCACTAACATATAAAATGTCACAGAATGATTAAATGTTCAAATATTCAAAATACCGATGAAGAAGAGAGGAATGTAGGAAAAATCTGCATGAAAAGAAATGGAGCAGTTTAACCCATAACTCCCATCGCAGCTTAATTAACGAAATCAAGTGAGATTGGTCTCAATGGAAAGGTCTCATTAATGATTACATGTTAAGACCAAATATTTTAGAAATTGGTGCAGTCTTGAGGACTAAAATGTTAAACATGGGTTCAATGAAAAAGAAACATTTCTGAATGCTCAAGTTATCAAATCATATCTCAACTACTAAAATTAATGAATAATAATGCTCCTCTCCTTTAGTAGGTTAGATGGCATGTGGATTCGGTGGTGCTCATATGTTTGTAAAAGACTTAATGAATTTGGTTGGTGGTTATTTGGAGGATTTCAAATTTCCCTCTCTATGGACCCATCTTCTATATATTGTTGAATAATGCTCATTTGTAAAGGTTGTACCCTCTTAGTTTGCAAGTACATTATTTAGAGTAGTGTTTGCTTGCATTTTGAGTGGTAGGCCTCATATTTGGCTCTCTATATGCGGATACTTTCTTCTTTCCACCATTATAATCAATTTTGCATTTTTGGGAGCAATAAATCCCTATTTGTTGGTTATTCTCTACCCCAACTCATATTTTATTGCATCTTCCTACCTTTCCTTTTTGTATTGGTTTGTTATACATTATTTACATCCCTTGTATGTTTCTATTTTTTGTGCTCCAAAAAATTGAGTGTGTAAATCTGTCTCGGCTGTGGCATGCATGTCTACCCTCCTGTGTGCATTTTCTATTATTTCAACTCATCCGAGAGTGTTCACCCCCTCTTTCTATTGCTATCACCTCCCCTTTAGCTTATGTTTTCAATTCATGCATCTCATTCTCACCCCGGTCCCTTGGAATTGTAGAATAGGATTAGATAGTTGCATTTCCTATTGTAGGGGTAGTTTAACATTATGATATGGTAGAGGAACCAACCTTCTCTGGAGGTTTTCTCAAGTATCAAGTCCCACAACTTAAGAGACAATCCCATGTTACCCAAAAACATTGATTTTTCATCCATCCATTAATGAAAAATTGAAGGGTGTTGTTTTTTGGCGATAAAAACTTTTCTATTCTAAAATATAAGACCTTTACAAAGAGTTTGGTTTGGGTATCTATAGGAAAACACAAGTGATGAATAATATTTACAAGAATTGATGGTATTAGGATCTATCATAGCCCACATTTCATAAGTTAATTACATGATAGATGCATGGTTCAGTCATATTGAATGCCAATTTGGCCATCTAGAGGTAGTGACATGTCGAATATTCCATGAAAGAAGAAATATCTTCATTAAATGCTATTAAGGCTTAAGAATAATCCGAATATGATCTTCTCGGACTTCCAAATTCAAATGTAGGATGACGTGCATAACTCAAATTATTCATTTATATTGATTATCTTACTCCTACATGGTGTGCACATGTACTGAGATTATTCTTTTGAATTTTCGACAAACAAATAGATTATTATGCCATGATTTATGGGTGATCTATTTTTTCTACTGAAAAACTTGACATTTTGTCATTTAGTACATCCTTGATTTGTGCCACGTAATCATGCACGTGTTTGAACTTATGTAATGGAGTACATTCTTGGAATTTTTCCTAAATATTCACACAACTTTACACAATGGTGAATTATATTTTAGAGGTACCCTCTTCAAAATATGCATGCATTGGAATTTGCACAATCCCTTTATGTGTTTTCACATCATAATATGTACTCATTCATCTTTTGTGTGATTATGTGAGTCATCACTTTGCATGTAAAAAAATAGAGGGAAATTTATTATCATTGTGTGAAAAATGTTAAAAAAGGAGATAAATACTTACATGACATGTACAATATGTGCAAACAAATTTTCATCATGCTTATTGTACACAAGGTGTATTCAGAATGACCTATTCCTATTAGGGATGCACATTGATACTTAGAACTTTATCCAACAATCTCTTCGGTGTAAACACGTGTATAGATTATGTGTAATGATGAGGCTCGGGAAGTTGTGTTTGGTACAAGATTTGATAAATTGGTCATGCGAGAGGAGGATTAGATTGTGCACTAGTTAAATACTTGCATAATATATATCAGCTATGTTATGCATGACAATGCAAAAATCTCAAAATGGGTTCACACACTTCTTAGAAAAGTTCAAGTGTCATGGAGCATAAAGTGGGTCATAAGAAAATTGGTAAAGATACACAATGGGATTGCATACAATCTTGTTTGAATGCAAGGGGTCCACAAAATTCTTTAGAATAGGTATGCATATTTTGGAAGTCCATGGATAGGTAAAAGATCATGGAAAATATGCCACTATGATGTTGGGGTGACAATTTCAAGCGGGGATACCTTTTGGTGGACCACCACATCATGAACCCCTTGTCTTAATGTTTATTTTAATAAATTGTATGAATATGTATTTCACAACAAGGGTGAGATGGTGCGATCGTTCACCCATCATATGTATGTATGTATGTATGTATATATATGATGATGATGATCCCTCACGAGATTGTTAATAATGATAATCATAACAAATGAGATATATGCTCAAGGTATTTTTGTATATGTGAATTGTATAATTATGAGACACTGGTCTACAATTATTTCGTGAGATCGAGGAGAGAAGTGGAAGTGGTGGGTTAAAGTATTGATAAATTATTAAAATAGGTAGTGCTTTCTTTCAATGGGTTTTTTTCCTTCGGGTTTACCCACTATAAATATTGTGTTCTCTATCTCATTTACTTTAATGTTGTTTTCATTTAGTTATTTTTATGAAATTTTATAATCTGTAATATATAAACATCTAAATATATGTTTAAATTAACTACACATCATAAAATATAATATTTGGAAATGTATAGTGGATCTATAATTTATTAATTATATCTTCCCATCATTTCCCTAACATGGTATCCGAGCTAGAAATTATGTGTGTGCGAGATCAATCTAGATGTTTTTAATTTGTAAGAGTGAAGAAGCTTGAAGTTTATTTTTGATATGTGAAACCCTAATAGTTCCACCATTAACTTCAAGCTAATTAGGTGAAAATTTCTAATTTCTGCCCAAATATTTTTGAAATATTGGTTAAATTGGTTGTTTAGATCTTGTTTGAGCATTTGCATGCATAGATTTGTGTTTCGTAGCCTTTTTTTGGTCTTTGTATTTTAAATATGTTGTTTGCAAATTTATTTTAAGTTTTTTGCGCTTTTTATAGCTGTTATAGCTATTTTTGGTTGTGGATCTGAAATTTTTCTTTAGATCCGGTTTATTGAGAACCTTTAAGTCTGCTCCGACTTTAATTATTTTATTTTTGCAATATCTATCTCTGCGAAACTCGATCCAATCATTAAGCTCCATATAGCTTCACGTTTGTTAGTCCTTTTTCAGAATTATGAAAAGCAAGCCATTGAGAAGGATCCATGTGTGTTATTTTTTTCTTGATCATTTATGTATCTTTGTGAAGTGCGAACCAATAGCAAAATGCCATGTTTTTTTTTTTTTCATGGGTTATTCAAGCTTGAATTTTTATTTTAAATTTTGGCTTATTCTGTACTTTAAGTCTTCTGAAGCTATATCTTAAAAGTTTGGTGAAAAGCTACCAAGTGTTCTTTTTGGTTGATATTTTTTTGCCAAGTGGTGTCATTTGATTTATTTTTTTGTAATGGGTTTTTAACTCTATTGTAGACCCACTAATCTATTTTATTTTAATTAGTTTCGGGGGACTTCACGTCTTCTAGAGGGATCTACTTTGGAATTTCTTGAAAAGACAATACGTGCCTCTCTTGATATTGTTGATCTGTGCCACGTGTCACCTTCTTACTTCAACCTTCCTTTAATTTTTTTATTGGTTAAGTTACTCAGTTCGAGATCGGTTAGCTTGCTTATGAGATCGCCCCGCTTAAGTTGTGAAATATCTCACCGAGCTAATTTTTCCTACCCTCACTCTAGATCCATAATTTTATTAACTTCATTTTATTCTGGGAGTTGCAAGTCCATCAGGGAAATCTAGTTGGGAGAATGCTATAATTGTAACACGTATCTCTATTAGCCATTGGATTTATGCCAAGTGGTTGCTACCAATTCTTTTGCTCATTTTTAATTTAATTAATGTGTTCTAATCTATTTTTAATTAATTTTATTTTAAAAAGGGTCGTATCTTGACTCATTCCAAGCTCAATTGGCTCACTTATAAACTCGACTAAAGCAAGTTGTTGTTAATACATCCCAAGATGTGCATCTTGTGTTTTGAGTTAGTTCGTAGCTCATAATAAATGAGCTCGATCTTGACTTAGATTTTCCCTCTAGTAGGGAGTTTGTTATTTTTAGTTGAATTTGTTTTCATAGTTGTGTGTGCATTTATCAAAATGGCCAATAATGTTATTTTTTTAATGGATAAATCTCATTTATTATATGTAACAAATTACATTATTTGGAGAGTTGGATTACAAGCTTGTTTTATGGCTAGAAATCTATGGGACCTTGTAATTGGTGTGGAAAATGACCCATTGGAAGACTTGCAAACCCCGAGAAACTTAGCTTCTTCTCTCTAAGATCACAGGAAGCTTTGTCCATCCTATTGCAAATCATAAGAGATGAAGTTTTAATGCATATAGGTCATATGGACTCACCTTCTGATGCATGGAAACAATTAGAGACTATGCATGAAGGTAATCGTATGTCCAAGATAATTAGACTTATTTTAGAATTTTTACAACTCTCATGAAAGGGGGTGAGAAAATTATTAATTATTTTGCTAAAATAAAAAAATTAAAGATCAGTTGGATGGATGTAATTGTGAATTATTTTAGGATAAGATTCTACATTTTATTATTCAGATAAATATCCATGAAAAATTCAATAATTATATCGCTATTCTTAACTCTAAATATCAAAATGAGAATGATCTACCTGATTTAGATACTATGTCTTCTTTGTTAATTCAAGAAGAACGGGTAATGGAGAATTTTGATTCAAAAGATATTGCTTCTCAAGAATTGTTATCTTAGAATCATAAGTCTACTCAAAATAGGAATAATAGCAATCCTAATTAGAAGTATAATATCAGATCAAGATTTAAATCCAATCCTAAGTCTAATTATGTTAAAAAAAGTTAGAATTTTAAAGTCAAATTTAATGGAACATGTAACAAGTGTGGAAAATTTGGCCATAAAGAGTCTTATTTTCATGTAAAACTAACAAATCAATTAAATATGTTAAGAATCCTAGAAATAGTAAAACTAGTAATAAAAAGAAAGATCGAATCAAAATCAAAATAAAACCATGTAGATAATGTTAAGCATTCTATTGCCCTGTATACTTCTATCTCATCTTCAAATGACAATGAATGGGTACTAGATAGTGGTTCCTTTAGGCACATGACTTGTATTTTTGGTATCCTCTTAGATGTTGTTAAATGTGAGGAAACACATATATCTAAGAGATAATTCTATCATTAGATCTATACGTTGTGGAAATGTTAAAATGAAAAATGGAACAATTAGGAATGTCTTGTATGTTCCTTAGTTGAAAAATAACCTTTTGTCTTGCTCTCAGTTAACTTCATAAAATTGTAAAGTTGTTTTCTGCAAGATAATGGTATATAAAAGATGAACTCAGTAATTTTATTACTTACGGTATCTGAGAAAAATGGTTTATATATTTTTGATGGATTTGTGTCCGAATCTTGATTTTATTCTTCTTATAGAAATGATCTTCAACTTTGGCATGAGAGATTAAGTCATGTAAATTTTAGAAGTTTGTATGAAATGTCTCACCTAAATCTTGTAGTTGGTATCCCTAAGATGAAATTTGATCATAAAACATGTGAAATTTTCTTGCGTGCTAAGCAAAATGTTGAACCATTTCACAAACATCATGATCCAAATTCCTATCATTTATTAAAGTTGATTCATAGGGATGTGAGAGGTCCACTTGAAGTTCCTTCTCTCAGTGGATATTTGTATGTTGTTTGATTCATCGGTGATTTTTTAGGATGACCTAGTCTTATTTCATTAAGAAAAAGTCGATGTCTTGTCTAAGTTTCAAGAGTTTAAATCCTTTTTGAAAATTCTTATAATATGAAAATAAAAAATAATTAGAAGTGACAATGGAGGTGAGTATGTTGGAAAAAAGTTTGATGAGTTCTATGTATCATGTGGGATTCAAAGAGAGTTGAATACTCCATATTCCCCACAAAAAAAAGGTATTTCAAAAAGGAAAAATAGGACTATTTCAGAAATGGATTGGACTATGATTCATGCGAGAAAATGTGCCTAAGTTTTTATGGGAAGAAACAATGAATACTATTGTCTATATTATTAATATATTTCCTACAAAATCTCTTCATCAAGCCACTCCTCATGAAGTATGGACAAAGAAAAAACTATATATCTCTCACTTAAGTATATACCTCTTAACGACTGTTGTAAACTTCCAATACTTCCTCCATTTTGTAATAAATAAATAATCACAGTATGTGAGTTTACTTTTAAATCCCAGTGAAGCATTAGTTATGGGAATGCCTTGTTTTATAAAAGGCTCCATAATCTGATATAAGTATTCATATATAAAGTAATTTTCCTATGAGTTCTATATGGGAAGATCTGTATGATTTCCCTTATATGCATGTTATCTTGAATCACTACTTTGTTGGTTTAAAGATCTACAAATCCTTTTGTAGAAAAAGGTAAATTTGGCATGTTTTGTTTTTTTTTCCCACTTAACATTAAGGGGAGTGTTGGGGTGCTAATTTCAAGTGGGGATATCTTTTTGTGGACCACCACTTCATTAACCATTCATCTTAAAGTTTATTTTAATAAACTTTATGAGTCATTATTTCACAACAAGAGTGAGATGGTGCGACCGTTCACCCATCCTATATATATAGGATGATCCCTCACGGGATTGGTAATAATGATAATCATAACAAATGAGATATATGCTCAAGCTATTTTTATATATGCAAACTGTATAATTGTGAGACAATGGTCTGTAATTTTTTCTATCGATCGAGGAGAGAAGTGGAAGTGCTAGGTTAAAGTATTGATAAATTATTAATACAGGCAATGCTTTATTTCAGTGGGGTTTTTTCCTTTGGGTTTCCCCACTATAAATTTGGTGTTCTCTGTCTCATTTACTTTATTGTTATTTAATTTCATTTCTTTTTATTACATTCTATAATATGCAATATATAAACATCTAAATCTATGTTTAAATTAACTTCACATTATAATCGGTAATATTCGGAAATGTATTATGGATTTATAATTTGTTAATTATATCTTCCCATAATTTCCCTAACATGTGAAATTCCTCATATGAAAGGATTGTGTAGGGATAGGACAAGTGTGTGGGAGGATTGCACAATTGTGTAAAGGTCCTTTGCATAATGGGAATCAAGAATATTTTCTCGAGGGGCATGAAATATGGTAAGAGGAGAACTCAATAAAATATGGCTAAGGAATGCAAAATGCTTACAAATAGGAAACATGCACTAGGTAAAACAAAGTTGGTTACACAATGTTAAACTACCTTGAGAAAGACCAAGTAGTTCCTTGATTTCATTTGTGAAATTATGGGCATGTTATGGACATAAAATGAAATGGAAAATATTCTGGAGAATTCTCTAAAGAACTCTTTCTATGAAGTGTAAAAACCTATAAACCCTAGTTCACCTTTATCAAAATAAACAAACAAACTCGAATATTTTGTGCTATCAAAACAAGATTGCAATCTAATATTTTGAATTTGTAACAAAACACCCTTAAAAATATCTGGAAAGTCCAAAAAAGCATATTCAAAAAAAAATTAGATATCAAAATAAAATCATATTTTAAAGGTAACTCTATCAAGGAATGAATTCATGTCACATTCATTTCCAACATCATAATGATGAAGTTTCGTGATTGGTGTTTAGTAACAATAAGTGAAAACAATAATGAAGAAGAAGATGACCATAAATATATCTATATTTCTGGTTAGCCATCATTTTGGACAAGCTCTTACGAAAGTATGGATTCTAGCATAGCGAAGAAGTCTCTTGTTTCAATAAAAATATACAATCAACCAAAGGAAATAAGGTCAGTGATATCCTTGCATAAGTTATGGAAATTATATATAGAACATATAAAATCACTGCATCTAAATATCCTACTATCAAATCCTTATGAATTCAATTCAAACAGAGTGCTACTAGAGGAAAGGAAATGGAGATTGTATAGGATGATGAATGAGAATCTAAGTGACTAATGAGAATAATGTAGAAAATATATGAAATTTTTTATGAACAACATAAGGATGAATCTCTAAATGAAGTGACCAAAGAAGATTATCCTAAAGGTAATGTTTTGAATTATGCACTGTTGACTAAAAACTCAAAGCATTGTCTTTTATTTCTCTTCCTTTGAATTATTTTCTTGATTATGGAGATGAAGAAATGAAATCCTTGAAAAAGGAGTATATGCAAATAATTTTGAGAATTACTGAGAAAAAATCTCGAATCTCAAACCAATATTGAAATTTTGAACTATGTTGTGGCTATGCAAGAAAAGTATGAGTAACTTGAAGAACTCCATAGTGAGGAGGAGAAGGAATACCTTCTGGAGGTGGATTTTGATGAGTCTCCATAACATGATGTTTTTTTTACTATGGAGATACTTCTATACCCCTCACGATTGTCCTATTTTAGAACATCTTGATGAAGGTCAACTCAGCATCTTGGTGGATAATAAAAGAAGCATAGAAGTTGAGTCTCCATCCATATATGAACTTTTTCCTGAAGCACAATCATTTAGAGAAGTAATGTTCATGGGAGATGATAATTATTTTCTTGTAATAGATTACCCAATGCTTACTGACATTTCCACAGACTGTGAAAATATTCAAGAGATGAATCCTACTTCTCCACCACATGTTCTTCAAGAGAATTAGTTTTAGGTAATTATTGATTACTTCATTTCTAATTTTGGCTCTTCATTTGATGCACAAATGCCCAATAATGAAATAGATAAAATGGAAGATTTTAAATTCCCTCTCGAAGAATTCATTGATGAAAAAAGAACACATGGAATTTCGATGAGTTGGTATTCTGTCATCACCAAGAGAGCATCATAATGAGTACAATTGTGAGTATGAGGTTTTCTCTTTTTCATTAGGAAAAGAATTATTTATAGGATATGTTCATGATGGAATAAATGATTATTCCCATGTTACAACTCCAAGATTGTGTCTTTTATCTCATCATGAGGAGGATTCATTGTGTGATTCTTTCTACACCAAGGATGAGCGGTATGTGTAGAAAGGAATCATGTAGAACAACAAATAAGTGAGATGCTAGAAGAAAAGTGTTAATGTGGAGAGATTCAAATTTATCTCATAAATTTCAAATCCCATACAAATTTTGGAAATGAATCCATGCAAAAATTTCACCCAAGGATGATGCCTCACTTCATGATATGGAGATAAATTTAGTGGATTATTTTATGTAAATCTCCTAGGATCATTACAGTATGTAGAAGACTACGAGAGATTTTTTTCACCTATTTGAATGTGAAAAATAGACTCCATTGGAGCAAGTTACCATCTGTAGAAGTTCCCAGTGAAGGATAAAAGTAGGGGCAGCTTGCCAATCAGGTTGCGACACATGGCAATGAGAAATTGAGAAAAAGAAGGAAAAGGTTGTTTTGTGACTTGGTCTTCTATACTCATTTTTGTATGGGTGGGCCCCATTATTTGCTAGCTGGGGCCTTCATCCAGGGTCGACACACTCTTTTTTTGAAGGGGTTCCTTGGCCTCCGTTACTTTATTTTACTATTGCCACATTATTATATGTATGCATGTATGTATGTATGCATACATATATACATACATACATATATATGCCTCTAAATGTATTTACATTGTGAATATGGGATTAATTATCCATTCTTAATAAACTATGCATGTTCACTTCTACCTCACCTTGCCACGTTGGTTTTCACCTTATTGTTCCACACATAAGATTGTGCACTTTCCACTTATGCCTAAATGCTTATACGAAAACTAATTTTAGCCATGATGTTAACCATTATACCCATGCACATTATCCTTAGCAAAAAAAAAAAAGATATTATGCCACTAAAATATGTCATGAATTTGTTTAAAAACCACAAGATTTACCAACCCGCAAATAATGTGGGATAAAGGGATTAAAAAAGTTTTAAAAATAAAGTCAAGTGCCATATTTGGAAAGGGATTTGAACCATTGACATGTGGAAAAAGAATAGAGGCCTTACCAATCCACCACAAACTTGAAAGTGGTATATAAAGGAGACACTTGTATTTGTAATGGGTCAGATTTTGATTGTGTAAAAGCTATAAGAAGGAAATTTTAAAAATTATGATTTTTTAAAGTACTTAAGAGAAGAATCAAGTCTCGAGTAAACTAGGAAAATTTCTAGAATTCAAATATGTTATTGATGGTGTATTTATTTTCTCAATTTGGAGTTTTTACACTATATTTTTGAATCCTTTTGTCTCACTTTTGATGGAGAAGTGAGGAAATATTGAATTACGAAGATGGGAACAAACACAGAGAGTGAACATTGAAGTTTTTCAGATCTCATGGGTTCTCAGAGTCTTCTATTATAGGTTCTAAAGGTTCATTATTTGATTTGTAAGTTTTTATATGTACTTGAAAAACTAAATAGTAATGGATTGGTTCATATGAACTCGAGGATGTAGGAATTTCCAAACCATGTAAACAATTCCAGTGTTGTGTTTTGTGATTTTTTCATTGATTTTGGTCTATTTGTAGATTTTTCAATCAGATTTTAATTTGGAAGAAAATTTAATCAACACGACAATTTTATGAGAAAATAGTGAAATCAAGTAAAATGGAAATATGATTGGTTTGAATGTGCAACTGATATGAATGATTAAATTCAATTTTCAATCAATTTTAAAAACATTTGGATCAGTTTTTTAAATCATATTTTTAAACAGTTCAAGTTGAATAAAACTTGGAAACTGATAAAATTTTAAGGATCCTTCGTAAACATTTAAATTATTAAGGTATTTCTACATGTTTATGGATCACTTCATGTTGAAAATAGAGATTTCATTTTAGAAACATGGAAGAATGGCTTGTTATGGTAACAAAACATCACACAGAGACCACAAAGCGTAGAAATATTAAACAAGTAATGAAATGGTCATTAGATGCAAATGTGTTTCCTATTATATATATATATATATATATTGATTATTAAACACTTTTGACCGAAGCTTTGAACCGGAGGGTTAGGCCCCAACCATACAAGAGAGGAGGAAAAGAAGAGGAGAAGAGGAAGAAGGGTGGGGGTGGGAAGAAGAAAGACCACCGTCCGCAGGAAAGTGGACGGGTGAAGGAAACACTTGAAACGTGGCGAAAACAAACAAGAACTCCCAAGGCCAAAACCTAAAAGCAGTCAACCGAGTTGGGTACCAACACGCCTATTAGCCTTACATAGAAGCGGGGCATGAAGGCTCCACTCACCTGTCCTTGAGCTCATTCCAATTATCAATGGCAGAGTGAACAAGAAACATGGTTGCATTAATGTCCACCTCGGGAAGAAGTTTGTGATCGAGCCGACCCATTGAGAACATAGAATTAACATTTTGGGCATAGTGGAGAAGATCATGATACGGCCACTGAGCCACCGAATGCTAGGGCTATACTCGATGGCAAGCTCATCAACTTCTTTGACCCAAAGAAGAGGATCTGGGAGAGAGAATTTGAGTGGTTATTCATGAAGGACGACCCAGTGAGCAGGGTAAATCTCATCGTCGGCGACGAATTCAACAACAATCGGGTCCTAATGAAGAAGCAAGATAGAAAGAGATAAAATCCGAAGCGATATCCAAGTTGGAGCAAACACAACGTGACTGGAAGCGATAAGAGTCACCTAAGATATTTTCAATAGTTGTAGCCTCCAGATGTGAAGAGTAGTGGAAGACTTCGGAGAGACGATTTTTGTCAATTTCGTGAGGCGAAGCTTCTTCAGAACCGAGATGTGAAGAAAAAAAGGGAAACCAAGGAATGCCATGAAGGGAGAAGAGAAATAAGCAAAGCAACATGAAAACAAAGGAAAAGAGGCATGAATCCACACAGAGTTGACACCCACGCCTAAAAGGGGCATTGCACACGCAGAGGGACAAATCCAATCTATTGTTGTGTACCCAACTGCTCGTGTGAGATGATGAAAGAAAGGCCTTGCCATGCTTCAGCATATCTCGAGATGACATTGGTGGCAGGATGATCAATGGAAAAGTTAGCAAGAAGATCCGCAACATGATTAGCTTCGTGAAAGATATGTGTGATGTGCCAAGTATGAATTTTGCCAAGCCAAAAGAGGATATTAAAAATAAAAGGATTAATTTTCCACGAAGGGGAAGACCCACTAGAGATAGCTTGAATTATGATTTGGGAATCACCTTCTATGAAAAGGGATTCACATCCTAATTGAACAACCAATTTGACCCCTTCCAAAAGCGCTTGAGCTTCAACCATATTACAAGAGCAAGCAAGAAGGGGAAAGGAACCCGCAGAAATGAGATTACCTGTATCACACCTGATAATACAACCAACACTAGATTTACTAGGGTTCCCCCTCGAGGCACCATCAAAATTTAGTTTCCACATGCCCCTAGGGGGAGGTCTCCACTTGGCCCTTTTTCTTCTAATTAATTTCTCAACTTGGGAGAGACTTTTTTGATGATGGAACCAGGGCAGGGGAGTTTGATAAGTGGCCATGAATTTCTGATAACCGCATCTCTAGATGAAAAAATGGGATTAGAGAGGTTGTTTTACTGACTTTTTCCGAGATGGCCACTTCCAACTTATTAAGAAAAATAGGGAGCTTAGTAGTTTGTTTCCTATTCAATATTAGTATGAGAATGGAAAATTGGTTTATATCCTTCCTTTGAAACAATGTAGAGCCATCATGAGAGTGTGGCATGACCAGTTGGTTATTTTTGGATTTTGGAAGTGGTATGAATTCATCCCACTATTCCATGATAGTACCTATTTTTCTCATCACGTTTTTGGGAGTGTGTATATTATTCCTCGGCTCTATAAATTTTCCTTCCATGTACCATATTTTCCCTTTTTGGTGTGTGTTTCCTTTCTGCTCTTTGTGTGTTTCCCTTTTGTTTCATTTGTTCGTATTGTTTTTCCCTTGTGTGTTTTTTTATTATGTTAGTTGTATTGGAAGAACAGAGACTAAGAGGGGAGGTGAATTCTTCTTTCAAAATTATAATTCAAATACCATTTCATGTATTCATCATTCAAATTACTCATAACCATATGTGAGATTATTAAGTGTGTTACAACCATCCACAATTGTAAAATACAAGAGAGAACACAATAACACAAGATATGATGTGGGAAATCGTTAAGGGAAGAAAACCCACTGAAACATCTATTAATATTACTAATAACAAATGAATTTCAAGAATATTACAGATCAAGCAAGATTTGTTTAGTGAGGCACCAACCCCACAAGGAGCACAAACCCCTAGTTTAGTAGAGTATCAATCCTACAAGAAGGATACAACCCCCTAAGATGACCAAGAACTAAATAAACCCCCTGAAGATTAATATCATTTCTTATTTTTTCTCCAATAACTGATGGTGATCAAACATTCACCTCCATGCATTCAAAACCCCTCTCAAACACACCTTCTTCTTCTTTTCTCAAATCTTCTTCTTCTTCAAGTTGATTTCACCTTTTCCCTAGCTCACCATTATCTAATATCTATCTAGGATATATTAAAATCTTCATTTCCATCTTATATAGGTCATAAAGACCTCTCACTCCTCCAAAAGTTCTCCCCTAGGTTGGACTTTTTCTCCTCTAGCTCACTAACACAAATGAAATTTCTAATCTTACTTTATATATGTTTCCTCATTAAAATTAATATAGGTTGGCCATAATATATAAAATTACATCTCCAAAACATAGGAAAATTATAAAAACTACCCATATGACCATGTAGCTTGCTAATATCACTTAGACCCACGAAAAGCTCCATTGGGACACAACAAGTCCTAAAACCCCAAAACAAACATATCACTAAGAAAGGAGTGAACAATACCAAAAGAAATTCACCAAGGCATGAAAAAAATTAAAAAATGTTTTCTAATCTCTCAAAAATCTCCATAAATCATGAAACAACTCATAACAATCATCTCTCCTCATAAACCACTCAAGAGCATGCACAACCAAACACCCTCAAAGTTGACCTTCAAAGAATAGGTCATAACTTCCTCATACCTTTAAAAAAATCAAGTGTGATATATCATTGGAAATATCTTGGAGTTAAGATCATGAAAAAATTAAAAAAGTCACAACTCTACATGTAGCACCTCCAAAACCATTCTTTTCGGACTCGCTTAAAAATGCCTAAAAACTAATCCTCATAAATAGGGCACACTTTTCATTCTAAAGGAATAACCATGACCGAAAAAATCATGGACATGTATTAAAAATCCAATTAGTCAATAAATTGTAAATTAGTCAATAGGTTCAATGGAAATTTTTTAACAAACCTGAAACTTTCCATAAACTTACCTTTTAAGTGGGGCCCACATTACACTAGAACCTATAAAATACATCATTGGATAGTTGAAGGAGTCATATTCATAAAAATCACCACATTATAAAAATTAATAAATTATGGACTTTTACAATTAATTCCTCACAAGTCGCTCCAAAGCTAAGGTTGCGTGAGGGTTAAAAAGAAGTTTAGCTTCTTAAGGATTAGTCATAAAAATGTGACAATAAATAAACATCATTCCACTTTGAAAATATAAATAACTGACCTTATTAACTATGAAAATAGTTTAGGTCCCCATGCAAAGCATACACTCCAAAATGAGCATTAGAAATTCAACTTTTTCCTTAAATTCCCACCCTTGGAAACTCGGTTTGGGAAAAGTACAATATCTTCAAAAATATTCACCACATGAAGCTAAAATTTGACCCGAGTAAAATAAAAACCTCCTATAACTATCTAAAGTCTTATCCATTCTCAAATTTACCTGAATCTCTCCAGAAACTAAGACTTACATGTGTCTACATGCCTTGTCTTTACAAAACTTGCTTCAAAGGACCTTGAAACACCATCAAAACTTTGAATACTGACCTGAAACACCTCCTACATATGTTATGCCATGTCATAACACCTTTTCCATTCTCATATCATACTACCTTGATCCATATTTCATGCCATCATATCATCCACTATGCACTAGGTCTAGGACTATGATAGAATGACCCAACTCATCACATCTTGTTGTGATGATAAAATATAGCCTAAGTATGAAAAGCGTAGAAGGATTGAGTGCATGGAAATATGGCACCTATATGAACGTGTAAGTATAGTGAAAAAGGTGCACATGAGGGAAGTGTAGAGTCAAGACTTAGCCATTTTCAGTGAAGGGATAGTTTTGGACTTGGCGTGCAGAGCACATTTTGTATGAAGACTTGAAGAACATGCAAGGATATTTTGGGAAAATGAAAGATCAATATACATGCATAGTTTTGAGGCTATTATTATGATTATAATTTATTCTATTATTAGATAAACTATTTTTAGGTGAGCTTGCATGCTCTTGTATTTATCATATAAGGGTGCATGGCTATTCTTCGCATGCGATCTATTTTAAAGGTGCTTAGGTGGTGAAGGAAAGTCCCCATTACATATAAATATATATTGATTTGCATAGTTTAGGGATCACTTTTTTAATAGATTTATGCTACTAGTTTATGGGCACGTATGATGCATGATGGCAATATTATGTGTGTATGAAGATTCTATTTTTACAACAATTAATATAATGGATATTTGTGGTTGAATATTAATTGTAGACATCTATGGTACTAGATCTTGTATGGTAAAACTGATTCTGGTTTTGTTTAATTACTTATTCACTATTATTATGATCTAGATAAATTCAAGATTTACTTTATCTTTTCACGTTTATCTTTGATTTGCATATATATATATATATATATATATATATATATATATATATATATTCGTAAAATCATGCTAAATTCTTGAGAAAACTGCCATAAAGAGAGACTTGGTACCCTTACATGCTTCGGGTGAGCACTCGATTCGGCTAAGTGATGTGCCAAAGTGCACCCAACATTGGTGATAAAATATAGGCTACATTTTGGTTCCATTTTTGGGACCTCTTTTTCAGTTGTTTTCCAGGATGTTGCATGATGAAGACGTACTGGTTGACCTTGGCCAGTATTGAAGAGTGGTTAGACAATTTAGAGGAAGAGTATGCTTAAATATTTATCTTTGTACTGATTTTGATGCACACGTGTGGGTTGAATAGAACGTGTATCACGAGTTGTATGAGACATTCTTTTGCATCTTCCCTATATATTTGTACAAGTGGTTGGTTGCACATCGAAGATAAATTGGAGGTTTCACACACTTGTTTGGACGTAGGAAGAATTTCCAAGCTTTGTATGATGTAGATCTAACTTGGATGCATGTTGTAGATCATTGGTGGAGTGGTGTTTTAAATAGCTATATTTTGGAGTACGTAGTTTCTACTTATTCCTATCTAAAGGTTGCCAAGTTCTAGTTCATGTGTGAAACCAGAGGGTCATATTTGTGTGATATCCCTTTATTGATTAAGATCTTGATCATGACCTTGGATCTAGAACAACGTCCTATGGCTAGCTAAACCCCACCATGCGAAGGGGAAAGAATAGGTGTGGTGAATGATGGAAAACATAGCGGAAGAAAGATAAAGAGAAGAAAGGTGGCTTAAGTTTAATGAAGCGCACGAGAGGGATTTGGTGAAGAAATGAAGGATTTTTAGCTCACATAGAAGACGTGGAGTCGAGCATTCGGAACTCACCCATTTGGGAAAGCATGGTATAGAACCATCTTAAACTTAAAATGAAGGTGTGTTTAAATAAATATTGAGAACCACAAGTGCGTACCTAATACTACCGGATAACTAGCCCTTGCGCTTGGTTTTCTAGTTTCTATGATAGTTATGTGTAAGTAAGCTATTGTGGGTAGTAAAGTAGAAATGGATAGAGATAATGTGTATTCAAGTTTAGGAGTTAATCATGTAGCTTATTCATCTATGGTGGCGTAATCATATTCTGTGTTATTTAAAGGTCCAGTTAGAGGTATATTTTAGGTACGTCATCAAAGACAGAGCATAGGCACGTAAAATGTTGATATCACATCTGGGAGAGTAGCACAACCTCAAAAATTGTGGGAGTTCAGTTTAGCATAACTGTTGGAACACAAGGTAGTGCATCCTCTAGTCTATTTCCTACTATAGGAGGGGGATTAAGAGGATCAGGTGGCTTGGGATCTAGTGGATCTAGTGGTTTTGGAGGTGGAGGAAACACAGGAGGTAATACAGGTTCTGGATCTAATGGGCATGGTCTATAATAGCCCCAAAAAATTTATATGGAGATGTATCTCCATCTCTAAGAATACAAAGGAATAGAATTTGCAACTGAGTACGTGCATATGTGTGATATACTATGGCATGCAAAGGGGATTATGTGTGTAGAGCATAAGGCAAGTCAATTTGTAACTACATTGCAAGGGAACATGCATAGCTAGTACATGAAATATGATCTGAACCAGACTTGTGTATACTATACCACATTACATGATACATTCTTAGCAGAGTTTCACATACCTGAGTTTGAGAAGAAAAGCATTAGCTCGTTGAAATACATCAAACAAGGCATGACTGAGAATGTTTGGGAGTATGATGCATGGTTCAAGACCCTTTTATCAAAGTTATCTTATGACATTCACCCGATTTAGCATGCTCAATGGTTCGTTAGAGGTTTTATCACCCCTTTCGGAAGGGAAATCTCACACAAGAATTATACAGACCCATGCGAGGCACTTGAGGTAGCCCTACGCATTGAGGCGATTGGGAGTGTAGACATAGGATTCATCCCTTTTTGGACGCTCAAATTACAACTATGGCAAAATAACTAGAAAAATTGTTAGCTAACTCAATGCATGACATGTGCAGTGGGATTTGGTGCACAAATTGTGAAGTAGAAGGACATACTAAGGATAGTTGTCCCTAGAAATTAGTGCGTGTGATGTTGCTAAACTATGAGATCGTCACTTGGATCATGATTCAAGTATGTTCCCATTTTGCAACGCATGATAAGAAAGAATGTATCATGTTACTACAATATTTACAGATCCACCACTCATGATACCAAGAATTATAGGTTGATTGATTAGATTTATGATGCCATTGATCTTTGGTGTATGCCAGGACTAGTGTTTCAAATAATTTAAAGGAACAAGGTGAGCATAATGTGCATAATCACAATGAAGGGAATTCTGATGGAGGCCAAGGTAGAGGTTGAGGTTATTGTGGAGGATTCAGAGGCTAAGGTCGCAGTAGTGGAAGGAGTTAATTTCCATGTGGAACACACTATACATGCGGATCCCTTAATCATCATAGGCATGAATTCCCTCGAGAATATTATTTTTCCTTTTTTACGGAAAGAACCACAATTATGAAGAATTCCTAGACTTGTATAAAAACTTGAGTAAGAAGCATAAGAAGGATAACGGTGTGGGAATGGTTAGAGCACATCGTGCTTTATGGAAGATCGAGTGGATGCTAAAGTTAGTTCCGATCCTAAGTTAGTACCGATTTTGGTTACTACATGTGCCGAGGCTACACGTATGAGGGAAGTTTCTAAGAAAAACCCTATTATCACAAAGGAGGATGTACTACATGAAAAGTATCTAGACCCTACAAATCAGAAATAAGTTTATCAAAAAACCATAGAGGTGATTAGGAGTTTGCATGGTGAGATACAATGTTTAAAAGAGTAGTCACTAGAAGTTGGAACATGCAAAAATAGCTTAGCTTCCTCATAAGGATGTTGATGATTTAAAGGAGGTTTGCAAGATGTTGCAACAAGAAAACATCATTCCTTTGTTGGGGGAATGGTTAAGGGGAAAGATGCCACATGTTGGAGTTGAGCACGAAAGACAAATTTTACATGCTAACCTGCCTCCTCATAGTTTGAATTATGAAAAGGAGATCACTCTGAATGTTGTTGTTCATGTATGGCTCTTGAGTAACATATTTATTGATACGAGTGAAAAAGTGAATGTAATCACATTGGATGCATGGAATCAGAAGGGGAGACCACCAATGCAGCCATCTTCAAATGTGTTGTTTATGGCAAACAATACTAAATCCCTGCCAATTAGAGTTTTGAAGGATGCCACTATCACTATACAAGGGGCCAAGTTTATTGGGGACTTTAAAGTCTTAGTCTTTGGTAGAGGAAGCCAATTTTCCAACATTTATTTGGCTCCCCTTGGTGTTATGCAAACAACATTGATCTACGCTTCAACAAAGGATATATAAGTTTTGAGAACAAGGAAGAGCGTGTCATCATTCCTTTGGAAGACAAAAATATTGCACCTTATGTAGAGCCTTTAAGTGAAGAGGATTTAAATAGAATCTATGTACACACCATTATAGATCCAGAAGTTCTTGAGCCATCAAAGGAAGGGGTTATCTAATGGGATGATACACAATAAATGAGTGATACTACAAATGTTTCATGTGAAAACTAGGCACAAGGAACTTATGAAATTGTTGGATGAGAAGAAAGACATGCGATTACACACATAAGCGAGTCCACATTATGTTAGGCATTTGGGTAGTAACCAGGTACCAAGGTACACTGGTGAAGGAAATCCTCAAGTATTCACGCAATGGAAGTTAAGTGGATAAATTAGGTGGAAATAAGGAATATGCTAGTGTATACCTTATGTCGAATAACAATTTTCTAGTGAATGGTTCATAGGGATAATTTATTAGAGTGGTAAGAAATGAGAATTGCCTTCTCTGCTAGGTTTCTCTCTGGAGCAATGTGCTACTTAGATCTATGAATTCCATGGTAAAGATCATATTTAGCATCATGTTGGCGGTGTGAGAGACTCTTGATAAAAGGGCAAGAAGCTTTACCACCTTTACTATGGGTGCATTAGTTCTACTACACCTTACAAGGCTGCGTGCAAGCATGGTATGTCTATCTTTGAGTTGAATAGAGAAACTAGAAATTGGAAAGAAATTATTGTAGCTATGATTCATACCTTTAACTATTTTCCAATAAACCTTCGGTGAATGAGGAGTTACAACGTATGAAGTGCTTGACTATGGTAGATAGTGAAAAGGTTGAGGAACTCATTTAAGATTTACTAAGTGAGTCAGTACTGGAGGCACGCTTTGAATAAGAAGAGACTAATGGAGAAAAACTTGGCCCGCCTACCATAAAAAAGAAAAGGGTAAGATGGTATATGTAATAGATGATGAATAAGTGGAGAATCTAGATGTTGAGCATACAGAGGGCATGCACCAGGTTTTAAAAAGTGTAGATGAGAGGGCACGCATGTACCATGAGCCTATGAAATCAAATAAGGTCAATATTGGGATAGATGTTGAACCTAAGGAGGCCATAATTGGTGATTATTGGTTTGACTTGGAGGTTGCTAAGATAATCGAGTTGTTGCACGACTTCCAAGAATTGTTCCCTAGAGGCTACCATAAATTGAAAGGGGTGCATGAATATCTAGGCGAGATGAAAATCAAGCTAAAGGAAGGTGTGCGCCTAGTTAGGAAGAGGTCTTATAGGATGAATCCTAACCTACACATCAAGGTGAAGGAATATATTGACAAGATGTTGAATTCTAGAATAATTGAGCCCATTGAGGAGTCAGAGTGGGTTAGCCCTATGGTGATCAGTATTAAGAAAGATGGAAGAATAAGGATTTTTTTGGATTATAGGGAGTTGAATGTTGCATGTGTAAAAGATCCTTTTTCCATGCCTTTTCCTTAAGAAATATTGGAAGGTGTTGTAGGGCACGAGATCTACTCCTTCACTGATGGATTTTTGGATATCATCAAGTGAGGATAGCTAAAGCGAGATCAAGAGAAGAAAACTTTCACCATAGGGTGGGGAAGTTTTGCATACATAGTTATTCCATTTGGGTGAAGAATGCGCCAAGTATTTTCACACATTGTTGTGTAAGAATTCTAGGATTTCATTCATAATTTCTTGCAGGTTTACTTGGACGATTGGACATTTTATGGGCTAGTGAAAGATCATTGTGATAATTTAAGGATTATGTTTGAGAGGTGCAACAATTGAGCATCTCTTTGAACATTAAGAAGTATGTTTTTTCTACACCTTTTGGGACTTTGCTGGGACACATTATTTGTAAAGAAGGATTGTTAGTGGATCCTGCTAAAGTTGCTATTATTTTTGGTTTAGAGAAACCCACTAGCTAGAGCAATGTGCACAGATTCTTGGGGCATATAGGATATTATAGGAATTTTATCAGAGGATACACTAAGATTTCCGCAACCTTAGAGGAATTATTGAAGAGTAAAGGAAATTTCCATTGGGGTGAAGTGCAACACCGCACGTTTGAGACACTATGTTTCACCGAATAGTTTACGTAAAACATATAAGGTGAGAGGTTAGGAGGATACCTATAAAATCAAAGGTCAATGGTAGAATGCATGCATTGTTGAATTTCGATCTAAGATGGTCATGGAGAGATTCCCTTTGGCTAGGAGGAATGACCTGTAAGAAACAACAAGACCACAAAATAACATTAATAATATAGGTTAGTGGACTACCTAGTGAGTGCTAGATCCAAGAAGCGAGGTGCTTCCTAGAAGGCTTTCAATCCAATTTCAAATAAAATTTAATGCAACAATTATCATGAAATAAGGAAATCCTATTGTAGTTGTATGATTTAGGTATCTCATGTTAATACAATAAGTAAATATAATCTAACAAGAAAGGTTACGATTAGATCCAGAGGTTTGGTAGGTTGTTATGGGTTTTGCAGTCCTGGCTGTGAGGTCTGATAAAGGGTCTAGGATTGATCAGGTAAGGTGTGGGTTGTTTTTGGTTGAATTTAAGGCTTACTGGTTAGAGGGTATAAAATGACATAAAGACCGATATCGGTTAGGTGACCGATGTCGGTATAGGGGTGAAACCAATGATGGTAAGGTAAATCAATGTCGGTAGGGGAAATGGGTGATAAATTAATAAAAATGGCTTTATGTCCCTCTCTATGATTGCATAAAGAGTGAGGAAGATAAGGTTAGGCTTGTAATATGGATAAGAAGACTCATGAATGTAGAGGAAGAGGTTAAGAGAGGTGGAAAGACTTGAAATGGTTGGGTATGTGGAGATATTTGGGTAATATCGAAATGGAAATCTTTTGAAAGAAGTAAAATATTTATAGTAAAGTAAGAAAAGATGATGAAAACCACGTTACTTACTTATTACTATGAATATCTTGTGAACAAATGTGGGTAGTGGTTGATAGGTAAGGTGATGGCTGGTTCAGTGTCACGGTAGTTTAACCTATGTGTTTCGTGGATACTCCAATGCTCTAGAAGAGAACTTGTTGCATGTGTTGCACTTTGGTGGTGTGTAGACATCGTTTGGATGAAGGAATGGCTTTGAGATTCATGCTTGATTGCAATAGAACTCCTAAAATTGAATGACCAACCCGTGTAAAGAGTTGTAAAATTTTATATAAAGGAACCGATGGTGGTTTAGGTGACCGACATTAGCCGAGGATAAACCGGTGTCGGTTAGGGTGAATTAGTCCAAGTTACCAAAAATAGCCTAATCTTTACTATTTTGGTGTGATTTTGATTGCTAATCTAGGTCTCAAGTGAGGGTTGGCACTTAGATAAGTGGGAGTGTTGTTGGAGAAGGAATAGGACTTTAATTTTAGGGTTAGACTAAGTCCCAGTTGGTTGGGATAAGTAGGGACCTAGTCTTAATTAATTAATAGGATAGGAATAAGTCCATGGTGAGGTGTCTAGGTGATGTGTAAATTAACTTAATTAAAGTAATTAAATTAATTAATAATGTGAGGATGAATATTAATTCAATTGTAAGTAGTTAAATTAATATGAATGCGTGGTAAAGGGTCATGGTTAGGTGAATATCTTATGTTAATTAATTAAAGGGGAACAAGGGAAGTGTGATCCAAATTTGGTGTCTACATTTGCCCCTTTTTGTTACATATCTTGTATTGATAAGAAAATCGATAAAAATAGGAATTCATTATCTCTAGGGTATGAGTGAAGATTAGGTTTCCTCAAGTATGGGTGGAGGTGATCCCCTTGAAACCAAAATTTGATTAGTTAATAGATGGAGTCAGTGAGTGGTTTGATAAATGTGTAAGTGATAAAAATAGGGGTAGGTGGTTTTAGGTAAGGGTGAGTTTGGTTGTAATAGGTAATAGGTAGTGGCAGTCTAATGCACACACATGTATATACTTTGAGATATGGTACTAGGTTGAAGAGCTTGTAAACTCTACTTCGTCAAAGGTTGATAGGTTTATCCAAACAAGGTTAAAGTGGTTCAGGTATCCAAGGTATATGATACGGTCCTGAAACACAACTAGGAAAGGTACAAGAATGGGCAATAGGTTTGTTCTAGTTCACCAAAATTATGGTCGGGATAAATAACATTGCATTAGGTAAGGGAAGGTCATTAGGCTAAATGACACGAGTAATGTCATGCAAGGTATAATGAGTAAGTTTAATTCGAGTGTCACAATGGTCTGGGGTTGGGTTGGGTAATTTAGGCATGGTCGTAGGTAAGGCCATGTTAGGGAAAAAACATGCCCCAACTGATTGTGAGGTTGGGTCATAGGTAATAAGGTCATTAGGTTGAGTTGTAAGGTTGGGGTCAAATTTGGGTAAGGTGAAAAGGGGTTTGGGCAATCAGATGTGGTGAGAAATGGTGCAATGGGTTCAAATAGGATAACCGATATCGGTTATGGAAAATTGATGTTGGTCAAGGTAAACCGACCATGGTGTGCTAGGGCACATGACCGATGTCGGTCAAGAGAAACCGATGTCGGTTAGGTCGGGATTGGGTAAAAGTAAAAATCTGTATTTTATGGATTCATTTTAACTGTTTCACTTGTTAGAAAATGATAGAGACAAAGAATTTTTGTGTGTTTTCCATGGAGAAAAGGATAAGGTATTGTACCTGGATGAGTTGGAGGCATCTGAGTGGTTGGAGGAGCAAGGTAGATGGGTCCACAAGATCATTTAGAGAAATTTGACTAGCTAGAGGGACCGAGAGTGTGATTAGGGGCATGACTATAGCAGGAGGAGGCATTGGAGGTCCACAGTTCGGAGACTAGAGGTGATAGCGAGAAGGAGGCAATTTTTGAGGTAGGAATCAATCCATATTGTTTGTTTTCAATTGAAATTTGTGGTAAAATGAAAAAATGGGATAGGAAATCAAAAATTGGAAATGAGGCTAAAAATGAATGAATTTGGGTATTAGAAGGGTGCAATGTAGATTAATTAGGCAAGCTAAGGAATTGGGGTGGGATTTAGGGGGATTAGGGTAGATTTTAAGTTGTTTCTTCATTTTTTTCAAAATTTGGGGCATGGGGGTTTGACCTTAGGGCCGAACCAGAGATCGACGTTGGCTAGGCATCGACCAATGTTAGTTTGGCATATCAACATTGGTGGTTGAAACATGTGACCGAGTACTGCAGGTTAGAGTGATCAGTGCGATTACGGTGATGATCGACGTGCCTGGTCACTGTGAAAAGTGACCTAGTATAGAAAATGTTAAGTTATGGGGAAAGATGAACTTATAAGATAGAGAGGTAAGTATTATTAGAGAAATGTGAGGCTTATTATATATGAAGTAAGTGGGTTGAAGATATATATAGCTAGAAATAGGAAGGTATGGGTTGGGTAAAATATCGAAGGAGAGAAAGTGATGAAATAGAACATGGGGACTTGTA
Source organism: Taxus wallichiana var. yunnanensis (assembly GCA_018340775.1). Classification (NCBI taxonomy): domain Eukaryota; kingdom Viridiplantae; phylum Streptophyta; class Pinopsida; order Cupressales; family Taxaceae; genus Taxus; species Taxus wallichiana. The sequence goes on from CM031234.1 coordinate 157,788,043, forward strand.
TAGGATAGATAAAATGGATGAGAGATTAGCGAAATAGTTAGAAAATAGATAGGTAGGTAAAGTAATGTGGGTGTGGGGTAAGTACTTGAAATTGTTGAGTTTCATAGATGCAACCATGACATCGATTGACGATGCACGACAGTGGTCCTATCATTATTGGGGTGATGCGACCCAATGTCACAGAGGATGAGTGAAATCATATGTGAGAGGTTGGATTGTTTGGGATCAAATAGTATAAGTGGATCTGATGCGATCATAGTCTTATGGTCACTCTCATTGATAGATGGTATGCACCGATAAACACATTCCATCTACCCATCGGTAAGATGACGATCACGCTGGAGGATGTATATACAGATTCTACATTTAATTGATTATTGTGGATCCCATTTATTTAGTTTGAGAAGATGAGTCTTTTGAGGCAATGATTATAATATTTAGGGGGATGGTGAGCGACATGACCAAGCATAGTTCCGATCCTGTATATGGGTCTCTGTATGTCTCCACTCCGCAAAGAGACCGAGTTAAGTTAATGTATTGATGATGGTTGTAGTGGGATGTTATGCACTCCCCGACTTAGAGGGTGGCCAATTTCCCAGGGGATTGATGGGAGTTATATGAGATATGATTGAGGATCGTGTCTATTTTACATGGGCTCCTACCTATCTAGCACAATTATACATCGAGTTGTGGTCCTACAGAGGATGTGACAATACGACATCTATTGTACATTTCTACTACACTGCTGGGCGTATGAGCACATAGTGATTTTATGCCCATGGGGAATTATGATAGTAGATTGACATCATGGGGGTTATAGTGCTAGATACGGGGAGATGGGTGGTAGTAGGTGGTCATCCACGAGTGGAGGAGGCAACACATGACATGGATTATTACAGATGACAACTGGAGGGTTTGTATGTCATGGACATAGTATGACGACCCTATGTTGGTTTTCCTATATTTAGAGGGATGGCCTAAGAGTTGGGTATACAACTATTAAGGTGGATATAGGGCAGAAATTTAGGTGAGCATGAGATGATTCCAAAGTGGGACAGAGTCTAACGCTAGTTTGGACTATGGTAGGATGTGCCACCACCATTCCCATAGTACTGTAGAGATGATGTGGAGAGACCTTTATCTCCACCTTTTCCTATAGACCCAATAGAAAAGGATGAGGTACCAATTGATATGAGGTTAGATTACATAGGGACCACTGTGGCATATAGACAGTGGTGGGCGAGAATTACAAGCATCACCGCCATGGCCAGTCAATCAAATTTAGCCACGGTGATGGTTCAGAGGGATGTCTTACAGGGACAAGTGACTGCTCTGGGTGTTCAATTGACAACAACACATGCACATGTAGTGAATTTGACAGGCAAGTGACTATGTTACAAGGTCAGTTGGTAGCCATTCAAGCATAGGAGCACAGTAAGCGGTGCTACGAGAACATGTCACTAGTTAATAGGGTAGGGTTGTGACCTCTTAGGCATAGGTTGTGGCCTTACGGGCTTAGGTAGCCAAATAGGTACCAACATAGGTACCGAAACGTGGTCTCGTTTCACAATAACTATCACCAAGACATGGTCCCTTAGTATAGGCAGGAGGACATGGGCCATTATTATTCGGGTAGGGTTCACAAGTTGAAGTTTAGCCGATGGCACCACCCTAGATCGTATTTATGTTTAGGTTCGAGGATGCCCTAAAAGAGGCTCATTATTATCAGGATCAATTGACCATAGCCACTATTGATGTCTCATCATATGCAGTACAGTGGTCAGTGGGTAGCCAATGAGAGGACCAGTCAAGGAACCACAACTTAGGTAGCACAGGGGGTTGTCGGCCCCAAAGATAGGGTCAAGGTGAGGTTACCATCTCTCATAGGTCTAGGCCCAGATGAGGGAAAGGAGGAGGATAGGTTGGGCATAAAGAGACTAGTAGAGGATACAAATGAGGGTGGAGAGATGTTGGTATGGGTCAGTCAGACGGGGGAGAGAGGAGGAGATAGGTGAGAGTGGAGAGGAAGGCCTCAGGTGGGGTTGATTCATCATGATATTGTATTATGATTTTGATTTTGATATATATACCAACGTGTGTGCCAAAGATTATGAGATTTTTGAGACACTTTGATGATTTATCCCTATGTACATATGTATTGATACACAAACATTCCCTTTTATATAGTTGATGATGATTATTGGATTGATGATGTATTGGTTTTCATTTCCATTGTTATTGCTTATTATGGAAACTAGATGAGTCGGGCATAGTTGAGTCGAGGTCATGTAGGCATGGTTGAGTTAGGTGTAGGCATGGTTGAGTCGTATAGGCATGTTTGAGTCGGGTATAGGCATGATCGAGTCGATTGTAGGCATGGTGAGTCGAGAAATTTTCCAAGTTATTGGTTTTAAGGAAATGATGTGTTGGATTTATGTTATATTTAAATTTCCAAGTAATTGATATCATGGAAATGTTAGATGATGTAGGTGTGATATGGTTTATAAAATTATAGTAATGATGAAATAATGTATGTTTTGTGATATATTAATTTCCAACTTACTTGTGTAAATGGAAACTAACCAGGTGTGAATGTGAATGTAAAGGGGGAAAATTGCTTAGGGGTAAAATTAGTCGAGCTAACCTCCATGGGCCCCATACCCTAGGAGTTCTACCTACATAGCCCCAACAAAAAGGGGCCTCGAGGCCAATGTAGTTCTCCCATAAGCTAGGGAAAATATGATGGGGTAGATAAATGGGTCGGTAGATTTTAGGCATGGTTCAATTTAGGTTGAATAGGAATGGTTGAAGAATAATTAATCCCAAAATGTAGGTGTCGAAGGTCTATTCCTACGTAAATGAATAAATAAGTAAGAAAAAGACAAACGGTAAAAGAGGTGGAATGATTTAGAAGTGGAAAGGACCATAATGAGCATACCGAAGATGGGTTGATGAACTTAAACCCCTAAAGGAAGTGCATGATTGACTATTCTAAGGGTGAAGGAAGTTACATGATCACAAAATGTCACATTTGTGGTATGTCCCTTGAGTAGGTAGAAAATAAGAAAGAAAGAAAGATGAGGTGAAATGGGTTGTTTAGCGTAACCTTGTTATAAGACAACATGCCTCTTCTACAAGATACCTAAAACTGAAATAGGAAAGTCCATGATGAAAAATTTATACTTCTCTTGATTTTTTGTATTTTCTTTCTTTTTTCTTTTGTTTGATAGACTAATCGATGTGGGAGGTCTATGTGGGATAAATATAATGACTCCTTGAGGTATTTGTGAAGCTGATTGATGTGAGAAGCTTTAGAATATTTTATTTTTATTTTTCTTTTTAATAGACTATACAAGTATGGCTAGCTTTGTATAGATGCCTTTCGAGGGAATAGTCTATTTATAGTAGTAAGATAGAAAGATATATGTCCTTTTTGAGGGAGTCATCTATTTTCAAAAATTTTGACTCAAGGAGTTGAATTTGAAAATCCCATATATTAATTTTGAAATTTTAGGTCATGAACAAGACTATAAAGGAGTATAGGCATCTTTTATGAAGGCAAACTATAACACGCAACATTTAGCTATAACATCAACTTTTTAAGACTTAGAAACAAGGGATTTTTTTAAAAACCATAATGTTCTCTATTCTAAATTAATATAATTTAGAACACACATTTCATTTCCAATCCATCTCATAATAGAAAACCATATGCAACTGTAATAACTCGGTGAGACTGATCTCTCATTCCATGACTTAGTATTAAACCGATCTCTCATGTTAACTTGTTTAAGTGTATACTATGTATACTTAGTTACTTTACCCTTTTAGGGAACTCAAGTTTTCTGAATAAGAAGCCTATCTAAATATTTGTTACTGATATTCATCTGAAATCCCACATCTTAGACTAGGTGACATAAGACAATGCAACTAGTAGCTTATGATACTTTGGCCAAATTTTTAAACATGTCTACCATGTTTACATTCCAAGACGACATAATCGTAGAAAGGAATATGTCCTTGACCACACTCGTAATGTTATCTAGATTGGTCATCCTTGATTACTATCAACTTAAATCGAATCAAATCTTCACACTAAACAGGGCAACTTACATGCACTAGTGTGGAAGACTACTCATGGTGACTAAGGATACATATACATACTCAATCAAATTTCATTGATTAGGTGTGTCTAGTTACCCTAATTCAACATGATTTGACCACTACACTAATCCATCTTTCTATCTTTTTTTAGAGTATAACAATGAACCAAACTTCCGCTTATGTCAGTCGAGTTAATTGAACTAAGTAGGGTGTTAAAGCATAGTTGACTACATCATAGTATCCTTGTAATGAATCCTGTCATTAAGAGGGTACTTTAGTGCAGTCCCTATGTTATAACAACCAACTGATTTCCTTCAAATAAACTTACATACTTAAGAATATTATATTATTAACCCAATAATTATTATCTTAAATATTTTAACGATAACAATGCACTTAAGGGTCCACTATGCATGATTTACCAAAAGAAGGGTACAAAGTGTAATTTACACAAGAGAAAGGTATGTAGATAAAATATGCATTCCTACTTATGCTCGTCTTATTCTTAACCATTTATGTTCATTTATCGATATGTCTAAATTCGATATTAGGAAAGTAAGATCATTAAGTTTTCTTACTGTGGTTTAACATTGTAAACAAACTTGTTTGAATGCTTATACTTTAGACTTGGGATATCATAAAGTCTAAATATTTCTAATAACTCTTTTAAGCATCCATGCTTCAAATTATAGATATCAGATATGGAACATACAACCAATCATCCTTATGATTTAATCATAATCACTTAACAAGATATCATACATAGTTCTTTATTTATTTACAAAGGACAGTATCCTTTACTTTCTCTATTAAGGATTGATGTCCTATTAGTGAAAATAGAAAACATATGCTTTAGTTTAATAATAAGAAGCCATAATCATTTATATAAACTATCCATATTCCCTTTACATGTTAAGGATCTACCAATGATTATCAGCTTAGTAGTGCTCTTTCCAAAAGAAAAGAATCAAACTGTAAGTATAGTCTCCTTACTTCTAGTATAATCATATATCTTAGAATCTACTAGGTTATGAATATCAAATTCAAGTATTTCCATAAAGTCCCATCATGCATGAAATTATTTAATAATATATCACATAAACCTGCATGATATTATTTAGTAATATTACACATACCTAAGTCATGAAGGCCTTAGAAATAAATCAGAATTCAACATCTTTACCACAATAATTCATTTATCAAAAAGAGAGCTCACTACTCTCCAAACTTAGTGAGTAATAAGTATTTCAAAGGTTTACACAAAATATCTTTCCACCATTATAAAACTAATTTTAATACATCTTAATGATTTCTTTTTCCAAAACTAAGTACATTTCAAGAACATGTCAATACATAGACATCTGAATGAAGTGAGATGATTTTATTAGTAAAACAAATGTAACTTTCTATAAGTCTTTCTCTTTTCATCTTTTACGAAGTCCATCTGCAAAATTGTTAGCATTAGTTAGTTCACAAAAAAGGGCATGATAAATGCTATAATGTTAAAACAATATGATTTTATCTAATTTTTTCACAAAAGGAACCCTATCATTAATGAAAATGTTCTAAATATAAAAATAATGCCAATCAGAAAGACTTTCCCTAACGATTACAAAACACATATAGAGATGATTCATAGACTATGCAAGTAATAATATTCAAGAATGAACTAATTAAACCAACACAATTAATTCTATCTCAAACATGGTTATGAAAATCATTACAACATGATAATCATCCAATCAACAACCAATTAAGAAAAGAGTAATTAAAATTCATATCCTAATCTCAAACTTCTCAATCTAATTTCCAACCTAAGTTCCACAAAACTCATCCAGTTCTTATCATTCAAAAGAAGGTGAATTGATCTAAACATACTGTCTTGACAAGAACAATATGTTGTTCTAATAACCATAAAAACATCAACAACCTACTAATAAATATGAATGATAAAAAAAAAAGATCTAACATGGATATACACCCTTCTAAACAACCTTTCCATCCCAAGGCTTATTTTTATTCAAAAAGGATTATGTTGATCATGTAACCAACCAGACAATACAAGAAAGAATAAATGTATACAACATGAGATATTTTGTACAAACCCAAATAAAAAATTAACCAATGGTAACAGTTCCTTGAGAACCTAACTTTCACACTAAGTTCAAAAATCAATAGAAAAAAACATAGTTATCACAATCCTTGCATCTAAAACAATCATATATGAATGCTCATTATTTCCATAAGCTATAAAAATGTGCCCCTGCTCATTTTTGTGGCTAACTCCTTATGTTCCTACCTCTCTTGTGCCTCAGTCTTCATTTTTTTATTTTTAGGCACTCAAATCTTTCTAGAGATGGCACCATCAGATAGAGCTCTCTCTCAGCTTTCCAGAAAGGTAAAGTTTGCCTCCTAACTCCTCGTATTTTTCAAGTTATGGCTCGGTGGAGTTTTTGTGGGAAATTTTCCCATTGGAGGCCCGCAGCCAATAGGAAGCTGCCACGTGGCAAGGAGTTCGGAGGTCGGAGGTGAACTTGGAAAATTTTCCAAGTTTGGGTCGAAGGTTCAAATGGAAAATTTTGCCCGCGGGGCCCGCGGACCAATCACAGTGTGACACGTGTCACAAGGGGAGGCATAGTGAAAAAATTGGCTAAGTGTTTGAGCAGGAAAAATTTTGAATTTTGGCCCGTGGCCAATAGGAACTCGCCACGTGGCCAAGGAGGGTCACGGGCGTCGGGGTTAAAATTGAAATTTTTGCTAAGTTTTGGTAAAAGTTTCAAATGCAACATTTGTCCCGCGTAGCCCGCGCCCAATGAAAATGGGCCACGTGTCCAATGGAGCCCGAACCGGCGGAGGAGAAAATGAAAAATGCTAAGGGTTTTGCCGAGTTTTCAAAGGAAAATTTTGGAAGGATTTTCCCACAGCCAATAGGGGCATGACAGGTGGCACAAGTGGCGGGGAGCTCGCGGTGTGGGGGAGAAAGGAAAAAAGTTGCTAAGTGGTCGGTAAAAGTTTCAAAGGGGAAAATGGAACAGAGGGCCCGAGCCAATAGACATAGGACACGTGTCCTAAGGGGAAGGGGAGTTCGGAGCTCGGGGAGGACTTAGGGAAATTTGGAAAAAGTTTCGGTCAAAAATTCAAAGGCAAAGGATGAGCCCGCGCCCCTGTCGACCAACCAAATCATGCCACGTGTCCACAAGTGGCGGGGCGCGGGGGAAAATCGGGAAATTTTCCCAAAGTATAAAAAGGTAAAATTTTCAAAGGAAAACCCGGAGGAAGAAGGAGAGAGAATTCCAGTGGTGAATCAGAAGCCCGACACATGGCATCCGACCAGCAGAGCACGGGATTTTTTGAAAATTTTTCCAAAGACAAAAAAAAGGTAAAATTCAAAATTTTTTCCCGCCGATCCGTTTTTGGCCCATTTTTGCCCTAAATCTTCAAACGAGCATAACTTTGATCCAGAGCTGGATTTGCACGTTCTTTATATCAACGGAAAGCTTATGAAATTATCTACATGATTCCATGGTCAATTTTGAATTTTGGTTCAGTTTGGAGAGAGAAAATTCAAAAACACTTCTGGTACGTGTCCATGGCCAGAAATGACATTTCAACAACCAAATTTAATACAAAATGGGTCGCATTCTTCTCCAGTATGGTCAAAAATGTCAGAGCATGGGTTTGTAAGGACCTCCATGCTATTTTAATGTATTTTCATTCAATGAGGGATGGCTCCCATGTGTTTTTCACATGTTTTCTCTCTCCTGGGCTCGACCCATGTACTGTAAAAGCCAGATTTGGCTCATTTCTTCATGGTTGAACACTTTTTGGCATAGAAAACTTCTTCTTTCACCTCCAGCAAGTGATTGTTGCAAGAATCAGGCCTTTTTCAAGTATTGTAGCAGGTTTATACCTCTTTGATGGTGGAATGCAAGAGATTTTACATGGAAATGACAGTGCAAACTCTGTGAATGCTTTCAGTCCTCTGTTTGTATTGTTTTACTTCATTTTAAGACCTCTAATTGCATCTATCAGCTTGTGTATGTTTTCCCTTGTTGCATTTCATGAATTTGTGTCTATTTACATGGAAAAAAATGTTTCACCACTCCTTTGGTGCATCACCATCATTAGTTAGTTTCAATTTTTGCATTTCTATCCCTGTCCCCTTGCAATTTAGAGTAGGATTAGGATCTGAACCTCTGTAGTTGTGCAAAATATAGATCTAAATCAGAGGAGTTTGAGGAACCAGCCTCTAATCTAGAGATTCCTCTCTCATTTTCACAAGTCCCACACTTGGAGAGAGGTTTCCATGTTGTGCAATCACACTGGATGCCTAAAACATCAATTCAGAACCTTGATTTGCATCCAGGGGTGCTGCTGATTTGCAACAACAGTTTTGGCACACCCGGTGGGACCTTAGAGGTCTCATTTTTATTGCAGCAAAGTTGATGTGCATCTGCTGCAATTTTCTTGCTTGAAAAGAGCTATAATTTGCATATCTGGCGACTCCAAGGGGAAGAATCAACTGGTTTCAGCAGTGCAGGCCTGAAAACTCATGAGAAGAATCACCACAAGGTCAAGAGTTGGAGAAGAAGAAGTGTTGTTTGAATACCTGTAGTTATCTCCAAGAAGAAGGCAAAGAGGAAGAAGGATTCAAAGGTCTCCATCTCCACCAAATAGAACTCTCTCAACTCCTCCACCTAGTAGGCCTTTCATTCAGTCAACAAGGGTTTTAAGACCAATTAGAATGGCACAAAACAACCCCTATGTCAATTTCACAGCAAAGCAGCCCACTTGCCCTCAATGCACAACATCCAATTCCAATTGCAGCCTTGAAGAACATTCCATACTTCACTGGAGAGAATCAGACTACTCCTGGTGATCATGTTAAAGACATTGCCAACCTTTGTGCAATTCATGAAATCAATGAGATGCAAGTGGTCATCAAATTCTTTGGCATCTTCATTCAAGGGGAAAGCATTGCAATGGTTTAGAGCCTTGGAGCTGGTTCTATCACAAATTGGAATCAGCTATGTATAGCACTTCATGAGCAATTTGGAGAGAAGGGAGACAACTTGTCTCTTTGGAGGAGCAAATTGACAACCATCAAGAGAGCTCCCAATGAGCGGTGTGATCGATTTCAACTTCAGATTTCAAAAGACTTGGGAGAGAATTCCAAAGGGCAAATCAGCCAACAAAGAGAAGGTGCTTTTCTCTACTATCTCAAAGCTCTAAATTCTGATATTTCTATGTTGATTCAGTCCATGGGAGGCATAACTATCCCTATGGCTTATAGCATTGCCATTAGGGCTGAAAATTGTTTGATCCAAGCTGGCAAACTAGCCCCTAGACCTCCCATGCCATTGTTTCCAAGTTTAGAGAGTCCAAACACTAATCAAGCACCTAATTTGGCTCCTTCTCCCACTCCTAGAAATCAGAGTTCAAATGAAGCTTCTACTTCATCTCCAAGTGCCCCAAATGAGCTTCAAGAAGTCATGAAGCAATTGCAAAACCTAGGCAATGAGCTAGTCACTCTCAAGAGGCAACAAGCCCAAGGTTTTAGACCTTCTTACCAGCCCCAAGCTCAGCCCAACAGGCAGCCATACCAACCACAAAGACCTCCTAATCCAACTACAAATATAAATCAAACAAGGCCTCCTGCCAATAGACCATTTCAGCCCTATAATCCAAATGCCATATCTGCCTCTAAGGCATTGGTGCCAACACAAAACAACATTGCTCAGGAGTATGATTGGTGTTTTCCATGCAATGAACCTCATAACCAATCCATGTGCTTCAATGGTGCTTTGAATCAAGCATTAATGGTGACAACTACTGGTGTGGAGGGTGAGGGAAGTCAAGGAAACAACCAACAACAAGAAACATTCCAACAGCAATCAGCCCCAAATGACACCACGTTGGTAAATTGGCAAGCAGAGGATTTTTGTGGCATGAATCAATGGTTTCTCAAGGTGTTGTAGCCAACACAAGGTCAAAAAGAAGGAATTTGGGTGAAGAACAACCATTAGCTCCAACCAATCCACAACCTTCTATGGCTCCACAAATGGTTGGCAAACAAAATCCAGTTGTAAATGCACAAGGACAGCCAAGAACAGCTCCTAGGCCAACTCAAATACCAGTTGTTGCTACCCACATGCAAGGAGTGAATGTGCAAACAAAGGGACAACAAAGAGATCCTTCATCACCATTCAGTATCATTGATCAGATGAAGAAGACAAATGTTAATATATCAATGTGGGAATCCCTATCTATCCCAGGCCAAAGAGATTTGCTACAAGCTGCCATGAAGGACTGGCCAACTTCAAATCAGCAAGTTCAGATGCAAGAGAAAGTGCTCACAAATGCTGCCCAGCCTGAGGGGAATCATGGAGGACAGCAAGGTAAAATGTTGAAGCCCCCTCCTTTCTATGTTTCATTAATCATTGGAAATCAGCTAGTGCACAATTGCATGATAGACTCGGGGCAAGTAGCTCAGTGATGCCTAAACAAATAGCTGATCAGCTAGGGCTCCAGTATGAAACCATATCCAAAGGGGTAGTGCAGCTGGATGGGACAGCAGTAACAACAGTTGGAGTGATTAGAAACTTGAGTCTTACCTTGCATGCATGTCCAAATGTTGTTGTTTTACAAGATGTATCAGTCATAGACCTTCCACCACTCTTTGCCCTATGCTTGTCAAGGGACTTCACAGCCAAGATTGGAGGATATTTGTCTGCTGATTGGTCACACATGCTGTTCAGAACAAGGTATGGAACCAAAGCTACAATCAGGTCTGAACCTATTGCAAACTTCCACATTGAGCCTTACACTCCAAGTCAGATTAATGCCAATTGCTCAGCATTTGATCAAGAAGATCACCCAAGCACTGATGAATCGACACCAAGGTTGGGAGCATCCCGGATCTAACTCTTGATGAATGGGCAAACAAGGTACATGCTTTTGATCCTTATCAAGAAGTAGAAGAATCTGAGCTAGGGGTCTATTGTATACATGAAGAAAATCAGCCTATTCCTAGCATCACCAAGCCAAACCACAAGGATGACAATGAGGTATGGCAGCTATTTTTTGATGGATCAAGGAGTAGACAAGGTGCAGGAGGTGGAGCTATGCTTGTTTCACCTCAAGGAGTAAAGTACTATTCAGATTTTAGATTTCAGTTTGCATGCTCCAATAACACTGCTGAATATGAAGCCTTGGTGCAAGGGATGCATTGGGCAATCAAGAAGAAAATAAAGAACTTGCAAGTCTTTGGTGACAGTGAATTGATTGTAAATCAGGTCAAGGGACAGCATGCTGCCAAGAATGATCTACTCAAGTGCTACAAGAACAGGGTATGGGACCTCATGGAAGATTTTGAGGGTTTTGGCATCAAATCCATTCCTAGGAAAGAGAATCAAGCTGCTGATAGGCTTGCAGCAGTAGGGGCAGCCTTTGACATTGTGGAAAGCATTCAAAAAGACAAGGTATAGCCAAACATCCATGTGATTGTGAGGCCTTCAGTGCCGGATAACAATGTCAGTTGGCAAGTATTTGAGAATGACCAGCAAATCATCCATTTCTTGCAAGAAGAAGCTGAGTTCTCAGCTAAGAATCAAGAAAAACTGGAACAACAGTATGGTGACCAAGTGGTACAGCTGAGAACTAACAAGCTGCCCAAGGGACTTATCACTTTGGAGTCCATTTTTAATCCCAATGATCAGTTTAGGAAAGAGAAAGCAAACATTCAAGTCAAGAGAGAAGATTTAGTATCCATCTTGGTGGAAGAGAACAAACCATTGCAAATTGGAAAGATGACAACTGAACAAGAAAGGTATGAGTTCATACAGCTGTGTCAAGAGTTCCCTGATGTGTTTTCTTGGAGCTATGAAGACTTGAAAGGTTTCAATCCCAACTTAGCTCAGCATACCATTGAATTGGATCCAAATACTAAGCCTGTCAGGTAGAAACAAAGACCAGTCAATCCACATATGGAGCCTCTCATGAGGAAAGAATTACACAAGCTGATTGAGTCAAGGATCATATTCCCAATCAAGCATTCTAGTTGGGTTGCCAACTTGGTTCCAGTCAGAAAGAAGAGTGGAGAGATCAGATTGTGTGTTGACTTTAGAGACTTAAATAGAGCATCTCTCAAGGACCATTACCCACTCCCTTCCATGGAGAAAATCTTGCAAGTTGTGGCTGGCTCCGAGAGGTTTTCACTACTTGATGGCTACTCAGGCTACAATCAGATTATGGTGAAGGAAGAAGACCAGTTCAAGACAGCCTTCACAACCAAATGGGGAACTTATGCATACAGGAAAATGCCATTTGGGCTGTCCAACGCTGGTGCTACTTTCCAAAGAGCAATGGACATGGCATTCAAAGGTTTGATTAACAACGTGGTGCTGATTTACCTTGATGATATCACTATTTTTTCCAAGAATGCAGCAGACCACCTCTCTCATTTGAGACAAGTCTTCACGAGGTGTAGGAGATTTGGAGTGTCTTTGAATCCTAAGAAGTGTATCTTTCTTGCACATGAAGGAAAGCTCCTTGGCCATATTGTCTCCAAAGAAGGATTAGCAATTGATCCAGAGAGGGTTGAAGCCATAAGAGCACTACCATTGCCAAGCCACAAGAAGGCCCTTCAGAGTTTCTTGGGGAGAATAAACTTTGTTTGGAGGTTTGTCCCAGATTTTGCAGCCCTTGTCAAGCCCATCACCAAAATGTTAAAGAAGAGCATGGCTTTCAAGTGGATAGCAGAAGGCAAGGAGAGTTTTGAAGCAATCAAAGAAGCTATCTCTCAAGCACCAACTCTCATCAACCTAGATTTCTCCAAGGATTTCATCCTCTATGCATTTGGAGGTAATGATACTATTTCTGCCATTTTGGTACAGCAGAACAAGGACAACGATGAGCAGCCAATTGCTTTCTTCAGCCAGAGCCTAGATGACTATGAGGTGAGGTATTCTTTTATTGAGAAGCATGTGCTGGCAGTAATCAGAAGCTTGAAGAAATTCAAGCATTTAGTCTCAAACAACAAGGTCCAGTTGCTGGTCTCACATGCTGGGGTTAAGGACTTCCTCCTCAACAAAGATTTGAATGAGAAAAGGGCAGGTTGGATCACCCATGTCATGGAGTATGACATTGAGATCAAAATCACCAAGCTGGTAAGAGGAAAAGGATTGTGTGAGTAGCTAGTTTTGGGGAAGCAAAAAGAAGCATGCAATGAAGGAGAGGCTGTTTTGATAGTTCAAGACAGCCATGAGCCATGTGGCACTCAAGAAGAAAACAATGCTGCCCCCACTCCTTGCTGGACCCAAGGTATAATGCACTTCCTAAGCACAGGCCTATGCCCTCCGGAGATGAACAAGACCCAAAGAAGACACTTCAGATTGCAGGCTATCCCATATGCCATTGTTGATGGAGTTTTGTTCAAGAAAGATGTGAATGGAGTGCTGCTGAGATGCATTAGCACAAATCAGATTCATAGGGTGTTGGAAGAGTTCCATGGTGGATCAGCTGGTGGTCATTTTGCACCGAGAGTGACAGCTCTAAAAATCATGAAGGCTGGTTATTATTGGCCTAAAATTTTCAGTGATTGCTATGCATGGATCAAGAGGTGTAAGAATTGTGCATTCTTCACAGGAAAAGAGAGACTTGCTGCCCTTCCATTGCATCCAATCTCAGTTGACCAGCCATTCATGCAATGGGGTTTGGACTTCATTGGAGTCATTAATCCCAATTCAAGTCAAGGGCACAAATGGATTTTGACAGCCACGGACTACTTCACCAAGTGGACTGAAGCAGTAGCACTCAAAGAAGCAAATGAGTCCAGCATCTTAGACTTTTATGAGGGGATAACAACCAGATTTGGTATACCTGCTACAATAATCTCAGATAATGCATTGGCATTCATTGGATCCAAGGTGACTGAGTGGGCTGTCAAGAACGGGATCTACCTAAGCACTTCATCAAACTATTACCCTCAAGGTAATGGCCAGGCCGAGTCTACAAACAAGAACTTGTTGAGGATCATTAGGAGGACTCTTGATGAGAATCAGAGGTCTTGGCATACCAAACTGAAATCAGCCTTATGGGCTGATAGGATAACTCCCAAGAGATCCACAGGTAACTCTCCATTCAAGCTTGTTTATGGAAGAGAGGCAATCTTGCCCATGTCACTTGAGTTGCCAACATTGGAACTCATGAAGCAGTTAGAGTTGCTAGAGTTTGGGCCCATGGAAGTGAGATATGCAGAGTTGATGGAGCTACAAGAGATTAGAAATGAGGCATCCCAAGCAATGGAGAAGAATCAAGCTTTGATCAAGAAGACCTTTGATAGGAAGGCCAAGGATAAATATTTTCAAGTTGGAGATCTAGTGTTGAAATGGGATGTGGATAGAGAAAACCGGGAAGGCATTCAAAATTTGATGCCATTTGGAGTGGCCCATACATGGTCACGAAGTGCAAGAACAACAATGCTTTCCAATTGGCCTCATTGGATGGTGAAGAACTGCAGATTCCAGTCAATGGAATCTATCTCAAGCATTGCTTCTAGAGGGAAATTCTCCACCTTGTAAATATTAGATTAGATTTTCATTCCTCCAAGTGCTTTGCACATTGTTTTTTTGTAGGTTAGTTTTGTTTCCCCTAAGTGCTTTGGCACAACTTGCTGTCCATGGAGATGTTTTGCAGTCCTTGCTTCCATCAGGTGATATTCCATCTTCCTCCTTGCAACATTCTAAGTCAGGTTGGGGTTCCAAACAGAAAATTTGATGACTCCATGCCCAATGGACTGCTTCAGGCAACTGGTACTTTCATCTAGCAGGTAGATGACCCCTCTGAGTCGCCAAAATTGTTATCCAAAATGTGCCCCTGCTCATTTTTGTGGCTAACTCCTTGTGTTCCTACCTCTCTTGTGCCTCAGTCTTCATTTTTTGATTTTTAGGCACTCAAATCTTTCTAGAGATGGCACCATCAGATAGAGCTCTCTCTCAGCTTTCCAGAAAGGTAAAGTTTGCCTCCTAACTCCTCGTATTTTTCAAGTTATGGCTCGGCGGAGTTTTTGTGGGAAATTTTCCCATTGGAGGCCCGCAGCCAATAGGAAGCTGCCACGTGGCAAGGGAGTTCGGAGGTCAGAGGTGAACTTGGAAAATTTTCCAAGTTTGGGTCGAAGGTTCAAATGGAAAATTTTTCCCGTGGGGCCCGCGGACCAATCACAGTGTGACACGTGTCACAAGGGGAGGCATAGTGAAAAAATTGGCTAAGTGTTTGAGTAGGAAAATTTTGAATTTTGGCCCGCGGCCAATAGGAACTCGCCACGTGGCCAAGGAGGGTCGTGGGTGTTGGGGTTAAAATTGAAATTTTTGCTAAGTTTTGGTAAAAGTTTCAAATGCAACATTTGTCCCACGTAGCCCGCGCCCAATGAAAATGGGCCACGTGTCCAATGGAGCCCGAACCGGCGGAGGAGAAAATGAAAAATGCTAAGGGTTTTGCCAAGTTTTCAAAGGAAAATTTTGGAAGGATTTGCCCACAGCCAATAGGGGCATGATAGGTGGCACAAGTGGTGGGGAGCTCGTGGGGGAGAAAGGAAAAAAGTTGCTAAGTGGTCGGTAAAAGTTTCAAAGGGGAAAATGGAACAGAGGGCCCGAGCCAATAGACACAGGACACGTGTCCTAAGGGGAAGGGGAGTTCGGAGCTCAGGGAGGACTTAGGGAAATTTGGAAAAAGTTTTGGTCAAAAATTCAAAGGCAAAGGATGAGCCCGCGCCCCTGTTCGACCAACCAAATCATGCCACGTGTCCACAAGTGGCAGGGGCCGGGGGAAAATCGGGAAATTTTCCCAAAGTATAAAAAGGTAAAATTTTCAAAGGAAAACCCACGGAGGAAGAAGGAGAGAGAATTCCAGTGGTGAATCGAAGTCTGACATGTGGCATCCGACCAGCGGAGCATGGGATTTTTTTGAAAATTTTTCCAAAGACAAAAAAAGGTAAAATTGAAATTTTTTCCCGCCGATCCGTTTTTGGCCCGTTTTTGCCCTAAATCTTCAAACGAGCATAACTTTCGATCCAGAGCTCAGATTTGCACGTTCTTTATATCAACGGAAAGCTTATGAAATTATCTACATGATTCCATGGTCAATTTTGAATTTTGGTTTATTTTGAGAGAGAAAATTCAAAAACACTTCTGGTACGTGTCCATGGCCAGAAATGACATTTCAACAACCAAATTTAATACAAAATGGGTCGCATTCTTCTCCAGTATGGTCAAAAATGTCAGAGCATGGGTTTGTAAGGACCTCCATGCTGTTTTAATGTAGTTTCATTCAATCAATGAGGATGGCTCCCATGTGTTTTTCATGTTTTCTCTCTCCGGGCTCGACCCATGTACCGTAAAAAAGCCGATTTGGCTCATTTCTTCATGGAACACTTTTGGCATAGAAAACTTCTTCTTTCACCTCCAACAAGTGAATTTTGTAAGAATCAGGCCTTTTTCAAGTATTGTAGTAGGTTTATACCTCTTTGATGGTGGAATGCAAGAGATTTTACATGGAAATGACAGTGCAAACTCTGTGAATGCTTTCAGTCCTCTGTTTGTATTGTTTTACTTCATTTTAAGACCTCTAATTGCATCTATCAGCTTGTGTATGTTTTCCCTTATTACATTTCATGAATTTGTGTCTATTTACATGGCAAAAAATGTTTCACCACTCCTTTGGTGCATCACCATCATTAGTTAGTTTCAATTTTTGCATTTCTATCCCTGTATATAAACTACAATCGTATATAAAAAAACATAAAATTGAACAATATTCCTCTTAAAATGCACTTACAATGTTCAAATTTTTTTGCAAATTCCCATTATGGGTCGTGACCAATCACCCAAAACCAACAAAAAGATCCAGATATCCTGTCTCGATCAAGCCAATGAGTAACCAACAACTACTGTTTGAAACTACAAACAGTCATACAAAAGTTGACCAAATAATGTTGGTCTCCAACCATTTAACAACCAGGTAAACTGGCCAATACCCAAAATCCATAAAGATTTCCACCATAACCCTGACATACATTCCATGCATACAAGTTACCAAATCAAGGTGAATAATCTAACCAAGAAAACTAACATAGTTATCCATTGACATCCATGGAAGTTCAGTATAATAAGTTAAGGAAAACACAATTGTAATTCCATCAAGACAACCCAAATTTCATGATTAAAAACTACATACACAACATCATTATATCAATAATCAAGAAAGCGTTAATGAAGCAAAAAGAAGAAACCAAAATACAAGCATCTAATCTCTACGAAATGTTTTCATAAAAGAGAAATGTTGTTTTAATTAAAATACTTAAATAAAAGAAACACATTTAATGAGATAGGGCCTATCATGCCTGGTAGTTCTCTTGTCTTCTTTTCCTTGTCTCAATCCTTCATGCAAAACTTCTACTACAAGATTTCCACAAAAACGCCAAAACCCAGCCTCTAAAACTTTCCTTATTTCCTTCTTATAGCTCCCATGCTCAGATTTCATTATCATTACCGCCATGCAAGGTGAGATTAAGCATGCACAAATTTGAACTGGAGGTTCAAAAGAATGAAAAACCACATGCAGAGCTTCAAAGCTCCCAAAAACCAAATGAAACAATAAAAACCAAAAACCGTCTATTCCTCCAACCTTCTCCTATTTCCCAGGTGGTTTTCACTTTGATCAAGAACATTAATGGCCAATAGGATTTGCCAATGTCATTCCCTAACTTTCCTCCTTCGCCAACTCTCTATTGGTTAAAACTAAAAATTAAAACTTCATGTAAATTAAATTAACAGAGTTGACAACTCAACTTTCCTCCATATTTTCATGCATTAGCTAAAATTGGCAATACCATTGTATTTAATGATACATTAAACCTCCTTAATGACTTATAAATTGGTGCCACTGATACCCATCCACTTGTCATCCATGTCATCCCCTTTCCCTTTAGTCTCACTTATTGCATTTCGGTTAGGTTTAGTTAATATTATCTTATAAACCAAGCTTAGGTATTTTAGGAATAATTATTATATAGTCTTAGAATAAACTAGTATCAAGACTTAGGATTACCCCCTTCCAAATATTAAATCGCAATAATAAAATCACCTTATCTTTAACTTAGGAGAAGATAATAATCATAGGAACTTAGATTAAATTAGGTCAAAAAACTAACCAACATCATACCTTACGTGATGAAATAAAAATGACATTTTTAGATCACTTATAAAGGGTGCATGCTAAAGATGCCACTTGTGATCCCACAATAGCCTAGGTTTAGAAATCAACCATTCTTCCTAGTTTGGTCAAATGACTTAAACGTCATAGAATCGAAAGCATGCCTTGGATCACTAAAATTGATCCAAGGTATGGCTATCCTGCATCAGAAATCAAGTAGACTGAAGCACAAGTTCAAATGCAAAATAGGCTATGAATGAGTTCAAACTGAATTTATTTCCTCCATCCACATGTAGTGCACATTCAACATAAAGAAAAAATGAAATAATTCATTTTAAATTCAGAATTTTCATGGCATGATTGTATCCATTCTTAGAAGATAAACATATCATCTACAACAAACATGATTATTTAGTTTAGAAGAGTACACCTCCTTCAAACAATAATCACCTATCAACATCTGCATCTTCAATTACAAAATCCATCAAGGATATTAACCATGGTAGAGGCATTAAATACCTCCCCTCTAAAAACCATCATCATCTTGATGATTAAATTAGTCCATATTGTTTAAACAAGAAAAATAATCATAATTATAGTCCTTCTATCTACAAAATTTTCAAACAGAAAACAAATTTCCAGAATTCAAGTATTTCATAACTTATTACAACACCAAATAGTTTTCCCAGTACTAAAAAGATATAGTACCTACCAAAAAATGGTAGAAATTAAAGATAACTTTCAAACAAAGTCTTTAATAATCTCAAAAAAATAAAAACTAATTTACATTGAAATAAATGAGGAAAATCACTTTTCATGTCCTCAAGGTTTTCCTATGTTGCACTTTCTTCATTAAACTAGTCCCTTTGGACTGTTTCACTCGGAATGTTTCGTTCCTTTTAGAAACAGATAAGGGTTGGGGCTAGGAGGAATACCTGTAGAATGTCGAGATGATGTGTGCGTACCATAGAGAAAGATCAGGCTGACTGCGAAGAACTCCTTTTTGTCTTGGAAGGACTACTGATTATTCGCGGAGATCCAAGTCCAAGAGCTCTGATGGAAAAGGCAGAAGTGAGGTAGGATGGTCTGGCACACAGCAGATCAAATCAGCTGAGTATCACAGGGCTCTGGTATCCAGTTGCAGTCCTGGGCTTGCTCTCCCTTGCTGCTAACTCTCCTTGTCTCTTCACTTGTCTCTGCTCAGTCAAGTAAAGATCAGGGTTTTCTCGATCGCTCCTGATGCTCTTTCTTGATTCAAAGAATCCTTTTCTCTGATCCAAAAATGAAATTCCGATCCTTTGTTTTTGGTTTGGGGAGCCCATTTACAGGGAACCGATGGCAGTTGCGTAACCGACGGCGGTCGAGTAGGAACCGGCATCGGTAAGGAAAAAGTAGGCTATTTTTAGTAAAACAGCCCACCTTCCCTGCTTTTCTCCCGAGAGATTAGTTGCGGGCTTGGTCAAGTGACTAGAAGGTCGGTTTTAGGTGCGAGAAAGGGGTCCTTAGTCATGGGTGTAGGTGTAGACCAAGTTTTAGGTTTTAATTAGGTTAGTTTAGGATTAGGGCTAGGTCATGATGAGGTGGTAAAATGAGGTGGTGAGGTGTGAGGTGATGGGGATTTATCAATTACAAGGTAATTAATAAATAATTGTGTAAGGTTTAGGTAATGAGGTTAGGTTGCGAAATGGGATGCGGGTCACAAGGGGTCGTAAGACATGAATTTGGTGTCTACATTAGCCCCTTATTTTCGTGTAGCTTGTGTTGTAAAGATGCGCAGACAATAATATGAAGTGGTTTCTCCTGTTAAGGATAGAGGTAATCCCCCTCAAATCTATCACGGATTGAGTGAACAGGAAATTAGGGATAGGGTTGATAAAGGGTACATGTTGTAGAGAGGATGGTAAGGTGGTGGGGGAGGTCCAAGGCAGCAGACGCATGTTGAAATGCAATAGGGCGACTAGGGTACATGATTTGGCGAGCAAACCAGCAATGTATAGGCAAAGGTCGATAGTTTATCCAAACAAGGGTGATATAATCCTGGTATCCAAGGCATAGGAAGTAGCTCCAGGGTATATAACAGGTAAGGTACTGAGAACGTTTAGGCATGTTCGGCAGTACCAAATGGTTGGTTTGGTTGAGATAAACGTCACGGTCTAGGTCTAGGCAAAGTTGGTCGACAGATCAAGTCAAGGACCCTAATCATGCTAAAACACGAACAGGTGAGCTCGATTGAACAAAAGGTACAGGATGGATGGATAAAATAAAACGTTGATTGTGGGTATGGTATTGAAGTGATACGGCCGTGGGTCGGGCCAAGTTGTTAGGTTACAGCCTTGGGTCGGGCCGGATGGTTAGGGTGAGGCCTTGGGTCGGGCCAAGTTGTTGGGTGGCGGCTTTGGGTCGGGTCGGATGGGTAGGGTGAGGCCTTGGGTCGGGTCGGATGGGTAGGGTGAGGCCTTGGGTCGGGCCAAATGGGTAGGTTGAGGCCTTGGGTCGGGCCGGATGGGTAGGGTGAGGCCTTGGGTCGGGCCAAATAGGTAGGTTGAGGCCTTGGGTCGGGCCAAATAGGTAGGTTGAGGCCTTGGGTCGGGCCAAATGGGTAGGGCGAGGCCTTGGGTCGGGCCAAATAGGTAGGTTGAGGCCTTGGGTCGGGCCGGATGGTAAGGTGGCGGCCTTGGGTCGGGCCGGATGAGTAGGGTGAGGCCTTGGGTCGGGCCAAATAGGTAGGTTGAGGCCTTGGGTCGGGCCGAATAGGTAGGTTGAGGCCTTGGGTCGGGCCGAATGGGTAAGGTGGCGGCCTTGGGTCGAGGCCGAATTAGTTGGTTGAGGCCTTGGGTCAGGCCGGATGGGGGAAGATTTCCAAAGGCATTGATGTGTGTTATTTGGGAGATGATAGAAAGGAACGTGACTTTTGCATGGGCACCTGCATATTTGGCGGAGCTATACAGGGGTCTATGGGCTTGTAGGCGAAATCACAGGATGACGCTGGATTGTTCATACTTATTACACTGTTGGGCCTATGAGCACATTGTTTGTGTGCGACCAATAGGCCGACCCATCCAGTCAGGAGAGACCGGAGTACAGAGGTTGGGATTCAGACGATGGGTCCAGACAGAACAAGAGGCAAGATCCCAGGCCGTGACGGATGACTTTGAGTATTACAGGCAGGTATGGGAGAGGGTGACGATTGCGGATATCTATTGGAGGCCTTACGGGAATTATATGGTAACAGAGAACATAGCTGAGGAATTGAGGGGTGTAGAGCGATTGAGATGGATCGCGGGGCACAGGCCAGGTGAATATGAGAGGATTCCTCTAGATCGCGTGCGGCGACAATTTGGATTTGTGCAGGATATACCCCAGGCTTATAGACCCTATATGAGGATCGATGCAGAGGCAGTATTCTCACCTCCCCAGCCAACACCTCCAGAAGGGCCTGAAGAGGTAGCAGCCGATCGCAGGGTAATGGATGCAGGAACGACAGAGGCCTATAGATTATGGTGGGTAGCAGAACTGCGAGGTGTACGTGATCATCCTGACATAGCGGTGATTACAGCAGAGAGGGATCGTCTGCAGCATTTGGTTCAGCAGCTCCAAACGCAGGTGAATGAGACAAGAGGATTGTTAGTGGTTGCGGAGTCACGGGCGGAGAGACTAGAGGCTGGAGTCCTCCATGCGAGAGGGCGTATTCATATGTTACAGGAGAGATTGGCAGATCAGTGGGCGGTACCAATAGCCATGGTACCTTTGAGGACGAAAGGGCTCTGGCGAGAGGGTCGACGATCACGATCATCACCTAGTTCGGGATGAGGCGTGAGGGTCTAAATAAATGTTAGCAAGGTATAAGAATAAATAAGAGTACCGACCTGCGTGTCGATGATAGAGAAGATGTATTTGTTTAACATCTAAATAAAACGAGATATGTATGTTGATTTGAGTTATAATAATAAGAATGTTTTCGTTTTGACTTTCGGTGTTTTGAAAAAAGGATAAAGAGGAATGTGATTAAATAGAAATACACAAAAATATTTATATTTACCACACATGATAGGTTATGGTAGGGGATGGTCGAGCTAACCTTGGGAGACCCCATGTCTCGAAGTGCTGCCTACATAGCCCATTGCACAAAGTAAGGAGGGCCTCGAGGCCGATGTAGTTCTCCCTTAGGATCGGGAGAGGCGAATTCAGGCAATTTGGTATGGTTTAGGCAATTGGTTGGTTGGTAAGAATATTGATATTAATATTGGTAAGGTAAGGTTGTTGGTGTCGGTAATGAATTGGTGATGTTGTAAAAGGTATAAGGGAAGCGAAAGTTAGCCTACCCAAGTAGAAGGAGCCATGTCCCGATTAATATCAACACACAATCCTAGATGCGAGGTAAAGCAGAAAGAGTGCTCCGTAGGTGAAAAGAGCTAAACAAACCACACAACGTAGAACGAGCTTGAAGCCCTAGGTACCGTGCATAGACGAGAAGTCCATAGGTGAAAAGAGTTGTATGATCACAATATATCGGGTGTACGACACGTCCCTTGAGTTGAATAAATAATGAGGTGAGGTGAATGGTATAGTTGAGGTACGGAGAACTCATTACAAAGTGAGTGTTCTGATGAAAGAGAACCTACCCTAAATAGACAAGTCCATGACTCAAAAGTTCTTTTGAATGAGGCTTTTATTTTATTGAATGTAGACTGATCGATGCGGGAAGTCTACAAGGGATATTGATTGTATTATTCTTGAGGTCTTCACGAAGCTGATCAATGCGAGAAGCTTCTGATAAAGGCTGACTGTGTATAGTTGTCCTTCGAGGGAGCAGTCTATTTATAGTAGCAGATATGATTTTAGTGCATAGCTGTCCTTCGGGGGAGCAGTCTATATAGAATAGCAGCAATAATTTGGCATATAGCTGTCCTTCGAGGGAACAGTCTATATATAATTTAGATAGCTAGATGTTCTTTTGGCGTGAAGCATCTAGTTTGGTAGGAAGTTTGACTCAAGAAAATCCCATAAGAAGGTGGTATTTTAATACTTTGAAGTCATGGACTAGACTAAAAAGGGGAAGGCATCGTTTAGGTGAGGTGAGAATCAAACTATGTGAGCTTGATTTTTATTATGAGGTGTAGGAAACGAAGTGCATGTGGTGGTATGTGAGCTCAAGGGATGAGCGACAGGTAGATAAGAAGTGATATAACACTAAATTCAACAGTAGAATGGTCGAAGATGCAAGGCATTAAGGGGTTTAGGCTCAGGTTTACCATTAAGCGAAGCTAAACGATAAGTGCCTGATCCATAGGTGTGAGTGATTATATAAGGCCCAATCCAATTAGGAGCAAATTTTCCATGTTTGCTCTTTTCTAGTTTGGTGACATGTTGATTCTCTTTGAGGACAAGATCACCAACCTTAAAGGTATGCTCATGAAGTCGCTTATCATAAGCACGTTTGATGCGTTTTTGATAGATTTGAAGGTGATCAAGAGCTGTAAGATGACATTCGTCAAGAAGCTCCAATTGGGCTAACCGCTCTTGGCGGAAATCATCGTTGGTGAGAATATCCTGAAGAGATATTCTAAGGGAGGGTATTTGTATTTCGAGAGGCAAAACAGCCTCGGTACCGTATACCAAAGAAAAAGGTGTGGCATTAGTAGAGGTACGAATGCTAGTACGATAAGCCCAAAGGGCAAAGGGAATGTGATCGTGCCAATTTCTTCGGATTCATTGACAACTTTCATGAGGATTTTGGTTAGGGTTTTATTAGAAGATTCAGCCTGACCATTGGCCTGCGGATAATAAGGTGATGAGAAACTAAGTTTGATACCAAAGTTGTCACAAAGGTCTTGTAACAACTTGTTTTTAAAATATTTACCATTATACGTTATTAGGCAAATGAGGAATACCAAAAGACGAGATAATGTGATGGTTAATGAATTGAAATTTTTTTCCTTTTTGATCGAAACGAGTGGAATGGCCTCCACCCATTTTGTGTAATATTCGGTGGCTGTGATTATCCATCGGTGACATTGTGAAGAGGACGGGTGAATCTCACCAATAAGGTCTAAACCCCATTGTGAGAAAGGCCAAAGATCTCGTGCGACCTGCAGCGGATGGCTAGGAGTATGTTGAAGGTTAGCATGTTGTTGACACATAACACAACGCTTAACATATTCGTAGCAGTCGTTATTGAGAGTAGGCCAATAATAACCTAGGCGAAGGATTCGTTTAGCCACGGCAAGGCCACTAAAATGTCCACCACAAATACCGTCATGGACCTGTTGGATGGTATGGGTGACCTCCGCGCCGGTGAGACATCGAAGGAGGATGCCATCAAAGCCACGTTTATAAAGGAGTCCCCCCATAACTACATAACGAGAAACGCGTTTAAGAAAAGTGCGTTTACCAGTACTAGTAAGGTCAGATGGGAGAACAGAGGTTGTAAGGTAGTCGTGAAATTGGTGATACCAAGTATCCTGTGAATTAGTAGACTCAGATTTTTATCATACAAACTACCGGGGTTGAGTAGGATGGGGCAAAAAGTTGTTGGACCATGACGAATAATTCAGAGTCAGTTGATGAAGCTAGAATTTGCGAGGCTAAGCAAGCCATAGTATCCGCAAATTTGTTAGTGGAGCGGGGAATGGTTTGGATAGAATAGTGAGTAAATAAGGCTAGAAGTGAGTCCACGTAGTATTTGTACTTTTGAAGTTCCTCATTTTTGCATTGGTAGATGCCCATAACTTGATTGACTACCAATTGAGAGTCGCCAAAAATATTGATAGATTTGATACCTAAGTGCAGCGCAACCTGGAGACCCAGAACAAGGGCCTCGTATTCCGCTGTATTATTAGTGCAAGGGAAATCGAGTCGGAATGAAAGAGGCATAGGCTCGGCGTCGAGAGGAATAAGAACAACGCCGGCTCCTCCACCGCGTTGGCATTTGGATCCATCGAAGAAGAGAGTCATTGGATACGACTCCTCCTTGAGTGAAAGAGTGGCGATGAGTTCGTCGGGGAATGTAAAATTGGTAAATTGTTCCCAGGTAAAGGGGCTTCCGCAAGTTGGTCTGCGATGGTTTGTCCTTTGATTGATTTCTGGTGGATGAACTCAAGGTCGAGGTCGGCGAGGAGCATGAGCCATCGGGCGATGCGTTGGTTTAGATGAGGTTTGGCATACATGTAATGGATGGGGTCCGTGTTGGTGATGACGAAAGTTTTGTGATTCATAAGGTAGTGTCGAAGCTTGGTAGCCACGAATGATAGGGCTAGGCACAACTTTTCTACATGTGTATACCTAGTCTCATAATCCACCAAAGTATGAATTATATAATAAACGGCTTGTTCTCGATTTTCAGAGTCACGATGTGCAAGCATGGCCCCTACAGCGTGGTCAGTGGCGGAAAGGTAAAGGTAGAAAGGGCGGTCGTCTTGAGGTGGGATAAGCACGGGTGGCTGCAAGAGATAAGTTTTGAGAGCTTCAAAGGCTTGGTGGCACTCTTCACTCCATTGAAACTCAATGTCCTTTTTAAGGAGGTGATGGAAAGGTTGACATCGATCCGAGAGTTGGGAGATGAAACGTCGGATAGATTGTAACTTACCTTGTAAGCTACGCAATTGTTTGAGATTAGTAGGTGGGGGCATTTCTATGATAGCTTTGACTTTAGATGGATCGACCTCAATGCCACGCAAAGAGACGATAAAACCAAGAAGCTTTCCCGAAAGGACACCAAAGACACATTTCTTTGGTTGAAGACGGACAGAATATTGTAACAGGCGATCAAAAATAATGGTTAAAACATCGAGATGTTCACTGCGATGTTTAGACTTGCCAAGAAGATCGTCGACGTAATCTTCAAGGATAGTGTGCATAATGTCATGAAAAATATAGGTCATAGCCCGCTGATAGGTCGCACCAGCATTCTTAAGGCCAAATGGCATTACACGGTAACAGAAGGTTCCCCAAGGAGTTATGAAGGCAGTTTTGTGTTGATCGGCAGGGGCAACCAAAATTTGGTTGTATCCTGAAAAGCCATCCATGAGAGAAAGCATTTCATGACCCGCAGTGAGATCAACAAGTTGATCAATACTTGGGAGGGGGAAGTCATCCTTAGGGCAAGCGAGGTTAAGATCCTAGAAATCCGTGCATATCCGAAGTCCCCCCGTCGCTTTAGTGACAGGTACGATGTTAGAAATCCATTGAGGATAGTCAATAGGCAAGATGAAGGAAACAGAAAGAAGTCGTTGAAGCTCTTCTTTGACCAAGAGGGCAATGCGTGGATGCATTTTTCTCAGTTTTTGTTTGACTGGTTTGGAATCGGGGTTTAGAGTGATGTTATGGATGGCAATGGTAGGATCAATTCCTGGCATGTCAGCGTAGGACCAAGCGAAAGCTTGGTTGCGAGCACGGAGGAAAGTAGTAAAGGCGACTTGTTCTGATGCGTTAAGGGATTGTCCGATCTTCACAATGTGAGGATCCTCCTCCATGTGGATGTTGATTTCTATAGTAGATTCATTCAGCATGGTTTGGGTTTCAGATGGTAAGGCTCGTTGAATATAAGAATCATCCGCGCCAAGGTAAGTGAGGATGGAGTCGTCATCCTGACACTCAACAACATTAATCAAAGGCGAATCCTCTTCGATCATGTCTGGATACAGAAGGGGAAGAGAAGATGGGTCCTCATTATCACGTTGATAAGTGAGAGGACCTATGAAGATAGCATTTATGAAAAAAAAAAGTTAGGAGGGATAGATTCAGGGTCTATAGATTCTGTGGGTGATGATGGCAAAGTGGGTGATGATGGTTTGGTAGGGGTGACGTCATCTTCTTCCAGAATACAGCTGACACGAGGTGTCTCCTGTGTAGGTGTTTCAGGAAAACCGAGACCACTGCGATCATTGTGTTTGCGGGTAGTCACGGGAATGAGTGTATGTCGGCCTTGTTCGTAAAGACCAAAACCAAAGCCTTTCCAAGCACAGCGAGTCAAGAAGGTGAGGGTGAAACGACGATTTGTCAAGTATTGAAAATCAGATTGGAAGGGAACCACACCAAGAGGAGGTTCAGGGGTAATGGAGGATGTGTCAACACCCCCATACGTTAGGTTGGTGCGGCAATGGGTGGTCTCAGAAGAGATTACCTCCCGCGCGACCCGGTCGTAGGTGGGATGTGCATGTAAATCGTCCGTACTCTTGTGGAGTATGGAAAGAACTAACGTTATATAGGCAGTACTCCCCCAGCGTAAGGCGTTGAAAAACATCTACTAAGGGGTTGGAGGTTGGGATGTTAGCTGCGGGAAGGGAAGTGGTTTTTGCGATGGTGGTTTCATCAGTTGAAGGCGTAGGTGCGGTTGAGGTGGATGGTTGAGGTACATTTGAAGAGGATGGTTGGGTTGAATGTATGGGTGTCTTGATTGGTATAAGCACATCGTTAGGGTAGTATAACATATTACAGGGTTTTAAAGGGGGAGGATCAGCTTTTACGGTGTAGGACTTCCCCTCGTACTCAAATTTTATGCATCTATGTAATGTTGAGGGAACGCATCCCATGGCCCGAGATCCAAGGACGACCCAGCAATATATTATATTGGAACTCTCCCTCAAGGACATAGAAGAGTTCGGGTAAAGTACGTGGTCCTACCCAAATGTTGAGGATCACGGTGCCTAAGGTAGAGGTAATAGCGTCATTGAATGACCGCAACATGATGGGGTTGGCACACATGTAGCTAGAAGGGATATTCATTTGTTGAAAAGATTTTGAAGAGATGATGTTTAGGCTAGCACCCCCGTCAATCATAACATGACGTACACGAATGTCCCGAGACGTAAGCTGAGATGAACAGGGCAGGGTCAGGATCTTCTGTACCAAAATCAACAATTTCATCTTCAGAGAAACTAATAGTAGCACTTGTGGTACAGAGACAGAAGTGGTTGGGGCGGTGGGTTGTTTGGTGAGAGAGGCAACGTGATTGGGTGTTAGAATGGAGGCAACGGGCAGGGTTTCATTAGGTAAGACCTCGATCCCTTGAAGAATTTCAACGAGAGCTTGTCGATGAGATTCAGAAGTCTGAATGAGATCATATAGTGTCATTTTTACAGGTGATTGGTGAAGCTGTTTGATCATGGCTCGATGGGCAGCTCCATTAGAGACGGGGTAAGTGGGTCCACGAATAACCACTTTGGGTGGTGGTGCAATCGGGATGCTGGACGGAGAAGGAGAGGACACATGTGTGCTTACTTTCACTTTCTCATTGTTTTTCTGCGCTCGAGTAGCAACACTAATCATATTAATCTCGTAGACCGGAGATGAAGAAGATGATTGGGATAAATCATGGTCTTCAAGAGGTGGGGTTGTAATAATGACAGATCTTGGTGAGGTGGGGACAGATGGTATAGGAGAGGGAATGGAAACTAAAGGTCTCCCCCTTCGTAAGTTGTCTTTCTTAACCTTTCTATCTGGGAGCGGTGACTGACGAAGGATGGTTTTTAAAGCTTTGCATCCCTCCACATCATGTCCTGGTGTGCGGTGATAAGCGCAGATCTTAGACTCATCATAACCTATAGGTCGAGGTTTAGACGGGTCATAAGGTCTAAGTGGGGGTAGGGAAATGGTCGCATTATCTACTAACATAGCAAGGATTTTGGCGTAAGATCCTTTAAGTGGGTCAAAATCAGAAGAGGATGAGGGTATTGATTGTGCGGGTTTTGGTAATGTTTGGGTGTGGTTGGTTCGTATGGGTGGTGGTTTAGCCGAGGGGTGTTGACACGTGTTTTTCACTAAACGTGGTTTCTTTGGCGCATAAGCTATATTGGATGATGAGGCCACAGATGGTGTGGTATCAGAAAACAACCATGGGGAAATAGGAGTGACCGAAAACAAATCTTTTGATGATGGAATTTGTTTAGGGTTGATAGGTGGATAGGATACGCGGAGTGATAATGTTGATATACCCTTTGATCCCTGTATGGGTGCAGAAGGCATAGGTTGTTTTGAAGAAAACGCAGGAGGTATGATATATTGGTGCAAGGTGGAAGGATGAGGTCCCAATATGGAAGGTAGGTATGACGATGATGGTTTTGATTGTGATAGAGGCACGGGTTGAGTGTATCTCCTAAGTGGCGGGCAGCTTTATTCTTGGAAAAATCTAGTCGCTTAGGCGGGTGTGTTAGACTGGGTATTGGCGAGGTCCCAAGTGTAGGGGAAGATTTGGTTAGGTTGATAGAGGTGGATGGGATATTGAGTATAGATACGGGGGGTGAGAGTGAGGACATAGGCATTTTGAGTTTCTGTAAACACTTCGGGTATATGGTAGAGGTATCGGGATCGGTCATCTGCATTTGAGTAGAATAGGGAGTACTCAAACGTTCCCATAAGATTCGTCTATCTTCTGGAGAATGACAGTCTTCAGGTTTGAATTGTAAATTTTGTACGGAAGAAAGGTGGGTTGTGATTCCGGTCCACTGTGGGTGTGATACAGGGGGTAAACGAGGCACTGTATCAATAGATGTCAAGAGGTCAACCGGTCATTGAAAAGATTTAGGCGATGAAGAACTAATAGGTAAGAGGGCATGTTCGAGAGGATCCGTCATGGTTAAAGAATTTGGTGATGTCGGTGCAAGAGATTCCTCGTCTAAGGATGTCAAAAGGAGTGGCGTATCTCCCTCTTGTGCAGCAAGAGGGGTAGAAGGGGAAATCTGGGAAATAGATAGGTTAGATAACATCCGTTCGCAATCTTGTAGGGATGTGGTATAAGAAGACTCATCGATGGGAAGAGAAGTCTGGGCAGTTAACTCCTTTATGGGTAAAGGAATGATTTTGCTTTGGTTCGATGGTGGTAAAGGAGGTTCGGGCTCCTGTGTTAGTGAAGAGGCTTGATTCAAAATTTTCTCGATAGAGGCTTTGGGCTGGGTATCAAAGACTGCATGGATCTCATGAACACTCTCCTCGGCTAAGATATCCTGGTTTACGTTGCTGTTGGAAGAGTGATTCGGGAATGGTTTGTTAAAGATTTTCAAATTTCGGTTGGCAGGGGCATTAGGATTATCGAGGGTTATATCCCCTGCGTCAACCATTTCCTGCACTATGTTTTTCAACATCTTGCAGTTCTCATGACTGTGTCCCTTCACGCGGTGGAAGTTACAGAAGTCATTTTCTTTGTACCAGGAAGGTATGGCGCGAGTGGAATCAAACCCGGAATGAGGTTTAACAGGAGGTAATGTAATGGCTCCTGCTTTGAGCAATTTTTCCAATATCACACCATATGTTTCTCCCAAGGGAGTGTAGTTGATGGGCTCGGCTTTGTACTTATAGGTGGTTTTTGGTGGAGTATTGGACGGCGCTTGAGATTTGACCATCACCGCATGGACAGCTCCTTTTGATTTAGAAGAAGTGGACGCGTGAGGAGTGGTGGTATTTGGTTTATTGGTAGAATCAGGAGTTTAGAAATTGGGGTTTTTGTTACGCAACCGCAATTTCTCTTCCTCTAAGGCTCGAATCTCTAGTTTTCAAGCCATAGTAAAGGATTCATCAAATCTACGGAAAGTTTGAATTTGGAGAGTAGGAGAAATGTGCTTAGCACATGCCCGCGTGAAAAGTTTGATAAGTTGACCGAGGCAAGGCATATGTAAGTTGGTTGATAAGGGCGCGCCATCGCCCTGGCGAAATCTGCGATAGATTCGTCTTCGAATTGTCGAATGGCATAAAGGTCGGTGATGGATACTTTCTTAGCAATGTTAATGGAGAAGTGATCCAAGAAAGATTGGGCTAGTTGGTTAAAAGAGAAGATTGAGTGCTGGGTTAAAGCACTGTACCACTCCAAGGCGGGTCCTGATAAGGACATGGGAAAGGTGCGGAGTAACAAGGCATCATCATGGGCAATCAAATAACAAGCATGTCTAAATGATCGCAAGTGTTGTTGAGGATCCTCTTTACTATTAAAACGAGTAAATTTTGGCAACTCCCATTGAGGAGGATATGAATGAAGGGGGACAGAAGGGTGAATGGGCTCCCGAAAAACTTGCTCGTATGTCAAGGCGCTACGACTTCCTGAAACAGAAGCCTCCAGGTTTTGCATTTTGTCCATCATTTGTTTAATTAGATCAGTAGTTGGATGAGATGATGGTGTGGTTGTGGTAAACGGAGGCAAATTGGGCCAAGGACCACCGCTAGACCCTGGTGGGGTTAATTGTTGATAAGGTGTGGAGGATGAATATGTTGAGGCAACCGAATAGGGATGTCCCATATAGGATGTTGAGGTCACTGGATACGTGTATGGGAATGAAAAGGTAGGCGGAGCTTGAGAAGGAAAGCTCGTGTGGATAGGTGGCAGAGAGCAAGTCATGAACGGAGCAGTCTGCAAGAGAGATGAGGTAGGGGCAGTCAGCGGTAATGATATGTGGGGTCCGAGGTTAACCAACGGAAAGCCAATCTGAGTCGTATGAACCTCCAAGCCGCCGGATTGGGAGACGGGCTAGAGATGTAGGAAGCAAGGCAAAGATTATCAAAGCGGAGTGGGAGCTAAATGAGCAGCTATACTAATAGGCATACCAACAAGAGCTGACCATCAAAGCGCACGATCGGGGTATGGGACAAATAGTATTATGCATAGCCGCTAGAATTAGCATCCGAAACTTGGCAAAGTCCTTATCTCCCACAGAATTTTAGGAACCTCACTTGGTATCTGTAGGATTCCCTGAGAATGTGAAGGGGGTGATTCAGGCAAAGAAATAGAGCAAGCATGTGAAACCATGGTGGCGGCTTGCTTTCGAGTGATAACAACCATGGACAGGAGTTCACAGTAGGGTTTCAATCTGTCAGGAATAGAAACAAACTCAGACTAGTAAAATTGGTAGGTTCTTTGGTTTGTCGTGAATTGGAAAAACGATGGCAAAGAATCGATATCGGCCCTAGAACGGATGTCGGTTATACTATAGCCGACGTCGGTCAGGTAACCGATGTCGGTGTAAGAAGTCTGGGCTAACAAGATATAAAAAGGCTGCTAATTTGATTTTTAACAACGTTTAGTATACTTGTCCAATTATTGATCACAGAAGATAGAGTATGAGAAAGAAAACAGAACTAAAAACAAGCAAGATGCACACGCAAATCCAGAGATTAACCCTAGGGTTAATTTTAATTATCGTGGGCTTATGCCTTTAGACGTAGAATGATGTCAGAATCCTAAACAAGAGACTTAGGGGAAATGTCAAGTTGTTTTGGCTTATAAGGTTACCTCAATCGGGTGGAGGAATACCGCGGAAAAAGGGGGATGTTTGAGCTGTTGTGTTAATTGTGAAGTGATTCGGTATGTGTTGTGCAGTGAATGTAAGATTAATTTCCTGTCAATACCGTGGATATCACCCTTACATGTACGACGACACATTACTTAATCTACATTCACTAGAATTGAAAAACAACAAGCAGGAATGCAATGCACGTGTTTTAAACCCAAATCAAAAATTATGTTCGATGAAGCAAGAGAGATGACTTTCACTAATGCGAAACTAGGAAAGCAAGACAAATTCTTTACGAAATATATAACAAAAGCAGCAACAGCAAGTATGCTTCCTAAAATGAAAATAAGCAAGAGAAACAGAAACCCAAGATGGGTCCCACCGGGCGTGCCAAAATGTTTCACTCGGAATGTTTCGTTCCTTTTAGAAACAGATAAGGGTTGGGGCTAGGAGGAATACCTGTAGAATGTCGAGATGATGTGTGCGTACCGTAGAGAAAGATCGAGACTTCGACCGCAAAGAACTCCTTTTGTCTTGGAAGGACTAACGATTATTCGCGGAGATCCAAGTCCAAGAGCTCGATGGCAAAGGCGTAACCGAGGTAGGATGGTGGCACCGGCACAGCAGAGATCAAATCAGCTGAGTATCACAGGGCTCTGGTATCTAGTTGCAGTCATGGGCTTGCTCTCCCTTGCTGCTAACTCTCCTTGTCTCTTCCCTTGTCTCTGCTTAGTCAAGTAAAGATCGGGTTTTCTCGATCACTCCTGATGCTCTTTCTTGATTCAAAGAATCCTTTTCTCTGATCCAAAAATGAAATTCCGATCCCTTGTTTTTGGTTTGGGGAGGCCATTTACTGGGGAACCGATGGCGGTTGCATAACCGACGGCGGTCGAGTAGAATCGGCATCCAGTAAGGAAAAAGTAGGCTATTTTTAGTAAAGCAGTCCACCTTCCCTACTTTTCTCCCGAGAGATTAGTTGCGGGCTTGGTCAAGTGACTAGAAGGTCGGTTTTAGGTGCGAGAAAGGGGTCCTTAGTCATGGGTGTAGGTGTAGACCAAGTTTTAGGTTTTAATTAGGTTAGTTTAGGATTAGGGCTAGGTCATGATGAGGTGGCAAAATGAGGTGGCAGGTGAGGTGATGGAGATTTATCAATTACAAGGTAATTAATAAATAATTGTGTAAGGTTTAGGTAATGAGGTTAGGTTGCGAAATGGGATACGGGTCACAAGGGGTTGTAAGACACGAATTTGGTGTCTAGGACCTTACATTGATTGTTTTCAAAATTTCGCAAGTGCAATCGGGAAATTTTCCACCACTCTTATGGGTTCAACCATGATTATTCCAGTGGTCTTGGACTTACAAGGAATCTCACTTTAATACATGTGAATAAATTTGAAATGTATTTATTAAGAAAAGAAATATGGAAAACATCATGCATTCATGACAAAGTGGGAGGTAATGCTAAGCGATAAGCTACAGGGCTAATCACTTCAATAATCTCGAAAGTTCCCACAAAACGAGGTGATAATTTGGCTTTTTTTTACAAAGGTTATTGAGATCTTTTTAGGATTGACATGTAAAAAGAATTTTTAATAAGTTCAAATTTCTTATCGATCCTTTTCAGATCTACATAACTTTTTTTTCCTATTCATGCTTTTTTAATCGTTCATGAATCATTTTCACTTGTTGTTCCATTTCAGTAAGAATTTTAGGTCCAATTACCTCTCTATCTTCAATGTTATCCCAACTAACTAAAGTTCTACATTTCCTTCCATACAATTCTTTGAAAGGTGCCATTTTTAAAGAGGAATGATATTTATTATTGTAGGAAAATTCAACTAAAGGAAGTTATTCTTCCCATTTGTATTCTTGATCCATACAATACATTCATAACATATCTTCCAAAACTTTGGCCATCTATTTTTGGATGGTATGCGAAACTAAAATTTTGTTCTGTTCCTAAGGCTGCATTTAGCATTTTCTAGAAATGTGATGTTATTTGAGTGTCTCTATCATATATAATCAGTTCAGGTACTCCATGTAATCTGAAAATTTCATGCAAAAATATTTTCGCTAAAACATGTGAATCATCTTTAAGATTACCAACAATAAAATGTGTTACCTTTTTCAACTTATCAACCACAACTAAAATAACATCATGTTTATTTCTAGACATAGGAAGCCCCTGAAAAATCAATGTTAATTACTTGCCACTTATATTGTGGTATTTTATGAGGATATAATAAACTAGTTAGGTGCATATACTCAGCCTTAACATCGACATTCCAAGCAATGTGAAAAAAATCAGTGATGTCTCTCTTCATCCCTTTCCAAAAATATTGTTGTTTTACATCAGCAAGCATTTTTGTAACACTCGGGATGTCTTGAGTAAGGTGAATTATGAAATTCCATCATTAAATTTTTCCTTAACTCATTTCTTGAAGGTACATACACTCGTTTTTCATATCTTAAAATTCCTTCATTATCAAAGTTAAAATATTTTTATATTGCATCGTAGGATATGTAACAAGTTTTGTTTTTACCTATGAAAGTAAAAATCATAATCCATGATACTCTTTACCTCATTCTTAAACCGATTTCTCAAAGTTATAAGTGAATAAATATGTTTCCTATGACTTAGTGCATCTACCAATGTGTTTTCTTTACCTTTAATGTAGCTTATGTCAAAATCATATTGTAACAAAAAATCTAACCATATTCATTGTCTTGCATTCACATTTGGCTAAGAGAAATTATACTTCATCCCAAGTTGGTTAGTATTTAACTCAAAAGGTCTTCCTAAGAGATAGTGTATCCATATTTGAAGTGCATGAACTATGGCAGCAAGATCTAGGTCATGGGGAGCATAATTCAACTCATGTAACTTGAGTTTTCTTCTCTCATATGCTATAACATGATCATCTTGCAACAAAATACCTCCTAGTCCTTCACCGGAAGCATCTGTAACTAATGTAAAGTTTCCATTTGGATCTAGTACAACCAAAATAGGTGCAAAAGTTAGTTGTTCTTTTAGATTTTTAAATGCTTCTTCACATTTATCACTCCACACAAAATTTTTGTCTTTCTTTTGTAATGAAGTAATTGGGGCAGTGACTTTTGAAAATTCCTTAACAAACTTTCTGTAGTAACCAACAAGCCCCATGAAGCTTTTGACTTCATGTACATTTTTAGGTGTAGGACATTCAATTATGGCAAAAATCTTTGATGGATCAACTGTTATCCCATCTTTGCTTATGACATGTCCTAAATAGTGCACTTCTATTTCATAAAAAGAACATTTGGACAACTTACCATACAATCTTCTCTTTCTCAAAATTTCAAGTACTATTTTCAAATGCTTATGATGCTCATTAATGCTTTTAGAATAGATAAGAATATCGTCCAAGAATACAAGTATAAAATTGTCTAGGTATTCTTGAAAGATATTATTCATTAAATTCATAAAAGTTGTAGGTGCATTTGTCAAACCAAAAGGTAAAACCATGAATTCATAATGTCCATACCTCATTCTAAAGGTTGTTTTATGAATATATTTGTCTTTGATTCTTAATTGGTGATACCCTCTATCTTTGAATATACTGATGCACCACGCATTTGGTCAAACAAATAATCAATTCTAGGAAGTGGATATCTATTTTTATTGTTTCTTTGTTTAACATCTTGTAATCAATACAAAGTCTAAGTGTTCCATCTTTCTTTTTCACAAAAATTATTGGTGCTCCCAAGGTGAGACACTTGGTCTTATCAAACCTTTAGACAATAGCTCTTGTAACTATGCCTTAAGTTCTACCAGTTCAATGGTAGTCATTTGATAAGGTTCCTTGGAAATAGGCTTAGTTCCAAGTTTGATTTCTATTGTGAAGTCAAATTCTCATTTAGGTGGAAGATCGTAGTTCTTCCAGAAACACATCACTAAAATCTCTTAACATTGGATACTTTTCAAAGAAATCACTATCCTTTTTTTTGTTTCAATTTTTTTATTGAATACAAAGTACAACCTTTATTTTTGGCCTTCTTAAGCTACATAGCTAACAATTTTCTAACTAAAATTTCTCTTTTACCCGTTGAATGTCCGTTATTTTTGCATAACATCAAGGAAACTAATGTGTTTTTCAAAATAATTAAATTTTTCTTTATTATGATCAAAGCAAGTCGATTAACGCCAATAATTACATCATATGACCAAAAGGAGCAACATAAAGATTCACTTTAGTGGAAAAACTTGGTAACTCTAAGACTGCCCAATAAGAG
This sequence comes from Taxus wallichiana var. yunnanensis, assembly GCA_018340775.1. Lineage (NCBI taxonomy): Eukaryota > Viridiplantae > Streptophyta > Pinopsida > Cupressales > Taxaceae > Taxus > Taxus wallichiana. The sequence continues at coordinate 157,824,840 of CM031234.1, forward strand.
ATTTACTAAAAGTATGGGCAAGATTATTAACATAACGTACAATCTAAGATTTTTCCATTGTTATAGCTTTTATTTTAATTTTGTAGCTAATTTACTAGAAATAAAACATTTTATAGCTCCAATATCAAAAATTATAGTAATAGGTGTACCAAATAATTTACTTGACACTTCTATGGGCATAACTTGCTTTTCAACTTGTTTATCAACTACTACAGCATGTATCTTATGCTACTGATTGTTGTCATCTTTCTTTAGAGGGAACTGATTTGCATAGTGATCCTTACCATAGTTGAAACACCCCCTACAGGTCCTCTTTTTGGTTCAAACTTATTTTCAGTCTTGAAATTACTATTTTGTCCTCCATAGGACTTCTATCCATTGTTGTTATTCTTCACAAAATTGTTTCTAATGTTTGTAGTAGGTTTATTTATTATTTTTTTCTTATTGTTATCAGTCACAAACTTATTTTTGGCTCCAAAATTTTTCCATGCCACCTTTTGGGTGCAAATGATGAAGAAGAATTAGAAATTTTCTTACGATTCTCTTCTTTATGAGCAGAAATTGTCTTTAATTTTTGTTCTTTTCATGTGGCTTTTTCTACAACCCCTTCCATATTGGTTAGGTTGTGAAAATCTACTTCTCCCCCTAAGACATGATTCAATCCCATCATAAATTTTTTTATCCGGAACTTCTCGTCTATTCGCATCGAGGAACATACTTAAGAAAAAACATCTCCTAGTACTCGGTTATAGTTAATTTTCTTGAATTAAATTCTGAAATTCTATCATTTTCTAATCATAATAGAGTTGTGGCGGTCGGTGTTTTCTAAAGTAGCTCTTAAAATTATCCCAAGTGATTTTGGATTCATCAATGTTCAATTTAACTTTACGGTTGTCCCACTAGGAGGATGCCTCATGGGAAAGTTGATAAGCTCCCCATATTACTTTTGTTTCTTCCGAGAAGTTCCTTATTGCAAAGTACTTCTCCATTTCATTGAGCCAACTCTCAGACCCATCCCCTAGTGTAGTTTCATCAAAATTTTGTGGACTTATCCTCTTTATGTTATTAGTAAGTTTATTGCTAATCTTTCCTTTTTTATTTTCAAGCTGATTAGGTATATTTACATTTGCATTTGCAACATTATTATTGACATTCATAACATTGTTAATTCCTTCATTATTATTATCAACACCTAAATTTCTAGCATTGGCATTGTCCCCTGGAGGTGGCTGATTGTTATCACCAACATCATATTCCTCCTCATCATTATCCATTACTTGTTGTTCAAGTGTAGCAAAATGATATCTTGTGTCCAACAGGGCAACAAGAATATCATCAATATTTTGTGTGGTAGCTGCCTCTCCACCTAGAGGTGGATTATTTGTAGCACATCCCCTTGTTCTAACCATTTTTTGTTAACAAGAAATTAATTTTGTACCAGATATGGACTCAATAGGTCCAAGAGATGCAACCTTCAGCTCTGATACCAAGATATAACAACCACTTTTTAAGACATAGAAACAAGGGAATTTTATTTTATTTTTGTTAAACCATAATGTTATCTGTTTAAAATTAATATAATTTAGAACACGCATTTCATTTCCAATCCATCTCATAATAGAAAACCATATGCAACTGTAATGACTTGGTGAGACACCGATCTCATTTTCCATGACTCGGTATTAAACCAATCTCTCATGTTAAATTGTTTAAGTGTATACTATGTATACTTGGTTACTTTACCATTTTACCCCCTTTTAGGGGCACACAAGTTTTCTAACTAAGAATACTACGAATATTTGTTACCGATATTCATCTAAAATCCTATATCTTAGACTAGGTGACATAAGACAATGCAACTAACATCTTGTGATACTTTGGCCAAAGTTTTAAACATGCCTACCATGTTTACATTTTGAGACGACATACTTATAGAAAGGAATATGTCCTTCACCACACTCGTATTGTTATCTAGATTGGTCATCCTTGACTACTATCAACTCAAATCTAAATCAAATCTTCACACTAAATAGGGGAAACTTACATCCACTAGTGTGGAAGATTACTCATGGTGACTAAGGATATATATATACATACTCAATCAAATTACATCGATTTGGTGTGTATAGTTACCATAAGTCAACATGAGTTGACCACTACACTAATCCATGTTTTTATATTTGTTTAGAGTATAACCATGAACCAAATTTCCGCTTATGTCAGTCGAGTTAACTGAACTAAGTAGGGTGTTAAAACATAGTTGAATGCATCATAGTATCCTCATAATGAATCTTGTCATTAAGAGGTACTTTACTACAGTCCCTATGTTATAACAACCAACTGAGTTCCTTCAACTAAACTTACATACTTAAGAATATTATATTATTAACCCAACAATTATTATCTTAAAGATTTTAACGATAACAATGCACTTAAGGGTCCACTATGCACGATTTACCAAAAGAAGGGTACGAAGTGTAATTTACACAAGAGAAAGGTATGCATATAAAATATGCATGCCTTCTTATGCTCTTCTTATTCTTAACTCGTTTATGTTCATTTATCAATATGTTTGAATTCGATATTAGGAAAGTAAGATCATTAAGTTTACTTACAAAGTGTTTTAACATTGTAAATAAACTTGTTTGAATGCTTATACTTTAGAATTTGGGATATCATAAATTCTAAATATTTCTAATAACTATTTTAAGCATCCATGCCTCAAATCATAGATATCATATAAGGAACATACAACCAATCATCCTTATGGTTTAATCATAATCACTTAACAAGATATAATACATAGTTATTTATTTATTTACAAGGGACAATATCTTTTACTTTCTCTATTAAATATTGATGTCTATTAGTGAAAAGAGAAAACATATGCTTTAGTTTAATAATAAGAAGCCATAATCATTTATATAAACTATCCATATTCTCTTTATAGGTTAAGGATCTACCAATGATTATCATCTTAGTAGTGTTCTTTCCAAAAGAAAAGAATCAAATTGTAAGTATAGTCTCCTTATTTCTAGTATAATAATAAATATTAGAATTTACTAGGGTATGAATATCAATTTCATGTATTTCCATAAAGTCCCATCATACATGAAATTATTTAATAATATATCACATAAACCTGCATGATATTATTTAATAATATTACACATACCTAAGTCATGAAAACCTTAGAAATAAATTAGAATTCAACATCTTTACCACAACAATTCATTTATCAAAAAGAGAGCTCACTACTCTCCAAACTTAGTAAGTATTCCAAAGGTTTACACAAAATATCTTTCCACCATTATAAAACTAATTTTAATACATCTTCATGATTTATTTTTCCAACAAGAAGCACATTTTAAGAATATGTCAATACATAGACATCTGAATGAAGCGATATGATTTCATTAGTAAAAAAAATTAAATTTCTATAAGTATTTCTCCTTTTATCTTTTACGAAGTCCATTTACAAAATTGTTAACATGAGTAAGTTCACAAGAAATGAGCATGATAAATCCTATAACGTTAAAAAATATGCTTTTATCTAACTGTTTCACAAAAGGAACCTGTTGTTAATGAAAAGGTTCTAAATACAAAAATAAGGCCAACCAGAAAGACTTTTCCCTAATGATTACAAAATAGATATAGAGAGGATTCATAGACTCTGCAAGTAATAATATTCAAGAATGAACTAATTAAACCAACATAATTAATTATATCTCAAACATGGTTATGAAAATCAATTACAACATGATAATCATCCAATCAACAACCAATTAAGAAAAGAGTAATTAAAATTCATATCCTAATCTCAAACTTCTCAATCTAATTTCCAACCTAAGTTCCACAAAACTCAGCCAGTTCTTATCATTCAAAAGAAGGTGAATTGATCTAAACATATTGTCTTGACAAGAATAATATGTTGTTCTAATAACCATCAAAACATCAACAACCTATTAATAAATCTGAATGATAAAACAAGAAATATCCAACTTGGATATCAACCCTTCCAAACAACCTTTCCATCCCAAGCCCTATTCTTATTCAAAAATGATTATGTTGATCATGGAACCAACTAGACAATACAAGAAAGAATAGTTGTATAAAACATGAGAGATTTGGTACAAACCCAAATAACTTAACCAATGGTAACAGTTCCTTGAGAACCTAACTTTCACACTAAGTTCAAAACTCAATAGAACAAAACATAGTTATCACAATCCTTGCATCTAAAAAATCACATCGAATGTTCATTATTTCCATAAGCTATAAATGGTGAAAGAAAAAGATCAGTTTTACAAGTAAACACACATGGTTTTTTTCTTACCCAAAAGACCGACCCCAAGATCAAAGAAGAGTAACTTACTTACAATGATCAGTGCAGACATAACATTATCTATCTATATAAAATAACTTGCATATGAAAAGAACAACATTCAGCTCTTAAATACAACTAAGGATGCCAATACAGTCTCAAGGATACATTCAAAGACTCAAATCAACCTGTAACTTTCATCAAGAAAACATGATGATCAAACACAAGGCTCCAAACATAATAAGATCTGCAATCATAATAAAATGAAAATATATACTCACGAAGCCAAAAGTTCCACACGAAAGTATATAATAAAAGGAAAATGAACCTAAGTTAAAATTATAACAACCCAGGACTTTCTCAAAAGTTCAATCAAGTTCTATAATAGGAACCGACTCAAAGAGAGTACTCAAACAATGAAGAATACACCCTCACAAGAAAGAAACAGAGTTTAACCAAACTATAATTTCATACAAGACCATTTTAAAGTTATGTCATGGCCTGGAACAATCCAAACTAGATGTTATCCATTTCTCAGGCCAACCCGAAGGGTAATCATTCAAATTTATCTCAACAAATGAGAAAGAGAGATTATTACCAGTCTCTACAACTAAACAGGTCCACCCATGAAGGGTTAAAAACTACAATCGTATATAAAAAGATAGACAAAAAATCCAACAGTCTTCCTCTTAAAATGCACTTACAATGTTCAAAACAACTTCACAAATGCCCATTATTGGTCGAGGCCAATCACCCAAAAACCAACAAAAATATCCAAAAATGGTTCGATACAAGCCAACAAATAACAACAACTACAAAAAAAACTACAAATGGTCATACAAAAGTCAACCAAATAATGTTGGTCTCCAACCATTTAACAACTGTAAACTGGCCAATACCCAAAATCCATAAATATTTCCACCATAACCCTGGCATACATTCCATGCATACAAGTTACTAAATTAAGGTGAATAATCTAACCAAGAAAATTAACAGAGTCATCCATTGTCATCCATGAAAGTTCAAGATAATAAGTTGAGGAAAAAACAACTGTAATTCCATCAAGACAACCCAAATTTCACAATTAAAAACTACATACACAACATCATTATATCAATAATCGAGAAACATCAATGAAGCAAGAAGAAGAAACCAAAACACAAGCATCTAATCCCTAAAACATTTCATAAAATAACAGTGTTCTTTTAATGAAAACACTTAAATAAAAGTAGAAGATTTAATGAGATAGGGCCTATCATGCCTGGTAGTGCTCCTGTCTTCTTTTCCTTGTTTCAATCCTTCATGTAAAACTTTGTTGCAATATTTCCATGAAAATGCAAAAACCCATCCTCTGAAACTTTTCTTATTTCCTTCTTATATCTCCCATGCTCAGATTTTATTATCAGTGCCGCCATGCAAGGTGAGATTAGGCATGCAATGATTTGAATTGGAGGTTTGAAAGAATGAAAACCATATGCAAAGCTTCAAAGCTCCCAAAACCAAATGAAACAATGAAAACCAAATACCTTCTATTCCTCCAACCTTCTCCTATTTCCCAGTTGGTTTTCACTTTCATCAAGAACATTAATGGCCAATAGGACTACCAGTGTAATTCCCTAACTTCCCACCTTCTTCAACTCTTTGTTGGTTAAAACTAAAAATTAAAACTTCATGTAAATGAAATTAACAGAGTTGACAACTCAGCTTTCCCCATATTTTCATGCATTGGCCAAAATTGGCAATAACAATGTATTTAATGATACATTAAACCTCCTTAATGCCTTAGAAATTGGTGCCACCGACACCCATCCACTTTCCATCCACACCATCCCCTTTCCCTTTAGGCTATCTTATTTCCCTTAGGTTAGGTTTAGTTAATATTAGATTATAAACCAAGCTTAAGTCCTTTAGGAATAATTCTTATTTAGTCTTAGAATAAGATAGTATCAAGACTTAGGATTACCCCCTTCCAAATAATCAATCACAATAATAAAATCACCTTAGCTTAAACTTAGGATAAGATAATAATCATAGGAACTTAGATTAAATTAGGTTTCAAAAACTATCCAACATCATACCTTACGTGATGAAATAAAAATGACATTTTTAGATCACTTATAAAGGTGCATGCTAAAGATGCCACTTGTGATCCCACAACAACCTGGGTTCAGAAATCAACCATTCTTCCTGGCTTGGTCAAATGACTTAAACTTCATAGAATCAAATTCCTACCTTGGATCACTGAAATTGATCCAAGGTATGGTTATCCTACATCAGAAATCAAGTAGACTGAAGCACAAGTTCAAATGAAAAATAGGCTATGAAAAAGTTCAAACTGAATTTATTTCCTCCATCCACATGCATTACACATTCAACATATAAAAGAAATGAAATAATTCATTTTAAATTCAAAATTTTCATGGCATGATTGTATCCATTCTTATAAGATAAATGTATCATCTACAATGAACATGATTACTTAGTTCAAAAGAGTACACTATCTTCAAATAAGAATCACATATCAACGTTTGCATCTTCGATTACCTAAGTCATAAAGGATATTAACCATGGTAGAGGCATTACATTAGCTACAAAAGAAAGGTTTTAAGTGATCACAACCATGGGATTCCATCCTAAAAAGGAAAAGTATCCATGAGAATCATGCCATGATTAGATTCGTGGTACTCATATTAAAGATAAGGTGAAAGGTGATGGATAATCACATGATTCTTGGTTAGTCATTGATCCTTAAAATAGGTAAGTGGAAGGTGAATGTTGTTCAAGGGATGAGTGTTCAGTAGAAAAAGGTGATATAGGACTTGATTCAATAATAGAATGGTCAAAGATGCAAGGCATTGAGGGGATTAGTTTTCAGTTTACCTTTTAAGGAAGATAAATGATAAGAACTTGATCTATTGGCATGAGTAATGATATAGGGTCCAAGCCAATAGGAGTGAAATTACCCCGTTTACTTTTCTAATATTTTTTCACATGTTGATTTTCCTTCAAGACGATATCACTAACCTTTAAGGTTCATTCTTGGAAACATTTATCATCGGCATGTTTGATATGTTTATGGTAGATTTGAAGGTGATCAAGAGCATTTAGACGTCGATTGTCTAACAACTCAAGTGTGAAAAATGGTCTTGGAAAAAATCATCATTATTGAGCATATATTTGAGTGAGATACAAAGAGATGGAATTTTGACTTTGAGAGGTAAGACAACCTCTGTACCGTAGACCAAAGAGAAAGGTGTGGCAGTAGTTGAGGTGCGAATACTAGTGTGATAAGCCCATAAGGCAAAAGGAATGTGCATGTGCCAATCCTTACCAATATCATCAACCACTTTCATAATAAATTTTTTTAGGGTTTTGTTAGTCGATTTAACTTGGCCATTTGTTTGAGGATAATAAGGTGAATAAAAACTTATTTGAATATTGAAGACGTCATAGAGTTTTTCGTAGGTTTTTTTTTAAGTGTTTTCCGTTATCAGTGATGAGGTGGTGAGGAACACCAAAGTGACAAATGATGTGATGGTTGATGAATTCACATATTTTCTCATCTTTTTTAGAATTGAGAGGTACGAATTCCACCCATTTAGTTTAATATTCAGTAGCAATAATAATCCATTTATGATGTTGGGAAGAATAAGGTTTAAGAGATCATCCAAACCCCATTGAGATAAAGGCCAAAGGTCTCGTGTGACTGTAAGGCATGACTAGGGGTGTGATGAAGATTAACATGTTGCTAACATTTCACACAACATTTGACATAGTCACAAAAGTCTTGGTTTAGGGTTGGCTAGTAATAGCCGAGGAAAAGGATGTGCTTAGTGACAATGAAGCCACTGAAATGACCCACAAATCCCATCATGAACTTTGTTAATGGTGTATGGGATTTCAAAACTCGTAAGGCATCGTAAGAGGATATCGTCAAAGCCACATTTATAAAGAAGACCACCCATGATGACATAGCGAGAGACACTTTTGAGGAAGGCTTGTTGTCCATTGTGAGTAAGATCTAGAGGTAGAATTGAAAGGGAAAGGTAGTCAACAAACTGCTTATACCAAAGGTCACGTGGATCATTTTCAATGTTTCCTACAAAGTTAATGTCTCGGAATAGATAAGAAGGTGATTACAACCTTTTTATTGTGACAAATATTTTTAAGTCTGAGGGCGAAGTGGGTATTTGAGAAGCGAGACATGCCATGGTGTTTGCAAATTTATTAGTAGAATGAGGGGTGGTTTGAAGTTCATAATGGTCAAAGGTAATTAAAAGTATGTTAACATGATGTTTATACTTTTTAAGTATCTCGTTATGACACTGGTATATACCATTTACTTGTTTCACAACCGGTTGATAGTCGCCAAAGATATTAATTGATTTAACATCTAAGGATATATCGGTTTGAAGACCTAACATGAATGCTTCATATTCGGTGATATTGTTAGTACAAGAAAAATTCAATTTGAAATATAATGGCATAGGATCACCATCAAGAGGAATGAGGATAACTCCTACACCACCTTTATAATGACATTTGGAACCATCGAAGAATAAGTTCATCTAGTAAATGGTATCATCTAGGGAGAGGGTAGCAATGGATTCATTAGGGAAGTTGAAGTTAGAAGATTGGTTTTCGGAGAGAGGTGCGTATGTGAGTTGGTCAGCAATGAATTGTCCTTTGATAGAAGTTTGATGGATGAATTAGATATCTAGGTCTGCAAGAAGCATGAGCCAACATGTAAAGCACATTGATGTTGGTAAGGCTTAGCGTACATGTAATGTAAGGGGTCAGTATTGGTGACAATGAAGGTTTTGTGGTTGAGTAGGTAATGGTGAAGTTTAGTGGTGACAAAGACTAAGGCTAGGAAATTTTTTTGGCATGAGTATATCTAGTCTCATAGTAGTCTAAAAGTGTATAATTTATATAATAAACTATTTTCTCCTTGTGTTGCTCGCCACGATGAGTGAGCATGGCACCCATGGAATGATCGAGTGGAAGAAATGTAAAGGTAAAATGGTTGGTCATCCTTAGGTGGAATGAGGATAGGTTGTTAGAGGAGGTATTTTTTAAGGCGTTGAAGGCTTTGTGGTATTCATCATCCCATTTGAAGGAGATATAATTTTTGAGAAGATGATGAAATGGATGGCAGTGGTCACAAAGATGAGAAATAAAATGATGAATAGATTACAACTTGCCTTGAAAAATATGAATTTGTGAAGGTTAGTAGGTAGAGGAATCTCAAGAATAGCCTTGATTTTAGTGGGATCAACTTCAATGCCACACAAAGAAATGATAAAACCAAGGAGCTTTCCCAAGAGAACAACAAAGACACACTTCTTAGGTTAAAGGTGAATGTAATATTTGATGAGACATTCAAAGAAACCTTAAGGAATATAAGGTGTTTGGCCCGATGTTTTGATTTGGCAAGAAGATTATTGACGTAATAATCTTCAATATGTTATGCATGATTTCATGAAAGATATAAGTCATAACCTGCTGATATGTAGAACCAATGTTTTTAAGGCCAAAGGGCATGACACAATAGTAGAAGGTCCCCCAAGGAGTGATGAAGGTGGTTTTGTGTTGATCTTCCAAGGTGAGTAATATTTGGTTATAACCGAGAAACCATCCATGAGTGATAACATCTCATGGCCACCAATGAGATCAACTAGTTGGTCAATATTAGGTAGAGGAAATTTTTCTTTGGGGAAAGCCAAGTTAAGGTCACAGAAATATGTGCAAATGCGGAGTTCCTCTATCATTTTTGTGATAGGAAAAATTTAGAGATCCATTGGGGATAATCAATGGGTGGAATGAAGGAAACAAAAAGGAGGCTGAGTTATTCTTTGACAAGAAGGGCAATGTGAGGATGCATTTTTCACAACTTTTGTTTCATGGGTTTGGCATCAGGAATGGTTACGATATTATGGACCACAATGTTTGGGTCAATACTGGCATATCAGTATAGGACCAAGAAAAATCATTTCTATGAATCCCGAAGGAAATAAGTGAAAGCTTCTTGTTCACTAAACATCTAAAGATTGGCCCATTTTTAGAATGTGTGTGTCATCCTGAGTGTGAATGTTGATTTGATGGTTGATTCATTCAACATGGTTTGTGTCTCAGAAGGTAACAACCGGTGAATATAAGAATCTTCTACACCAAGGTAGGTGAGAATAGACTCATCATCCTGACATTGAATGACGTTAATAGAAGGTGTATCATCATCGATCATGTCAGGATATAGGAGGGAAGAGAAGAGAGAGCCTTGCCATCATCTTTGATAAGTTAGAGGTCCTAAGGAAATGGTGTTCATGAAAAATTTTTTTTTTAGGAGGAATGGATTTTGGATCCATAGACTTTGTAGGTGAAGGTGGTGAGGTAGGTGAATGGGGTGGGGAATGTTTATCATCCTCAATGAGTTTGACTTGGGCCTTCTTAGAAGGTGGTTCGGAAAATCCAATACCACTATAGTATTTATGCTTATGAGTGGTACAAGGAATGATAGTATGGTGGCCTTGTTCATAGAAACCAAAGCCAAATCCCTTCCAAGCACAATGATGGAGGAAGGTGTGGGTGAAGTGGTGGTTGGTGAGAGATTGAAGGTTGGAGGAAAATGGTCGAGTTTGGGAAGGTGGCTCGGGTGAGTAGGTAGAAGCATCAAGTCCCCCATACGTTAAGTTGGTGCAAAGGTAGGGAGGACCATAGGGGAAAACTTTTCCTACGCGGTGATCATAGTGGGGATGTTGGTGAAGGTTACCATACTCTTGAGGAGTAAGGAATGTGTCAATGTTATAAAGGTGGTACTCCCTAGAGTGAGGCATTGAAAAACACCTTCTAAGGGATCAGTAGTTGGTATGTGGGTAGTGGGAATGGATGAATCACTAAATGGATGGGAATAATAATCATTGGATGTTTGAGAAGTAGATGGGTTGGCTGATGGGTCAACTACATAAGTTGTGGTAGCAAAGTGGGAATAGAGGAGTTAGTTGTGGAAGATGTAGCGGAAGAAGTGGTGGATGAGGCAAGTGAAGAAGAAGTGGTAGTATGGTAGATGCCTTAATTGGTATAAGGACATCATTGGGTCGATATAACATGTTACAGAGTCTTGAATGGTGAAGGGTTGACTAGAATGGTATAGTTGTGCCCTTCATGTTTGAATTTTAAACAATGGTGTAAGGTTGAAGGAATAAAACCCATGACATGAATCCAAGGTCAGCCAAGCAAAGTAGGTTGTATTGGAATTCCCCCTCTAAGACATAGAATAATTTAGGAATGGCATGGGGCCCACATGAATGTGGAGAATGATGGTGCCAAGGGTGGAAGTCATGGCATCATTAAATGAAATGCAACATAATTAGGTTATTATGCATGTAATTGGTAGGGATGCACATTTTTTTATACATGGGAGGAAATGATGTTGATATTGGAACCTCCATGATCATAATGTGTCAAACATGTATATTATCAATGTAGATGGAAATGAATAGGTGGGGTCAAGGATCATCTAATTGGAGAGGTATAATCTCATCATCAAAGAAACTGAGAGAAGATACTTGATGAGTGGTAGAGGGAGTAGAGGAAGGGGTGAAGTGGTGAGAGAAGCAACATGGTGAGGGGTGATAATGGATGCAACAGGTGTAGGGTCATTAGGTAGAACCTCAATAGATTACAGGACCTCAATGAGGGCCTGACGATGAGACTCAGAGGTTTGGACGAGGTCATACAAAGACATTTTGAGAGGAGACTGGTGTAATTTTTAAGCATTATACGATGGGAAACCCCATCAAAAATAGGGTATGTAGGTCCATGGATGGTGATTTTGGGTGCAGGTGCAAATGGAATGTTGGGTAAAGGAGTAGCGGATGAGTTGGTTGTTTTCTCCTTTCCTTTTCCTTCTGGGATCGAGTGGTAACTTGAACCATATTGATCGTGGTGAAGGAGAAGGTGAGTCGTGAAAGGTGTAGTGATAGGATGGGAAAAAATATGGTGAGGGAATATAATGGTTTTGTGAAAGCAATGTGGTGCATTGGAATTTTGGTGGAGGTTTGGCTAGCTCTCTGATGTGGACCATATTGATCTCAAATATTGGAGGAGGATAAAATGGTTGTGGAGGTGGAGATGGAGGTCACTGAATAGGTAAGGGATGAGGCTATGTGGTGATAGGTGTAGGTGGAATAGGGTCCTCATCTAAAATATCATCATCGTCAAATTTTTCTTTAAGAGGACATAGTTGGAGAAGAATAGTCTTAAGAGCCTTACAATTTTCCACATCATGCCTTGACACATGATGGTAAGTGTAAATTTTGGTATCATCAAACCCTTCTAGTTTAGGTTTGAGTGGGTCATAAGGTCTAAGTGGTGGTAATGTGATGATAGAGGTTTCCAAAAGGTTAGCTAAGATGTTGGTGTAAGACCCTGCCAATGGATCACAATGTGAAGTAAGTGTGGGTATGGATGGAAGTGTGGGTGATTTGGTGGGAGAGGCGTCACTGGAGGTGGAATCGGAGGTTGAGTAAGTTTGACTACTTGTTTGGTAGATAGTATGGTTTTAGGTTTGGGTTGCACCTTCTTGGGTAAAGGTGTAGCAAGTGAACTAGTTGTTGGAGGTGGTGTAGGTTTAACTACCTCTTTGGAAGGTAGTGGGGTTTTGGGCTTTGGTTTCACCTTCTTGGGTAAAGGTGAAGAAGGAGTGCATGATGTAGAAGGGAAGGAAGATGATGGAAGGGGATGGGTTAGCCAAGGTGATAATGGAGGTGATGAAGGTGGTGGTAAGAGGAAATGTGGAAAGGAATTGGTTGAGGAGAAGGGAATGGCATGGGTAATGATGAGGATACAAGAAGTGGTGTAGGTATAGGAGAGGTAAAGAAAGGATGTAGGTGATGAAGAAGGCATAAGTTGTGTAGGTAATTTGGGTGTAATAGAGGATCGTGATGAGGAGGTGGGCTGTTGTGTTTTTGGTTTACCTTGGGTAGGAGGCTGCTTGACCAAGGTTGATGGGTGGGGACCTAGGATAGATGGAAGTGGTGAAGGTGACAGAGGGTAGTGGGCGAAGCTGGTGTATGTGGCCTAAGAGGTTGGGTCTTCCTCTTAGGTGGGGGAATAGTCTTTTTGTGATGGCTTGTGAGGACGTGGCTAAATCCTAGTTTGATATGAGGATGGACTAGGCTTGATGTTGGCATGACTCCTAATGTGGTAATGGGTCTAGACATGGAGGAAGATATAGGTGTAGGTAAGGTTTTAGGCATAGAAAAAAATTTGATGGTAAAGGTTTAGGTGTGGGTGAGGGTGATGAAGAAGGGGTAGCTATAACTGGCATGGGCATGGTGGTTTGGTTTTTCTGAAACACCTTTAGATAGATCATGGAAGTGTCAACATAAAACATTTGCATTTGAGTTGAGACAGAAGTCAAAAGGCATCCCCAAAGCATGGAATTGTCAACATAATCCAAGTGGTTAGCCAAACGTGAGAATGACACCGATGTAGGGGGATGATGTTGATTTGGTAGTAATCCCTATAAATAATGTCTTTGAGATAGGGAAATGGTTGGCTTTAGACTCTGTGGGTAGAAGAGATGAGAGTAGATCAATATGATCCTTGAAAGCCAATGGAGAATTGTCACCAATAGGAAGGGACTACTAATGGACCCCTGTGGGTAGGGAGAAGGAAAGTTGGATGAGGTAGGTTCTTATTTTGGTGAAGAAGAAGAAGGTAAGCATGACTCTCCCATGGGTAGAAGAGTAAGTATTGCGGGTTTTTCATCAAGTTTGAGAGGTGAGTGGGGAAACTGCATCGGCAAGATATGGTGGAATCCTCCATGGGTGAAGGAGAAGATAAGGGAGACTCCTCTATGGGTAGAGGAGTAGATGAAATAGGTCCCTCCATGGATGAAGGAGCTCATGCAAGAATCTCCTCGATAGATGGAATGGGAGGAAATTGAGCAGGAGGAGCTGGTATGATGTCAAAAATGGACATGAACCTCATGAACATTACTATCATTGGTCGAGGTTTTGTCGGTTTGGTTAGATGATGGGGTGTGATTTGGGAATGGCTTCTTAAAGATGTGAAGGTTTTGATTAGCTGGTGCATTAGGGTTATCAAGATGATATCTCCATTATCTAACATTTCTTGGATGATGTTTTTGAAAGTTATACAATTACCATTGTTATGACCTCTAACATGATGATAGTTGTAGTAATCATTTTCTTTGTACCATACAAGCACATGACGAGAAGGGTCAAAACTAGTATGTGGTTTGATAGGTGGAAGAGTGATTGCTCCAGATTTTATAAGTTTTTCTAAAAATGAAGAGTAGGGTTCTCCTATGGGAGTATATTTTGTTGCTCCCACTTGAACTGAAAATCTTGAACAAGAGAAAGGTTAGAAGAAGGTTTTGATTGGTTGGATGGATGAGATGGGTTGGATTTCAAAACTACTATGTTGGTAGATCCTTTTTCTTTAGAATAATTATTTTTGGTTTGGAAGAAGAAGAGGTATCATTTGATTTAAACACAATGTTCTTGTTACGTAATTATATCTTCTTCTCTTCAATGACATAGATTTCAAGTTTTTTTCAGGCCATGGTGAATGCCTCATCAAACATGTAAAAGGTTTGAACTTAGAGAGTTGGCAAGATGTGTCTAAGAAAAATTTCTAGTGAAAAAACTATTAACTTGGTTTGAGATAGTTGGAATGTGAGTTGGTTGATCAGGCTCTGCCAACGAGTGAAAAAAATATGTGATAGATTCATCTTCATATTGGCGTGTCACATACAAGTCGGTCATGGTGACCTTATTGACAATGTTGATAGAAAAGTGGTCTAGAAAATCCTGAGCTACTTGATTAAATGAAAATATGGAGTTCTGGGTAGAGCACTATACCAATCTAAATTTAGTCCCATCAAGGACATTGGGAATTTCTGCAAGAGCAAAGCATCATCGTGAGTGATTAGATAACACACATGTTTAAAAGACTACAAGTGTTGTTGGGTCTTCTTTGTTGTTGAATCGGTTGAATTTAGGAATTTCCCAATGGGAAGGGTATGGATGAATTGGAATGGATGGGTGAATGGGCTCATTGAAAATCTCGTCGTATGTCAGAGAGTTACATGAGCCAGAGACAGATGATTCTAATGTCTGCATATTTTCCATCATCATTTTGATAAGATCATTGGTAGGTTGTGATGATGGGCACCCCTATAGTATAAGGGGGTAGATAAGGTGGGTATGATGTGGGTGGCATCCCAATATGTGGTGGTGCTAAGTACAAAAATTGTGATGAAGGAACATAGGACATGGAATAGATGTAGAGGGAAAGTACCTTGAATAAGCGGTAGATGAAATAGGGGTTATTGGTGATAGGTGTAGGTAGGTGGGGTGGATGTAAAGACTCTCATAGAAATTAGAGGAAGAGACTGTGGGATGGAGAGGACAAGGTTTTGGAAGGGAGTATGGGTTGCCGACACTAGTGGTGGTTGAGATGCAATAGGTATATGAGAAGTGGAGGATGTAGATAGACCTATACTAAGGGCGGTTGATGAAGGCATGGTGGACATCGTAGGGAATACAGATGTCGAAGGCATGATAGATGTCATAGGTGTAACAAATATCAATGATGTAGGGTCAAGCTGGGAAACCATAGGTGGTAAGGTGGAAGAGGCTAAGGGCTGGTAGTAGCTGATGTAGAAGTGAAGTGCGAGAGTAGGAGGAATGGACACAAGCATGTCATATACAAGTTTCCCTGATGAATCGTGGGTAGATGAATGAGCAAGGTAATATTGTAGAGTGGTGGGGTTTTGATCAAGGAGTCTCACAAACTCCTCATCACCAGTGGGTATGGTAAGAGATTGATTGGGGTCCATAGGTGATGAGATGGAAGGGGGTGATGGGATAGGTGGAAGAGGTTGGTGGCTAGCATGAAACACGAGAGCATTGGCTTATCTATGAGTCAAAACCATGTGACTAACAATAGAATAGGTGATCTAAGCCTGTTGATGATGTAGAAACATAGAAAGAATGGAGAAAAATGGGTCTAAAAGGTGTGATTTGATCATTGTTCGATTGAAAAATCATAACACAGAGACTAACGTTGGTTGGGTAACCGATGCCGGTATGAGAGGGTAACCTTCGCCACCGTCAGTCGACTAGACCAATGTCGATTACTATGGAGAAATGAAATATTTGCAATCTAGAAATAAATGATGAAGATGAAGTAGAAATGGACTCTAAAGGTAATATCAAGGACTCAAAGATATAGTAAAGTGATAGAGGAAGTCACAGAAAGAAAAGAAATATAGATTGAACACTACTTTGGTAGAAATGACCAAAATAACATAAAACTAACGATGGTTAGTGAACCAATGGTGGTGAGATGATGAAACCGATGGTGGTCGCTGGACCGACATTGATTACTATGAAATCTGTGAAAAATGGAAAAAGTGAATTTTTGGTGATTTAGGTCAAATAAAAATACCAACTCAGAGACCGAGTATGGAAATGATTAGTCCTAACACACTCAGAAATAGTGAATACACCAAATGTGATTGTGGAGTATGTAGGGAGAGAAAAAAATGAAGAAAATGAACTCACACCTCAAAACAAAAATCAAGCAAAATTTACAAACACAAAATCCTATGATGTAGATTTTATGTTGTGGCTTATGCCATTTAGGACTGACTTGTGAATAGAATAGAGTTTTTGGTTACCGAAGGTTCCCTACGGAAACTAAAAACTATGGCTGGTTTCAGGTAAGTTTTGGCATGGTGTCCCCAATATATACTTTTGCAGTACTCGAGGCCCTACTCTGATATGATGACTGGCCAAAAACTAGTTGGAGCCCACTTTTCAATCCTTTGATCATGTGATTTGACAACTTCTTCTAGGAAATATGTTGTTTAAGAAATGTGTAGTTTGTTTTAGTGGTTTGGTATAGAGAGAGAGAGTGTGCAAAATGTGAGTTATGGTTCAATTTTTTAACCATTAGCTGGTCATGACTTCTAACGTATAGGTTTCCCACAATTTAAATGAGCTATAATGTAGCATACAGAAATGAGATACAATATTTTAAACCCAAATCCATAAATTATATTCGATGAGAAAAAATTATGAAGGGGTAAAGAGTATGACTTTCACTAGATGAAATACAAGAAATGAAAGAAGATTTATTTTTAATCCCAAAAGACAAATTTCACTGAGACAATTAGAAGAAGAGAATATTTCTAGAAGAATCTTAATGTGAACTTGTTTCGAATGAAATAGACACACAAGATTTTTCCCTAAAAATGAACAAATGCAATGAAACCCAACAAGGGTCCCACCAGCATGCCAAAATGTTTCACCGAATAGTTTTTGTAAAACAAATAAGGTAAGAGGTTAGGAGGAATACCTGTAAAATCAAAGGTCGATGGTAGAATGCACATGTTGTTGAATTTTGATTTGAGTTGATTGTGGAGAGATTACCTTTTGCCTAGAGGAATGACCTATAAGAAACACAACAAGACCAAAAATAAATAATATATATTAGTGGACTTCCTAGTGATTGCTAGATCTAGGAAGCAAGGTGCTTCCTAGAAGGTTGTCAATCCACTTTCAAATACAATTTAATGCAACAAATACCATGAAATAATGAAATCCTATTGTATTTGTATGATTTAGGTATCTTGTGTTAATACAATAAGTAAATCTAATCTAACAAGAAAGGTTATGATTAGATCGGAGGTTTGGTAGGTTGTTCTGGGTTTTGCAGGTCTGACAGAGGTCTGATAAAGGGTCTAGGACTAATCAAGTAAGGTCTGGGTTGGTTTTGGTTGAATTGAAGGCTTATTGGTCAAAGGGTATAAAATACACGAGAGACCAATATCGGTCGTGGTGATCGACACCGGTATATGGATGAAACCAATGATGGTAAGGTAAAGCGCGTCGGTAGGAAATGGGTGATAAATTAATAAAAAAGATTTTTATCCCCTCTGTGATTGCATAGAGAGTGAGGAAGATGTGGTTAGGCTTGTAATATGGCTAAGAAGACTCAGGAATGCAGAGGAAGAGGTTAAGAGATGTGTAAAGACTTGAAATGGTTGGGTAGGTGGGAAGATGGAGATATCTAGGTAATATGAGAAATGGAAATACTAAAAGAAGTAAAGATCTACAATAAAGTAAGCACAAATGATGAAACCATGTTACTTACTTGTTACTATGAAGATCTTGTGAATGAAGGTGGCTGGTGGTTAATAAGCAAGGTGATGGTTGGTTTAGCACCATGGAAGTGTAAGTGTATGTTCCCATGGATACTCAATGTTTTGGAAGAGAACTTTGTTGCTTGTTTTGCACTCGGGTGGTGTGTAGACATCGTTTGGATGAAATGGGCTTTGAGATTCATGCTTGATTGCAATAGAACTCCCAATATTGAATGACCAACCCGTGTAAAGAGTTTTAAAATTTTATATAAATGAACCGATGGTAGTTTTGGTGACCGACGTCACCCAAGGATAAATCAGGTTCGGTTCGGTTAGGGTGAATTAGTCCAAGTTACAAAAATATCTTGATCTTTACTATTTTTAGCATGATTTTGATTGCTAATCTGAGTCTCAAGTGAGTTTTGGCACTTAAATAAGTGGGAGTGTTGTTGGAGAAGGAATAGGACTTTAATTTTAGGGTTAGACTAAGTCCCAGTTGGTTAGGATAAGTTAGAGACCTAGTCTTAATTAATTAATAAGCTAAGAATAAGTCATGGTGAGGTGTCTAGGTGATGTGTTAATAAAGTAATTAAATTAATTTATAATGTGAGGATGAACATTAATTCAATTATAAGTAATTAAATTCATAATAATGTAGGGTAAGGGGTCATGGTTAGGTGAATACGTAACGTTAATTAATTAAAGGGGACCAAGGGAAGTGTGACCCAAATTTGGTGTCTACACACTGAAGGAAAGGCTTACTACAACACCTATTACGTTCTTTCCTTCATGGACCAAGCCCTTCCATGTGCATGTGGATGCCTCTGGCATTGCCATTACTATGGTATTATCCCATTCTGGGTAAGGGATTGTTGATCATCCTATTTGATTTGCAAGTAGGAAGTTGACGTTGGCAAAATAGAATTATACAACTAAAGATTGCGAGGCTTTTTCCATGATTTATGTGATGCATAAGTCTTTATAGTACTTGCTAACAACACCTTTTATTTTCTATACAGATCACATGGAATTAAAGTACTTAGTGAATAATCCCATTCTACAGGGGCACATATGCTGTTGGATATTGTTATTTTAGGAATTTTATTTTATAGTGGTGATTAAGCTAGGAAAGAGGAATTATGGACCAAATCACTTATCAAGGATTAATTAAGGTGAGGATGCATAGAGCATTGAGGACACAATATTAGATGCACACCTTTTTATATTGAACCACACACCCTCTAACTTAGAAGATATTTTTGTCTTTTTGCAAACAGGTGTGGTGCACGAGGGAATGAAGAATATGGAGAAGAAATAACTTGCCATACATGACACGACTTACATGTTAATCAGTGGAGACTTATAAAAACTAGGTCGGGATGAAGTTTTAAACTGGTGTGTACTTGAGAATGAGCGTAAAGCTATTATGGAGGAGGATCATGGTGGTATTGTAGGTGGAAATTATGCAAGAGATGTCACCATGTGCAAGATTTTATTGGCTAGTCTGTGGTTGAAAAATATTTATAAGGATTGTAAGGAATATTGTAAGTTCTATGATCATTTTCATTCACCTTGGAAATCCTAAGCATAGAGATGAAAGGCCTTTGAGACCTATTTCTAGTGTAAAACCATTTGAAAAGTGGTAAATTGACTTTGTAGGTCCTATTTCCCCACCCACGCGCAGGACTAGATCACACCACATTATAACTTGTACATATTATCTTACAAGGTGGGCTAAAACACCACCTACAAAGGATTGCACGACAACTACAACAATAAGGTTTTTATGGGAAAACATTATCAGCGGTATGGATGCCCATTAAGTTTGACAAGTGATAGGGGAACTCATTTTCTTAATGAGACCATCAGGATACTATTGGAAGAATTTATGGTTGCCCACCATAAAACAACACCCTATCACCCTCAAGCTAATGGAACTACTGAGGCTTTCAACAAGATATTGAGCCACACATTGACTAAAATTTATGATGTTGGAAGGAAAGACTAGGATGATAAAGTCTTTGTTGTACTTTGGGAATACATGAAAAATTACAAGAAATTAAATAAGGCCACACCCTTTCAGTTGGTATTTAGCACAGAGGATGTTTTTCTGTGGAATTCATGTTACCTTCTCTATGTATTGTGCATGTAGGAGGTTTGGTTGATGAGCAAGCACTTGAGCAATGCATAGACAAACTTATGCAGTTAGACGAAAGGTTCACTATAGCACAATGGAGTCAGAAGAAAATGAAATCCAGGTAGAAGGCATGACATGATAGACATATTAAAGATAAGAACCTTGAGGTTGGACAGATGGTTCTTCTATATGATTCAAAGTTTTTGTGCCACCCTGGAAATCTTAAAATGCATTGGTTGGGACTGTATATTGTGAATTATATACTTGATTAAGGTGCTTTCTAGTTAGAGGCACTAGATGGGACATGGTTTCCCAGTTATTTCAATGAGAGTGGGCTAAATCCCTACTATAAATAAGTCTTCTTGGTTTTTGTAATAAGGAAATATTGCCACTTAGATTAGATTTCCTTTAATGTAATTCCTTTATATGTATTTCCTTCATCGTTGTTATGCTTTTTCACTTTAGTTCAATGTTTTTGTAATAAGTGCACTTACGCACTAGAATCGATTACTATCTAATTATTTCCATGCACAAATCACCATGCATACCGTTAGTGTGGGGTGGAGTATAAATAGGGTACATGGACCAGGTTTGAATGTTCTCTAAATATGGGTATGCATACGAGAGATAATGTGTAGGTGCTTGAAGTGTAGGTGTGGATAGAGTAATATTACTCATTGATGAAGACCATGTATGGATGGAGGGATGCATAATGTAACGTGAGGGAGGCTGTAGTAATGGAAAATAATTGGTTAAAGGTGTAGTGGATAGGTACTTAGGTGCTTGAAGATGCACGAAAAGAGGTTCTTTATAAGGTTATGGCGTGGCGAGAAAAATCTGCGTGGAAAAAGGAACAAAATTCCAAGTTAATGTTGAGTATGGTGGTAGGTGGAGAGTAATAAATGCATAATTTTTGAAAATCTATATAAGGAGGTGTTGGGAAATCATTTTTACCTTTGTGATCAAGAGCATTCGAGCGAGTTGAAGTCAAGCGAGCTAACACGCAAGTTGTGAAGTGCGGAGAGCTGCGAAACAATCGGATTTTTCATATTTATGCATGGGATTTTCTAGCACTCCATTGGATAAGGTGTTTGAGCAACAAAAAGGCATGTGGGAAGGATAAATCAACTTTTAGGGTTTGGATTTGAGCTAGGGCACATACATTTTTGCTAGGGCACATGGATTTGGAATTACAGAGCTCAAATCAGTTATAAGAAGACACTTTTATGGCTACTTATGGAACTAAAATGAGCACTGGAGTGATCACAAGGGGAAAGAAGCAAAATTAAGCTAAAATTGAAGTGGAGGATGCCCTTGAAATCCATTTTTCTAAAATGAAGTATCCATAAGGGTCTTTCATGGGTCGTGACTAAGAAATGAATGTTCATCGCTACAAGGTAAGTGATTATAATCATGGAACCAAGGATAAAAGGATGAGTTGGATAAAATGTTTGTGGTGAAGACAACCATGAGGAGTGAAAATAATATGGTGGTGTATGATGACGTATGTGAAAAGATGTTAATAAAGTTGGGAGTTTTACAATTGTGTGAGATCCCTTATTTTGAGAAACCAAATAATTTGTACCAGTGGTTGATGAGCATAGTCCATGAGGAATTTTTCTATTTTTTTTGGGCGACGAATGAGGCTCACCACACCCTTGATTGGGAGCTTGACAAGACTTAAGAGTTCAAGTATTGATTTGAGCAACGAACTCATTGATAAGGAGGGTATAAAAGCAACGAAGAAGGTGTTGTGGTATATTAAAGGAGGGCATGGGATGGATATCCCAAAGTTGTAGAAGTATCCAGTGATCCAGAAACATCACACCTCCTAAAATGTAACACCTCTAACATGGTTGATATCTATGAGGGCTTCTATATTGTAAGTTACAAACCTTCACATGTGATTCTAGTTTTAAGATGGTGTACTCTTGTGAATTAAGAAATAATGTTTGTTGTAGATAATATGTTATCTGTTGGAATAGATACAATTCTGCCATGTCTACGCTGAATTGAAAATGAAGTATTTATTTTCTTCTTATGTTCAATAATGCCTTTGCATGTGGAAATAAGAAACTGATTCATTTTAAACTATTTTATATTTTTGTTGCACTCGAACTTATGCTTGATCTTCATAACCTCTGTTGTAGGATAGCTATACCTTGGATCAATTTAAGTGATCTAAGGCATTCTTTTTAATTTTAATACATTATGGTCATCTTGACCGAGATGGATAGATCATGTGATATCTAAAATCTGGTTGTCTTAGAGTCTTGAGTGATCTACGTTGCTTCTATGCTTTGTAGGTGATATTTGGAAGGCATTCTGATTCTTCTTTAGTAAGTTTTATGATGCAATTCCTATCTATTGCTAAAGGGACCTAATTAATCTATGTTCCTAAGTTGTAATCTATCCTAAGTTACTAATCTCTTTTATTAATGTGCGATGTTAATAATGAAGGAAAATCTTAGAATTAAATCTAAGGACCTAAGTTAGTTCCTAAACTAATGTTGAATCTAACCTAAAGTTAGGCTAACCTTAAGGGGATATATGGGATGACATTCTAAGTAGGTTGGTGGCACCAACCTCAAGGTATTTATGAGGATTTAGTGTCATTAAAAACTTACTTGCTAAGCCAAATTTGGTGAATGCATGAAAAGAAGATAAGGGGATGAGTTGGCACCTCTACCAAAGTGATAGTTGCATGGAAATTTAAATTTACTTATAGCCCAACACAAGTTGGTGGTGGCGGGAGAATTGGAAGGACTTTCAGTCTGTTTGACATTCAATGTCTTGATAATGGTGAAAAAACCCACCTAAGAAGAAGGGAAGTTGGAAGAAAGAATGGTTCTAGTTTTGTTTTTGTCATTTGGTTTTGTGAGCTTTAGCTTTGCATGTGGATTTTCTCTTCGAACCCTCAATTTGAATCCTTGCATGTTTGTTTTGCCTTGTATGGTGGTGATAGTGATGAAAGTATCACTGTGAAGCTATAAGAGGAAGGAGAAGAAAGTTATGATGAGTTTGTAGGAATTTTTCATGGGAAGGATTAGTTGTCGAAGCTCTGCTTAAATATTTACAGCGAGAAAGTGAAGGTAGGAGCTCTATCATACATGATAGGCCTATCCATTAAGTCTTCTGCTTCTATTTAAATGCTTCATAAAAATAACTCTGCTCTATTTTGAAACCTTCTAATTTTATGTTATATTTTTTTGGCTTCAATGATGTTTGTTTTGTTTCTCTGGATGCAAATTGGTTCTTCGTTGTTGTATGGAAAACAAAATGTGGAAGTGTTGTTTTGTGGTTGTTATGCTAACTTGTTTGCAATCGAACCTTCTTGTTATTGAAATGGGTCTGCATTTTTTCTCTAATTGATTGAAAACTTATGTAGAGGTTGTAAATGTTTTATTAGTAGCATGGTTTTGTTGAAATCCATAGATTTTAACTTGCATGCTTTTAATAGCGTGTCATTAGAAACTAGCTTAGAAGGATTCCCGGTTTCGCATTATGCCATCATTTTGGGAATGTCATGTGTTCGACATTTTGTAAATTACTCGTTGATGGCGGTAAGAACCACCCTTTGTTCAACTCATTATTTTGATTGTATTTTGTTTAATAGAATATAGTTCGTGTTAAACCGGGTTATGGATATTTTGGGTTTTCTCAATTTGGAATTATTTGTAATATTTTGTTCCTTCTTGAAACTCTCTGCTATCACCATTTAGGTTAGGAGTAAATGAATGCTTAGTTTGAGCTGGAAAGTATAATATCATTTCTTCTTGTTGAGATTTGTATGAATGGAAGTTTTTGTCGATGTAGGTTGAACATGGATTTATGTCGGGGAATGTTTAAGCTCTATTCTATTGCTTTTACTTCTTTCTTTTATCAACCCACTTCAGGATTTTGGTTTCCTTAACATATATTTTGATCTTGGAAGTTCTCTCCAAATATTTGGTGGTTGATGAAATTTTGATTGAAATTAAGTTGTCGAATAAACTATCTACCTTCTTGTTTGATGGTTGTAAGTTCTTTTAGAGACCAATTTTGGTTTAGGTTTGGTTATTCTCCTTTCTTTCATCACTATGTTTTTATAAGAACTGAATCGGTTCATTTGTTATTAATATTGAATCATGTATGGTGATTGTACTTTTGTGGAAGAAGGAAATTTTTTTATACTCGTTGGATGTTTTGTTTTCTATTCTTTGACCTGTTTGTTTATTATCACCCAATTCTGGGCTACGTTGTACCTTAGGTAAGTTCTTGTTCACCTTAAGTGGCCTTCCCCATGATTGATTAAGCACTCGATGTGTGTTACTCTTAGGGAAGTATGTTCTTTATAATTTTATTCGTCTTTACACAGAGTAGTGATAACTCTTCCTCATATGAATCTGAATGGTTGAATAGACGGTAATCTCACTCTTTTGCTTTTTATTCATAAGTTTGGAAACTTGATTATTGGGAATAGTTCTTGTTTTTCTCTAGTTTTAATAACTTATTTATCTTTCACCTTTATGCTTGGTCTTAGATTTTTTTGACCTCAAAGTAATTGGTTCTTAGTTTTGATATTTCCGTGAGAAGGTATTGAGTCTTGTGTAAATTCTGGACTTTAACCATTGTGCCCCTTTTTGGATTTGATATTGGTGGTTAAAACTTATGTGTGGCTTTGAATGGTAGCTCATCCTTCTTTTGGATTATGATTTCTATAAAAGTGCAGTTGTTAGGACTGCAGAGTGTTAGTTATGAATTTTTCTTTGAGTTGAACTTGAAATGAACTCACACAGGTCTTTTAGAGTACTTCTACTATGAGCTATCTTGTTTGTTTCTAATTGATTAAGTCTTCCTTACCTGAAACATTGATACATAATCTTAATCAATCCAATTTAGCCTTTGTGTTGAGCTTGATATATTTATGATTTTCTGATGGAATATAAAAGCTGTTTTTTATGTTTATTCCTTCATGCATTAATTTGGATGTTCTCTTGAAATAGCAAAACAATATACATATTCAGAAGGGTAGATTTGTATATCTAGTATTACTTCTTGAAAAGTTAGATTCGGTTGAATGGAGGATCTTAATTCGGAAATTAAATGATAAGGTAAAGTTAGAATTAACCATGTTGATTAATTAACCCTTACTTAATCCTTATAGATAGAAAATTTATTCTCGGTCTCTTCATGACAAGACTACAAGATTGGAAACTACTAATCAACCTTCATGATTAACCTTGATTTACACTTCATGAAGATACATATGACACCTAGACTCCCTTTTCTATTAATTAACTTTGACATTAGTGATAAAACCATATAAATAATGGCCAATAATCTTCCCCTTTGTCATTGATGGTAACCACCTTCAGAATCATTGATGGAAAAAAATGACAAAAAACTTGCAAGACTCTATTTTTCATGTTTCCAAGCCTACTCTCCCCCTTTGAAATCTATGACAAAGGAAGTATGAAAAATCAACATGAAAAGAAATAATAACAATAATACACAAAGCAGACCTTCTTACGTGACTCTGTAGACACCAAATTTGTGTCTTACGACACCCTGTGCCCCGCATCTCATTTCACAACCTAACCTCACCACCTAAACCTTACACAATTATTTATTAATTACCTTATAATTAATAAATCCACATCTCCAAACCTGCCACCTCATTTCACCACCTCATCATGACCTAGCCCTAACCCTAAATTAACCTAATTAAGACCTATAACTTGGTCTACATCCACACCCATGACTAATTACTCCTCACCCGCACCAAAACCAACCTAATAATGACTTGACCAAGCCCACTGACTAATCCCTTGGGAGAAAAGGAGGAAAGTTGGCTATTTTACTAAAATAGCCCACTTTGACTTAACCGACATCAGTTCTACTCGACCGCTATCGGTTATGTAACCGCCGTCGGTTCCCTGTAAATGACCTCCCCAACCAAAAATAAAGGATGGGAATTCATTTGAAAGATCCAGAATTCACTTGGTAGAGTAGAGACAAGTGAAGGAAAGAGAAGAGTTCTGAGAGAAGGACATCGAGCCCAAGACTACAACCGAGTATCTAGAGCACAGTGACACTCATCCAAGCATTGGGAGAGAATATGGATCACTTTTGATTGTTGGATCATCCCACCTGAGCCTTGCCTTCGTCATCACAGTCCTTGGACCTGTATCTTCATTAGGAACTAGTAGTCCTTCCCAGACAAAAAGGAGTTCTTCGCAATCAATCTGATCTCTCTCTATGGTATGTGCACACCCTCCCAACATTCAACAGGTATTCCTCCTAGCCCTAACCCTTATCTGTTTCTCAAGAGAATGAAAGGATAGAAGCAACTCTATTCTAAGAACGGAAACATTCTGTGTGAAACATTTTGGCACGCCCGGTGGGACCCTTCTCGGGTTTCTTTCTTTCTTGC
Source organism: Taxus wallichiana var. yunnanensis (assembly GCA_018340775.1). NCBI lineage: Eukaryota > Viridiplantae > Streptophyta > Pinopsida > Cupressales > Taxaceae > Taxus > Taxus wallichiana. The sequence continues at coordinate 157,851,895 of CM031234.1, forward strand.
TTGCTTTCATATAGGGAGCACACTTGCTATTTTCTTCTTCTAAATATTCACAAGATATTTTGTTATTTTGGTAAAAGAATTTGTCTTTCTTCCTCATCTTTTCTTTAGTGAAAGTCATCTCCTTTGCTTCATCGAATATCATTTTCGATTTGGGTTTAAAACACGTGCATCACATGTTTGCTTGCTGTTTTTAATTCTAGTGAACGTAGATTAAGTAACAGGTCATACATGTGGGGGTGATATCCACGGTATTGACAAGAAATTAATCTTACTTTCACTGCACAACACATACCAAATCACATCATAATCAACACAACAGCTCAAACATCCCCCTTTTCCACGGTATTCCTCCGCCCGATTGAGGTAACCTTATAAGCCAAAACAAACTTGACATTTCCCTTAGGTATTTTGTTTAGGATTGACATCATCTTGTGTCTAAGGCATAAGCCCACAATAATTAAAACTAATCCTAGGGTTAGTCTCTTGATTTTCTTGTGCATCTTGCTTGTTTTTAGTTCTGTTTCTCTGTCATACACTGTTTCAGTGATCACTTGAACAGATTTTGTGGGTATACTAAGCATTGTTAATCCCAAACCAGCAGACTTCTTACATCTTCTCTTTGCTTTCTGATGGTGACTGGCACCGGTCCTATTCTATCGACATCAATTAAGCGACCAACGCTTGCATTTCTGATCACCGAAGCATCGGTTGTTCGGCCGATATTGGTTCTTGTTTTTTCACAATTCGAGAAACCAAAGCAACCTACCAATTCTAACATTTTGTTGTTGTTTCTGTTCCTAATAGATTGAATCCTTGCTGTGTACTCTTGTCCATGGTTGTTATCACTCGAAAAAAAAGCCATGGCCATGGTTTCACATGCCTATTACGTGTCTTTGCTGAATCACCCCCTTCACATCCTATGGGGAATCCTATGGACACCAGTGATGTTCCCAAGATCCCTATAGGAGATAAGGACTTTGCCAAATTTTTGGATGCTAATCCTAGTGTCGTACAGTACTATTTGTCCCATACCCCTGACCGTACGCCTGACGGTCAACTTCTCGTTGGTATGCCTATTAGTATAGCTGCTCACTTAGCTCCTTCCCCACCTAATAACTCCACCTTACCTTCTTCATCCTTAGCCCCATCTCCCAACTCAGTGGCTTTGGGGGTTCATACAACATAGATTGGCTTTCCTTTGGTTAATCTGGGGCCCCACATATCATTACCGCTGACTGCTCCTACCTCGTCTCTCTCGCAGACTACCCCTTTCATAACTTGCTCTCTGCCACCTATCCACACGAGCTTTCCTTCTCAAGCTCTACCCACCTTTTCATTTCCACACACTTATCCGATGGATTCAACATCTTATATAGGACATCCCTATTCGGTCGCCTCAACATATTTGTCATCAATACCTTATCAACATTTAACCCCACCATTATCTAGTAGTGGCTCTTGGCCCAATCCGCCTCCGTTTACAACAACCGCACCATCATCTTACCCAACCACTGATTTAATCAAACAAATGATGGACAAGATGCAAAATCTAGAGGCTTATGTTTCAGGAAGCCGTAGCATCCTGACATACGAGTAAGTTTTTTGGGAGCCTATTCATCCTTATGTCCCCCTTCATTCATATCCTCCTCAATGGGAATTACCAAAATTTGTTCGTTTTAATAGTAAGGAGGATCCTCAACAACACGTACGATCATTTAGACATGCCTGCTATCTGATTACTCATGATGATGCCTAACTACTCCGCACCTTTCCCATGTCCTTATTAGGACCTGCCTTGGAGTGGTATAGTGCTTTAACCCAGCACTCAATCTTCTCTTTTAATCAATTAGCCCAATCTTTCTTAGATCATTTCTCCATTGATATTGCCAAGAAAGTATCCATCACCGACCTCTATGCCATCCGACAATTTGAAGATGAATCTATCGCAGATTTTGTTAGACGATGGCGGGGCCTCATCAACCAACTCACTTATGCCTTACCTCAGGCTGAACTCATCGAACTCTTTACACGGGCCTACGCTAAGCACATTTCTCCCACCCTCCAAATTCAAACTTTCCGCACCTTTGATGAGGCCTTTACTATGGCTTGGAAACTAGAGATTCGAGCCTTAGAGGAAGAGAAATTGTGGTTGCGCAACAAAAACCCTAATTTATGAACCCAAGACTCCACCAAAAATCCAACACCACCAATTCTCACGCATCGACTACTTCGAAATCAAAAGGAGCTATACACGTAGTAATGGTCAAATCCCAAGCACCATCTAGTACCCCGCCAAAAACCACCTATAAGTATAAAGCCGAGCACATCAATTACACTCCCTTGGGAGAAACTTATGGTGTGATCTTAGAAAAATTGCTCAAATAAGGAGCTTTCACCTTGCCTCCTATTAAACCTCACTCCAGGTTTGATTCCACCCATGCTATACCTTCTTGGTACAAAGAAAATGACTTCTGTAACTTCCACCACGTGAAGGGACACAGTCACAAAAACTGCAAGATGTTGAAAAACATAGTGCAGGAAATGGTTGATGTAGGGGATATAACCCTCGATAATCCTAATGCCCCTGCTAACCAAAATTTGAAAATCTTCAACAAACCATTCCCAAACCACTCATCTAATAGTAACATAAACCAAGATATCTTAGCCGAGGAGAGTGTTCATGAAATCCATGCAGTTTTCAACTCCCAACCAAAAGCTTCTATCGAGGAAATTCTGAATCAAGCCTCTTCACTAACGCAGGGAGAACCCCCTTCACCACCATCAAGACAAAACGATAATCTTGCCATTCCTTTACCCATAAAGGAATTAACCACCCAGAGTTCTCTTCTCACGAATGAGTCTTCTTACACCACATCCCTGCAAGATTGTGAGCGGATGTTATCTAACTTATCTATTTCCCAAACATCTCCTTCTGTCACTCTTGCTGTAAAAGAAGAAGGCTCGCCACTATCTCTATCATCCTTAGAAGAGAAACCTCTCAAACCGACATCACCAAACTCCTTAATCATGACAGATCCCCTCAAACATGCTCTCCTACCTATTAGTTCTTCATCACCTAAATCTTTTCAGCGACTGGTTGACCTCTTAACACCCATTGATACAGTGACTCATTTACCCCCTGTATCACACCCATAGTGGACCGGAATCACAACCCACCTCTCTTCCATATCAAATTTCCTATTCACACGTGAAGATTGTCATCCCTCAGAAGATAGACGAGTCCTATGGGAGCGTTTGAGTACACCATGCTCTACTCAAATGCAGATGACCAATCCAGACACCTCTACCATATACCCGAGGTGTTTACAAAAGCTCAAAATGCCTATGTCCTCATCTTCACCCCCTCATCTCTACCAAATACCTCATCCACCTCTATTAACCTAACCAAACCTTCCCCTATGCTTGGGACGTCACCAATACCCAGCCTGACACACCCACCTAAACGGTTAGATTTATCTAAAAATAAAGCCGTCAATCCACCTAGGAGACAGACCCAATCTCCTCAACTCCAATCTATGCCTCTGTCACAACTAAAACCATCACCATCACACCTACCTTCTATATTGGGACCTCACCCCTCCACCTTGCCTCAATACATCATACCTCCTACGTTTTCTTTAAAACGACCTGCACCTTCTGCACCCATACAGAGATCCATGGGTGTATCAACATCGTCACCCCAAATAGCCGGTCCACCTACCAACCCTAAAAAAACTCAATCATCAAAGGATTTGTTTACTATAGCTCCTCTTTCCCCATGGTTGTTTCCTGCCACCACGTCATCTATGAATTCATCATCTAACCAACTAAACATGACTACGTACCCAAAGAAGCAACGCTTAGATTCTGACCAATCATCAAAACTCCTTGTCTAAACCACCACCCATACAAACCAACCATACCCAACCATTACCAAAACCCACCCAATCAATAGCCTCATCTTCCTCTGAATTTGACCTGCTCAAAGGATCTTACGCCAAGATTCTTGATATGTTGGTGGAGAATGCAACCATTTCCCTACCCCCACTTAGACCCTATGATCCATCTAAACCTCGACCTATAGATTATGATGAGTCTAAAATCTACGTGTACCACCACACACCAGGACATGATTTAGAGGGATGCAAAGCTTTGAAAGCCATCCTTCATCAGTCACCTCTCTCGGATAGAAAGGTTAAGAAAGACAACTTACGAAGGGAAAAACCTTTAGCTTCAATCCCCTCTCCTATACCACCTGTCCCCGCCTCACCAAAATCTATCATTATTGCAACCCCACCTCTCGAAGACAATGACTTATCCCTACCATCTTCCTCCTCTCGTGTTCACGAGATCAACATGATTAGTATTGCTACTCGAGGGTAGAAAAACAATGGGAAAGCTAAAGAAAGCACACTGTGGCCTCTCTTCCTCCGTCCGCCATCCCGATCACACCACCACCTAAAGTGGTTATTCATGGACCTACCTACCCCATCTCTGATGGAGTTGCCCACCGTACCATGATCAAACAACTTCACCAATCACCTATAAAAATGACACTGTATGATCTCATTCAAACCTCTGAATCTCATCGACAAGCTCTCATTGAAATCCTTCAAGGGATAGAGGTCCTACCTAACAAAACCTTGCCCATTGCCTCCATCTTAACACCCAACCACATTGCTTCTCTCACCAAACAATCTACCACTGTCTTCCCCATACAACAAGCCGTTCTTTGTCGGTTTTTCAAGACGAAATTGTCGACTTTGGTGCAGAAGATCCTGACCCCGCTCTTTTCATCTCGGCTTACGTCTGGGACATCCGCGTACGTCGTGTTATGATCGACGGGGGTGCTAGCTTAAACATCATCTCTTCCAAATCCTTCCAACAAATGAATATTCCTTCTAGTTGCATGTGTGCCAACCCCACCATGTTGTGTTCATTCAATGATGCTATTACTTCTACCTTAGGCACCGTGATCCTTAACATTCATGTAGGGCCACGTACTTTACCTGAACTCTTCTATGTCCTTGAGGAGAATTCAATAAAACATGTTGTTAGGCCACTCTTGGATCTGGGCTATGGGATGATTTCCCTCCACCTTACATAGATGCATAAAATTTGAGTATGAGGGGAAGTCCTACACCGTAAAAGCTGACGTTCCCCCTTCAAAACCTGCAATATGTTATATCACCCTAATGATGTGCTTGTACCAGTCAAGGCACCCATTCATCTAACCCAACCATCTACTTCGACCACACCTCCACCATCCACCTTAGCCGCACCTACACCTTCAACCAATGAAACCACCACCGCAAATACCACTTCCTTCCCCGCGAACAACATCCCAACCTCAGATCCTTTGGTAGATGTTTTTCAACGCCTTACGCTGGGGGAGTATCGCCTATATAATGTTAGCACTTTCCATACCCCACAGGAGTATGGACAATTACATGCGCATCCTACCTACGACCATCATGTGGGGGAAGTAATCCCCTACAGACCACCTAATTGCCACACCAACCTAACGTATGGGGGTGTCGATACATCCTCTATCACCCCTGAACCTCCCCTTGGTGTGGTTCCCTTCCAATCTAATTTTCAATATCTAACTAATCGTCATTTTTCCCTCACCTTCCTGACACGTTGTGCTTGGAAGGGCTTCGGTTTTGGTCTTTATGAACAAGGCCGACATACGATCATTCCCGTGACTACACGCAAACACAAAGATTGTCGTGGTCTTGGATTCTCTGAACCACCTACACCGATGACACTGCATAGCCATTGTATCCAGGAAGATGACAAAGTCACCCCTTCCGAACCATCATCACCCATTTTTCCATCGTCACCCACAGAGTCGATAGACCCTGAATCTATCCCTCCTAACTTTTTTTTTTCATAAACGCTATCTTCCTGGGTCCTCTCACTTATCAACGTGATAATGAAGACCCATCTTCTCTTCCCCTTCTGTATCCAGACATGATTGAAGAAGACTCACCTTCAATTAATGTTGTTGAGTGCCAGGATGACGACTCCATCCTCACTTATCTTGGTGCGGATGACTCTTATATTCAATGTGCCTTACCATCTGAAACTCAAACCATGTTGAATGAGTCAACTATAGAAATCAACATCCACACAGAGGATGATCCTCACATTGTGAAGATCAGACAATCTCTTAATGCATCAGAACAAACTGCCTTCACTACCTTCCTCCGTGCCCGCAACCAAGCTTTTGCTTGGTCCTACTGCTGACATGCCAGAATCGATCCTGACATTGCTGTCCATAACATTACCTTGAAACCTGACTCCAAACCAGTTAAACAAAAACTAAGAAAAATGCATCCATGCATTGCCCTCTTGGTCAAAGAAGAGCTTCAACGACTCCTTTCTGTTTCCTTCATCTTACCTATTGATTATCCTCAATGGATTTCTAACATCGTACCTATTACTAAAGCAACAGGGGGACTTTGGATATGTACGGATTTCCAGGACCTTAACCTCACTTTCCCAAAGGATGACTTCCCCCTACCAAGTATTGATCAACTCCCCTACCAAGTATTGATCAACTTGTTGATCTCACTGCGGGCCATGAGATGCGTTCTCTCATGGATGGCTTCTTGGGATATAATCAAATTTTGGTAGCCCCGACCGATCAACATAAAACCACCTTCATAACTCCTTGGGGAACCTTCTACTATCATGTCATGATGTTTGGCCTTAATAATCTTTGGTGCGACCTATCAGCGGGCTATGACTTATATTTTTCATGACATTATGTACACTATCCTTGAGGATTATGTTGATGATCTTCTTGGCAAATCTAAACATCACAGTGAATATCTCGATGTTTTAACCATTATTTTCAATCACCTGTTACAATACTGTGTTCGTCTTCAACCAAAGAAATGTGTCTTTGGTGTCCTTTCGGGAAAACTCCTTGGTTTTATTATCTCTTTACGTGGCATCGAGGTCGATCCAGCTAAAGTCAAAGCTATCCTAGAAATGCCCCCACCCACTAACCTCAAACAATTACGTAGTTTGTAGGGCAAACTCCAATCTATCCGGCGTTTCATCTCACAACTCTTGGATTGATGTCAACCTTTCCATCATCTCCTTAAAAAGGACATTGTCTTTCAATGGAGCGAAGAGTGCCACCAAGCCTTTGAGGCTCTTAAAGCCTATCTCTTATAGCCACCCGTGCTTATCCCACCTCAGGACGATCGCCCTTTCTACCTTTACCTTTCCACCACCGACCATGTTGTAGGATCCATGCTTGCACATCATGACTCCGAGCATCGAGAACAAGCCATTTATTACATAAGTCGTACTCTTGTGGATTACGAGACTAGGTATACACATGTAGAAAAGTTGTGCCTAGCCCTATCATTCGTGGCCACCAAACTCGACACTACCTCCTGAATCACAAAACTTTTGTCATCACCAAAATGGACCCCATCCATTATATGTACACCAAACCTCATCTAAACCAACACATCGCCCAATGGCTTATGCTCCTCGCCAACCTCGACCTTGAGTTTGTACACCAGAAATCAGTCAAAGGACAAACTATCACAGACCAACTCGCGGAAGCCCCTTTACCTGGGGAACAATTTACCTATTTTAATTTTCCTAACAAACTCATCGCCACTCTTTCACTCAGTGAGGAGTCATATCCAATGACCCTCTTCTTCGATGGATCTAAATGCTAGCATGGCAGAGGGGCTGGCATTGTTCTCATTCCTCTGGACGCTGAACCTATGTCTCTTTCATTCCGGCTCAATTTCCCCTGCACTAATAATACAGCGGAATACGAGGCCCTTGTTTTGGGTCTCCAGGTTGCGTTACACTTAGGTGTAAAATCTATTAACATTTTCAGCAACTCTTAATTGGTAGTCAATCAAGTTACGGGCATCTACTAATGTAAAAATGAGGAACCTCAAAAGTACAAACATTACGTGGACTCACTTTTGACCTTATTTACTCATTATTCTATCCAAACCATTCCCCACTCAACTAATAAATTTGTGGATACTATGGCTTGCTTGGCCTCACAAATTCCTACCTCACCAACTGACTCTGACATATTTGTCTTGGTCCAACAACTCTTTGCCCCATCTTACTCAGTCCCAGATGTTTGTATGGTAAATAATGTATTTGCTAATTTGTAGGATACTTGGTATCACCAATTTCACAACTACCTTACAACCTCTGTTCTCCCACCTGACCTTACTAGTAATGGAAAACGTGCTTTTCTTAAAAGTGTTTCTCGTTATGTCGTCATGGGGGGACTCCTCTATAAACATGGCTTTGATGGCATCCTCCTTCAATGTCTAACCGGTGTGGAGGTCACCTATACCATCCAACAAGTCCATGAAGGCATTTGTGGTGGACATTTTAGTGGCCTTGCCGTGGCCAAACGGATCCTTCACCTAGGCTATTATTGGCCTACTCTTAATAATGACTGCTACGAATATGTTAAGCGTTGTAATATGTGTCAACAACATGCCAACCTTCAACATACTCCTAGCCATCCGCTACAGGTCGCACGAGATCTTTGGCCTTTCTCACAATGGGCTTTAGACCTTATTGGTGAGATTCACTTGCCCTCTTCGCAACGCGTCCTTTGTTTGATAATCACAAAGAACCGAATATTACACTAAATGGGTGGAGGCCATTCCACTCATTTCAACCAAAAATAAAAGATTGTAGAATTCATTAACCATCACATTATTTGTCGTTTTGGTGTTCCTCATCACCGATAATGAGATAATGGAAAATATTTCAAAAATAAGTTGTTCAAGACCTTTGTGACAACTTTGGTATCAAACTTAGTTTCTCATGACCTTACTATCCACAATAAAATGGTCAAGCCAAATATTCTAACAAAACCCTAACTAAAATTCTCATGAAAGTCGTTAATGATTCTACGGAAGCAATTGGCCTAATCACATCCCCTTTGCCCTTTGGGCTTATCATACCGATATTCGTACCTCCACTAATGCCACACCATTTTCTTTGGTATATGGTACCGAGGCTGTCTTGCCTCTCAAAATACAAATACGCTCCTAATAATATCTCTCGGGATATTCTCACCAATGATGATTTCCGCCAAGAGCGAATAGCCCAATTGGAGCTTCTTGACGAGCGTCGTCTTACAACTCTTGACCACCTTCAAATCTATCAAAATCGCATCAAGCGTGCTTATGATAAGAGACTTCATGAGCATTCCTTTAAGGTTGGTGATCTTGTCCTCAAATAGAATCAACATGTAACCAAACTAGAGAAGAGAAAACATGGAAAATTTGCTCCAAATTGGATTGGGCCTTATATTATCACTCACACTTATGGATCAGGCACTTATCGTTTAGCTTCGCTTAATGGTAAGCCTGAGCCTGAACCCCTTAATGCCTTGCATCTCTGACCATTCTACTATTGAATTTAGTGTTATATCACTTTTTATCTACCTTGCGCTCGTCCCTTGAGCTCATTTACCACCTCATACACTTTGTTTCATGCATCTCAAAATAGAATCAAGCTCACGTGGTTTGGTCATCACCTCCTCTTAAAGATGCCTCCCCTTTTTAGTCTGGTCCATGACTTAAAAGTATCAAAATAACACGTTCTCAATTATACAATTATGGGATATTCTTGAGTCAAACTTCCTACAAAACTAGATGCTTCATGCCAAACGGACATCTAGACCTCAAAGTTATACATAGACTGCTCCCTTGAAGGACAGCTATGTGCAAAGCCACATCTGCTATTATAAGTAGACTGCTCCCCGAAGGACAGCTATACACAAAAGCCGCATCTGCTACTATAAATAGACTGCTCCCTTGAAGGACAACTATACAAAGTCAGCCTTTATCAGAAGCTTCTCGCATTGATCAGCTTTGTGAAGAGCTCAAGAACAACAAAATGCATATCCCATATGGACTTCCTGCATCGATCAGTCTATATCCAGAAAAATAAAAGCAGTATTCAAAATCACTTTTGAGTCATGGACTTGTCTATTTTGGTTTGGTTCTCTTTCGTCAGAATAATCACTTTATAACAAGTTCTCTGCACCCTAGCTATACCATCCACCTCATCTCACCATTCTTCAAAACCACAAAACTCAAGGGACGTGACGTATATCCAATATATTGTGATTATACAACTCTTTTCACCTATCGAATTCTCACCTATGCAAGGTACCTAGGGATTCAAGTTCATCCTCCGATAATACGTGGTTTGTTTAGCTCTTTCCAACTATGGGACACTTTTCCCTCTTTTACCCGAATCTAGGATTATGTGTTGACCTTAATCAGGACATGGTTCCCTAATACTTGGGTAAGCTAACCTTTGCTTCACCTATACCTACACTAATACCGCCAATACCTTACCAACACCAACAACATTACCCTACCAATATCAATATTTTTACCAACCAACAAATTACCTAACCACAACCAAATTACCTGAATTCACCTCTCCCCTGGTCCTGAGGAGAACTACATCGATCGAGGCCCCTCCTTGCTTTGAGCAATGGGCTATGTAGGCAGCACTTAGGAGACATGGGGTCTCCCAAGGTTAGCTCGACCATCCCCTACCATAACCTATCATGTGTTGTAAATATAAATATTTTTGTGTATTTCTATTTGATAACATTCATCTTTATCCTTTTTCAAAACAAACATTCAAAACACAACCATTCTTATTATTATCATAACTCAAATCAACATACATATTCAATTTTATTTAGATGTTAAACAAATACATCTTCTCTATCATCGGCGCAGAAGTCGGCATCCTTATTTATTCTTCTACCCCTATGAAATTCACTTAGACCCTTGCGCCTCATCCCGAACTAGGTGATGATCATGATCGTCGACGCCACTCGCCTGGCCTCTCCATCCTCAAAGGTGCCACTGCCCTTGGTTCCTCCCACTGATCTGCCAATCTCTCCTGTAACATATGAATACGCCCTCTCGCATGGATGAATCTCACCTCAAGTCTCTCCACTCGTGACTCCGCATGACCACTAACAATCTCGTTGTCTCATTCACCCATGTTTGAAGCTGGTGAACTAAACCCTACAGGTGATCTCTCTCCGTTGTAATCACAATTATGTCAGGATGATCGGCCCTCTCACGTGAACCTCACAGCTCTGTTACCCACCATAATCTATAAGCCTTTGTCTCTCTTGCATCCATTACCCTGTGATAGGCTGTTATCTCTTCTGGTCCTTCTAGAGGCGTTGGCCAGGGAGGCGAGAATGATGCCTCGGCATCGATCCTCATGTATGGTCTATAAGCCATGGGTATATCCTGAACAAATCTAAATTGTCACCGCACGCGATCTAGAGGAATCCTCTCGTACTCACCTGGCCTGTGCCCCACGATCCACCTTAATCACTCTACACCCCTCAAATCCTTAGCTATGTTCTCTGTCACCATATAGTTCCTGTAAGGCCTCCAACGGATATCCGTAATCGTCACCATCTCCCACACCTGCCTATAATACTCGACGTCATCTGTCACGGCCTGGGATCTTGCCTCTTGCTCTGTTTGGACCCATCGCTGAATCCCAACCTCTGCCTCTTGATCGCTGGGGTCTACCAATCACTCACTCCTCCACTCAACTAGTGCCAACTCAGCCCACAAACTCAACAAAATCACTTCACACCTCAGACAAGACAAAATTAGGTGCTCAAATTCACAAAGTGACAATGACATGCCGTATTTTTCTTTTTATAGGTTTTGACCTATAACCGATACCGGTTATTTCGTGCCCTAGAATACCGGTATCGGTCTTGTAACCGATATCGGTCACACATAACCGATATCGGTTACCTACTTCCTTCACCTAACTCCCACCTTTATCCAGCAATCTCCACTTTTTCCCGCATCACCTACCCCCGGCTTTGCTGACTAGCCTTATTTTGACTTCAATCGGCCCGACCCAAGCCCGCAACCAACCAATCCGGCCGACCCACGGCCGCAACCAACCAATCCAGCTTGACCCACGGCCGCAACCAACCAATCTAGCTAGACCTACGAGCCACAACCAACCAACCAGGCCTAACCCAAGCTTGCAACCAACCAATCCGGCCCGACCTAAGGCCGCACCCAACCAATCAAAGGCTAGACCCCACCCCACAACTAATCAATCGTCCCAACCCAGGTGCACCCAACCAATCAAGCCCAACCAAGGCTGCACCCAACCAATCAAGCCCAACCCAAGGCCCTTACCAATCAATTGGCCCGACCCAAGGCTGCACCAATTAAGTACCTTGACCAAGACCCGTAAATTACAATTTTATCCACCCATCATGTAGCCTTTTGTTCAATCGAGCTCACATATTCATGTTTTAGCATGATTAGGATACTTGACTTGATCAGTCGACTAACTTTGCCTAGACCGAGACCGTGACATTTATCTCAACCAAACCAACCATTTGGTACTACCGAACATACCTAAACGTTCTTGTACCTTACCCGTTATATCCCCTGGAGCTACTTCCTATGCCTTGGATACCAGGATTATATCAACCTTGTTTGGATAAACTATCGACCTTTGCCTATGTATTGCTTGTTTGCTCTTCAAAACATGTACCCTGATTGCACTACTACATTTCAACGTGTGTCTGCTTCCTTGAACTTACCCCACCCATCTTACCATCATCTCATCATCATTCACCCTTTATCAACCCTATCCCTGATTTCATGTCGCCTCAATCTGTGATAGATTTGAGGGGGATTACCTATACCCTTAACGGGACTAACCACTTCTTATTATTGTCAGTGCAGCTTTACAAGACAAGTTACATGACAACAAGGGCTAATGTAGACACCAAATTTCTGTCTTACGACACCCACTGTGCCCCGCATCTCATTTCGTAACCTAACCTCACCACCTAAACCTTACAAAATTATTTATTAATTACCTTATAAGTAATAAATCCACATCTCCAAACCCGCCACCTCATTTCACCACCTCATCATGACCTAGCCCTAACCCTAAATTAACCTAATTAAGACCTATAACTTGGTCTACATCCACACCCATGACTAATTACTCCTCACCCGCACCAAAACCAACCTAATAATGACTTGACCAAGCCCACAACTAATCCCTTGGGAGAAAAGGAGGGAAAGTTGGCTATTTTACTAAAAATAGCCCACTTTGACTCTTAACCGACATCGGTTCTACTCCGCCGCGTCGATTACGTAACCACCATCGGTTTCTGTAAATGACCTCACCTAACCAAAAAGAAAGGATGGGAATTCATTTGAAAGATCCGGAATTCACTTGGCAGAGCAGAGACAAGTGAAGGAAAGAGAAGAGTTTGCAGAGAAGGACATCGAGCCCAAGACTGCAAATGAGTAACTAGAGCACAATGACACTCATCCAAGCATTGGGAGAGAAGATGGCTCACTTTTGATTGTCGAGATCATCCCACTTGAGCCTTGCCTTCGTCATCACAATCCTTGGACCTGTATCTTCATCAGGAACTAGTAGTCCTTCCTAGACAAAAAGGAGTTCTTCGCAATCGATCTGATCTCTCTCTACGGTATGCGCACACCCTCCCAACATTCTACAGGTATTCCTCCTAGCCCTAACCCTTATCTGTTTCTCAAGAGAATGAAAGGATAGAAGCAACTCTATTCTAAGAATGGAAACATTATGTGCAAAACAGACTCTTTGGACTACATCCTCACTTTTCGGGCATAAAAATTTCACATGATCTATGAACCCGATATGTACATGCAGACACAACTCCCCCGAGATAGTCCTCATCATCATTATGAATTCACTCCTACTTAAATCATAACACCTTAGACCATTCTACCCATTCATGCAACAAAATAATATTGTAGACCTTTAGGATCTCAAAACTTTTCAAGTTTACAAAACCAAAAACTACTCCTTATAAAGAACCAAGACCTTATTCATGGGAAAAAATAAGTTTCCCAAACATCAGTAGCTCCCCCTAAGATCATTATATCAATGTCAATTTTTCAAAATAAATCTTAGCAAACAATTAAACCTTACTCTTCTAAGCACTACTCAAAATAAAGAAAAAACATACTTCACCCGACTAATGCGTACTTGTACCATATTGATCATTCAATGTCACCATTTAAAACTTCATGCTTCTTGGTTACATACCTTATAAGAGAAAATTTCATGATCCATAGACCTTGAGTCACATACCTATGTTTTGAAAAATACTTCCCTTATTTACATATATTTCATAGGATCATGATGTTAATAAATAGATATCTACCACAAAGATGCATACCCTACAAGTTCAAGACATACCTTATTACAAAGCCATCAAGAAGTCAAATATTCATATGTTGCCTTGAAATTATGTTTACTTGTACTTGGGGAGATGTCACATTATTCAAAATCTGATAAGCCTTAATGCATTCTTCTTATCTTCATGAGAGTAGTTTGTCTCATATGGGATCATCAAGACAACCAAACTCCCCTTGGGCTAATAAAATTTTCTAGGACGGTATGGATAACAATGGATTATCTAAAAATTACTTAGCTAACCTTTCAATGATTCACATGATTCTTCAATCATACCATGATTGGCCATTTCCAAATCCATATGTATACATATAATTCATGTCTTCAAGATCATCTTCACATGTCACAAGATAAAGAATAAAACCTAATCAATAGATCATATCTTGAAGCTTATAGTACTCATGATTATACCATATTGGAGAAACTTTTGATAAGAATAATAATGAAAACAAAGAATTTTCTCAGCTGATGGTGCTTCAAGATTTACCTTAAACTCTTGTTGGATCAATCAAACTTTTATTTTTATCTTCAATGTCTTTTTCACTATACCATGTCCCGTAGACTAAAAACTATCCTAATGGCATTTTTTTTTCTTCATCATATTTGATCTAGCTTGAATAGCCCAAATTGTAGGTTCTTAAGGTAGATACTAACCAAAATAGGTCATTCACTACTACTACAGGCTCAATCATACAAGAGAATGACTTCACAAGCATACCTCGATCAATGCTTCTTATGGATGATCCTTCAATTAAAGCATCCATTAACTGTCTTTTACCTTGGAAAAATTTGTAACATCTGTGACAACATGCATTGAAAATTACTTTCACAAACCTTATGCCTTAGACATATGATTTCAATTTCTTACCTCCCTCCGAGGCAAATTCCACTAACTATAGGTTTTTTTCACAACCTTAAAACTATCTTGAAAATCATCACACAACAATATACGACTCTTGAAGAAACCCAATAACATAGAAACATAATTTCTTGAAGTACCTTGCTCATCAAAACTTTTTTAGTCTAGTATCAAGCTCCCCTCTCGAGTTTTGAGCACACTAATATGAGCACATCATGCCTTTCAACCTATCAAAATGATTGGAGAAACCTTTAAATTCCTTCTTAGAGAATATAACAACATCTTGGTACATCTTACATGGAAATCATCTATAAATGAGAAATATCGGACCTTAACAAAAATCCTTACCTTACTCTTCCCTTACACACTTACTAGGACTCATAGAGCATTATTTCAAGGATAACCAACATAAATTTTTATACTCACAACCATATTAACATATTCAAACTGATTAATGCTTTCTTTACTCTTCTTGAAAAGTGCAATTGTGAACGCGTGAACCTTTATTACTATATGACTTAACTCATAGATCTGTAAAATATATATTACTATCCTTTAAGATCTAATCCAACTCCCTTCAAGGAATAAAAATATCATAACAATATGTTTTTATCTTATACCAAAGCTAACAATACCTTAAGACCACACTTTGACTTTTAGAACATATCAAACACAAATTTCACATCCTCAATATTGTACCTCTCTTAGAAACCGACCTCCAAACCACGATGACTACAAGATAACAAATCCAAAAACATTTCATATTTGTAAATAATTATCAAGAACACTTAGGACTACTTAATGCTAGATCATATTGCATTTTATTATGCATGAAAAACTATCTATCTACTTGTTGGATCATTGCATGAACTACATACTTTATAAATAGATTCTCTTATAGGCATTTAAATTTTTTTGTTGAGATCATCAATACTTCCACAACATCCTTATTCATGCCCTGAAATTTCCTTGAAAGACTTATTGAAATATTTTACTAAGAAAAATTTCAAAATTAGAGGAAACATACCTTCAACTAATCACAACAGATCCTTTGTCATGAACATGTCTTTAAGGCTCTTGATTTCAACCTTTACTATCTTGACCAAGACTCTATAATATATTACAACAAAATATTGGGGCTTCATACAAATAGTAACAAAATATTTAGGTTCAATTTATTCTTGACGCACCCATAACTTGTAAACTCCTTATCTTCATGATAGTGACACACTTTCTTAAGTTCAAACATATCCTATTTAGGACCTTTGCAAGCTTCATGACTACATAAAAAAACATGATTGTGCCTTGGCAACAAAAACTTGTCGATGCCAATCCAACTTGACATATTTTCATCATAGTGATACCTTCATGTACTATACCTCACAATCCAAATCATTTACTATACCTATTGACCACTTTTGCAAAGCACACCTATGCTTCTCCAACTAGTAAATGTCTTGGGAAGCCTAGTGAAGATATTCTTAGCTTCTTATGGCACTAAAATAGGATGAAATCATCAAATAAACCCAAAGAATCTACCTCTTCCTTCCTTCTTGACCTCTTAGATGACCTTTTACGCATGATAACATCATTATTCTCTTTTAAGGAATGAAAACATGTCAAACATTCATGATACTTCTCATTTCTCGACTTTTTATCAATCGAGCTAATAATTCTCCTTTGTTGAAAGATGGGATCTGAGTTATGCACCACGTGATCTTGTTTTTTTCTTTCTTCATAGCTATGATGGGATTAGGGTCTTTTTCTTATCCTCATGCTTAAGATTGTCCTTATTATCCACATAATCAAACATAACTATATTAGAATCACTCTTAGGAATGATATTTCTTCCGAAAAATTTCTTATCTTGTTTATTGGGAACTTGAAACATGTTTTTGAACCTTGGATATTAAATTTGATAGCAAAAACTAGCAATATGACCTTGTTTATGAAAATTGTAGCACACAACACCATTCCTATCTCTATATTGAAATGAATTGATATACTGCAACCACAATCAGCTGCTTTATGACCATATTCACAACATGAGTAACACTAACCTTTGAAGGATAGTTGACCATTCCATGAATACTCATTCTATGAGATCCTTTTCTTACAATCTCTAGCTCTATGACCAAAACCATGAAAATTATAGAAATAACCATTGAAAGAAGAACCATACCTTAATGCATTAGGTTGTATTATAGGGTTAGACTTCATTGATTCATTATTCTTGGTCTCCTTCATGCCTACTTGAGAACTTGGACCAACCTTATTGTCTTCACAAACTTCAATGTGTTTTATTTTGAAGCCTAAATAAATCTTGTCACTAGTTTCCCTTTGATTGTTAAACATATCATTTAGAGATTAAGAGATATTTTCAAACCTATCATAGGTATTCAACCTACTTGTACCTTCTCTAACTCTGATTTTAAGGATATCAACTCATCTTCATACTTGCTACAATATTCTTCTTTATCTCTTAGGGTTTCCATCACACTCCTAACTTGAGACTCCAAATCTTTAGTGGCTTGAACATTCTCAACCTCCGTACAAAGACTCTAACTCTTTGTTCATGTAATCCTTTAATAAAATACTCTATAATTTCATACTTCCTTATAGGGAAAATTTTGGTGGTGAATATTCGTTACTTCATGAATATTCCAATTTTTAAAATTTGAAATTGGAAAAATTTTCGGGAAGGAGTAAGCCAAGTTCGCCAAAATTTTATGGGTACAATTTAATTTAAGGGCTTGTTCATCATCCCCGTGAAAGAGAAATTCAAAATATTTACCTCAATATTGTCGACCTATAGCAAATTTAATGCTACCGACCGTTAAAATTAATATATGTTGTCATCCAGTAGCATAAAATATGCTACCGACGGACAACATATATTATGATGTCATCCAGTAGCATATAAAAATCTACCATTCGGTAAAGAATAGATAGAAAATAAAGTATGGGATTTTTTTGCTTACACCATATTTTGGGAGGATAGATTTCTCATTGAGATGATCATTTTAACTGCTAACATAAAAAATTAAAAAAAAATTCCCATACAAAATTAGCGAAATTTGTATTTTTTCACAAAAAATCACTTTTTTATTTTTTTGTTTGTGCCATATTTTGGGAGGATAGATTTCTCATCGAGCCAATCATTTTAACTGTTATTGTCAAAAAAATATTTTTTAAAAATTACATATATTTTTGGCTAACATCATATACTATCAGTCAACATCATAATATATGTTGTCACCTCTAGCATAAAAAATGTTACCGACCAACAACATATTAGTGCGAAAGTTAATTTTCCCATATTCGCCATTACCGCAAAAGTTAATTTTCCCATATTCTCCAATGAGTTTCTATGATTTTGGGGAGGAGGGGGTCTTAAAAATTTCCCTACTTCCTTATTAGAACTACTTCAAATGATTTGCCCATTGTTTTTTTCCCTCAAGGATCTTCTTTAAGATATTAAACTTGTTTCACAAGGATCTTTCTTTGATACCAATTGTTGGAAGCACATAGATTGAGAGAGGGAAGGAGGTGAATAAGTCTTTCATAACTTTTACTTCATTTACCATGTGATAAATTCATCATTCAAATTAACCATTATGTTTCACCACAAATGTAGAGATCAAACAAATAATGGTAAGGTCGAGGAGGAATACCTATTGATAGTCGAAGATCAGTTCTGCGCACGTAGAATGTTGACCAAGATGATTATGAGAGCTTCCCTTTGGCTAGGAGGAATGACTTGTAGGATGTAGGTATAAATTTGGTGGTGGTGATGGTTGTAGCAGAAAATGGTGTCGAATGAATGCAACAAAATCTGGAAGGCACGGTGTTTCTTAGAGAGTGCACTGGAGCTTTGGATGGTTGGTATGGTCTCTAAATGTAGTAAGGGTCTCTAGTGTGTTGTAAAGACACTAGAGAACTCGTGAAAAAGAATGCAAGGTCGCAAAATCTAGATGGAAAGATTGAGAACTTCAATAAAGAGTTAAAAACTATTATTTAACGTAAACCGGTGGTGGTTAGGTGACTCAAGCGTCGGTACGAGGGATAAGCGCACAATCAGGTTAAGGAGAATAGGTCATAGTTATAAAAAATAGCCTGATCCTTATTAAATTTGGTGTGATCATGATTTTGTTCGGGTCACAAGTGAATAATTGTGGTAAATGGAGTTGGAAAATGGTTAGAGGGATAATAGGTCATTAAGATTAGGGTTAGACTAAATCCTAGTTGGTTAGGATAAGTGGGGACTTAGTCTAAAGTAATAAATGGAGTTGGAATGGGTCTAGGGTGAGGTAGAGAGGTGAGGTGGCTTAGCTAAGGTGGTTAGGTGAGGTAGGTAATTAACTTAATTTTGGTAATTAAGTTAATTAAAATTTGTGCAAGTGGGCATGGTGGGGGAATAGTATTGAATTAATTAATCAAGGGGTTTATAGGGTTGTGACCCAAAATTTTGGGTGTCTACATTTGCCCCTTTTTGTCATGTAGCTTGTATTGATAAGTGACATTGACAAAAACATGAGTGGTTGCCCATGTATAGTATGGGTGGAGTGGGTGATCCCCTCAAACTTGAAATTGATGAAGTAATAGGTTGAATCGGTGATGGGTTTGATAAAATAGTAGGTGATAAAAATAAGGTAGGGTACAGCACAATAAATGGTGATTTTGGGTGTAGGTAATAGGTGGGGGCATTCAAACACACACACATGTGTAGAATGCGACAAGGCACTAGGTTGAAGAGCTCACAAACTCTACATCATCAAAGGTCGATAGTTTATCCAAACAAGGTTTTATGTGGTTAGGTATCCATGGTATAGGATACGGTCCTGAAACACAACAAGAGGTGTAAGAATGAGCATTAGGTGGGTTCCAAAGCACCAAAAAAATTGTTGGGGTCAAGATAAACATCATGACATTAGGCAAGGCAAGGTTGGTAGGCTAAACAACATGAGTAACTTCATCGTAAGGTACAATGAGTAAGCGAATTCGAGTGTCAAATGGGTGGGTTCGGGTTGGGTGTATAGGCAAGGCCATGGGTAATGATGAGGTGTAGAAAAAAACATGCCCCTAAGTAAAATTAGGGAGATGGATAGGATGGGAAGGCTACTAGGTGATCCTACTAGGTGATGGTAAGACTATGGCAGAAAGAAAATGGTATCATGCAACAAACATTTGGGAAAATTAGGTTAAATGGATATTATAGGGTGACCGATACTGGTTGAGGGTTAACCGATGTCGGTTAGGGTAATTGATTTTGGTTGCTTAGGGAAAGAGATTGACATGTTGGTGTGAAAATGGGGTTAAAAATAGAAAATCCACATTGAAAAGGTTTCATTTGACATTTCTATATTTGGAAAATGACAAGGAGAGAAGACTTTTAGATTAAAAAAAAACAAGGAGATTTTTGATGGGAGAAAAGGACAAGAATATTTTAGATTGGATAAGTTGGAGAGAGTTGATTAGTTGTGAGAGTGGAGTGATTGGATTGAGTGATAGATGAGGGGTTATTTATTCATGGTAGAGGGAGTAGGAGGACCTCTAGTTTAGAGACCAGACATCCCACCCAAGGATACGGTGCCAAGTAGAGGTAGGATTCGATCTCCATTGGGTTTTTATTTTTATTTTATTTTAAAATTAAAGTAGAAAATAAAGAATTTGGGTTTTTGATTGGAAATTTGGGTAGAAGAGGGTAAAATTGGGTATGGGGAGAGTAAAATGTAGGGTAAGTAGGTGGTAAATTGAATTTAGGTGTAATTTGGGGGGTTTGGGGTAGTAGGTTTTAGGTGTTTTTGTTAATTTTTTGAAAAATGGGAATGTTAGGATTTAGCCCTAGGATTAAACCTAATGAGCAACATCGATCGGGATTGACCAACATCGATGAGCTAGTTAACATCGGTGGGGCTAAATGGGGACCGGTATCGGTTAGGTGATCGATGTCGGTCACTGTTAAAAGTGGCTAAGGTCTAAAAATGGGGGTTGGGATGACAAAATAGAGAAGAGTAGGATGATTGAGTATGTGAGGAGGTAGGTGTAGATGGACTAGGGGTTGGAATGAAAGAATTGGGTGGATTTAGAGTTAATGTAGGAAAAAATGGGTGGGTTTAGGTGAATTTTGGTAAATTAGTGGAGTGAGAAAGAATGAATCAAAATAAGTGTGAATGTTTAGGCAAGGTAGAATATATGGTAGGCAAGTGAATGGGGTAGAAGGTAGTTAGGCTAGTAAAATCGTAGGTGGGGTGTGACTAGGTAGGATAGAATAAATGATCGAAAGGGGTAGTTGATTGATAATGTTTAAATGGTAATGATGTAGGTGCGTCGAAGTTGATTACCATGTAAGATAGGTGTCACCACTTTTGTGTACAATGACAACCTAGTGTGATAAGATGATGAGTGGAGCATATGCAGGATGTTGGGATCAACATTGTGAGGTGATATAGGTGTATCATACGAGATCATAGTTTGATGGTCACTCTCATCGATAGATGGGACTCAATGACCAACACCTTTCATTTACCTACCGGTGAGATGACGATCATGTTGGAGGATGTCTACAAGATTTTAAGGCTGCCAATTGTTGGAGAGCCTCTCTATCATATTTCTTCAGAGGCATCGGTTGAGCCTATAGTGACAGTATTTGGTGAGGTGATGATTGACTTGAGATATCACAATGCTAGCATCAGTTATGGGGATATGTACATTGCACATCCCGAGGAGATGAGATTATGATTTTGATGATATAGCGGTGAGATGTTATGCTCTCCTAATTCATAAGGTGTGGAGATTCCTCGGGCCTTGATGGGTGTATTGGAGGATATGATAGAGGAGTGAGTATGTTTTTCATGGGTGCTAACCTATTTGGTATAATTGTATAGAGAGTTATGGGCATATCAGAGGATTTGGCGATATGGTATTTGTTGCACTTATCTACTGCATTGTTGGGCATATGAGCACATAGTATGTGTGTGCCCACATGGACTTCCATGACAGCATTGACACATGTGGGTGTACAGGGCTGGATATAGGAGGTGGGTTCCAGTAGGGTCACATCCACGAGTGGAGGAGGTGTCACGAGATGTGACATACTATCGACGGATATTAGAGGGATTATTCTACAGATATTGTTTGGCAGCTGTATGTTGATTTCCATTCCTATGGAGGCATAATAGAGGAGTTGGCTGGGTTATAGATGGTTAGGTGGATACAGGGACAGAGGCCTAGATATCATGAGATGATACTGAAAGATCGGGTTAGATGGCGCTTAGTTTAGGCTTCGGTAGGATGTTCCTCCACCATTTCCACAGTACCACAGGGATGATGGTGAGAGACCATTATCTCCACCACATCCAACAAATCATCATAGGAGGAGGAGGAGTGGGTGGCCAATAAGTGGATTGATGATACGATGGTACTATAGATGGATATAGGCACTGGTGGATAGCCTAGCTACAGGAAGACCACCAAGGCCAAGACAACATGATCTAGCCATAGTTACAGTGATAGTGACAGAGGGACTAGTTACTTAAAGGCTCATTTGGTAGCTATATAGGAACATGTGCGGATAGGGGGGATGGGGAAAAGTGAGAGGGACTAGGGTAGCTGACATAGTTATTACCTTATAGAACAAGTTTCCACCTTACAAGGGCATCGACAAGAGATGGGGAACAAGTTTCCAGTTTATGCAGCATAAGTGGGACAAGGTTATAGGCATAGGTAGCTACGTTGCAGGATCAGTTGTCACGGGGAAGGGTCATGCATTACGATGCAACAAGACATGTCCCATGTTATTATTAGGATAGGGTCTACATGTTGGATTAGAGTGATGGCCCTCCTCATGGTTATATACATGGTCAGTTATAGAGATGTTGTGTCGAGGGTTGGTATTATAGGATTGATTGATGGAGAGTGGTATCCCCTATGTGACCTATGGATAGTATATATCGCAGAAAGCTGTTGCTAGTATAGGAGGACGAGCTCACATACTCATAGTTTCTAAAGCAGCTCAGAGAGTCATCAGTCTCATAGACAGGGTCAAAGAGAGGTGATGAGTTCACGAAGAGAAAGACCAGGTGAGGGAACTCGGAGAGAACATCGAGAGGTGTTGACCCTTATTAGATATGGATGATATGTATTTTTAATTTTTGATATATATACCAGCCTGTGTGCCAAAGATGTGAGATGTATATGAGATTTTGAGAGACTTGTATTCATATATGTATATTCAGTGTATTGATATACAAACATTTCAATGTATAGATGGATTTTGATATTTATAGATGATACACTTGGTTTATTTCCATTATATTTTTATTATGGAAATTATATGTAGGCATGATTTGGATGATGTATGTTTATTTCCATTACATTGGTGTTATGAAAACTAGATGTAGGTATGGTTTGGTTATGAGATTGAATGTTTTAATTTCCATTGTTTTGATGTTATGGAAACTAGATTATTTGGAATGGTTGAGTCGATGTTATCATGATGTGAGTTTATTCCCATTATATTAATGTCATGGAAATTATATGAGTGATAATGAGATAATGTTATTTTTATTTCCAAGTTATTGTTCTTATGGAAACTTAGGTATTTAGGCATGGTTGAAGTTTGATGAATTTCCAATTTATTGATGTCATGGAAATTAGATGTAGGCATGATCGAGTTTTTTTTTTTTTTTAGTTTCCAATTTGGTGACATTATGGAAATTAAATGATGATGTATATGTGTGATGTATGGTTTTGTTTATGAGTCAATTTCCAAGGTATTGTTTTGATGGAAACTAAATGAATTAAGTTTTTGTTTGATGTGGAAAAATGGGTGAGAGAAAAGGGTGGAAAATGAGGAAAGGGAAAGAGTGGTCGAGCTAACCTCCAAGGGCCCCATGCCCTCGAGTGCTACCTACATAGCCCTAGCAAAAGGGGCCTTAGGCCGATGTAGTTCTCCCATAAACCAAGGAAGAATGAGATTGGGTTAGGTCAGATGAATAGGTAAGTTGGATTGATAGGTTGGTTGGGTAAGGCATGTTTTAAAATAGGAAAGGTTGAATGTTGAATAGGTAATAGGAAAGGTGAGTTAGACATAGGTATAGATGAAGGTGTCATGGTTAAATCAATTTTGATGATCTTTTCCTGTTGAACAAACAACAAGGTAGGAAGAGGTGAACTAAAAAGAAGTGAAATGCCCCAAGTTGGAAAAGACCATAAATGTCATACCCTTAGACTTATTGAATGTAAGTCCCTAGATACATTGCATAATGTGATAGGTCTATAGGTGAAATAAGTTGCATGATCACAATGTGTAAAATACATGTGTCATCCCTTGAATTTGAGTTAGAAGATATTAATCAGAGGGTAAGGTGGAAGAGTTTTTTAGCGTAACCTTGTTGTGGGACAGCATGCCCCTTCTGCAAGATACCCAAAACCAAAATAGGCAAGTCCATGACCAAAATTTTGTATTTTTCTTGATTTTTTCTTTTCTTTTTGTTTATATAGATTGATTGATGTGGGAATTCTATAATGGGATAAATAGGTTCTCCTTGAGGTATTCTTGAAGTTGATCGATGTGGGAAGCTCCAGAATTATTTTATTTGAGAGATACAGTTTAGTCTTCTTTTGGATAGACTAATTACAATAAGTGGCTGAATTTTTATAGTTTTCCTTCGAGGGATCAGTCTACTTATAGCAACAAGAAAGAGAGGTAGATGTCCTTTTGAGGGATTCATCTATTGTGAGAATTTTGACTCAAGGAGTTGAGTTTTTGTTATCCCATGTATATTTTTGCTTTTTATTTTTGAACTTGAAGTCATGGACAAGACTATAAAGGAGTATAGGCCTATTTTATGAAGGAAAGACCATAACATGAAAAGGTTAGCTATGAAAGAGGGGTTTTAAGTGACAAATGACCATGGGATTCCATCCTAAAAAACAAAAATTATCCATGAGAATCATGCCATGAGTAGATCCGTGGTACTCATATTTAAGACAAGGTTGAATGGTGACGGATAATCACACAATTCTAGTTTAGTCATTGGTCCTTAAAATAGGTAGATGGAGGAAAGGTTTTCTCAAGGGATGATCATATAGATGACATAAAGTGATGTAGTACTTTATTCAATAGTAGAATGGTCAAATATGTAAGGCATTAAGGGGCTCAAGTTTGGGTTTACCTTCAAGAGAAGATAAACGATAAGCACCCTGATCCATAGGTATGGGTGATAATGTAGGGTCCAAGATAATTAGGAGAAAACTTGCCCCATTTTATTTTCTCTAATTTGGTTACGTGTTGATTTTCCTTTAGGACAAGATCTCCAATCTTGAAATTTCGCTCATGAACACATTTGTCATAGGCATGTTTGATACATTTTTGGTAGATTTGAAGATGGTCTAGAGTATTTAAACAATGTTCATATAATAAGCTCAAGTTGTGCCAAATGTTCTTGGTGAAATTCATCATCATTGATAAGCATATATTTAAGTGAGATACGAAGAGATGGAATTTGGACTTTAAGAGGCAAGACGACCTTTGTACCGTAGACCAAAGAAAAGGTGTAGCATTGGTTGAGGTATGAATACTAGTGTGATAAGCCCATAAGGTGAAAGGAATGTGCATGTACACCAATCCTTACCAATATCATCAAAAAATTTCATGAGAATTTTTTTAGGGTTTTTTGGAAGATTTACTTGGTCATTGGTCTATGGGTAATAGGGTGATGAGAAACTTAGTTGAATGCCAAAGTTATCACACATTTTATGGAGGGTTTTGTTTTTAAATTGTTTTCCATTATCAGTGATGAGGTGATGAGGAACACCAAAGTGACAAATGATGTGGTGGTTGATGAATTCACATATTTTCTTATCTTTAATTAGAAATGAGAGGGATGGATTCTACCCATTTAGTGTAATATTCGGTTGTGGTGATGATCCATTGATGACGTTGAGAAGAATGAGGGTTAATTTCTCTAATAAGATCCAAACCCCATTGAGAGAAGGGACAAAATTCCCTAGCGACTTGTAAGGCATGACTAGGAGTATGGTGAAGGTTAGCATGTTATTGACATTTCACACAATGTTTGACATATTCACAACAATCTTGGTTAAGGGTTGGCCAATAATAGCCAAGGTGAAGGATGCATTTGGAAACAACATGTGTGGCCACTGAAATGTCCACCACAAATCCCATCATGATTTCTTTAATGGTGTATGGAATTTTAGAACTAGTGAGGCACTTGAGGAGGATACCATAAAGCCACATTTATAGAGAAGACCACCCATGATGACGTAATGAGATACCTTTTGGAGGAAGGCTCATTTACCATTGTGAGTGAGATCTGGAGGTAGAATTGAAAGGAAAGGTAATCAATGAATTTACTTATACCAAATATATCACGTGGGTCGGTTTCAATTCGTCCCATAAAATTAACATCGAGAATGATGTAAGAAGGTGACTGCAACCATTGTACAGTGAAAAATATTTTTGAGTCGAAGGTGAGGCAGGTATTTGTGAGGTGAGACAAGCCATGGTATATGCAAATTTTTTAGTGGATCATGGAGTAGTTTGAATGAGGTAATGGTCAAAGGTGGTCAAAAGTAAGTTGACATGGAACTTATACTTTTGAAGGACCTCATTACGAAAACATTGGTATAAACCATTGACTTGGTTCACAACTAGTTGAGAATCACCAAAGATATTAATGGTTTTAACATCTAAGGCTATGGTAGTTTGAAGACCCAAGACAAGTGCTTCATACTTGGTGATGTTATTGGTGTATTCAAAGTCTAATTTGAAGGATAAAGGCATAGGCTCACCATCAAGAGGAATGAGGATGACACCCTACACCACCCCCACATTGACATTTAGAACCGTCGAAGAATAAGGTCATTTGGTAAATATAGATTCATCAAGAAAATCATCAAGGGAAAGGGTAGCGATAGATTCATCCGGGAAATTGAAGTTAGAAGATTGATGTCCAGGAAGTGGAGTGTCTATAAGTTGATCTATAATGGTTTGTCCCTTGATAGACTTTTGATGAATGAATTTGAGGTCTAGGTTGGCAAGGAGCATAATCCAACATGAGGTGCATTGATGTTGGTAAGGTTTTGCATACATGTAATGTAAAGGGTCGGTGTTAGTGACGAAAAAGGTTTTATGGTTAAGTAGGTAGTGGAAAAGTTTGGTGGCTACAAAGACTAAGGCTAGGAAAAGATTTTCAGCATGGGTATATCTCGTCTCATAGTCTAAAAGTGTATAACTTATGTAATAAAATGCTTTCTCCCTATGTTGCTTCATCGTGATGAGTGAGCATGGCACCCAAGGAATGGTTAGTGGCAGAAATGTATAGGTAGAAAGGTTTTCATCTTTAGGTGGGATGAGCATAGGTGGTTGAAGAAGGTATTTCTTCAATGCTTCAAAGGCTTTGTGGCACTCATCATTCCAATTGAAGGAGACATACTTTTAAGTAAGATGATGAAAATGGTGACATTGGTTAGAAATTTGGGAAATAAAGTGTCGAATGGATTGTAATTTTCCTTGTAAACTACAAATTTGTGAAGGTTAGTAGGTGGGGCATCTCAAGAATAGCCTTGATTTTGGTGGGATCAACTTGATGCCCTATAAAGAAATGATGAAACCAAGGATTTTTCTAAAGAGAACTACAAAGACACACTTCTTTGGTTGAAGGTGAACATAGTATTTGATGAGATGATCAAAGATGATTTTGAGAATTGGGAGGTGTTCGGAACAAATTTTGGACTTACCGAGAAGGTCATCGATGTAGTCTTCCAATATGTCATGCATGATGTCATGGAATATATAGGTCATGCACACATGTTGATAAGTGGCACCAACATTTTTCAAGCCAAAGGGCATGACACGATAACAGAAGGTCCCCAAGGGGTGATGAAGGTGGTTTTGTGTTGATCCTTCGACATGAGTAATATTTTATTATAACCCAAGAACCCATCCATAAGAGATAACATCTCATGGCCGGCTGTAAGATCAACAAGTTGGTTCGATGCTAGGAAAAGGAAATTCATCTTAGGGAAAGTGAGGTTAAGGTCATGGAAATCCATGCAAATGTAGATTCCCCCTGTCACCTTAGTGATAGGAACAATGTTTTAAATCCATTTGGATAATTGATAGGTAGAATGAAAGAAACAAAAATAAGGCATTGGAGTTCTTCTTTGACAAGAAGGGAAATGCGTGGATGCATTTTTCATAGCTTTGTTTCACATGTTTGGCATCAAGATAGTAACGATATTGTGCACCACAATATTTGGGTCAATACTGGGCATATCAAGCATAAGACCAAGAAAAAGTGTTGTTATGATCTTGGAGGAAAGAGGTGAAGGATTCATGTTCAATAGAATCTAAATATTGACCTATCTTTAGAATGTCGAGGGTCATCTAAGTGTGAATGTTGATCTCTATGGTCGATTCATTCAACATGGTTTGTGTCTTAGAAGGTAACAACCGGTGAATGTAATAATCTTCTACACCTAAATAGGTGAGAATGGAATCATCATCCTAACATTGAACAACATTGATAGAAGGTGTGTCTTCTTCCAACATGTCAAGATAAAGAAGAGGAAGGGAAGAGGTGCACCTCACCATCATGATGATAGGTCAGAGGTCCCTAAAGAAATGGTGTTCACGAAAAAAAAAAAGTTAGGAGGATGGATTATGGATCCATGGACTCCATGGGTGAAGGTGGTACGATGGGCGAAGAAGGTGAAGAAGGTGAAGAAGGTTGATCTTCCTCTACAAGGTCAATTCTTTCCCTCTTAGGACTAGGTGGTTCAGAAAATCCAATACCATGGTGGTCCTTATGTTTGTGGGTAGTGTAAGGAATAACTGTGTGATGACCTTGTTGTAAAGACCAAAGCCAAAGCCTTTCCAAGAACAAGTGATGAAGAAAGGTGCGGGTGAAGTAAAGGTTGGTGAGGTAACAGAAGTTGGAGGAAAAAGTTCATGTTTGAGTGGGTGGTTTGGGAGAGTAAGAAGAAGCATCAAGTCCCCCAAATGTCAAGTTGGTGAAGGTGGGGAGGACCATATGGAAAAACTTCTCCTATACGATGGTCATAATGTGGGTGTTGATGAAGGTTTTCTATACTCTTGAGGAGTTTGGAAAGTGTCGATATTGTACAAGTGGTACTCCCCTAGGGTAAGGCATTGAAAAACACCTACCAAAGGGTTAGAAGTTAGTACTTGGGTGGTGGGAATGGATGATTTATTTAAAGTTTGAGAAGAAGGGTTGGTAGATGGGTTAAGTTTGGAAGTTGTGGTAGTAGTGGGGATAGATGGGCTAGTTGAGGAGAGTATGTAGATAGCAAAAGTGGTGGAGTAAGCAATAGGAGAAGATGAAGAATGAGTTTTAGATGAGGTAACCGAGGTAGTAGATGAAGTGGAAATGGCTATATGAGGGGAGTAGTAGTAGATGAGGTGAGCGGTAGTGGTAGATGATGCCTTAACGGTACATGCCTTAAGAATAAGGACATCATTTGGTTGATATAACATGTTACAAGTTTTGAAAGGTGAAGGATCTTCCTGAATAGTGTAAGGTTGTCCTTCATATTCAAACTTGATGTAGCGGTGAAGAGTCAAAGTACACACTCCATGGCATGAATCTTGAGTTGAGGAAAAATAATATCTTATATTTGAATTCCCCTTCGAGAACATAGAAAAATTTAGGAATGGTGCAGGGGGGACACGCATGTGGAGGATGATGGTGCGAGAGTAGAAGTCAAAGCATCATTGAAAGAACACATCATAACTAGGTTATTATGCATATAATTGGTAGGTATGCACATTTTTCATATGCACGGGAAGAGATAATATTAATAGCATCACCTCTATCGATCATAATGCATTGGACGTGAGTATCCTCAATGTAGATGGAGATGAAGAGGGCAGGATCAGGATCCTCTAAATGGTGAGGAGAAATCTCTGAGTCAGAGAAAATGACGATAGAAACTTGGTGAGTCACGGGAGAATATAAATTTTAGGCAAATTTGTGAGAGAGGCCACATGATGAGGGGTGAATATGGTAGAAATGGGCATAGGGTCATTTGGTAGAACCTCAATAGTTTGTAAGATCTCGAGGAGGGCCTGGTGATGAGACTCAAAGGTTTGGATGAGGTCATACAAAGACATTTTTAGAGGAGATTGATGCAGTTGTTTTATCATAGTGCGATGTGTGACACCATCAGAAATTGGATAGGCTGGCCCATAGATGGTTACCTTAGGGGCAGGTGTAAATGGAATGGTAGGTCTAGGTGCACTTGATGGGTTATTGGATTTCTCTTTTCTTTTTTCCTTTTATGATTGAGTAGCTACTTGAACCATATTGATTTCGAAGACAAGAGGAGGAAAAGAGGGTTGTGAAGATGTAGGTAAGGGCCACTGGATGATTATAGGGTTAGGTCTTATGGTGGTTGGTGAAGGGGGAATAACATTCTCCTCCAATTGGTCATCTTCATCCAAAGGGCTTTCTAATTAAAAATCTTAAAGGAGAATGTTTCTAAGGAACTTACAATCCTTGATATCATGCCCTGGAGAGTGATGATATGCAAAAATATTAGTATCATCAAAACCTGTTGGTTTAGGTTTGAGTGGGTCATAAGGTTTGATGGGTGTAATGTGATAATAGAGGTTTCTAGCAACCTAGCAAGGACATTGGAATAGATCCCACCAATGGATCATAATGTGAAGTCATGAGTGGGTTTTGGTGAAGGCATGGGTGATTTTGTGGAAGAGGTGTTGTTGGAGGTGGCATAGGTGGGGCTACCTTTTTGGTAGGTAACAAAGGTTTTGTTTTTTATTTTATTTAGGTTGCACCTTCTTGGGTAAAGGTGTAGGTGGGATATGTGAGGTAGAAGGAGATGTAGAAGATGAGGGCAATCTAAAAAGCCAAGGTGAAAGTGGTGGTTTTGGTTATGATATGGTGGTAGGTAATGGAGAAGATGTAGGAAAGGGAGGTGATGAAGGTATAGGTGTGGGGTATGGGCTGAAGAGGTGGTGAAGGTAAAGGTGTGGGAAAATGAGGTGATGAAGGTAGAGGTGTGGGTGCGGGATACCGCACTTGGGATTTGTTTTTGTGAAGAGGTAAAGGTGTGGGAAAATGAGGTGATGAAGGTGTGGATGTGGGTTTCATACCTTGGACTTACCTTGGTGAAGTGGTTTCTTGACCAAGGTTGATGGATGTGGGCCTAAGATATGGAAGAGGTGAGGGTGAATAAGGCCTATGAGGAGATTGGTCTTCTTCTTAGGTGTGGGAGTTGACTTCGTGATGGGTGGTTGTTTAGTATTAGGTCTAGTTTGACTAGTGGGATGTAGTAGACTAGGTGTAGGATGGACCCCCAATATAGCATTGAGTTTAGGTGCAGGTGGAGGTTTGGGTGCAGGTGAAGGTTGAGGTGAAGGCGAGGCTAATGAATAATATGCTAATATAACTAGGCATGTCATGGTCTTAGTTGTTTGGAATATATTTGGATAAATGGTAGAAGTGTCTAGGTCAACATCTTCATTTGTGTAGGTATTGGGAGATGCAAGCATCCCTAGAGTGTGGTGTGGTCAACATAATCTAAGCGATCAACCAAATGAGAGAATGTAGAGGTAGAAGAAGATGGTGATGACTTGGTGGTAATCCCTATGAAAAATTCTGAGGTTTGTGAGACAGGGAAATTTTTGGCTTCTGACTCTATAGGTAGAAGTGATGCAAGAAGATTAACAAGATCTTAGTAGACCCTGGGAGATGCATCACTGACAGGAAGAGAGTATGAAATCATCTCCTCTATGGGTCGAGGAGGGAGCAAGGTAGGTAGTGTAGGCTCTTCCTTAGGTGGGGAAGAAGATGAGATAGGAACTTCCATGGGTAGAAGCATGGATAGTGTGGGCTCCTTGATAGGTGGGGGGATAAGTGGGATAATCTCTATGGTAGATGAAAGGAGTATGTGACATAGGTTGTTGGGTAGGTAAAACATCGGGTAGGTTGGATATTCCATGTGTAAAAGAATAGGTAGGTAGGATCCTCCATGGGTAGGGGAGTAGGTAGAATAGGCTCCTCTATGTGAAAAGGAGGGTGCAAAATAATGTTTTCAATAGATGGGACGGGGACAACTCGATCAGAAGAAGTACGTATGGTATCAAAGATGGTGTGAACCTCATGAACATTGGTGTCAAAGGTTTCACCCACCTAGTTTGATGAATGGGTATGGTTTGGAAAAGGTTTCTTAAAGATATGAAGGTTTTGATTGTTGGTGCATTGGGGTTATCCAAGATGAGATCTCCATTATCTAGCATTTCTAATGATGTTCTTAAAAATTTTGTAGTTTTCATCATTATGGCCCCTAACATAGTGATAGTTGCAATAGTCATTCTCCTTATACCATGTTGGTACAAAATGGGAAGGGTCAAAAATAGTATGTGGTTTGATGGGTGGAAGGGTGATAGCACCTACTTTTAAAAAATTTTCCAATACAAAGGAGTAAGGTTCTCCTATGGGGTATAAAGTTTTGCTCATATTTATACTAGAAATTATGGACATGGGACAATTAGAAGGAGGTTTGGTTGGTTTGATGGATGGGAAGGGCTAGATTTCAAAACCACCATGTTGGCGGATCATTTTGCCTTAGAATAATTTTTTTGTGGTTTAGAAGAAGAAGAGGAGTCATTCGATTTAAACAGAGTGCTTGTTGCACAACTGAAGTTTTTTCTCTTCTAGGGAATGGATCTCTAGCTTCTAAGCCATGGTGAATGCCTCATCAAATGTTTGAAATGTCTGTACCTAAAAGTTGGTGAGATGTGCCTGACACAAGCCCTAGTGAACAACTTTATCAGTTTGGTTTGTGGAAGTTGGAAGGTGAGTTGATTAATAAGGCCACGCCAATGGGTGACAAAATCTATGATAGATTCATCTTCATATTGGTGGATGGAATAAAGATCAGTCATGGTGACTTTCTTAGTGATGTTAATCGAGAAGTGGTCTAGGAAGGTCTGGGCCAACTAATTGAAGGAAAAGACTAAGTGCTTAGGTAAAGCACTATACCAATCGAGGGAAGGTCCTAACAAGGACATGGGGAAGGTCCTAAGAAGCAAGGCATCATCATGGGAAATTAGATAACATACATGTTTGAATGATCACAAATGTTGTTGCAGATCTTCCTTACTATTAAATCGATTGAACTTAGGCATCTCCCAATGTGGGGGATAAGGATGAATGGGTATAGAAGGATGAATAGGCTCATTACAAATTTTAGTGTAAGTTAATGTATTACGAGAGCTGGAAATAGATGTTGTAAGGGTCTTAATCTTTTCCATCATCATCTTGATCAAGTTTTGTGGTTTGATTAAATTGAGGCACACCTCTCGTGGTATAAAGAGGTTGATATGATGTGTAAGACGTAGAGGGAACACCGGTGTATGGAGATGTTGAGTAATAAAATTGAGAAGGGGAATATAAGTAGTGGTAGATGATGATGGCATATACCTTGAATGGGACATGTAGGTGATGGGTGGTGGTTGAGATAAGGTATAGGTGGGAGGGACCTATGTAGAGACCCTCATAGTGATAGGTGGCAGAGTAGTAGGTATAGACATGACTAAAATCTGAAAAGGGGTTGACACAACTAGAGGTTGTGAGGTAATAGTGACTGATGACATGGGAATCCCTACACTAATAATCATAGATGATGGTGTAGTAGATGTTAAAGGGGATATAGACATCAAAGGTGTGATAGACATCGTAGGTATGACATATATCAAAGATGTAGGGATGATCTGAGAAATGATGGGTGGTGAGGTGGAAGTAGGTAATGCTACACTGGTGTTGGTTGATACGGAAGTGGGGGTGAGAGTGGGAGACATGGAGGTAGGCATCTCGAATAAAGGTTGACCTGATAAGTCATGAGTAGAAGAATAGGAAAGGTAATATTGCAAGGTTGCGGTATTATGATCAAGGAATTTCATGAATTCCTCGTCACCTATGGCTAATGTGGAAGGAACATTGGGGTCCATTGGGATGAAATAGATGGTGATGATGGGCTAGAGATAATGGTTTACAAATGGCATGAAATACTAGGGTGTTGGCATTAGATCAAAACCATGTGAATACTGAGAGTTAGAAGCATGTGAATAATGAAACAAGAAGAAGCAGGAAGTATTTGGAAAATGATGATAAGCTATTGTTTTGACAAGAAAATTAAAAAACAAAGAAACCGACATCGTCGGGTAATCGATGTGTTGGATTAGGTAGATGAACCGATGCCGGTCGTTGAACCGATATCGGTTATTATGGATATAAAATATTTTGAAAATATGGATAAGAAAGGTATAAAACAAGTGAGACAGGGCTCTGGAAGTGGTGATAGAGACTCAAGAATGAGTGTATCAGAAAAAACAAGAACATTGAGGTGATAAAAAGTGTAAATTTCAGATTGACTTTTTTTATGGGAATATTAAAAAACACATGACAGATCGACGTCGATCGGGTAAAATGGTGATGGTATGATAACGGAGCCGACTGGTGGTTCATGGACCGATGTCACGAGAAATTTGAGAAACTAGATAAATTTTGAAATTTGGAGTGATTTAAGTCAAATAAAATCCAACCCAAAAGTTGAGTATGGAAAAATGATTTCCTATCACACTCGAAAAAGTTAGAATACACCAACTATGATTGTGGAGTGTGAAAGAAAAAAATAAAAGGAGATGAATCGTTCTTACAACTTAAAACATAAATTAGGCAAAAACTAGAAAACACGCAAATCCTAGGTATCATATTTTTATGTTATGTGGCTTATTCCTTTTTAAAGTGACTATAAGTAGAATAAAGTTGTTGGGAAATGAAGGATACCTATAAGAATCTATGGCTGGTAGCAGGTATGGTTTGGTTAAAGTGTCCCCAATATATAATTAACAGTACACAAGGTCTAACTCGATATGATGATCCACTGACCAGAACACCATCTAGATCCACCATCAACAAGTTATTAATCTTTGACGAAAACTATCGGAAAGGAAGATGTTTAAGAAATGAGTAAATTGTTAAAGTGATTTGGACAAGGGTGTGTGTGCATAAAGTTTGAACTACAATAAATTCCCGCCAATTGTCAACTGGTCATGACCTCTAGTATATAGATTCCAAATAAAATTTGGGTGATATAATGCAACAATCACAAGGATGAAATACAAAAAAATTAAAACCCAAATTGACAATGAAATTGATGTAGAAAGTGGAGAATAGGAAGAGGAATGCTCTTTCACTAGATGTAATACATAAGAAAATAATAAGAAATGTTCTTTTTAAGCACCAAAGAATGAATTTCATTTAGACAAATAGAAAGAAGAGAAGGTTTCCAAGGAGAAATTTAATGTGAAATTTTATGGAAAGAAACAAACACATTAAATTTCTCTAAAATGGAAACCTTCTCTTCTCTCTATGTGTCTAAATGAAATTCATTCGTACTTAAAAAGAACATTTCTTATTATTTTCTTTTGTATTACATCTAGTGAAAGATCATTCCTTTTCCTATTCTCCCTTTCTACATCCAATTTCATTATCAATTTGGGTTTTAATTTTTTTGCATTTCATCCTTTGTGATTGTTGTTAATATATCACCCAAATTTTATTTGGAATCTATATATTGGAGGTCATGACTAGTTGACAATCGCGTGAATTTATGTAGTTCAAACTTTATGCACACACACCCCTATCCAAATAACTTTAACAATTTACTCATTTCTTAAACATCTTCCTTCTTGATAGTTACCATCAAAGATTAATAACCTGTTGATGGTGGATCTAGCTAGTGTTTTGGTTAGTCATCATATCGATTTCGACCTCGTGTATTGTTAAGTATATATTGGGGACACTTTAACCAAACCATACTTGATACCAGCCATAGATTGCTTATAGGATCCTTCGTTTCACAAAAATTTATTCTACTTACAGATCATTTAAAAAGGAATAAGCCACATAACATAAAAATATGAACAATGCAAAGAACCCAAAAGATAGGGTCCCACCAGGTGTGCAAAGTGTTTCACCGTAAATGTAGAGATAAAATATATAAGGGTAAGGTCGAGGAGGAATACCTATTGTGCGTAGAATGTTGACCAAGCTGATTGTGAGGGCTTTCCTTTGGCTAAGAGGAACAACTTGTAGTATGCAGGAAGAAAGCTAGTGGTGGTGATGGTTGTAGCATAAAATGGTCCCGAACGAATACAACAGTAGCTGGAAGGCACAAGTGTTTCCCAGAGAGTGCACTGGAGATTTGGATCTACTTGTGGATGGTTGGTATGGTATTTGAATGTAGTGAGGGTATCTGGTGTGTCGCAAAGCTGTTGGAGAAATCATGAACAGGAATGTAAGGTCACAAAATGTAGATGACAAGATTTAGAACCTGAAAAAAGAGTTAGAAAGTCTTATTTAAGGTAACCGATAATGCTAGGTGACCAACATCAACCAAGGGATAAATAGGTGCCGGTTAATGAGATTAGGTCATAGTTGCTAAAAATAGCTTGATCCTTACTAAATTTGGCATGATCTTGATTTTGGTTCTACGTCATAAGCAAAGAATGGAAGTAAATAGAGTTGGAAAGTGGTTAGAGGGATAATAGGTCATTCAGATTAGGGTTAGACTAAATCCTAATTGGTTAGGATAAGTGGGGACTTAGTCTAAAGTAATAAATGGAGTTACAATGGGTCTAGGTTGAGGTGAAGAGGTGAGGTGGCTTAGGTGAGGTGGCTAGGTGAGGTAGATAATTAACTTAATTCTGGTAATTAAGTTAATTAAAATTTGTGCAAGTGGGCATGGTGGAGGAATAGTATTGGATTAATTAATCGAAGGGGGTTTAGAGGGTTACAACCCAATTCTAGGTGTCTACATGTTCATTATATATAACCATATGTGATGTTATTGAGTGTTTTACAACCATCCACAAGTGCAAAAAACAAGAGAGAACACAATAACACTAAATATGAAGTGGGAAACCCTCAAGGGGAAGAAAACCCACTAAAACCTCTACTAATATTACTCATAACAAAGTACTTGCAAGGATATTACACAATAAAACAAGATTTGTTTAGTGAGGCACCAACCCCTAGTTTAGTAGAGCACTAAACCTATAGGGGCTACAAACCCCTAAGATGACCAAACACAAACTCAACCACCCGAAGATGAAGGTAAGTTCCGATTTGTTGATCCAATAACTAATGGTGAACACAAATTCATCTCCATGCATTCAAAACCCATCTCAAACACACCTTCTTCTTCTTTGCTCAAATCTTTTTCTTCTTCAAGATGATTTCAAATTTTATCTAGCTCACCATTATCTAATATCTCTCTAGGATATATTCACATCTTCATTTCCATCTTCTACAGTCACAAAGACCTTTCACTCCTCCACAAGTTCTCCTCTAGCTCACACTTTTTCTCCTCTAACTCAACTAACACAAATGAACTTTCTAATCTTCCTTTATACATGTTTCATCATTAAAATTCATGTAGTTCAGCCATTATATAGAAAAATACATGTCCAAAACAAAGTAACATGATAAAAACATCAAATCTCCATTGGGACACAACAAGTCTTGAAACCCCAAAACAAGAAACTCGCTAACCAAAGAGTAAATAAGACCCAAAAAAATCACCAAGGCATGCCACACACTTAGAAATGTTATCTAAGCTCTCAATAATCTCTAGAAATCATGAAAAAAATCATAACAATCATCTCTCCTCATAAAGCCACTCAAGAGCATGCATAACCAAGCACCCTCAAAGTTGACCTTCAAAGAATAGGTCATAACTTGCTCATACCTTAGAAAAATGAAAGTTTGAAATATCATTGGAAATATCTTGAAGTTAGGATCATGAAAACATTCAAACCAAGTCATAGCTACACCTATAACACCTCTCGAAACCACTCTTTTCCTAGACTGCTCAAAACTATCCCAAAAATTCCTAACACCCAATCCTCATAAATATGGCACACTTTGCAGTCTCAAGGAAAAACCATGACTTGAAACCATCATGAAAATGTAGTAAAAATCCCATTCTTCACTAAATGGTAAATTAGTCAATAGGTTCAATGGGAAACTTTTGCACAAACTGAAACTTTCTAGAAACTTACCTTATTAGGTGGTGCCCACATATAACCGTAACCTCTAAAATGCATAATTGGAAAGTTGGAGTCCTCTTCATCACCAAATAATCATAGTAGAAAAAGGAATTAATTATGGACCTATACAATATTTTTTTCCCAAGTCACTCTAAAGCTAAGGTTTCATGAGGCTTAAAAAGTAATTTAGCTTCTTAACAATTGTTCATAAAAACATGATGATCAATCAACCTCGCTCCACTTGGAAAATATTCATAACTGACCTAGCTAACTATGCCAAAATCTAATGTCCCCATGCAAAGCGAAAATTCCACACTGAGCATCAAAAAGATAACTTTTTACTCAAATTCTCACCAAAGATCGTTAGTGGGAGTTCTTCACCACTGATTTAGGTAGTAGTTACACTTCTCTCCTCATATATGTACATCTTTCTTATTGAGTAATTCAAGTCATTGTATTGTAATGTATTGAGCATTATGGATTATGGTGCATTTCCATATATGGTATTTTAGCTCTTCTATTTTGTAAATATAATGTAGTGTGTTATTATCATCTGAGATCGTGGCTTGGAACAATATTCTTATCGTTCCTTTCATGGTATCAGAGTGATAGATGATGTAGACATCCATCTGTAAGTTTATTTGTAAAAAAATAAATTATATTCATATATTTTGGAATTTGTTAGCACTTTGTTGTAACGTCCATTTTTACGCAAAACGGAGGGCTCTGTTAGATTTGGAAGGTGGATAAATCCCCATAAAAAATTGTAAACTTGTCCATTGAAGTAGACTATTTGTTTTTTTTTTTTTTTTGGTTTTATAGAGGCAAACACAGACACGTATAGATCGGCTTGGAAATCTGTGCCAGGGGAAGAAATCTTATCTGAGGAAGTAGAAAATCCAGAAAATATGGTTTTTGGGTTTTAAGCATGCGTTCAAGATCGGGTTTTTTTCTTCCACTTTGCAGAACTCTTATTTGGCTAGAATCTATACATCTTCCAAATTTGTGCCTAGGGAGATCCTTACTGGGAAAGAGGAAATCTTCGATTTCCATGCCATGGGGAAATCTATGTGGGAGGCGTAAAGTCCAAAGAAATAGTTTCCGGGTTTTTCTAGGTTTTTACATTTAGTAATGGGTTTTTTCCTTTCGTTTTGTAGAGTTCCTATGTGCGGAGGATCTGAGGATCTTTTAGATCTATGCTACCATTGAGGATTTTAAAAAATTTTCTGATGAAGTAGAAAATTTGGAAAAATCATTTCTGGGATTTTTTGGGTTTTTCACATTTGGTTATGGGTTTTTTTATCTTCTTCTATTTTGCAAATATATAATTGGAAAGTTTTTTTCCAAGAAATAAATTGAAGACTGTAGGGCATTTTATTTATTTTTATTAAAGCACAAACTTGAAAAATTTGTATCTTTTGATCGGTAACTCGGATTTGAGTGTCGTTTGTTTCAAAAGTGCTTATTTTTTCGTGCTTGTTCCACAGAACTATTTATTTTGATAAATAAACTATAAATAAATAAAATTTCATGTTTGTAACACACACTCAATTATAAAGTGCCAACATTTATATCTCTCTTGTTTGTTGAGATATTTTAGATCTGTATTTTCGACACTTTTTGGCATGTTGAAGCTTTACAGGCTATTGAGGGATATGATATCCCACTATAAATTTCTCATTGTTTATCCACCCCTCATTGGAAACATTTTCCACTATAGGAGGGGTAGTATTATTGTTTTGAAGAAAGACATCAACGTGTCCTTGCAGCCTATCAAAAGGTTGACTCATGTTTTGGAAGCGTTGTTCGCTTCTTTTGTAACGTGCTAAATACTCCTTGTCTAAATGTGGGAGTTGATCAAACTATATACTAATGGGTTATCTGAACAAGACCTAAGGAGATGAACTTGTCTCTCCAAGTAAAATTCATGTTGTTAGAGCTTGAGAGTTCAGGCTATTGGGTTTGTGTAATTTGATCAATTTCCTCAATCCTTACTGAGGAACCAACATTGGTCCCCTGAGGAGGAGGATTTTAAATGTGGGTTGTTGAAACAATTAGCTAGAGGTATGCCAAAGGGTTTTGGGTCACCCTACGCCACGAAGACCTTCCCTAAATGTAGGAATATAAATTTCTGAAACAAAGTGAATGGAATCTCCTTCATGTGATGAATCCAAGTACGACCTAGGATCATATTATAGTTGGTTTCCTGATTTATATTATAAAATTTGGTCAAAACCATCTTAGGTCCAAGGGTGACTGAAAACACTATAGTTCTAATTGATGTCACTTTGAGGTTGTCATAGCCTCTCAGCATGTTTCGTGTTGAGGAGAAATTGGTTTCTCCGTAACCTAATTTCTAAAGGAAAGATAAGGGGACTATGTTGACCGTTGCCCCATCATCAATCATCGCACACTTTACATAGTTATTGTAGATCCAAACTTGTAAAAACAAGGTTGGATCACCTCTACGAGCTATTTCAGCATCTATGGGCATCTTACTAATGTCGAATATGAATCCAACATCTCTTTCAGGCTGCCCTAGAGGATAGACATCAAAGTCTATATGGTTTATCTATGCTTCTAGAGGAGGGGTGACATTAATCAAATGCCCAAGACCTAGTGCTTCTAATAAAGTGACTCTGTGAGCGAGGGGAAATTCTTTAACAGATCCAAGAAGGAAATATGAGAGAAGGTCTTGGTTAGGTCATTGATCAAGTCATAAGATCCTACTAGTTTTCCCAATGTTTCATGAATGTCATCTGATATATTCGGGTATATTGGGATAGGCTGCGAAGAATAGTCCTTGGTTCTAGTGGCCACGTTTATTTGAGGTTCAATATCCAACTCTACAAGACCCATTATCTTAGTCTTTTGATGCCCATCCAATGGGGGTGCAATTGATAGGTTTGATGAAGTCAAAGCTTCCTGGTCATTAGTTCCCATCGTAATACCCTTATTTGATCCATTGGGATCTAGCTTACCATCATTGGGTCGATTTGGGAGAGGATTGTTGAAGATCCTGGGCAAAATATTTTGAGGGAACACTAGTCCCATGTTATCATTCTGATTAGGTACAAAGGATTTTCCAAAAAAATGTCAACAAAAATTTGTCTTTGGTCTTTAGGTAGACATTGTAAAAACTTATTACAATCTTGAAAAGTTCTAGCATCATGCCCTTAGACTCTATGAAAACCACAATATAAGTCGGGGTCATAATCCCGAGGTCTCTAGTTTATATTTTGTTGTGGTCCAAAGTTTTAATTGTTATTCAACTGTTGATTGTTATAATTGAAGTTTGGAGCCCATTGCCCCTGATTTTGAACCTGGTTTGGGTACCCGCCTGGGTATTGACTAGGGCCTTGGGCCTGCACTTATTGAACTTGTTTTTGTTGTTGTTGTTGTTGTTGTTGTTGTTGAGTATGGTTGATGTCCACACTTTGGCCATAGGTGCAAAATTGTCATTTCTTCACTTT
Organism: Taxus wallichiana var. yunnanensis; assembly: GCA_018340775.1. Lineage (NCBI taxonomy): Eukaryota > Viridiplantae > Streptophyta > Pinopsida > Cupressales > Taxaceae > Taxus > Taxus wallichiana. The sequence goes on from CM031234.1 coordinate 157,893,656, forward strand.
TTTATGTCCTCCTTTGGATGCCAAATGGATTCAACCATTACCCAAAGCTAAATTCCTATAAATACCATGCTTGTGTGCAAGAAAACACTTGGAGAAAATTTGTATTCTTACTATTGCAAATTTGTTTCCTTTCTTTCTTGGAAATTCCCAAAGCCAATCTTAGTTCAATTGTGTTTGCACTCTTCCACTTGAATTTCTTCCTAGTCTACCAATTCAAGTTTTTGTTTCTCTTGCATCCTTCTTCTTTTGTTGTTTCTCCATTCCCATCCACTAGACTCACGTGGACATAAAGATTGAAAAGATAAACTGAGGGGACAATATTCATACAACCAGATTTTCCACTATTCTTGCAATATCTAGGTTGGAGGTGTTATTTGCTTCATTCATGCAAATTATCAATTCTGAATTTATCATTTCAAAGTTCATATCAAATAAATTAGATATTTCCTTATGTAATAATGGAAATATTTGTATTTACATTGACTTCGAGATATTAACAAAGTGTTTCCCAAGGAAGATTTCCCACTGCCATCCATCAATGTTATTATTGATGCAACAAATGGCTATGAGTTGTCCCTTATGGATGGGTTTTCTGGATACAACCAAATCAAAATCACCAATGAAAATCAGACCAAAACCACATTTATCACTCCTTGGGGAACCTATTATTACACAGTCATGGCATTCGGACTTAAAAATGCAAGAGCAACTTACTAATGGGCCATGACTCATATATTCCATGATCTTATTCATAAGATTGTAGAATTCTACATTGATGATCTCCTGGCTAAGACCAGAAAGTGCTATGATCATCATGAAATGCTTTGTGTCATCCTCTCCCGTCTAATCGAATATGACATCACTCTAAATCTAGAAAAATGTGTGTTTGGTGTGATGGGAGGAAAATTACTAGGTATAATATCTCCTCATGAGGGATTGATGTAGATCTAGCCAAAATCCAAGCAAAGATTGAAAATGATCCCACCATTAGACAAGTCCTGGAATTAGGTATTTTCTTGGAAAGCTCGGTGTAAGTCAAGGTTTATCCCTGATTTGACCTTTTCTATTCATATAATAAACAATTTGTTGAAGAAGGATTGTTGTAGTGACCAGATGGAAGAGTGCAATGAGGCATTTGAGTCACCAAATGATTCTTACAATCTGGATGGCAAGTTAAAAACAATTGGGACTGTAAGAACTTCCTCTTATATGTGCAACAAAAGCATGGTGGGTCCATAACTTGTGGTGTTACTTATTGTTTCTTCGAGTTTCATGTTCTTTCCTTGTTACGTGTTAATATTGATTCTTCAGTTTCGTGTCCTTGCCTTGTTACCTTGGATTTTCTTGGATCGTGACACTTTAATTTATTTGGATATCGTGTCCTTGCGTTATTGTCTTGGTTATTGTTTTTGGATCGTGACACACCTATTTGTAGCGAGTTGATCTTTCTTCTTCGAGTTTGTGTCCTTACCTTATTACCTTATCTTTTCTTGGACCGTGGCACTCTAATTTATTTGGATCTCATGTCCTTGCCTTGTTGTCTTGGTTTTTCTTGGATCGTGGCATGCCTACTTGTAGAAATTGATCTTGATTTTTTGGGTTTCGTGTCCTTACCTTGTTACCTTGGCTTTTCTTGGATCGTGGCACTCTAATTTATTTTGGATCTCATTTCCTTGCCTTATTGTCTTGGTTTTTCTTGGATCATGGCACAACTATTTATAAAGTAGCTTGATCAAATTATGTTTGGTTTTTTTTTCACTTTTGACATCACTCCATTGACAAAAGTATCCTTGCATGGAGATATTCCGAGAAGCCCAAAGTGTCGGTTGTTTTTACTTATATGATCAAGTAGTGGATTCAAACCACAAGACGTACCAAAATTCTTCAACATTGTATGATTTTTTGGATCCGATATTCTTGGGAAGCCTTGTAGTGGGAGTTTTCCTCTATGTATTTGGTTATTACTGGTTTTGGGTAGCTTTTGGTGTCCATTTTTCCTGGGCTTATTGTATGTGGGTACCTCATTAGGCCTTGTTTCAGGACCCACTTTCTTTTCCACCAACCTAAGATATGCTTACGAGGGGTGTTAGTGTAGGTTATGATTTATCCTTTTATTTATTTATTAGGATAATTCTTACACTTGTGTTAGCCCTACACTTGTTGGGTTAGCTTTCTTAGGTGTACTAGTTGTGTGGAGTTATCTTACTAGTTGTGTTGAGTTAGCTTCTCAATTATGTGGAGTTAGCTTACTAGTCTTGTGGAGTTCACATAACTACCAGTATCAATTAGTGGGATTTCTTCACCACTGATTTAGGTAGTAGTTACACTTCTCTCCTCCTATATATACATATTTCTTATTGAATAATTCAAGTCATTGTATTGTAATGTATTGAGCATTATGGATTATGATGCATTTCCATATATGGTATTTTAGCTCTCTGTTTTGCAAATCTAATTTGGTGTGTTATTATCATCTCGAGATCACATCTTGGAACAATCTTCTTATCGTTCCTTTTATGGTTAGCATAAATGATATTTAGTTGTTATCCCATAATTTGCACCTCTCAATAGCCTTCTTCTCTCAGAATTCCTTGTAGTGAGATACAGAGACTAGGTATTTTGACTTCAAGCAGTAAAACCGCTTCTACACTAAATACCAAAGAAAAGGGGTTTCCCGTCGGTGTTCTTACCAATTTTTTATAGGCCCAAAAGTCTGTAAAGAGATTTAAATGCAAATCACATTTATTCTCCTTGACATTCTTAAGGAGAATGGACTTTAACGTCTTGTTTGTAGCCTCAACCTGTCCATTGACTTGAGGATAATAGAGAGAAGTCATATGATGATTTATTTTGAAATTTCACATAGTTCATGCACTTCCTCATTTTTGAAATGTGTTTCATTATCATAGATAATGTCTTATCGCACCCCGTACCTATAAATAATTTGGTCCATAATGAACTTAGTGATTACACATCCAGGTATGGTAGTAAGAGGCATGGCCTCTACCCACTTTGTAAAGTATTTCATGGCTGTGATTATGAAGTTATGGCCATCTGTTGATGAGGGAGAGAACTTCCCTATCAAATCTAGGCCCCACGTGGAAAAGGGCCATGGTGTTGCAATTGGTTGTAGAGCCTATTCCGGTATGTGGATCTCATGGGATAACTCTTGACCTTTATGGCATTTGTGCACAAAATTTATTGCATCATGTTCTAATGTAGGCCGTAAGTAGGCCATCTAATGTATATTTCGAGCGGTGGTGTGACCTCCACATACTCTACTATGAGATTCATAAAGAATCTTCTTGGATTCTTCTCCATCAACATATCTTAACAACACTCCATTAAAGGTTCTACGATATAGCACTTGCTCTAAGATCACATACTTAGCAGCTATGACGTGTAGTCGTCTTCTTTGTTGTGATGTTTCCCCTTCAGGGTATGCATGATCCAATATGAAATTAATAATGTCAGTGTACCATGGGCACATAGAAATAGGGGGTTTGATTTCGACATAATATACACATTCATTAGGGAAGTCCAAATTAACTAGATCACCTCCATCTAATGGGTTATCAACCAACCAGTCTGCAATGATTTTTCCTTTGACAAACTTCTAATTAACAAACGTTAGCTCAAACTCACCCATTAGAGTTATAAAACGTCCAACTTTCTTAGATAAGGACCCTTGTGTGAGAAATGTCCGTAAATGATTTGTCTTGACAATAACTCTCATTTCTTGGTTAAGCATGTAGTGTCTTAACCACTTTGTTGTGAAAAGCTGTCTCGAGGAAATATTTCTCTACGAGTATATCATGTCTCATAGTCGAGAAGTGTTTGAATGATAAAGTAGACCATGCACTCTTGTTTATCATCATCCTCTTGAGCTAGCATGCAAGCTAATGAGACATCCATAGCCTATGAATATAAGATTAAGGGGCGATCTAACTTAGGAGGCATGAGTGTGGGAGGGATAGTAAGAATCATTTGACTAAATCAAATGCCTCATTACACTCTTCCATCCAATCACTACAACAATCCTTCTTCAAAAAATTGTTTATTGGATGAATAAAAAGGTCAAATCAAGGATGAACCTTTGGATTACACCGAGATTTCGAGAAAAGACCTAATTTCAAACTCGACTGATGGTGGGATAATTTTGAATACTTCTAAGATTTTGGCTAGATCTACATCAATCCCTTGTGAGGAGATAATGTACCCTGTAATTTTCCTCTCATCACACCGAACACACATTTTTCTAGATTTAGAGTGACATCATATTCGATTAGACGAGAGAGGATGACACGAAGCACTTCAGGGTGATCAGAGTGCTTTCTAGCCTTAGTCAGGAGATCATCAACGTAGGATTCCACAATCTTATGAATAAGATCATGGAATATGTAAGTCATGGCCCATTGGTAAGTTGCTCCTACATTTTTAAGTCCAAATGACATGACTGCGTAATAGTAGGCTCCCAAAAAGTTGATAAATTTGGTTTTGTTCGATCTTCCTCAAATATTTTGATTTGGTTTTATCTAGAAAACCCATCCATAAGGGAAAAAAACTCATAGCCATCTATTGCATTGACAATAACATCGATGGATGGCAGTGGGAAATCATCCTTGGGACACACTTTGTTAATATCCTAAAATTCAATGCAAATACAAATCTTTCCATTCTTCTTGAGAACGGGGACAATGTTGGATACCCACCATGAGTAGTCAACTGGTTTGATGAACCCCACTTGCAGGAGTTTCATCACTTCTTCTTTACCATGAGAGCCACTTTGGGCTTCATGGGCCTTGACTTCTGCTTAATAGGCTTAACATCTAGTTTAGTGATGAGATTATGAACTGCAATGTGAGGAGAAATTCCTATCATTTCCTTGTAGCTAAATGCAAAATATTTTAAATGTTCCTTGAGAATTTGTGTGTGTATCTCTATTTCCTCCAGAGTTAGAGAAGATCCTAACTTCAAAAATTTAGTTCCTCTTCGTCCCAATGTTTATATCAATTATTCCTTCAATTAAAGAGGCATTACCTATTCAAACTCAGGTGAAGATGGAGGTAGATCTAAGTTCCCCTCTTCTTCTACCTCATAGACCTCAAGACCCTCCATGGAGGAAGGTTCCATTATGGGATCTCCAAAGTAGGAGGAAGAGTGAGGAATGAGAGAAAATCCAATCTTATGGTGAGCAGGATGTAAATCCGTGTAGGCATTTAGATACCCTAGGATTGCTTCATCATTTTTCAGCGTAGTCTAGGGTGATGGGCTCATTCTCAGCTTCTACGTGTGCCAGAATTGAAGTTGTTGGCATCTTACAAACCAAAGGCTCGACACGAATTGAAACCGTAAAGCTTGTATCTTCTAACTCTTTTCTTGGAGTGAAGCAAGAAGCAAGAGGTTGCAATGGAATCAGCTAAGATATTTTGTTCTCGAGGTATAACTTCAATTGAAATGAAATCAAAATCCTTACTTAATTCCAAGACAACGGTCTTATAGAGTTACAGGTGTTCAACCCTAGTCTGATATACTTCAGATACTTGATTTGTGACTAGTTGTGAATCCCTAGCACCCTAATGTTATGAGCACCCATCCTTTTGGATACAATGAGACCAAGAAGGAGAGCCTCATATTCTGCACCATTATTCATACATTCAAAGTTTAAATTAAAGGTGAAAGGCATGACCTTCCCCTGAGGAGAGGTAAGAATCACACCTGCCCTAGTGCCAAAGTGACACTTTTCTCTCGTCATAATTTAAAGTCCAACAATTACTTGGGAAGACTGACATTGGATCATCTTTGGCATCATCCTCCTTCACTTTTGAGACCTCTACCATGCATACTTCATCGGCAGGAGAGATCCGAGTCCAGGGCATGTCCTATACCCATGGAATCAAACGGAAGGAGAAGGGGTAGGTCATTCTCCAACAACTTGACTATCTTTGTTGTCGTTCCTGTTGACACTGTCTCAACAATTACAGTTTCATCCTTTACAAAGGAACTCCTTCAATCAAACCCATAGTTTCTAGTTCCATTGTGGGAACCAAATTTTCTTCTAGGGTTGACCTTGTAATTTTGTTCAACTAGTTTGTAGGAAGATCAAACTCAGAATGAACCCTTGGCCTCTTCTTTAGATTATCCGGATGTATGTTGAAGAGTTTTGGGTTACCATGCACTATGAAGACCTTCCCTAAATATAGGAATCTTACTTCTTGAAAAAAAGTGGAGGGAATCGCCTTCATGCAATGAATCTAAGGATGACCGAGGATCATACTATAGTTGGTTTCCCGATCTATAATATAAAAATTCGGTTATAACCATCTTAGTTCCAAGGGTGACTAGTAACACTATAGTTCCAAGTGAGATCGCTTTAAGGCTTTCATATCCTCTCGGTGTGTTTCATGTTGAGGAACAATTGGTTTCTTTATAACCTAACTTCTTGAGGAAAAGGAAGGGTACTATGTTGACTACTATCCCATTGTCAATCATCGCACACGATACATAGATATTGTAGATCCAAACTTGTAAAAATAAGGCCAGATCACCTCTATGAGCTATTTCAGATCTGTGGGCATCTTACTAATGTCGAATAAAAATCCAACATCTCTTTCAGGATGCCTTAGAGGATAGACATCAAAGTCTATATGGTTTATCTATGCTTCTGGAGGAGGGGTGATGTTAATCAAATGCCCAAGACCTAGTTCTTCTAATAAAGCGACTCTATGAGCAGGGGAATTATTTAACAAATCCAAGAAGGAAATGTGAGAGAAGGTCTTGGTTAGGTCATTGATCAAGTCATAAGCTCCTACTAGTTTTCCCAATGTTTCACGAATGTCATTTGATATAGTCGGGTAGATTGGGATAGGCTACAAAGAATAGTCCTTGGTTCTAGTGGCCGCGTTTATTTGAGGCTCAGTATCCACTCTACAAGACCCATTATCTTAGTCTGTTGATGCCCATCCAATGGGGGTGCAACTGATGGGTTTGATGAAGTTGAAGCTTCTTGATCATTAGTTCCCACCATAATACCCTTATTTGATCCGTTGGGGTCTATCTTACCATTATTGGGTCGATTTGGGAGAGGATAGTTGAAGATCCTAAGTGGAATATTTTGAGGGGACACTGGTCCCATGCTAGCGTTTTGATTAGGAATAATAGGATTTGCTAAAAAAATGTCAACAAAAATTTATCTTTGGTCTTCGAGTAAACGTTGTAAAAAATTATTACAATCAAGGAAAATTTTGGCATTGTATCCTCGGACTCAATGAAAACCACAATATAAGTCGGGGTCGTAACCCCAAGGTCTCTGGTTTGTATTTTGTTGTGGTCCAAAGTTTTAATTGTTATTCAACTACTGATTGTTATAATTGAAGTTTAGAGCCCATTTCCCCTAATTTTGAACCTGGTTTGGGCACCGCTTGGGTATTGACTAGGGCCTTGGGCCTACACTTGTTGAACTTGTTTTTGTTGTTGTTGTTATTGTTGTTGTTGTTGAGGACGGTTGATGTCCACAACGTTGACCATAGGCGTAAAATAGTTATTTATTCACTTTTGTTATGTCCTCCTTTGGCTTCCAAATGGATTCAACCATTGCCTAGCTAAATTCCTATAAATACCATGCTTGTGTGTAAGAAAAACCTGGAGAAAATTTGTATTCTTGCTATTGCAAATTTGTTTCCTTTCTTGCTAGAAATTTCCAAAGCCAATCTCAATTCAATTGTGCTTGCACTCTTCCACTTGCATTGCTTCCCAGTCTGCCAATTCAAGTTGTTGTTGCTCCCACATCCTTCTTCTTTTGTTGTTGCTGCATTCCCATCCATTGGAATCATGTGGACACAAAGATTGAAAGGATAAATTAAGGGATAGTATTCATACAACCATATTTTCCATTGTTCTTGCAATATCCAGGTTGGAGGTGTTGTTTGCTTCATTCATGAAAATTATCAATTCTGAATTTATCATTTCAAAGTTCATATCAAATACAGTAGATATTTTTTCGCCTATAATAATGGAAAGATCTATATTTGCATTGACTTTCAGGATATTAACAAAGCGTGTCCCAAGGACGATTTCCCATTGCCATCCATCGATGTTATTATCGACGCAATAACTGGCTATGAGTTGTTGTCCCTTATGGATGGGTTTTCTAGATACAACCAAATCAAAATCTCTAAGGAAGATTAGACAAAAACCACATTTATCACTCCTTGGGAACCTATTATTACGCATTCATTTCGCTTCAGACTTAAAAATGTAGGAGCAACTTACAAACGGGCCATGACTTACATATTCCATGATCTTATTCATAATATTGTGGAATCCTACGTTGATGATCTCCTAGCTAAGGCCAGAAAGCACTCGATCACACAAAATTGCTTTGTGTCATCCTCTCCCATCTAATTGAATACATCATCACTCTAAATCGGAAAAATGTGTGTTTGGTGTGACGGGAGGAAAATTATTGGGGTACATTATCTCCTCACGAGGGATTGATGTAGATCCAACCAAAATCTAAGCAATATTGGAAATGATCCCATGATGATTCTCGGCATTAGATATTTTCTTGGAAATCTCGGTGCAATCCGAAGAATCATACCTGATTTGACCTTTGTTATTCATCCAATAAACAATTTGTTGAAGAAGGATTGTTGTAGTGACTAGACGGAAGAGTGCAATGAGGAATTTGAGTCATTCAAATGATTCTTACTATCGAATGGTGAGTTAGAAACAATTCGGAAAGTAAGAACTTCCTTCTATATGCACAACAAAAGTGTAGTGGGCCCATAACCCGTGGTGTTCTTTACTTATTTATTTGGGTTTTGTGTTCTTGCCTTGTTACATGTTGATACTTCTTGTTCAAGTTTCTTGTCCTTGCCTTGTTACCTTGGCTTTTCCTAGATCGTGGCACTCTAATTTATGTGGATCTCATGTCCTTTCCTTATTTCCTTGGTTATTGTTCTTAGATCGTGACACACCTATTTGTAGCAGTTGATCTTGCTTCTTTGGGTTTCGTGTCCTTGCCTTATTACCTTGGCTTTTCTTGGATTGTAGCACTCCAATTTATTTGGATCTCGTGTCCTTGTCTTGTTATCTTGGTTGTTCTTGGATCGTGGCACACCTATTTTGTGATTGATCTTGATTTTTTGAGTTTCATTTCCTTTCCTTGTAACCTTGCATTTTCTTAGATCGTAGCACTCCAATTTATTTAGATCTCGTGTCCTTGCCTTGTTGTCTTGGTTGTTCTTGGATCATGGCACACCTATTTGTAGTAATTGATAAAATTATGTTTGGTGTTTTTTTTGCACTTTTGACATCACTCCATTGATAGTCTCCTTGCATGGAGCTATTCTGGTGAAGCCTAGTGTCAATTGTTTTTGAGTTCTATGATCGAGTAGTGGATTCAGACCATAGTGTGTACCAAAGTTTCTTGAGAATTATACGATTTTTTAGATCCGAGCTTCTTAGGAAGCCTTGCAAAGTGGGATTTTTCTCTCTATTTTGTTATTACTGGTTTTGGGTACCTTGCAGTGTTAATTTTTCCCAATTATTGTATGTGGGTACCTCATCGGACCTTGTTGCTAGGACCCACCTTATTTTCTGCCCACCTAAGTTATGCTTACGGGGGTGTTAGTGTAGGTTATTATCTATCCTTTTATTTATTTATTAGGATAATTCTTACACTTTTGTTAGCCCTACAGTTGTTGGGGTAGCTTGCTTAGGTGTACTAGTTGCGTGGAGCTAGCTTACTAGTTGTGTTGAGTTATCTTCTCAGTTATGTGGAGTTCGCTTATTAGTCTTGTAGAGTTAACTTAACTACCAGTATCAGTTAATGGGGTTTCTTCACCACTTATTTAGGTAGTACTTGCACTTCTCTCCTCCTATATGTACATATTTCTTATTGAGTAATTCAAGTCATTATATTGTAATGTATTGAGCATTATGGATTATGATGTATTTCCATATATGGTATTTTATCTCTCTCTGTTTTGCAAATCTAATGTGGTGTGCTATTATCATATGAGATTGTGGCTTGGAATAATCTTCTTATCGCTCCTTTTAGAAACAAGATCAAACCTCTTAATACTAACCCAAAACACCTCCTACATATGATATGCCATATCACAACACCTTTTACACGATCATATCAAATTGCACCGCTCCATATCTCATGCCACCATGCACTAGGTTTAGGACTAGGCCTAGAATGACCCGACTCATTACATACTTCCCATGATCGACCATGATGACCTCTTACAGACTCATTAACACCTCTAACACATCACTTTGACTATGATAAACCTCATACCATCCTTTGACCAACTTTGGACTACACCTACAACACCTAGCTTGCTTGACCATGCACCAAGACACCATAACAATACTAGAAGATTAGACATTACCAAGCAACCTTCATTCTTGACCTTGATTTACACCTCATGGAGACACATATGACACTTATAATCCCTTTTCCATCAATGAAAACACCATAAACACAATGGCCAAAAATTTGGTGAAAGGACTCGTGGCCCGATGGATAAGGCACTAGTCTGCTACTCCATGAGATACATGGGGTTCTTCATTACTCCTTATGGTATAATATCCCCAAGCTTGAGCCATGTGTTGTCATGTAAAATGTCTAGCATGCAAAATTGAAATTTAGACCATGACAACTAAGCTCACGCTTGAAAATTCCCTCTCTCGACCACTATAAATCTCTCCTCGTGCCAACATGTCCTTAGTTTCATCCTCATTACGCTTAGAGGAACATGATAAGAAGATTTCTAAGTGAGTTTCTTGTGCATGGGTGCACTCCTAAGGTGATGAGTAAGATCACCAAGATTCAAGGAAGAATGACTATCTTTGGAGGTCTAAGAAGGGCCATTTTTACCATTTGCAATCGATGAACACCCTACGAAAGCACATAGGGAAGATTCAAGCCACCTAGGAGTTCAGATAGGATATTTTTAAATGCAAACAAGGTAGTTTAAGAAGAATTTGTGGAAGGAATTGATGTCGGGAATAAAGCGGGAAAAATAGGGTCATTTTGGTGTTGCAGTGATCAAGACTCCGCATGAAAATAGATTTCAATAATCAATGGTTTGCAGACATTTTTCAAGTCGTGGGAAAATACCTCAGTGTTTTGGTCATTATTCCCGTCTTGCTAAACCTCACAATCTAGGAGTTAGCCAAATTTTAGAAATTTGGGGCAATCTAGGAAAAACCAACTTTTTGAGGAACATGTAGAAAAGTTCCTTTGATCCACCTGTTCCCCGCATCTCTGCCTTTTCCGCATTACACTGGGAAATTGGTGAAGTCGGGTCTAGATGACACTATGGGCATTGTTCCTCCGTCCTCCACATTCCCTGGATCATCGCAAACAATGAAAAGTGAAGGAAAGGGTGGCATATTGGTTAAGAAGCTTTTGGAACTCACGTAACTATTCCATCATTCCACCAGTTCCCTGCATACCCACAATCATCGAAAAAGGGAAAAGCAAGGAAATTGGTTATGTCATTCAGTGGTGGAATTGTGGGAATAATTTCACTATTCCATCGGTGCCTCGACTACTCGCAAACAAAGACAAATGGAAAAGAAAGGAATTTGGTTATGTTGCATAGTGGTGGAAATGTGGGAACAGTTCCATTGGTGCCTCGACCACCCGCAAAACCAAAAAAGGTAAAAGGAAGGGGTAGAGTCGGTTAAGTCGACTCAGAAGGAACAGAGGGAATTGTTTCCTCATTCCGAGATTTCCTACATATTTATGAACGCCAAAATGCAAAAGAGAAGGTCAAATCGGATTTTAAAGGCCCACATGGAACATTCCTTAGTTCCTCCAATTCATCGCCAACCCACATAGACCTCTTTTTGACATATTTTCTTAGAATTCTCCTGCATTTCCACAGAGAAGAGGAATACGAAGAGTCCTAAACTCATTTTTTGGAATGTAATAATAGAATATTATATTTGTGCCCAAATTTAATGTATTAACTCAAGTTTAGAATATGAAAGGTTACAAGTGATAAGAAGGTGAAAGGTCATGTGAGGGGAAGATGAAAAGTCATGTTGTAAATCTATAAATGGGAATTGATTCTCTATTCCAAAAGGGGGGCAATTGTTGATTGTCATAAGTTGTTGAGCTTTGTATCACTAATAATGCAAACAATAAAGCTACATTTATTCTATTTCCTTTCATATGTTCCTCTATCCTCTCTACTTTCTAATTTTACAAGCACTGTAATCTTGTATAACCAAGGAAGAACCTTGTGTATTTTATTAATGAATTCATTGAACTTTGTGTCTCCAACTTGTCGTGTTATTCTTGTTGATTGCATGATTGGATTCTTCTAATTGAACGTGGACTTACTTTGGCTAATGTATGTAAATTCTGTAAGTCTACTCATAACATTAATCCCCTCTCTCTATTTATCCTACTCCCCTTTACCTATTTTCCAAGAAAATTTCTCCTTTGTATATTGTACAAACACTTTGTCATCGGTTAAGTGGAGTATTCATGTGTGATCCTCTACTAATCTGGTCACCCCACAATTTTAGGTAGCTTATATTCAATAATGGGAGCCTCCCCATATCTAAGAAGGAAGGGCTTAGCCCGTGATCGTTAGTGAAAATTAATAATTTGCGGTGACAAACTATTTCACCAACAAGTTGAATATACACTTCTTATTCAGTTATAATATCTTTGATTGTTATTATTTTGAGAGAGATTTCTAGGTTTTTGAATATTGTCATGTGGAGAGACTTGTATCTATGACTATAATTTATTTTGCTTGCGTCGATACATAGTGAGTTCATAACTTCTTTTGATGTTTATGTGGGTTTGCTTGAGGTTGGTAACAAAGGTAAGGAATTAAATTAAAAGATACAAGGAAACTTTGAAAAATAAATTGAATATGTATCGGTATGTTTTACAAATATACGGTAGTTTACACGTTTTTCCTGTTCGTAAACTGTGAAATACTTTGTAAATATATAAAATCCTCAGTTGCTAATACTTGACGTCTTTAAAATAGATTACAAAGACACAAAAAAACTTTAAAAATAAAAATACTAAGTGTTCCTAGTCGATGTACAAGAGTGTTACGTGGACACCATTGACAGTGTGGAAGAGACGCGGAGCGCCTGTGAAATCAGCTTAGAACATGAGAAAATTCGGCATGGGAAAGGGAAATCCTCAACCAAGGCAGCTTGTGAGTTTAACAGAACAGACCACTGGCAAGCCAAACATGAGGTCTAAATCACATAAACAAATAAATGGCTGCGAGGTCGAACAGGGTATCAGTGTTTCACAGTGGTAAAAGTAGAATGAATAACATCATACAATTCCAAGGCTTTAATAATCATACAATGCCATCAACTGTCCATATAAATCTGACACCATTTTGTGGGGAGGGTAGGTTGAAGGAGGCGCTACACATTCTTGTTACAACACACAACCCCTCTTTACACTCCTCTAAAACATATCTTCAATTAATGCACGCCTGCATTGCCAAGAATGGGTTTTCAGACGGTAAACAAATCCACTCTTTCGTTACTGACAGGGGATTTTCATTTACCACCCGTCCATTTTTTCAAAGTAAGCTTATCAACATGTATGTCAAGTGTAGTAGTTTGGTTGATGCCCGTAAAATGTTTGACGAAATGATAGAGCGAGACGGCTTCTCATGGAATGTGATGATTGCTGCTTACCGAAGACATGGATATCCTCACGAGGCATTGTCACTCTTTTACCAAATGCAACGGAGAGGTTTCCAACCTGACCAGTTCACCTTTGCCAGCGTACTCCCAGCCTGTGCCAAAATAGGAGCTTTGGAACAGGGTATGGACATCCATCAAAGCATAATGAACAGCTCATTTTTTTCAGATATCGTAGTTACCAATGCACTTATAGACATGTATTCAAAATGTGGAAGCATTCACAAGGCACGGGAACTGTTTGATGAAATGACTCAAAGAAATGTGGTCTCGTGGAATGCTACAATTGCAGGATATGTACAAAATGGTGTTCTTGATGAGGCTTTTAGGCTTTTCAAAAAAATGCCTGGACGAGATGTGGTCTCATGGAATGCAATAATTGCAGGATATGCTCAAAATGGGTTTGTTGAAAAGGCATTGGACACTTTCAAGCAAATGGAATTGGCAGGTGTAAAGCCAAACCCCACAACCATCACCAGCATCCTCCCAGCCTGTGCAAAAATGGGAGCTTTGGAAAAGGGCATGGAAATTCACCGAAGCGCAACCGAAAATGGATTTTTGCCAGATGTTATAGTCGTTAGTGCCCTGGTAGACATGTATGCAAAATGTGGAAGCATTCACAAGGCACATGAAGTGTTTGACAAAATGCCTCAAAAAAATGTGGTCTCATGGACTGCGATGATTGCAGGATATGCACAAAATGGGCTTGTTGAAAAGGCCTTGAAGACTTTTAAGCAAATGCAATTGGTAGGTATAAAGCCAAACTCCGCAACATTTGCCAGCATCCTCCCAGCCTGTGCCAAAATGGGAGCTTTGGAACAGGGTATGGAAATCCATCAAAGCATAATTGAAAGTGGATTTTTGTCAGATGTTGTAGTTGTAAGTGCTTTGGTAGACATGTATGCAAAATGTGGAAGAATACAGAAAGCACGCAAAATTTTTGATAAAATGTCTCAACAAGATGCAGTCTCATGGAGCGTGATGATTGCAGGTTATGCAATGCACGGATTTCACAAGGATGCCCTCAAACTCTTTGAATTAATGAAGCACTCTGGAACATACCCTGACCATGTAAGTTTTGTTTGTGTTTTATTTGCATGCAGCCATGCAGGTTTAGTGGATGAGGGCTGTAAATACTTCAATGGCATGAGTGACTCTTATTGCATTATACCTACAATGGATCATTATGTATGCATGGTTGACCTTCTTGGCCGTGCTGGCTATCTTGAGGAAGCTCTAAACTTTATCATCAAAATGCCAATTAAACCTGCAGTGGTTGTGTGGATGTGTTTGCTTGGTGCTTGTAGATCACATAAGAATATAGGGCTAGGAGTATTTACAGCAACTCTCCTTTTTGAGCTGGATCCTAAAAATGCTGCACCTTATGTTCTTCTGTCAAACATCTATGCAGAAATGGGCAGGTGGGATGATGTTCAAAAGGTAAGGAGATTGATGAAAGATAGAGGAATTAAAAAGATACCTGGATGTAGTTGGATTGAAGTCCATAAAATGGTACATGCTTTTTGTGTAGGAGACAGATCACACCCACAGACACAGGAGATCTATGCAAAGTTGGAGAAATTGTCTTGGGAGATGAAGGCAGCAGGGTATTTTCCAGATTCAAGACATGTACTGAATGATGTGGAGGAGGAGGAAAAAAAAATTCCTCTGCCACCATAGTGAGAAGTTGGCAATTGCGTTTGGATTGTTAAACACGCCCTGGAACAACTATTAGAGTCATCAAGAACCTTCGAGTGTGCATTGACTGCCACACTGTGACCAAATTTATCTCGAAGATTGTTGTAAGAGAAATCATTGTGAGAGATTGGAATCGATTCCATCATTTCAAACAAGGACAATGTTCTTGTGGAGATTATTGGTGATGTTGTGTGAAGCAATCTGTAAACATAGGCTTGCACTATAAAAATTGCACTGTGTCAAACTTGCAGCATTATGAAGGAATCAGGTTCTATTATCAGATTCTAAAGTGTGTTATTTCTAAGTGTTTGGAGAGCTTGACCATGCCGTTGATTTCATAAGCTCAGATGTATGGTATGCATCAATGCCTATATGTACTGATTGAGTAATTGTAAAAGCGCTGTTCTCTAATACCTTGGAAAAGTCACGATATTGAGCTGTTTTTCAGGAACCCTGTAAACCTCTGGAACGATAAACTAGGGGAGGTGGAGAATAGGGAAATCAAAAGGAGGGCAATGCTTGATGGAAATAGAAAGATGCTCCACGAGCAGGAATTGTCAGAGAAGGGTTGAAAATCAATCCAATGCCTGGAGACTAAATGGAGGATATCTCTTGATAGTATTTTTTTCCAACCTTTGTTATTTTGTATGGTACTTTTGCCTTGATTTATTGTATTATCTTTTTCCTATGTCAGGTCTTCCATCTGGAGTTAGATTTAGTTATAACACAGCTTCACAGTTGGTATCTAGTGCACAAAGAGTCCATCTACTTCGTATCCATTTCACAAAGTCATCCAGTGAAACTTCGTCCCTTATGTTGTCGGGCCTCTGCATTGGGCAAACTTTGATCCACGGTGGGCTCTTTGTGAGCCAAGAAACTTCTTCCATAATTTTCTTGATGTAGTTCCTTTTCAATTTGTTTTTAAAGTTTGAAACTATATTTGGAGAAGAAAAATTACAAATTTTATCATATTATGTTTGGCATACGTGTGGTGAAAAACATGCACAATGAGGTTTATAGATTTTTTTGATTGAATGCTGAAATATTACAATGCACACTGACTTCCACACGTTGTCGGCATCTCGATTCTCTGCCCATGTTTCAAAGGAAACATATAGCAAAATTACAATAGTAAGTAAGCATACACACTAAATTAGTGAGCACCTTCAGCTAAGCAGCTACAGATAAGGGGCATCCATGCCATCAAATCACCTAGGGCATGATTCTAGCCTCAAGCGCTTGACTCTCAATGTTGGGGTGTCGGGGCCTTTGCATTCAACAAGAATTGATACCTAGTGGGCTCTATGTGAATCAAACGACTTCACCAGTGGACCAAATGACCATTGACGAGGTTTATAGATTGATATTAGTAAGCATAAATAATATATATATTATATAAAAGCAAAATCACTATTTATATTACATTGTAATTGAACATATATGGCATTACATTGTTGTGAATAATAAAGTTTGTAAAATGATTCTAATGAGTTGGTAAGTGACGTTGAGAGGCCTAAATAGGCAATGACCCTCCTTGAGATAAATGAGGGTATAGAAAAAAAAAGGGAAAACATCATTTGTAGTTGAGATTAATTGAACAACGAAAGAAAACTATTTGAGATCACTTTGGGTTTGAACTAACGGAACTTATGAGGTTGGGTACCACAAAATCTTATGAGGAACTACATGATAGAAGATAGAAGACTTTGTCTAATGATAGAATTACAATAATATATCATGATAAAATTGGATTCTTTATTACGGAGCTACTAACTCAACAAACTCTAGTAACGACTAAGTTCACCTGATAAGATACAAATTGGAGGTATTTTCCATGTGTTGCATGCCCAACAAATGCTAGTTTAGACCAAATTCAACATGGCTAAATCGACATTTGTTTTCAACCCTCAACCATTGCTACATTAAGCTTCTTGCACTTTCATATGGGATTCAAGGAAAAATGTTTTAATAGGGGTTGTAATTTGTAACGTTCAATGTTTTTTTGAATGACTGCCAACATGCATTATGAATAGCAACTACATTATTTCTCGTTTTTATTTTTGAGGGCATTTCATTTTTAAACTCATGAAAATTTGAAAGAACAAGGAGAAAGAGAAGGATTGCAATGTTAATGATGCTTCATAAAGGTTCACCCGTAAAGATATAATAAGCATAGTAGTTGTGAATGATGGCAATGATTAATTTAGCAATTGGATGCACTTACGATACATATAACCACATAGCATATATGTATACCATCCAATGCCATCCAACAACAAACTAGGTCCCACCACTCCCTTTCCACATAGACTTTAGGTGTCACTCTCACCATATAGACCTCACCACTAAAGTACATGTGAGGTGTCACTAGCAAGGCATTCCATCCCATTAGTGAGTATTTTTCTGCTTCAATATCCCATGCCACCACCTCCCTTGAGGGAGTTGCCATTTCGCACCATTTTCAATTTCGTTTGATACATCCTTCCATTTCATTATGTAATACAAATATCTAGGCATTAATTTAGAGTCATTTGTTGTATTGATGATATAGATAGTCCACCTTTATTGTGTGACTAACACCACACATGTCATGTATCATTAGTGCAACACAATAAGCTGGGATCGAGTTTGTTATTTATTCTACACATTTGGCAAAAAGGGCATATTTACCCATTAATTTCAAGCTTAAGAGAGGCAAGGGTATGTGGAAAGGAGAGGCATAAGAGAAAGAAGAGACACACAAAGTCCTAGAGGTATGTATCTTAAGAAATACAAAGGTGCATCTAGTTGCCATATTAGGAAGTGGATATGAGAGAGGAAATGGGTTAATAGAGTTCATAATTTATTCCATCCAACAACTTCAACCTCCAAATCCAAAGGTGCCTCTGGACACCCATCTTGGTGATTATGATCTATTGCCTTCTTTTAATGGATGCATTGATCCTCCGGGGTTTCCTTCTCTATATATACCCCTTTCACAAACTCATAGAAAACCATAATATGATGCCTTGTATACAACAACAAAATATTTCCCTTACACAATTTGGAGTAGAGAAAATCGACGTATGCCACACACACACACACACACACACGTATGTATACGTATATATAATGTATGTATATATGCCAAGTGGTCGCTAATCGACATATGTCAAGCGATCGCTAACTTACATATGAAAAGCAACAACTAACTTACATATGCCAAGTGGTCGCTAACTTACATATGCCAAGTGGCCGCTAACTTCAAGATAGTGCGTAAGTGATTGTTGTCATTTATGCCACATATCAATCTTAATATCTTCATACATATACGACTATTCATGCATACCTTATTCAAATCAATAAATGTTGACGTTGAAAATCCCTTCCCTGAACTTCCTTGAATGGTGTTAAATTTGATGGTTGTTTAGACGTTTTCATGATTTTAGACGTAACA
The DNA here is from genome assembly GCA_018340775.1 of Taxus wallichiana var. yunnanensis. Lineage (NCBI taxonomy): Eukaryota > Viridiplantae > Streptophyta > Pinopsida > Cupressales > Taxaceae > Taxus > Taxus wallichiana. The sequence goes on from CM031234.1 coordinate 157,912,503, forward strand.
TATTTCAAATATTTTATAGAACTGGCACATGTGACTCACATGTTTAAAAGGTGACCGTCAATATTTATATACATTTATATAAATAATTTATTTGTATATATTAAGCATAGTTAAAAAAATCCGGAATTGTCATTTATAAATTTTGTAAGTAGTGTGTAAGTGCGATTGGTTGCACGTCTAAGTGCAAGCCTCGAGTCGCACATCTCTCGACGCGCACTTCTAGGTGCGAGTCTCGATTCGCACTACTAAGTGCAAGTCTTGATCCGCCACAGATAAGTGTGATAACTCACCTGTCAAACAATTTTTGGGTAACAATAATTTTTCAACACTGCCCTTTAAAAATACAAAACAATGTTTATTTATACCAATTATTCTATATAAATTTCATTATTTTTAATATATATTGATGTAAATTTTGATATTTTTATAATTTATATATAAATATATATTAATAATTGTGGTTAAATATTAAATATGCAATTCGCATGTGACATTTATTACAAAGATTTGCAAGTATTTGCAGTATTAATGATAACCATTTTGTAAGGCAAAATGCTAATTAATGTTGTGTTTGCCTCAACATTAATTAGCCATTAATTCGAGCTATGTAAAATTCGCCATTTAAAAGTACATGTGTCATTCGAAATATGTGCACCTTTTGGAGCATGTAACTATTGTCAACCATTAATCAACCATTTAATGAAAAGCAATGTAAAATCATACGCGCGTGCCATCTTAAATTGCACCAATGAAATTGGTGGTTGGATTTGTTTACATATCACTATAAGTAGACAATTTTGAGTTTATATTTTTAAAAATTTCCTTTCTATTCTCTTCATCATTGCGTAAGCTTATTCATCAATAGAAAAATCTCATCATCGCAAGCGTCGAAAATTTTGTGCTCGAGTTCTGGAAACATTTTGATTTCCTCTCCGTGCCAAAAATTGGTATGCATTCTCACCTTCAGTCCCTTCAAAATTACAAAAATTGTTAATGTGAAATTTTCCATATCGATTAGGGATTATATCCATGTAGGGCTTTTGTAGATAATTAAATGGAAGCAAGTTTGTTATTCAATATTTTGTAGAAGGTAGTTTTGTTTATCAAATAAATAATTTCGTAATATAGTAAACATTTGTTAGAGAAGTGAAAGAGGACGGAATGGAGCACATCTTGACAGAGAAACGACACAACTTAATACATAATAACATGAGAGGAAGATTTGTAGAATTTTTAAAAACCAAAAACACTTGCCAAGAACTTGTTTTGTTGAGTCTTGAAAAAGAAGCTTGGTGGTATGGATGGTGGCTCAATTTGCACAATAAAAAAGTGAATATCGGAATCGATTTATGGACATGGTGGTGCACAAGAATAGAAGAGCAGATGTATTTTATAAAATTGATATTATTTTGTTGGCCTTATTGTTTGTCTCGCAAATAGTCCTCCACTGCACATACTCAAAGAAAATTCAATGGCTACGACATCGGTGACATTGTCAATGACAATATTTTAGAAGATATTAATGTTAAGAATGAGTTGCCATTGAATGTGTTGGTGTTGGATAATAATGACCTATTTGCGAAAAATATGGTAATGCAAGAGTAGGAGAACCAAACATATTTGTGAAAGGAGAATTTGAGGAACAAGGAAACTCTAAGATGTTGCTACTATGGAAGCAACAACTATCCTAAATTTTTTTCACAAAATGTAAATTTTCTCTGTTTGCGTCATGGCTATGTGGCTTTTTGTCTTTTTCTACCTATGGGATTTCTCTCTTCTATGCTTCAATGTCATATTATGCCTTAAGGACCTTTTTGTAAAAGGATGCGGGTCCTTTCAAAACCCCCATATTAACCCTTATACAAAAAAATGGACATAGTTTTGTACATCGGAATATGTTGTTGTGGCATAACCTAGCAGACTCTATGATGAAAATATCTTACTTTATTTTGTTAATTCCTATTGATTGATAATATCCAATTAATATGGTGTCGCATAAGCTAGTGGACGCTAAGCTAAAAATAATATTCTTTGACTTGTTAAATGCTAGCGATCCATAAGCTCAAAATTTTATATTGTGGAAGTATTAGGTTACCTTAAAGTGCGCTAAGCTCAAAACATCTTATTTAAAATTTCTCCTCAATCCACCACTCAAAATAAAAAAATTCTATTAACTTTTCAACTTTCTAATGTTTGTAATTTATTTAAATAATTTTTTAAACTACAAAACTTATTTATATTTTTCTTTATTTGCTAGTTAGTATTGATTTGAAAAATATGAGGCCTTGTTGCAACATTGATTTATTCTATTTAATAAAAATCATAATTATATGAAAACAATCACATAACTAGCACATCTAGCACAATTGCACAACTAACACATCTCCCATCCATGAGACATGAACTTAATGCTCTGTCTTGTTTAATTTAAAATTTCGTTAACAAAATTACTATTAACAAGGTTTATTAAATATACGTGAACATAATGATTGGCTACTGTTATCCAAAATGTTCCCCTTGCACATTTTGTGGCTATCTCCTCCATTCTTCCCTCCCTTTTTCCTTAGTCATAATTTTTGCTTTTCAAGCACTCAAAACCTTCTCGAAATGGCACCATTGGATAGAGTTTTTCCTCAACTTTCCAGAAGGTAAAGTTTTCCTTCTAACTCCATGTATTTTTGAAATTATGGCTCAGCGGAGATTTTGTGGGAAAATTTCCCCTGGGAGGCCCACAGCCAATGATATGGTGCCACGTGTCCAAGGAAGTGGCGGGGGTTGGAGGAAAACTTGGTTTTTTTACCAAGTGTTTGGCAAATTTCAAAAGGAATATTTCGCCCCGCAGGCCCGCCGACAAATTGGATCCTACCACGTGTCCAAGGGGGAAAAAATTGAAAAAATGACTAAGTGCTGGTGCCATGAAAAAATCTCCAGAAAGGCCCGCACCCAATCACGTTATGCCATGTGTCCTAAGACCCAAACCAGCAGAGGGTGGAGATGAAGTTAGAATTTTGGCGAAATGTTTGGCGAGGGCGCAAAGTCAAAATTTCACCCGCAGGGTCCGCATCTAATGGCCTCATGCCATGTGTCTCAAGACCCGCGGACCGCGGAGGGAGATTTAAAATTTTGGCGAAGTGTTTTGGTTGGGTCAAAGGAAAATTATTGGCCCATAGCCCCGCCGACCAGTAAGAGCCTGCCACGTGTCCATGGGGACCCGGAATGGCGGAGCGGGGAGATTAGGATTTTTTCCCAAAGGGATTTCGCAGAGGGAAATGTTCACCCCCAAGGCCTACGTCAAATAAGAGCTCGCCACGTGGCCCTGCACTCGGTGGAAGGTGGGGGAAATTTGGGAAATTTTCCCAAAGAAAAATCAAAGAAAAATTTCAAAGGAAAAGTCCGCCCCTAAATGCGAGCCAATGAGATTGTGCCACATGTCCATGTGGCGGCAAAAATTCAAGACAGGCCCACAGGGAAAAAGGGAAGGAGAAAGCCCGTAGCCAATGGGGTTTTGCCATGTGTCCAAGTCAAAAAAATGGTCAAACAACGATGGAAAATTTAAAAGGAAATGCCCGGCTAATCATAACATGCCACGTGTCCTCAACTCATCGGCCCGACAAAGAATTTTTGGAAAATTTTCCAATGGCCAAAACGATGGAAAATGAGGCATCAAGGGCCCGCATCCAATGGGATCATACCACATGGCACTGGATCGGCGGGGTGCATAGATTTTGGGGAAATTTTCCCAAATGCAAAAAGTGGAAAATTTCAAATTTTTCGCCCGCCAATCCGTTTTGGCCCTGTTTTGCCCTAAATTTTCAAACGGCCATATCTTTCAATCCAGAGCTCGGTTTTTCACGTTCTTTATATCAATGGAAAGATGGTGAAATTATCTACAAGATTCTGGGATTATTTTTGTATTTTGATGGAGTTTGGAGAGATAAAATTGAGAAATGCCTCTGGCACGTGGTAATGGACATAAATGATGTTTCAACCACCATTTTTAATGAAGAATGGCTCGCTTTCTCTCCCAGCATGGAGAAAATGTTAGGGAATGGACTTGTAAGGATGCCCATGTTGTTTTATTATGTTTTTGGTTAGTGGTTGAAGCTCTCCCACGTTTTCCCACGTTTCTCTCTCGGGGTTTTTTTGCATGGTAAAAGCGAGATTTGGCTCTTTTTTTGAAAGGTTGAATATTTTTATGTATTGCAGGCTCCCTCTCTCACCTTGAAAGTGATTTTATGGAAAAATCAGACCTCTTCTAACGCTGTAACCTATTTTCTACCTCTCGATGTTGTAATGCATGTGTTTTGATAGTGGGAATGACAATACTGAGCTCGTGAATGAGTTTTGATCCTTTGTTTGTGTTGTTTGATTCATTTCGACCTTTCATTACAATTTATCGGTTTGTGCATGAAATTTTGTTGCATTTCTATGATTTGTGTCAAACAAGAGAAGTAAAAATGCTCACCACTCCTTTGATGCATCACCCTATTAGCATTAGTTTTCGCTTTTTTTTGCATTCTCTATCCCCTGTCCCCTTTGGAATTTAGAGTAGGATCTTGAATTCAAACCTCTCGTAGCTTGCAAGTAACATACCCGATCGTGAGGAGTTGAGGAACCAACCTCTAACCTATAGATTCTTTTCCCATTTTACAAGTCCCACACTTGGGGAGAAGATTCAATGTTGTGCAACCACACCTTGGATGTCCAAAATTTCAAACTAGGATCCCGATCAACATCCGAGTGTTGCTGATTTGCAACAACAGTTTTGGCACACCCGGTGGGACCTTAGAGGTCTTCATCTTCATTGCAACAAAATTGGTGTGCATTTGTTACAATTTTCTTGCTTAAAAAGCCCTAAATTACACATCTGGTGACTCCAAGGAAGAAGAATCAGCTGGTTTTAGTAGTGTAGACCTGAAAACTCATGAGAAGAATCACCACAAGGTCAAGAGTTGGAGAAGAAGAGGTGATGTTTGAGTATCTGTAGTTATCTCCAAGAAGAAGGCAAAGAGGGAGGAGAATTCAAAGGTCTCCATCTCCACCAAACAGAACTCTATCAACTCCTCCACCTGGTAGGCCTTTCATTCAATCAACAAGGGTTCTAAGGCCAATTAGAATGGCACAACACAACCCCTATGTCAATTTCACTGGAAACAGCCCACTTGCTCTCAATGCACAAAATCTAATCCCAGTTGTAGCATTGAAGAACATTCCATACTTTACTGGAGAGAATCAAACCACTCCTGGTGATCATGTTAAGGATATTGCTAATATTTGTGCAATCCATGAGATTAATGAGATGCAAGTTATTGTCAAACTGTTGGCATCTTCATTCAAAGGGAAAGCTTTGCAATGGTTTAGGAGTCTTGCCTCAGGTTCTATCCAAAATTGGAACCAGCTATGTATAGCCCTCCATGAGTAGTTTGGAGAAAAGGGAGATAACTTGTCCCTTTTGGAACAGTTGACAACCATCAAGAGAGCTCCCAATGAGCAACTGACTGACTTCAACTTCAGGTTTTAAATGACTTGGGAGAGAATTCTAGTGGTAGTAAGGCTAGTAGTAGAAGGTGCTTTTCTATATTACCTTAAAGCTTTAAATTATGATATTTCTATGTTAATTCAATCCATGGGAGGCACAACTATCCCTGTTGCTTATAACATTGCCATTAGAGCTGAAAATTGTTTGATTCAAGCTGGCAAGCTAGCTCCTAGGCCTCCAATGCCATTATATCCAATTTTAGAGAGCCCAAGTACTAGTCAAGTGCCTATTTTAGCTCCTATTCCCACTCCTAGAAATCAGAATTCAAGTGAAGCTTCTACTTCATCTTCTAGTTCCTCAAATGAACTTCAAGAAGTCATGAAGAAATTGTAAAATTTAGGTAATGTGCTGGTTACACTAAGAGGCAAGCAAGCCCAAGGTTTTAGACCTCCTTTCCACCTCAAGCTTAGCCTAACAGCAGCCATACTAGCCACAAAGACCACCCAATCCAGTTTGCAAATTTAAATCAAGAAATACCTCCCGCCAATAGACCATTCCAACCCTATAATCCCAATGCTACATCTCGCCTCTAGAGCAATAGTGCCGGGCAAAACAACATAGCTCAAGAGTATGATTGGTGTTTCCCATGCAATGAACCTCACAAGTCTATGTGTTTCAACGGTGCCTTAAATCAAGAATTAATGGTGACAACTACCGGTGTGGAGGGTGAAGGTAGTCAAGGAAATAACCAACAACAAGAAACATTCCAGCAAAGAATCAGCTCCAAATGATACCAAACTTGTAAACCTGGCGGGAAGAAGATTTTTATGGCATGAATCAGATAGTCTCCCAAAGTGTTGCAGCCAACACAAGGTCAAAAAGGAGAAATTTGGGTGAAGAGCAGCCATTGGATCCAAGTAATCCACAACCTGTTACTACTACCCAAATTATTGGCAAACAAAATGCAGTTCCAAACACGCAAGGGCTACCTAAAACAGCTCCTAGGCCAACTCAAATGCCAGTTGTTGCTGCCCATATGTAAGGAATGAATGTGCAGGACAAGGGACAACAGAGAGATGCTTCATCTCCATTCAACATCATTGATCAGATGAAGAAGACAAATGTAAACATATCAATGTGGGAATCACTATCCATCCCATGCCAAAGAGATTTGCTACAAGCTGCCATGAAAGATTGGTCAACTTCAAATCAGCAGGTCCAAATGTAAGAGAAGGTACTCACAAATGCTTCCCATCCTGAGGGGAATCATGGAGGACAATAAGGTAAAATGTTGAAGCCCCCTCCATTCTATGTTTCATTGATCATTGGAAACCAATTAGTACACAATTGCATGATTGATTCGGGGCAAGTAGTTCAGTAATGCCCAAGCAAATAGTTGATCAGTTAGGGCTTCAATATGAAGTCATATCCAGAGGGGTAGTGCAATTGGATGGGACAACAGTAACAACAGTTGGAGTGATTAAAAACTTGAGTACTTTGCATGTATGCCCCAATGTTGTTGTTTTACAAGATGTCTCGGTAATAGACCTTCCACCACTCTTTTCCCTATGCCTGTCAAGGAATTTCATAGCCAAGATTAGAGGGTACTTATTTGCTGATTGGACACACATGTTGTTCAGAAAAAGATATGGAACTAAGGCCACAATTAGATCTGAGCCCATTGTAAACTTTCACATTGAGCCTTACACTCTAAGCCAAATCAATACCAATTGTTCAACATTTGATCAAGAGGATCATCCAAGCAATGATGAAGCTGACACCAAGGTTGGAAGTATCCCAGATATGACTCTTGATGAATGGGCAAACAAGGTGCATGCTTTTGATCCTTATCAAGAAATAGAATAATTTGAGCTAGGAGTCTATTGCATGCACAAAGAAAATCAGCCTATTCCTAGCATCACCAAGCCAAACCACAAGGATGACAATGAGGTATGGTAGTTGTTTTTTGATGGATCAAGGAGTAGACAAGGTGCATGAGGGGGAGCTATGCTTGTTTCACCTCAAGGAGTTAAGTATTATTTAGCTTTTAGATTCTAGTTTACATGCTCTAATAACACTGTTGAATATGAAGCTTTGATACAAGGATTGCATTGGTCAATCAAGAGAGGAATAAAGAACTTGCAAGTCTTTGGTGACAATGAGTTGATTGTCAACCAAGTTAAGGGGCAACATGCTGTCAAGAATGATTTGCTCAAGTGCTACAAAAATAGGGTGTGGGACCTCATTGAAGATTTTGAGGGCTTTGACATCAAATCCATTCCTAGAAAAGAGAACCAAGCTACTGATAGGCTTGCAACAGTTGGAGCATATTTTGATGTTGTTGAAAGCATCCAAAAAGACAAGGTACAGCCAAACATCCATGTGATTGTAAGGCCTTTAGTTCCAGAAAACAATGTAAGTTGGCAAGTGTTTGAAAATGATCAACAAATCATCCATTTCTTCAGAAGAAGAGGTGAGTTCTCACTAAAATCAGGAAAAGTTGGAGCAGCGGTTTGGTGACCAAGTCAGTGAGAACCAACAAGTTACCAAAGGGACTTATTACTTTGGAGTCCATTTTCAACCCTAATGATCAGATTAGGAAGGAGAAAGCAAACATCCAAGTCAAGGGAGAAGATTCAGTGTCCATCTCGGTGGAAGAAGGAAAATCACTCCAAATTGGTAAGATGACAACTGAACAAGAAAGGTATGAGTTCATACAGCTTTGTCAAGAATTCCCTGATGTGTTTGCTTGGAGATATGAAGATTTTAAGGGTTTCAATCCCAAGTTAAATCAACATACCATTGAATTGGATCCAAGTACTAAACCCATTAGGAAAAGACAAAGACCAGTCAATCCACACATGGAGCCTCTCATGAGAAAAGAATTGAATAAGTTGATAGAGTCAAGAATCATATTCCCTATCAAGCATTCTAGTTGGGTGGCCAACTTGGTTCCAATTAGAAAGAAGAGTGGGGAAATCAGATTGTGTGTTTACTTTAGAGATTTGAATAGAGCATCTCTCAAGGATCATTATCCACTTCCTTCCATGGAGTAGATTTTACAAGTTATTGCTGACTCTGAGAGGTTTTCATTACTTGATGGCTATTCGGGGTACAATCAAATTATGGTGAAAGAAGAAGATCAGTTCAAGACAACCTTTACAACCAAATGGGGAACTTATGCATACAGGAAAATGCCATTTGGGCTGTCCAACGCTGGAGCTACTTTCCAAAGGGCAATGGACATGGTGTTCAAGGATTTGATTAACATGGTGCTGATATATCTTGATGATATCACTTTTTTTTCAAAAAATGCAGCAGACCATCTCTTTCATTTGAGACAAGTGTTCCAAAGGTGCAGAAGATTTGGAGTATCCTTGAATCCTAAAAAGTGTATTTTTCTAGCCCATGAAGGAAAGCTCCTTGGCCACATTGTCTCCAAAGAAGGATTAGTAATTGATCCAGAAAGATTTGAAGCCATAAAAGAACTACCATTTCCAAGCCACAAGAAGGCCCTTCAAAGTTTCTTGGGGAGAATAAATTTCGTTCGGAGGTTTGTCCCAAATTTTGCAGCCCTAGTCAAGCCTATCACCAAGATGTTAAAGAAAAGCATGGATTTCAAATGGATAGCAGAAGGCAAGGAAAGTTTTGAAGCAATCCAATAAGACATCTCAAGCCCGAACTCTCATTAACCTGATTTCTCCAAGGATTTCATCCTCTATGCATATGGGGGTGACGATACTATTTCGTAATTTTGGTACAATAGAACAAAGACAATGATGAGCAGCCAATTACTTTCTTTAGCCAAATCCTGGAAGACTATGAGGTAAGATACTCTTTCATTGAGAAGCATGTTCTTGTAGTAATCAGGAGCTTGAAGAAATTCAAGCATCTAGTTTCAAACAACAAGGTTCAATTTCTGGTTTCTCATGCGGGAGTTAAAGACTTCCTCCTCAACAAAGACCTGAATGAAAAGAGAGCAGGTTGGATTACTCATGTCATGGAGTATGACATTGAGATCAAAGTCACCAAGTTGGTTACAGGAAAAGGATTGTGTGAGCATCTGATTTTGAACAAACAAAAGGAAACATGCATCGAGAAAGATGTTGTTTTGGCATTGCAAGACAACCATGAGTAAGGAAGCACTCAAGAGAAAAATAATGGTGCCCTCACTTCTTGCTGGACCCAAGACATAATGCACTTCCTAAGCATAGGTCTATGCCCTCTAGAGATGAACAAGACCAAAAGAAGACACTTCAGATTGCAGGTTGTCCCATATGACCTTGTTGATGGTGTTTTGTTTAGAAAGGATGTGAATGGAGTGCTGCTAAGATGCATTGGTAAAAATCAGATTCATAGGGTATTGGAAGAGTTCCATGGTGGATCAGTTGGTGGTCATTTTGCACCGAGAGTGACAACTCTAAAAATCATGAGGGCTAGCTATTATTGGCCCAAGATTTTCAAAGTGATTGTTATGCATGGATCAAGAGGTGCAAGAATTGTGCATTCTTCATGGGTAAGGAGAGGTTAGCTACCCTTCCATTGCATCCAATTTTAGTTGACCAACCATTCATGTAATGGGGTTTCAACTTCATTGGAGTCATTAATCCAAATTCAAGCCAAGGGCACAAATGGATCCTAACACAGCAATAGATTACTTCACCAAATGGATCAAGCAAAGAACACTCAAGGAAGCAAATGAATCTAGCATCCTAGACTTCTATGAGGGAATAACAACCAGATTTGGCATACCTACTACAATAATATCGATAATGCATTAGCATTCATTGGGTCTAAGGTAATCGAACGGGTTGTCAAGAATGGGATCTACCTAAGCACTTCATCAAATTATTACCCTCGTGGTAATGACTAGGTGAATCTACAAACAAGAACTTCACTTTGAGGATCATTAGGAGGACTCTTGATAAAAATCAGAGGTCTTGGCATACTAAGTTGAAATCAGCCTTATGGGATGATAGGATAACTCCCAAGAGATCTACGAGTAACTCCCCATTCAAGCTTGTTTATGGAAGAGAGGTAATTGTGCCCATGTCACTTGAGTTTCCAACATTGGAACTCATGAAACTATTGGAGTTGTTGGAGTTTGGGCCCATGGAGGTTAGGTATGCAGAATTGATGGAGCTTCAAGAAATCAAAATCAGGCATCCCAAGTAATGGAGAAGGATCAAGCTTTGATAAAGAAGACCTTTGATAGAAAGGCCAAAGATAGATCCGTCTCCAAGTTGGAGATCTAGTGTTAAAATGGGATGCGAGATAGAGAAAAAATGGGGAGATATTCAAAATTTGATGCCATTTGGAGTGGCCCATACATGGTCACAAAGTGTAAGGACATCAATGCCTTCCAATTGTCTACATTGGATGGTGAAGAATTACAAATTACAGTCAATGAAATCCATCTCAAGCATCACATCAAGGAAATTCTCCACCTTTTACATATTAGCTTAGGTTTTCATTCCTCTAAGTGCTTATGCACATTGTTTTTTTGTAGATTATCTTTGCTTTCCTAAGTGCTTTGGCATAAGCTTGCTATTCTAGGAAATGTGTTTTCAGCAGCCTTGCTCCAATCAAATGATGTTCTACCCTCCCACCTTCCGCCTTGTAGTGTTCTAGCTAGTTGGGGTACCCAGCAGAGAATTTAATGACTCCATGCCCAATAGATTGTTTCAGGCAACTGGTAACTTCATCCAGCAGGCAGATGACCCCTCTGAGTCACCAAAATTGTTATCCAAAATGCTCCCCTTGCACATTTTGTGGCTAACTCCCTCCATTCTTCCCTACCTTTTTCCTCGTCATAATTTTTTTTTTATTTTCAGGCACTCTAGACCTTTTGGAAATGGCACCATTGGATAGAGTTTTTCTCGGCTTTCCGAGAAAGGTAAAGTTTTCCTCCTAACTCCATGTATTTTTGAAGTTATGGCTCGGGGGAGATTTTGTGGGAAATTTTCCCCTGGAAGGCCCATAGCCAATGATATGGTGCCACGTGTCCAAGGAAGTGGCGGGGTTGGAGGAAAACTTGGTTTTTTTACCAAGTGTTTGGAAAATTTCAAAAGGAATATTTCGCCCGTAGGCCCGCCGCAGGTGGATCTGCCACATGTCCAAGGGGGAAAAAATTGAAAAAATGACTAAGTGTTAGTGCCATGGAAAAATCTCCAGGAAAGGCCCACGCCCAATCACGTTATGCCACGTGTCCTAAGACCCAGGATGGCGGAGGGCGAGAGATGAAGTTAGAATTTTGGAAAAAAATTTGGCGATGGCACAAAGTCAAAATTTCACCCGCAGGGTCCGCATCCAATGGCCTCATGCCACGTGTCTCAAGACCCGTGGACTGCGGAGGGAGATTTAAAATTTTGGTGAAGTGTTTTGGTGGGGTCAAAGGAAAATTATTGGCCCGTAGCCCCGCCGACTAGTAAGAGCCCGCCACATGTCCATGGGGACCCGTAACGACGGAGCGGGGAGAGATTGGGATTTTTCCCAAGTGGATTTCGCAGTGAGAGGAAATGTTCACCTCCTAAGGCCCACGTCAAATAAGAGCTCGCCATGTGGCCTCGGACCGGTGGAAGGTGGGGAAAATTTGGGAAATTTTCCCAAAGCAAAATCAAAGAAAAATTTCAAAGGAAAAGTCCACCCCTAAATGCGAGCCAATGAGATCGTGCCATGTGTCCACGTGGCTGCAAAAATTCAAGACAGGCTCATAGGGAAAAAGAGAAGGAGAAAGCTTGCAGCCAATGGGGTTTTGCCACGTGTGCAAGTCAGAAAAATGGTCAAACAGCGATGGAAAATTTAAAAGGAGATTCCCATAGCTAATCATAACGTGCCACGTGTCCTCAACTCATCGGCTCGGTAGAGAATTTTTGGAAAATTTTCCAATGGACAAAACGATGGAAAATGAGGCATAAGGGCCCGCATCCAATGGGATCACACCACATGGCACTTTGGATCAGCGGGGTGTAGAGATTTTTGGGGAAATTTTCCCAAATGCAAAAAGTGGGAAAATTTCAAATTTTTCGCCTGCCAATCAGTTTTGGCCCAGTTTTTCCCTAAATTTTAAAATGGACATATCTTTCAATCCAGAGCTCATTTTTTCACGTTCTTTATATCAATGGAAAGATGGTGAAATTCTCTACAATATTCCGGGATTATGTTTGTATTTTAATGGAGTCTAGATATAGAAAATTGAGAAATGCCTCTGGAACGTGGTAATGGACAGAAATGACGTTTCAACCACCATTTTTAATGAAGAATGGCTCGCATTCTCTCCCAACATGGTGAAAAATGTCAGGGAATGGACCTGTAAGGATGCCCCATGCTATTTTATTGTGTTTTTGGTCAGTGGTTGAAGCTCTCCCATGTTTTCCGTGTTTCTCTCTCCTAGGGTCATTTCTTGCATGGTAAAAGCTAGATTTGGCTCTTTTTTTAAAGGTTGAACATTTTTATGTATTGTAGGCTCCCTCTCTCACCTTGAAAGTGATTCTATGGAAAAATCAGACCTCTTCTAAGGTCAGTAACTTGTTTTCTCCTCTCGGATGTTGTAATGCATGTGTTTTGATAGTGGGAATGACAATACAGCTCACATGAATGAGTTTTGATCCTTTGTTTGTGTTGTTTGATTCATTTCTAAAATTTCAATATAGTTTATCAGTTTGTGCATGAAATTTTGTTGCATTTCTATGATTTGTGTCAAAGCTGTAGAAGTAAAAATGCTCACCACTCCTTTGGTGCATCACCCTATTAGCATTAGTTTTCGCTTTTTTTGCATTCTCTATCCCTGTCCCCTTTGGAATTTAGAGTAGGATCTTGAATTCAAACCCTCTGTAACTTGCAAGTAACATACCCGATCAAAGGAGTTAAGGAACCAACCTCTAACCTAGAGATTCGTTTCCCATTTTACAAGTCCCACACTTGGGGAGAAGATTCAATGTTGTGTAATCACACTTTGGATGTCCAAAATGTCAAACTAGGATCCGATCAACATCCGGGGTGCTACTGATTTGCAACAACAGCTACTTTATATAGGGATTAGGTCACCCAGAAACCTTACAATAGACTACATCATGAACATCACCAAGAGTGAACAAAAAAGAAATAGGAAAAAAATGGCTAAAACAACTTATTCCAAACTACAATCCAACAGATCAATACAAGGAAAAATTGCAAAACATGGAGGGGAAAAAATCCCAAACGATATAGTCCACAAACAGTAAAAAAAAATCTCCAAGAACCAACGGACTAGTTAGTCTTCAAACATTTGTACTCCTCCAATTAATGCTCCTCCTATCCTTTCATATTATCATCCTGCTTGCTTGTGATAGGGATGTGGTCTTCAACCTGCTCTTCCTCATCAGAACTACTGAGGTGGAGATTATACCTGCGAACTTTGTGTCCCTGCTCCAACTTGACCACATGCCCATGCAACTCCAAAACCAAACTTTTGATCTCTACCATATTGGCCTTGATAGATTTTTGGGTGATGCAAATTTTCTTAGAGGTGTTGATGCAATGCATGACATTGTTTCCCATATCCATTCCAACTTCGCCTAAGGCCTCCATATCCATTTCCACTTGACTCACCCTGAGATAAATTTTATCAAAATCCACATTTCAACCCATCTATGCTCTCTCTTTCCCTTTACAATTAGAGAACCTGTAGCTCCAATACCAAGATTTCCATTCCCCGAGGTTCCTTACTCTTCTTTCTCCTCAGTTTGTTCATATGGTCCGTAAGAGTACAATTTTCATCTGAATCCCTAGATTTGGGCTCTAATTCCTTTTCCACCACTATTTTACCATTATTAAAAAGAAAAAGAATTAGTCCATGGTGTATTGGGGTATCAATCTTTCCCTGTTGAAAATAATTCACCGACACAGAGAGTGACATAAACAAGAAAAAGGGAAGGCTCATAAGCAATCTTATTCCTAAACATATTAAGCATAGTGAGATGGTGAGTAAATATCAAAATTTTCTTCAAGAGTAATGTACCTCATAAGGTGGAGGCAGACCATATTCCAAATATCAGGGATGCAGAATCTAGCTATATCATCTACCAACAGGTAAACCATTTCTTTACCATAGAAGAAAGTCTCAATTTCATGCTTGTATTTGGTGTGGTATTTGAATATCTTTAAGCCCTTCATCTCCATTCTAGTCACCTATGCTATCAAATCCTTGAAACCTAAATTTCCATGTTGTGGATCACCATGCTGCCATTGTTCCATGCTTGACCAAACTCCAACACAAGATAAGGATCAGACCCCATGATTTTTGAGATGAAATTCCTAAACCCCCAATTTTTAGAATGTGCCACAAGGAGGGGTTGTCCTTTAGGGCACCATAGCTCATGGGCTTGGTTCTCAAACGACCACCTCCCATGGTTTTAGTCATCGAGATTGAAAATGGAAGAAACAATGGCCAAAATGAATTGTAAGAGAAAAATTAATACAAATCCCACCATATATCCTACACGTGGGAAGGGTCCTGTTAACCATAAGTACAAGGATGACATCCCAACGAGGAAAACCACCATTGGCACATCAGTACTTAATGTTCTTAATGAGATTAATAACATTGGTGATATCATCTCCCCTCTCACACACTTTAAAATTACTACCTTTAGCCCCCAATTTGGCAAGATAATCTACACATTTATTACCCTTTCTCGGGGTGTGAATAATTAATTACATTTATCAAACTCTTTCAGAAAATTTTCTTTAGTATCTTTAAGGATATTGCTTATGGTCCAATTATTAATTGTATCCTTTCTCACATTGTCTAGTGTTAAAATCTTGTTTTGAACAACCAGAAAAACATGTTGACATTGGTGAGTAAATCCTTAATCAAAATTTTCCTCTACAAATCCTTTGCAAAACAACATATGTTCGAGACAATGAATATGTTTGGTCTAAGAACATATATGTCAAGTGTTATACTTAAGCATTATATTAATTGATCTCCATAAACATATGTAGGAAAAGTATTTATGTGAAAACAATTTATCTAGGACGTTTAAAAGACATCAAATTATTTTAGAAACACATTCAATATTTTTCATTCAAACAACAACATATTATAAGTACAACATAAAAGGTATTTTGTAGTAAGTAACAAATCTTTCAAATAAATACAATTTTTGTCCTCCAATATTTACAATTCAATTCCAGTTAAGGCAGGCAGTCTTCATGTTGTTGACCTTGGGGAGTAAATCCTTAGTCCAATTTTCCTCCAGAAATCCTTTGCAAGACAACATATGTTTTGACAATGAATATGTTTGGTCCAATAACTGATATGTCACGTGTTATACTTAAGCATTATAGTCATTGATCTCCATCAATGCATGTAAGAAAAGCATTTTTGTGAAAGCAATTGATCTAGGATGTTTAAAACACACCAGACTATTTTAGAAACATGTTCAATATTTTTTCATTCAAACAACAACATATTATAAGTACAACATAAAAGGCATTTTGTAGTAATTAACAAATCTTTCAATCCTTTTAATAATAATAACTTCTAACATCCACGATGTTAGTTGCACTTTTTTTTGAGTAGTAACAAATTTAAAAAAGAGGTTATAAATTTCACTTCAATCCCAAACTACTATACCTTTTTTTTGTTATATCAATTAAATCCTCCAACTAGGAGGAAGTTCTTTAGCTTGTTAAATGACAATGACTCTTTAGCTCGAAATATTATATTCTTCAAATACATTCGTCCACTAAGCTCAAACTAGGTCGATTTAATTTTTTAAATCCTAGTGACCACTAAAATCATAATAATATCTCACTTTCTTGTGTTGAAACCGAAACCGCGAACATCCAAATATTATGTTGTGTCATAAGCTAGCGGATGCTAAGTTCAAAATATCATTTAGTAACTTGTTAAATGAAAGCGACCACTACGCTTGAAGTAATATAAACAACCAATTGCTAACTATACTTGCAACAAAACAATATTGATTCAAGTTAATATATATACCCATGCCAAAGTATGAAGTCACGTAAGGGTTCAATATAAGAAGAAATTTTAACATCCATGAGGCTAGTTAAAAGATGAAAAAGTATATTATTCTTGTCATGTACCTGTAATTATACATGTAATTGTGAATGCAATTGTACATGTAAGAGAACACAAACCCAATAAGGATATTATTCTTTCCATGTATATGTAATTGTATCTACATTTAATTTTATCTTGGTCTGAACTAAACACGTTGCTCTCTGTTGAAAAAATCAGACCCGGGATGGGGAGGACTCGTGGGGATGCAATTTTTTTAGACAACACCATCCCTATCTTATTCCATTCAAATAGTGTTTTGTGAAATCACCTTACCAAATATCACAAACAAATGCCCATCACAAGTGTTGCTTGTGCTCCCTGTAACATCTCTATGCTTACCCACTTCATTTCCATGTGTAGAATGAACAACCTTGGAGAACCTAAATGTAACAAATAGAAGTGTCAATAAAGAAATTCTAATAAGATATTGCTTTATGATTTGTTGTCTGATAATCTATACAGTATGAAATCATGTCTAACAATGTTAGTTATTTCACCTTGCTTCATTTTGTTTATGATTATTCCTTTATAATATATATTAACTAAATACATCTAATATCGCTAACATTCAAACCTTTAACCTCCAATAAATGTAGTAATTACAAGAACATTAACTAAGATTAAAATTTATTAGGTTATGTTGAGGCATAACCTCTTTTGGTAGTGGCAAGAGGATAAGGCATTTGTGGATTTTTTGGGAATTTATGACATTCATAGATTGTGTTCGTGTGATGGATAAGATCAATTAATGACTATTACTAATTAGGATAAAATTCAATTAGAAATCTTGGAGACATGAGTTGAAGATTGGAATGAAGGTGCTCGACATCTCTATTTAAGCATTGTCTATATCAAGCCTCTAGAAATCATTGTAAAAAAATCCCTGTTCATTATGGGCAGCACCAACAAATGCATTGAGCCTTATTTCTGTGAAGAGGTCAAGACCGACCCGAAAGTATAGAATATTTTACATGATAGTGGTGTTACGTTGTTTATGGAAAGACTGCCTAGTCACTATGTCCAAGTAACGTGTAGTGTCGTTGGAAACTTGGAAGAAAGGAAGAGTCAAAGTGGGAAAGATTAAATTTATTATTTCAACAGAGTCCATTATGGCTGCAACAGGGATCCCATGGAGGGAGAAATTTATTTTCAACACTCACTTCAGGAGGAGATGGATGATTTCCTGTATCTTGGTGAAAATTTGACAATGTATCACTCGGGCTATGAACGAGACTCACTTCCACAACCTTGGGATAGGGTTTCGAGAAATTGAGGAGGTACTTCACACTTCAGCAATGCTACAAAGTGATATATGGACCTCAAATTTTTATTCTTGCGCATCTTCGACATGATCGGAAGGTAAACTTTGCAGATTTTCTATTTCAATCACTTGAGAGGTCCCTTAAAATGGCTAGAGAAGATGAAGGTCCTTTCCTACACCAAGGAATTTTGTATTTGCTCTTTAAAATGGAAGCTTCCCAAAAATAAATCTTACACTTCCCCTCTAATCAGGGAGAAACTTCGTGTCCCCCTCCTCTTCCACAACCAACTCCCTATATCCATTGTCGTCGCCACTACCTTGGTCTCCCTTTCGACTCCGATTTGGACATCATGATCATTATCCCCGTTCTTTCGCTCTTAGGTCTCCCTAGTCTTCTTTGGTGGCTTGTAACCCTTTAGACACCTCAGAGAAATATCCTTAGGTCTTTGAACCACTTTCAGACTCAACATCTACTTCCTCTCTACCTCTTGCCGATGCTTTCTAGCTTCTCCTCTCGATCTCCACTGACATTGTAATGGCTACAACCATCTCAACTCACATGATCATGGAAGCATGTGTGAATTCCCTCCCACCTTTTTACATGGAAATTAGCATGGACTCAAAAATTCCAAATGTGTTGTGGGAACTCTTATTGATTTACCATAATTCTCTTTCTATCCGGATAAAATGGGCTCCCCCACTATAGCTTCAGAATATAAGGAGAATTTAGAGAAGATCTCTCCTGATCCACATGGGGCCATCGAAGATTATGTTATGTTACACTTAGTATTTCTTTGTCAAGGAATGGAAAAGTCACATGGTCATGACTTGGATGAAAATCAACGAAGAATTCCTAGAACACATTAAGTTAGTGGACATGCTAGTTCAAGGAAGGCCTACTGCCAATGCTAAGGATGAAGCAACTACTCTCATGAATATCCATAAAATGTAATTTGGCTTTGTCCAGTTTGGGAATTTTTGGTTTTTATTTTTGTTGCATATAAGATTGTTCTCTTCTTGTTTCACTGTAATACTTGGCCATGAGGGATTTTTTTGTGTAAGTATGTGGGTCATTTGGGAAAACCCCTTTTACTCTAATTCCAAATAGTTTTATGTTTTGGCATATCGTAGTTGTGACTAAGATCCTAATATGTTAATGAGTTTTCTTACATCCTTAAGATCGCTATGCTCCAAATTTTATGTCTTGGTATAACCTAGTGGCTTCTTAGATCACAATATCCTACTTTATTTTGATAAAACCTAATGACCACCAAGCTCCAAAAATTTATGGTGTGGCATAACATACCGTTGTCTAATATCAAAATATAATTTTCTTACTAGTTAGGTGGTAGAAAAAACTAAACTCAGAATATTATATTGTGGGTTTAGCACCAAAAAATTTATTAATATCTACCTCTAATTTGCTAGATGTTATAAAATATATTAATTATGAATTATTAAACCCTAGTGATGAAATCACCAAATAACATGTTGTGGAAAAACCTAGTGGCCACAAAGATCAAAATAATATATTGTTTAAGTATCTAATGGCCTAAGCTCAAAATATGTTGATTCAAATATGTTAAATACGAGTCACCATTAAGATCTAAATATTATGTTTTGGCATAACCCACTAGCAACCAAGCTAATAATATCTTATTTCTTTTGTTTAAACCTAGTGAGCGCTAAACACCAAATATTTATTTCTCTCGAAGGTAGGTATATCACTATCCCCACAAAACATTTGATTTTTCTTAACCATTTTAGGAAAAATCTTCTTGTAGCTCCCACACTATCTTCTAAATTCAATGGAAAGTTCCATTCTTGATTTCCAAAACCACACCTGGGTCATTCCCCTCCATCAGGGTCTTATCTTCCTCCTTCACAAACATTGTCTCACATAATACGCTACATTTTTGTCACCCTGTTGCCCCACCCATTCCCATTCACCCTATTCCTACAATCACCTCAATCACCATTTCCAGCCAAAGGAAAGTCAAGACAAAAAACCCTTCCTTCTCCAAATTAAACCCCTCTTCCTCCGGAAGAGTCCTCAGAGCAATAAGGATATTGAAATTGCCCATAATTTGTTGCACATCAAGACCTTTTTTTTTTGTAAGACAAGACAAAATTACTCAACACAAGAAGGAGAAACTTCTTCACAGGATGTAAATCTTTGAAAAAGAGGTGGAAAATCTCAAAAAAGAAATGTATCAACTAACTAAGCAAAAGGGTAAAACAAAATTAAATGAGGATGTTGGTATTAGGGAAAATCAGATAAATGAAATTTACAAGAAATTGAATTTCCTGGACATTAGACTTGGGAACTCTAAGGAACGACATGATCACAACATTACAATTTTTAGGGCTATATTTGATTTTCTTGAACAACATGTCAGAAGCATCACTATGCTTAGTGGAATATTAGCTGACATTTGGGGCACTGGAGATGAAAGGAACCAAATCATCTCACAACTAGATGTAAATGACCCTACACATGTCACTACTCTGGTGTTATTTACCTCACTTCATACTATTAAATCAAGAATTGATAGGGATTCAAAGAAATAATATTCTTCAGAATAGTCTGGTTGCGAGTAGGATGTTGTTTTGTTGCTGTTAGTTTGTTGTTTAACTGCTATGTTTAGCAGTTTTATTCCTATTTTGCTCCCTCTTATTAGTTCTTTTTTTGGATACTGTTTGGCTTATTATAATATCTGGATTTTGATCCTTTTTTGCTGCTCTCTCTTGTATATCTGGGTGTTGAGCCTTTTTGTATTAAGGTATAGTCCCTTCAAAACTATTTTCCTTTAATAAAAAATTTATGCTGTGTCATAATCTAGCGGACCGCTAAGCTCAAAATATCATTTAGTAACATGTTAAATGATATAAAACACTATGCTCGAAATAATATATTGTGGAAGTACCTAGTCTCCGCTTGGTTCAAAATATGTTAATTTAATTTGTTTAATCTTATCAAATGTAACCTCTATATATTATGTCATTGTTTAAACTAGCATCAACTAAGTTATACATATCTTCCTGTAATTTGTTAATTTCTGTAAAATATTATAACTATAAATTATTGAACCCTCACGAGTTCGATCTCCAAATAATATGTTGTGGCAAAAGGCTATCGATTGCTAAGCTTGAAGTATCTGAAACCACTAGTAGTATCCAAATATTATGTGGTGGCATAACCTAGCGGGTGCTAAGCTTGAAATATCTTAATTCCAAATCTTAAATCCATACAAAAAATTAAAGTAATTTAACTGGTCTTGATTGCTATAAGGATCTCCAAAGTCAATGTCTTTTTTTTTTTTGTTAAATACTATTAGTTTTTTTAACTCAAAATATTTATATTCTTATGTTCTCTCTTTCTTTTTTTGAAACCTTAGAGACTGCTAAGATCCTAATATTATGTTGTGGCATACCTAGTTAATATGTTGAAAATATATTAATTTAATTTATCAAATCCTAACCACCGATAGGCTGCAAAGATTGTGTGGTGGCATAAACTAGTGGGTGCTATGCTTGAAATATCTTAATTTGAAATCTTAAAATCATATAATAAAGTCAACTAATTTATACAAATATTGATTGCTATACATTTCTCCAAAGTTAACATGGTTGATTAACTTATAGGTCAATAAGCTCAAAAAAACTTACTTTAATTTTTCAAAACATAGCGACTTACAAGAGGATATGGCATTTGTGGCTTTAATGGTCATTTATGACATCGATAGTTTGCATTCGTGCGATAGACATAATCGATTAAGGGTTATACACATGCGACATGTAAGATGGCGTTGGAAATTTAAGAGTCTTAATGGGAAGCATGATATTTATGATAAGGATATCTAATCGATGATCTTCAATACTATCACACTTACCTCCTTTCGTGTGTTGTGCATTGGTGGCTTTATATCTCAAGTGATTTGGACATTTCACTAGCCTTTCCAATTTTCATCTTTCATTGTTGTGCTTTGTCTCTCTACGATGGTGAAAAGGGTGTTAGTGGTTTCTTGGCAAAGCATGGAGTGTGGTCCTAACAGAAGAGGCAGAGAGCTATGATAGGAAAGGACGTCAGGGAATCATTTACTTCTTGGATGGACAAGAAAATTTGGAACACAACTATGTGGAATTATCTTGAGAAGGTCTGGTTAGTCACGAAATGATTCAAAGAAGAAGAAGATGATGATATTTGTGAGAGAATGCGTAAGCTAATGCTTGACCCAAACCAGTGTAAAGGGTGAAGGAACGTTTCGACATGGTTCAAGGGTTGAGTGTGAAAAACATACTGTTTAACTCTTCAAGGTAGTTTATCTTACATAAGGAGAATGAAAAGTTGGAAGAGCATCTAGTCAGCTTTAGTATCATGTCCATGCCTTGATGTGAGGTATACAAGTGATTGTGCATGTTCTGGAGGAATTTTCAGAAAATCAGGGTATAGAACTCCCTGCTTGCGCTAAAGTGAAAATATTGGAATGTTGTGTCGATTCATCCTCCTCCTCTGATCAGAGTAAAGATGATGTGAATTTGAGATCATCGATGAGGTAGAGCCAAAAGGCCAAATGGCTTAATCTTTCTTGGATGAATTTATCTTTAGTTTTTTATTAAGGTCGAATGGTCATCTGTATAGCGAAGTGTATAGATATAGGAAGTATTTGTGGGTGAAGTGAAGATGATTACAACTCTTCCCCATATTTTTGCATATATTTAGTAAGATAAGTTACTTGTAATCATCATGGGAGTCCACTGCTGGAAGACTTATCATGGACTGGTTCCTCATGTACTTTTTTTCAAGACTTATCATCAAAATATCCTAGTTTAAAATCTTAAAATCATAGAATGAATTCATCTAATTTATATATATCTTCTTTACAATACATAAGCTAGAAAATTAAGTACCCAAATAATATATTGTGGCATAACCTAGCGGACGCTAATCTCTTAATATTTCAATTTAGTTTTTAAATCCTAACTACCACTAGGTTCCAACGATTATGTGGTAGCATAACCTAGCGGCCACTAAGCTCGAAATATCTTAATTAAAAATAACATATCATGTTTGCGATACAAACCTAGTGAACTGAATACCCAAATAATATATTTTGGAATAACCTAGCACTCACTAAGCTCTTAATACCAATATTCAATAAGATCATATTATTATGTTTTGGCATAACCTACCCACCTCTATGCTTATAATATCTTACTTTCTTTTACTGAAACCTAGATACTTCTAAGATCCAAATATTATGTTGTGTCATAAACTAGTACAAAATAAGGCCAAAATATAATTGGGTTATCTTTGTGGCATAACCTAGTAGTGCTTAAGCTCTTAATACCTTAATTTAGTTTTTAAATCCTTACTACCACTAGGTTCCAACGATTATACGGTAGCATAACCTAGTGGGTGCTAAGCTCGAAATATATTAATTTAAAATAACATATCATGTTTTGCGATACATAACCTAGTGAATTGAATACCCAAATAATATGTTGTGGAATAACCTAGCAGCCATTAAGCTCTTAATACTAGTATTCACTAAGATCATATTATTATGTTACATAACCTACCCGCCACTATGCTTATAATATCTTACTTTATTTTACTAAAACCTAGAGACTTCTAAGATCTAAATATTATGTTGTGTCATAAGCTAGCGGACACTAAGCTCAAAATATAATTGGGTAATTGGATAGATTATAACGCCCACTAAGCTCAAAATATTATACTATGGAAGTACCTAGCGCCCGCTTAGCTAAAACTATTTTAATTTAATTTGTTTAATCCAACCCATTGTAAGGTCTTAATGTTATACAATGTGATATAATCGATGAAGCCTAGATCCGCTAAGCTATTCTTAGATGTAAAGAAAGTAATCACTTGACCCAAAAAAGTGTGTTGCCTAAAAATAACAAAGCGTATTTAACACGAGAGAAATAACAAATTGATCGCTTGACCCAAAAAGTGTGTTGCCTATAAAAAATCCACCTATCCTTGAGTCCACAAAGGTAAATAAATACTTCATCCAAATAAGAATTATAGCCTAGTGGTCACTAGAGTAGGCAACATTTTTCATTTAGATCATATTCAAAAAGGAGTTTATATAAATGGTAAAAAATAAATCTGGAATTTATATAATAGTATACGTATAGACTTGGACTTGTTGTACCCTAGTGTCCACTAAGCTATACTTAAAGGAAGAATATTTTTACATTTAGGACAAGAAAAGAAACTGGACTAGCGACCAAGAAGTTATACTACAAGTTTTTAAATACAACGTGATCTACTCGTTGCACCCTAATGGCGCTAAGCTATTCCTAAAGGTAAATATATCATGTTCATAAATGTTATACATCTAAATTCTTAATGTTTTCTAGAAATCATATTGAAAAGCTATAAAAGATAACAAATAAATCTGGTGTTTATATAATGGATACATAAATATACGTGTAAAATTGTATCTTTAATATGTTATACAGGTAAACATATAGTTTTATCTAGTTCTTACAAGATTCTGGAAGAATTATTTTATAGTTATGAAATCATATGGAAACTCAGAATTGCATCTGAGAATATATAAAACAATTTTTTACATATGACGCCATCTACTGTTGCATCCTAGTGGTGGCCAATAATCTATTCTTAAAGGTAAATATATCATGTTCATAATGAAGTTGTTTTATAAATCTAAATTGTTAATCTTTGTGAATATAATAGTTGACGAAGAACAAAAGTGATGTTAGGACCAAAAAACATTGTGTTTCCTATATAAAAATAATTGATCCACAAGGGCCAAGGAATACGAATGATTTTTCCAAATTAGAATTATAGCCTAGTGGACACTAGGGTAGACAAATTTTCCTATGGTAGAGTTTATTCATAGAAAAAAATCATATTGAAAAGATACAAATGATAACAAATAAATCCAGAATTTATATAATGTATATATAAATATATGTGTAGAATCTGTATGTAATTTGAAATAGAATTGGGGTTTCGTAAATAGGTTTTCAAAACAACCAATTATATTGTGGAAGCCTCAAAGCTATGTTAATTTTTGGCATAGATTAGTGGGCTCAAAAGGAAGAATATATTAATTATAAAATGCATATTGATTAAAATTATATTTAATAATATTATTGCATATATAATGTGTTTAACTTCTAATGTACATACCATAAAAATGATGAAGACATTACATTTGGTTAATTCTACATGGAAACATGTATATAATTGGAAATAATTATCATACAATTGAATTCTTAATATAGTTTTATAGTTTTGAATTAATTTTTTAACCTCATATATTTTCCTAAAATATCTAAGTGGAAACCATGTAAAAATGTAATATGCATTAATTAGTGAGGTTTCTTTGCATCATCTTGATGAACAACATTAAACTATTTTTGGTTCTCCCGACCAAAATAAAATTAAAAATAAGGTGATTGTGCTAGAAGCTATCATTATCCTAAAAACAATTGCATGAATGAGAACAAAAAATTCAAAATGAAAATAGCCAAAGAGAGACATAGAATGGTGGAAATGGGAAAGCATTAAACAAAGATAAATACTAGAGCAAAAAAGTGATTAAAATTTCTTTCGTTAACACAAAAAAGTGAGTTTTCATGAAGAAGAAAAAGGTAGTTTGGCATGGAGATCAAAAAGCAACTGGAAAGAAAGGATTGACTATGGAGCACGATTTCAGTAGGACAAAACAAGGCTTGTGTGGATCACGATTGGACTACCATGCAAAAAACAAGAACCAGTTGACTACAGAGAAACTAATATATCCCCACAAAAAAAAGGTACACCTTTACTATAAATACTGGTTTAGTAATATTTGGGATTATTTCATGCTTTATGTTGTCTGTGAAACCTCCATCTACTATCTCATTCAAACAATCATCATTGCGATTCTTTTTTGCAACCTCTATTGTTATCCTCCTTCATGTGCATCCTTTTGTGCATCCTTTTACTTTCTTTTGTGTGCCTTTCTCTATGAACAAGATTATAATCGCATGCAAAAAAACTAGGATTTGAACACTCAGCCCTGCAATCTATGGTCCACGTGTTTATTTTTTTATTTTGAAGACATGCTTTTCTGATTGACCGAAAAAAAAAAAAATCCTACTCAATATTTCTCCGAGGTATTTAATAATTTGTTTAGCACATTCCATGAAAGAAATTTCAAAATAGAAAAAGAGGGATACAAAAATTTGAAATTTTCACTTTCCCCCTCTAAAAGAAAAAAGGTTAGCTATTGAAATTTCAAATATCCAAAAACTTTACCCCTCTAAAAGAAAAAGGGCGGGCTATTGAAATTTCAAATATCCAAAAACTTTCCCCTCTAAAAGAAAAAGGGTGAGCTATTGAAATTTAAAATATCTGAAAAATTCCCCTCTAAAAGAAAAAGAGTGGGCTATTGAAATTTTAAATATTTGAAAATGTCAAGGGAATTTGAATTTCCCTATTTTATTTTTCCATGGTTTAAAAATTAAAAACTAAACATTTTTTCATTGTCTATAGCCTATAATAATATAAACATAATAACAAATATATTATACAACATATAATTGAACCAAGCATAGAAAAAAATATATTAAAAAAATAGAAGAAATAAATCCTAAACATAGTTTTGAAGATTATTAGAATAATATACAGACATTTACATTCCATTCTTTATCAAAATTGATTTCTACATTGTTAGATATAGTGTGCTAATGTAAATTAATTATCTAATGAAAATGTGCCACGTGGCAAGTTTGAACAAGATATTTGGATACATAATAAGGCTAGCGATCCAAGACTTAATGAGGTTAGTATGTCTATTTTCAAAATAAGAAACGTTTGAGCCTAGGGTTTGATATGTATTTTTGTCAATAAGTAAAGGAGCTTAGTGGGTGCTAAGCATTTTCTTTGTTAAGAAATGATGTGAAATATGTCTTGAAAACCATGTATCTTATGAAAACTACATACTAAGCCTAGCGATCCAAAACTTTAGAGAGTGTTTAAAATGAGAAGAGGTAAAGGTAGGAGCCTAGCGGCCACTAAGCTAAACCATGATTTATTATTTTATGGTCTACTTTCAAAATAGAAACTTTTAAACTTTTGAGCTTAGGGTGTGACTTAATAAATGTCATTTTGAAATTTCAATAAGTAAAGGAGCTTAGCGGGCGTTAAGCATTTTCTTTGATAGGAAATGATGTGATGTATGAGTTGAAAACCATGTATCTCATTGGAACTACATACCAAGGCTAGGGATCCAAAACTATAAATATAGTGTTTAAAATGAGAAGAGGTAAAGGTAGGAGCCTAGTGACGCTAAGCTATACCATGATTTTTGTTATTTTATGGCTATTTCAAAATAAGAAAATTTTGAGACTAGGGTTTGATATGCCATTTTTTCAATAAGTAAAGGATCTTATAAGTGCTAAGAATTTTCTTTGATTGTAAATGATATAAAATATGAGTTCAAAACTATGTATCTTATGGGAACTACATATTAAGGCTAGTGATCCAAAATTGTAAAGATAATGTTTATATTGATAAGAGGTAAAGGTAGGATCCTAAAGGTGACCATAGCAGAAATTTATACATTCAATTCAATACGTTATGGTGTTCCATTCAATATGTACAAAATATTAGCAGTTGCTAAGCATTTTATCTCGTAAAAACAGATGTGAATTATATGTTACAAACAATAAGTCTTGTGAGTACTACATAATAGATGAAAACACAAATGGAGTGTCTAAGGGAAATCACGGGTATATCAAGAGTGGGGTGCTTGATTAGAGATGTTGAAGATAAGTTGGTAATAGCAGGGTCTTTCCCTCTCGAAGTTTCTTCATGTAATGTTGTGGAGGCACAAGCCCTTCTCGAGGGACTTAAGTTGGCGGTCCAAACTGGTTGTGAAGTGTTAGAAATCAAAGGGGACTCCCAAGTGGTGATCAATTCCATGAGAAAAGGAAAGGCTATGTCTTGGCATTTGGATTATTTCATTAGCAATATTTTTTTTTGATTAAATAAAATCCCAATTTGGAACATTAAGCATGTTTATAGGGAGATGAATGGTGCCACTGATCTTCTGGCTAATCGGGGAATTATTAATAGAGTTGGCCTGGTCATTTCAAGTGTGTGAGTGATTGGGAGGATTTGGAAGAAATTATTTCTTGGGAAGGATCCCTAAGGCTCTTTAATTTGAGGTGGTGTGGGTTATTTCCTTCTCATCTATGCTTGGTGGCCCGTGACGGTGGATGTTTCATTCCAGTTTTCCATGACAGTTCAGCCTCTTTGCCACTATTGTTCTTGCATGGAGAGAAGAGGGAGATGGCCTTTCATGGGGAGGTTTCAGGCTTCACCTACTGGATTATTTTATGGTTGAGTATGATTCTGTCAGGGAAGCCATTACTCACATTATGGGGGTGGAATATCTAGTGGAGTCGGTCTCGTTCTTGTGTTAACTTTGAGGTGGCTTCTTGGTTCGTGTCATGGCTATTGTTAGTGAGGAAAATAATATTGAGGAGGTCAGGGTGATAGTGATGTATTCATCAAACCCATGCATCAAGCTAACTTGGTGGAAGCACTAGAGGAATTTGGTAGAGCTTAGCCTTTTCCTAACTTGGATCGACATCTGAATAAGCTTTGGAGGAGCGTGCAAGTGATAATAGGAGTTTTGGCTAGGATTGTGGTCTTGATGAAATTTTTGAAGTGGTGCATGTTTGTCTATGTGGAAGGGATCTCTGAAGGGAAACGTCTTGAGAAATTGGATCTCCTAGGTCTCTTGGTCTTTATTGAGTCAGGGACATCGTGGGGCTTTGTTGCAAGCTCATTTTTCCTACAACTTCCTCCTTTGGATGAATCATGAAGGGGGTAACTTTGGGAGGTAGGAAGGTGGTTGGTCCTCACCGACCTACTTCTCTAGTTTAATTTTTTTTACTATGTTTGGTTTTGGTCTTAGGTTTTTTTTTCTAGTGGTCTCTGGTGTGGCATTTGGGATTCTAGTCTCCTACATGCTTGTAGATGTTTTGTTCTTTTGGTTTGGGTTGGATGGTTTATGGTATGGTCTATGTTGTACTTGGGTGGGATCCCTCCAATCCCTAGGTTAAGCTCCTGTAAAAAGTTTAAATATCTAAAAAAAAATAGATGAAAACATAGTAGTGACCCAAAGCTATATACGTATGGTATTTATAATGACTAGTAGTAATGGTGGGAGCCTAGTGACCACTAAACTAGAGCATGATCTTTTATTTTATCATTTTTTCAAATTATTAAACTATTGAACCTAGCATCCACTATGCCCTTACTTTTGATAAGGAAAAAAATGCTTAGCATTCACTAAGCATTTTCTCCCAAAAATTAGATGTGAATTATGTGTTTCAAATAATATACCTTATGGGAACTATGTAAGGCTTGATCCCTCATGTACCTTAATCACTCTAAGAAATAACAACATAAAAAATAGGAAAAAAATTACCTACCTTTAATATTGTAGGACCCAAAAAATAGGAAATTTTTTTACCTACCTTTAATATTGTACCTTAATCACTCTAAGAAATAACAACATATATTACTTAAAAAAAAAAAAAAGAAAACAACCCTAAGTCCAAGTATAGATAAAGACGTAGGGTTTTTAGTCTTTTTTAGAAGAGGCATGGTTTGGAAGGGATTGAAGGGTTGAGGAAAAATGTCCACCAAATTTGGACCCATCTTAGGTTGTGGAGGTGTTCATCCATGTGTGATAGGAGGAGAAGGAGAGCCTCTTCATTGGCCCCTAAAATTGGTCCTTTGGGTCTTTCACCGAAAAAAATCGAGAAGACATTACAAAGGAGACTACAAGAGATTGGAAGGGTTTGAGGGTTACCGTGAAGCTCACTATACAAAATTAGGCCAAAGTTACAATTGTTCCCAATGCAACTTCCTTGGTGATTAAATCCCTAAAGGAACCTGAATGTGATAGGAAAAAGATGAAAAACATTAAACATATTGGGAACATCTCATTGGATGATGTTATTGAAATTGCGAAGGTCATGAAGCCCCGATCCATGACAAAACATCTTGTGGGAATTGTGAAGGAGATTTTGGGTATGCGTGTTTTTTTGGGGCACTATGATGGAAAGGATCCCAAGGATTTACAATCAGAGATCAATGAAGGAGAGGTCGAGATTCTAGAGGATTGATTGGAAGGAAGTGATTTTGTTTTGGGTATGTTTTATTGAGTTTTAGTGTATTGGGTATTTTTTTTTTTTAAGGTTTGATTGGGAACAATGGCTTAAATATTTATGGGTCTTTCATTGAATAAAAAGGAGCATACACCAAATTTGGTTATAGTGGGTTTTGTTGCTTATTTAATGTTTGTGTATTTGCTTGTTTAATGTACTTTGTATTTGTAGGCCTAATTTCCTTAATAAAACTAAGTTATTTTGGTAATGTTAGACTATAAATATCAAATTGGAAGCATTAAACCAAAATAAGAAGTAACATCTAGTAAGATATTTACTAGCTAAGGTTTGTAATAATTTATTTTCACTTTACAAGAAAAAGCTTGTTTCCTATGAATTTGGGGCATGAGGCTTAACTCATTGAAAAACATTCTCATAAGTGGTGGTGCAAAGGCTGCAACAAGGTTGGGGTTTGGCAAGTTGGAAAATGGCCCGAATATGTGATGGCTATGTTGAGGGAAAGGGGGTTCTACTAGAATTTGATGCAGAGGAGTCAACTTGGATTACGTAGTTTTGAGGTTTAAGGATGATGTAAGACCATCTACAATTCCATTCTAGTGAGATTTCACTATAATCAAGATGAACTATAAACACAATATCGATGACAAGTTTTTAGTACCGGAGCAAGTATGATGGGAGCCTAGTGACCGCTAAACTAGAGCATGATATTTTATTTTATCATTGTTTTCAAATTATTAAACTGTTGAACCTAGCATCCACTATGCCCTTACTTTTGATAAGGAAAAATTCTAGCGTTTGCTAAGCATTTTCTCCCACAAGATCCGATGTGAATTATGTGTTTCAAATAATATACCTTATGGGAACTACGTAAGGCTTGATCCCTCATGTACCTTAATCACTCTAAGAAATAACAACATAGGAAAAAAATAGGAAAAAAAATTTTTTTACCTACCTTTAATATTATAGGACCCAAAAATTTTTTTTTACCTACCTTTAATATTATACCTTAATCACTCTAAGAAATAACAACATATATTACTTTAAAAAAGAAAACAAAAGAGAACAACCCTAAGTCCAAGTATAGATAAAGACGTAGGTTTTTCCTAGTCTTCCCTTTTAGTAAGAGGCCATGCAAAGTTGTAGAGGATTTGTGGAAGAGGCATGGTTGAAGGGTTGAGGAAAAATGCCACCAAAATTTAGACCCATCTCAAGTTGTGGAGGTGTTCATCCATGTGATAGGAGGAGAATTTGGAGCAACCTCTTCATTGGCCCCTAAAATTGGTCCTTTGGGTCTTTCACCAAAGAAAATTAGAGAAGACATTACAAAGGAGACTGCAAGAGATTGGAAGGGTTTGAGGGTTACCATGAAGCTCATTATACAAAATCATCAGGCCAAAGTTATAGTTGTTCCCTACAACTACCTTGGTGATTAAATCCCTAAAGGAACCTGAACGTGATAGGAAAAAGATGAAAAACATTAAACATACGGGAACATCTTGTTGGATGATGTTATTGAAATTGTGAAGGTCATGAAGCCCCGATCCATGACAAAACATCTTGCAGGAAATGTGAAGGATATTTTGGGTACGTGTGTTTTATAGGTGCATTGTCGATGGTAAGGATCCCAAGGATTTACAATCAAGAGATCGATGAAGGAGAGGTCAAGATTCCAGAGGATTGATCAGAAAGGAAGTGATTTTGTTTTGGGTATGTTTTATTGAGTTTTAGTGTATTGGGTATTTGTTTGTTTTTAAGGTTTGATTGGGGAACAATGGCTTAAATATTTATGGGTCTTTTCATTGAATAAAAAGGAGCACACAAAATTTGGTTATAGTGGGTTTCATGCTTATTTAATGTTTGTGTATTTTCTTGTTTAATGTACTTTTATTTGTAGGCCTAATTTCCTTAATAAAACTGAGTTATTTTGGTAATGTTAGATCTGTAAATATCAGTTAGAAGCATTAAACCAAAATAAGAAGTAACATCTAGTAAGATATTTAATTGACTAAGGTTTGTAATAATTTATTTTCACTTTAAAAGACAAAGCTCATTTCCTATGAATTTGGGGCATGAGGATTAACTCATTGACAAAAATTCTCATAAGTGGTTGTCAAAGGCTAAAACAAGGTTTGGGTTTTGAAAATTTGGAAAATGGCTCGAATATGTGATGGATATGTTGAGGGAAAGGGGGTTCTGCTAGAAGTTGATGCAGAGGAGTCAACTTGGATTACATAGTTTTAAGGTTTAAGGTTGAGATGTAAGACCATCTACAATTCCATTCTAGTGATATTTCACTACAATTAGATGAAATATAAACACAATATCGATGACGTGTTTTCAATCAGACCAAGTATGATGGGAGCTCAAAGATTTGGCTAAACTAGAGCTTGATCTTTTATTTTATCATTGTTTTCAAATTATTAAACTATTGAACCTAACATCCACTATGCCATTACTTTTGATAAGGAAAAAATACTTAGCATTCTCTAAGAATTTTCTCCCACAAGTTCTGATGTGAATTATGTGTTTCAAACAATATACCTTATGGGAAATTCATAAGGCTTGATCCCCATGTACCTTAATCACTCTAAGAAATTTGATTAGGAAAAAAAAATTACCTACTTTTAATATTGTAAGAAAAAATAGGAATTTTTTTATAGGTTTCCTTTAATATTTTACCTTAATCACTCTATAGAAATAACAACATATATTACTTAAAAAAAAAAAAAAAAAAGTAAAACCCTAAGTCCAGTATTTATCATGATGATTGATTTAAAGACATATGGGTTTTCCTAGTCTTCCATTTTTTTAAAGAGGCCATGGAGTTGTAGAGGATTTTGGGAAGAGGCATGGTTCGAAGGGTTGAGGAAAAATGCCACCAAAGTTGGACCCATCTTAGGTTGTGGAGGTGTTCATCCGTGTGATAGGAGGAGAAGTTGGAGCATATTTCTATTGACCTAAAATTTTTTCGAGGAAAATTGGAGAATACATTGCAAAGGAGATTACAAGAGATTGGAAGGGTTTGAGGGTTACTGTGAAGCTCACTATACAAAAATAGCCAAAGTTACTTTTTTTCCCAACGTAGTTACCTTGGTGATTAAATCCCTGAAGGAACCTGAATGTGATAGGAAAAAGATGAAAAACATTAAACATACCAGGAACATCTCGTTGGATAATGTTATTGAAATTGCGAAGGTCATGAACCCCGATCTATGAGGAAAACATTCACGGGAACTGTGAAGGAGATTTTGGGTACGTGTGTTTATGGAAAAGGGTAGTGTTGATGGAAAGGATCCCAAGGATTTATAATTAGAGATCGATGAAGGAGAGGTCGAGATTCTGAGGATTGATTAGAAGGAAGCGATTTTGTTTTGGGTATGTTTTATTGAGTTTTAGTGTATTGGGTATTTGTTTTTAAGGTTTGATTGGGAACAATGGCTTAAAGATTTATGGGTCTTTCATTGAATAAAAAGGAGCACGCCAAATTTGGTTATAGTGGGTTTCGTTGCTTATTTAATGTTTGTGTATTTTCTTGTTTAATGTACTTATATTTGTAGGCCTAATTTCCTTAATAAAAATGAGTTATTTTGGTAATGTTAGACTGTAAATATCAGTTAGAAGCATTAAACCAAAATAAGAAGTAACGTCTAGTAAGATATTTATTGGCTAAGGTTTGTAATAATTTATTTTCACTTTACAATAAAAATCTCATTTCCTATGAATTTGGGGCATGAGGCTTAACTCATTGACAAACATTCTCATAAGTGTTGGTGCAAATATGTAACAAAAGGTTGGGGTTTGGAAAGTTGGAAAATGGCCCAAATATGTGATGGCTATGTTGAGGAAAAGGGGGTTTTTTTGGAAGTTGATGTAGAGGAGTCAACTTGGATTACATAGTTTTGAGGTTTAAGGCTGATGTAAGACCATCTACAATTCCATTCCAGTGAGATTTCACTACAATCAGATGAACTATAAACACAATATCGATGATGGGTTTTTATTATTGGAGATCAAGTATGATGGGATCCTAACGACCACTAAACTAGAGCATGATATTTTATTTTATCGCTATTTTCAAATTATTAAACTGTTGAACCTAGCATCCACTATGCCCTTACTTTCGATAAGAAAAAATGCTTAGTGTTCATTAAGCATTTTCTCCCATAAGATCTAATGTGAATTATGTGTTTCAAACAATATACCTTATGGGAACTATGTAAGGCTTGATCCCTCTATATGGTATGTAGTGTAGACTATTGTCTCCACCTAGGTACATTCTAGCCAACATGATATAATTATAATCAATGAAAAACACTAGCAATCCAAATTTGTACAAATAGTGTTTATAATGACCGTAATGGTAGGAGCCTCGTGGTTGCTCAACTAGGTTGTGATTTATTATTTTATCACAATTTTCAATAAAAGAAACTGTTGAAAGTAGCATTTGATGTGTCGTTACTTTCGATAAGTAATGAAACTAAGTGTTAGGTAAACAATTTTTCCAATATGAAACGTTGTGAAGAGGGCCATACTTACATTTAGGAAAAGTGTAATCCTTCCCATTTTTTTTGATAGCTTGTTGTGGAATTTCCCACCTAGTGCTATGCTTAAAATATCATACTTATAGTAGTTATAGACATTTATACATAATGAATAAAGTATGTCCGATATACATATATTTCACATTGTCTTATATAACAAAAAATGATGAGCTATCACTAACTCCGTTAATGTGATTTTTTTCTCAAATACTCTCCTCAAAATACCAAACATTAGATCTTTCAACCGCTATCCTTTAAACATGTTCATTAGTCTTGTTACAAGCATCTAATCCTCACTACTACAATATGACCGATATACACATAAATCACATAGTCTTGTAAAACAAAAAAATCCCAAGCTATCGCAAACTCTCTTCAAAATACCAAATATTACATCTTAATGTCCTCTATGGTTTATCATTAAAAAGGTGTAAATGGCTTAAAAATTTTTAGGTTGTTATTTTATATGTTGACTAGAAGTCTATTTACTAGTAAAGTGTGTATTTTTTAACATTCCTATCATGCCATATATATAATGTTATGGCTTGTCTGGCTCATATGTAATACTTTCAAAAGGTGCAAATGGTTTTATATCTTTCAATGCATCATAATTCAATTTCAGATTTTAGAAAAATTATGTTATTATTGATTTGATCCAAAAATATGAATTACTGTAACCAGTTGAATGATACATAAGATGTCCTATCGAAGCCTAAAGAATCGCTAACCATTAAGTTAATTACTTTATTATGATACATAGTAAAGAACTCTAGAAGTTGGTGTCTGCTAGGGTACTATTTACATTCCTTAACAAAAATGCGAGAAAAACACTTTAAAGTTTGAAAATGACCTAATTATTAATGTATTTTACTCTAAATATAGGTAAAATGTTTTTTCCATTGTTCGCACTCCATTCAGAACAATTCCATTCATCGCAGTGATATTTGTTGGAAGAAAAGAGATGAGGAATGGTTTGTGGAACTTAATTCCCTGAAAACTACCACGTCGACATGTGGTTTTTTTTTTATAGATGACAATCATGAGGAAGTTGGTATTGTTATATCATTAGAAGTTATTGATTTGGGGACATTACGTGTCCAGGTGGAACGCTTTGACTTTGAAAACAATAAGTGTCTTATTATGGATATGGAGTTGGATGTTTCTTTGTCAAATAATAGGAAATTCATGCCTCCATAAACAGTGGACCATATTCATGTTCAAAATATGGTTGGAATTTGGGGATTCTAATAGATTATGACAAAACTGGTTGTTCAAATGTAGAAGTCATTCAAAATGGTATATTTACAGTATTTAGAAAATTGTATAGAAATGAGAAAACATCTTTTGTTTGTCATTTTTTGCATAGAAAAGGTTTTCTTTCACCTCCAAAACATGCCAAGTTGTTTACTATGCTGAGGCAAACATATTTGACTAAATTGGAGATAGACCCATCTAAATCAAAATTGCATGGGTTGAAAAGGAATACTAAATCAACTGGGTCTTTGAGGCTAGTGTAATAACAAAGACATTTGATTCTTACTTTGGAGAATAAAAGGAGACAACAAAATGAGAGAAAAGTTCTACATTATTTGAGAAATAAGCATCCAGATAATATTGTATTGACATCCTACAATGAATCCAATGTAATCGAAAAATTTAAATTGCATGAATCACACTACCACTAGTTATGCATCTTTGTTGGGTGAAGAGAGAAATGGAAAAAGAAAATTTGATTCCCATATTGGGGAAAAAATGGAAAAACGGAAAAAATATCATGAGGTGGAAGAAGTTCTTCCCATCGCGGCTTAGACAATATTAGACAACTATGTGATGTCATTGGAAGAAAATATACTAGAATGGGTGAAATTCACAAATAATTTTTCTTGTAAATGTGCATATCCATTCTAGCTTCCATCAACTTTATCAGCTATTCCTTGACTAATCCTTTTAATGTTGAATGTGTGATCATGATTTTTGCAATTTGGCCAAGTGATATTTCTTCCAATGTCATAATGGAGCTTCTAACAGTTATTGGAACCAAGTGTGCTGGATTATATTATTATTGTTCTAATACCAATTGGTTATTAAAAAATGTTAAGAGACATAATACAAAGATACATGGAAAAGGTTAAAGACATTGGAGTATCAATTTTGAATGGATGCTATAGAATCTACGATAACAATGGGATATTCAAAATTTTGTGTCTTATGTACACAATATCTTATGTGCACAACTGTGACAATAATGATGATTATAGAGAAGAGGTCACTATGGATTGGATGGAGAAATTGCCACAAAAATTGGTAACTATAAGCAGAAATTGGCCTACAAGGAAACATCCATCCTTTTCTTTGTGAAAGATCATATGATTTTATGGGTTGAGATGTTCACTCGATGTTGTTCCATAAATTATCTAGTACTAGTGTTTTATGATGGCGGTGTCGTATCGTCACTCTGTGCATTAGTGGATTCCAAACTATCTTCCATTTTTATTGTTGAGACACATAGTCAAGCGATGTTTCTGAAACATTACTATTCTCATATGAAGAAAGGTTTGTCTCTGAAAACAACTTCAACAAGTGATTTTGTTTAATGGCTTTTAACCTAAATATGCTACTTATACAATTATTTTTTATGCAGACAACCACAAAGCTATAAAAGTTGATGTACAACTGTTTCACTGTGACACTACACAACTAATTCAACATGGTGATTTACTTTCAATCATTTTATAAATATGTTTAATGAGCTCTATTTTCAATTGCCATGGTTTTCAATTTTTTTAACAAAGTTATGTTTTTTACAGTTCAAATGACATATGTGGAGGATGTGGGCACATCGGCCATGAATACACCATCAAATCCGGTATGTTAATCGTGTGAATTTACAAACAAAACCGATAATAAGCCCCATAAATTTATAAGACAATAAATGATTATATAGACAACCAATAAGGCCCACAAATTTCTAGGAAACAATATGATATCCATGTGTATTTTACAAAAAAATTATTAATAAAGCCCAAAAATTTATAGGAAACGATAACTAATAAACATTAGTTTATATTCTTGGCTTAGGGTCGAAGAATTTTTTTAAGGAAATACATTTGTAAGATACGATAATAATTTAAAATGAACTATATAGATCTTAGAGGAATATATGAATCCATGTTCAATACAAAAATGGTTTAACTAAAAACATTACATTCATCAATATCTTGCTGATTTACAACTGCATATTGTCTACAATGTTTCACTGATTCACTACTGCTAGCCTCATTAAAGGTTTTCTAGCTAAGTGTAGTTCAACCAATGATGGCATAGCCTAGTAGTCACAAATCCTCATCAATAGATGAGGATTGTTCTCGCCAAAGGGTGGTTCAACAAATATAAGTGTAGCTTAACGGACGTTAAATTTGAATTATAATACAGAGAATAATTGATATTGTACTTACCATATCACCCACGAAACCACTTTGTTTATCCATTTATGTTTGACACATCATGAAATCGATCATGAATTGATTAATGTTTATTTCAAATACATTATGCTCACATTTTTAATAGGAAGAAATAAATTATGAATTGATGATTGTTTATTTGAAATAGCTCTTGCATTAACGGATCCAACAACGTGTACAAGTGGTGTAATCCAAGACGTAATTTCAATTGGTAAATGTTAGTTGTAAGCTAAAATTTTGTTTATTTCAATTGGTTGTAATTGATATGCGGCCGATGAAAATAAAATTTGTTTACTTCCTATAGGTAGCGATAAGAGTTATTTACTCATTTTGGATATAGAGGACTTGTTATATGGGATAAATAAAACATACAATAGGAAGATGTCATTCAAGTTTGGTATGAAAGCTATCAACTTATGAGGTGGCCTGTCAGAATTTATAAAATTACTATCACCATACTGTGAACTAAGATTCTGGTTGGACACTCTTATTTTTACTGATGTTAAAAAGATATCAATGAGCTTCAATAAAAAATATCGACCGTATTGAATCCAAGACTCACTTGGGGAAAGGAACATTGTAATATAGTTGAGGGAATAACAATAAGAGACCTAGAAAAGGTTTAGAGTAGAAACAATTTTTCATACACTTGAAAAACACTATTTATTACATTAGGTGCAAAGTGAAACCCTTCTAAATTTTTTATGGTGGGTATGAAAAGAAGACACAAAGATTGTACAAAAGATAAATAGTTGATGGCTGATTTGTTAAAAAAATATCACAAATAGTGTCTCAGGAATTGAATGTGGTAGAGGGAATCAAATACTTGGAGCAAGAAAAAGCTAAATAACTATTTATCTTTTAGAATGTTGTTATGATTGTACTGCTTAACATTTCCAATAATATATACATTCATATGTTATTATGAAA
Source organism: Taxus wallichiana var. yunnanensis (assembly GCA_018340775.1). Classification (NCBI taxonomy): domain Eukaryota; kingdom Viridiplantae; phylum Streptophyta; class Pinopsida; order Cupressales; family Taxaceae; genus Taxus; species Taxus wallichiana. The sequence goes on from CM031234.1 coordinate 157,951,438, forward strand.
TGTATTGCGTAACTCTATTCTATTATGTTGAGATTGTTGAAATATAAGTTGGGAGGATTTATATTTTCATTGATTATAAGATGAAAATATGATTGAATAACTTATGTGGAGAATTATTGGAAAAACTTCCCTTGAAAATTTGTAAAATAGTATTTTTTTACATTGTTCATAAAATAAATATAAAATTATACTATATATACTTAATTATTTTTTAATATAATTTTATATATATATATATATATATAATCTATAAAAATTGACGGTCATATCTAAAATATGCAAGTCATATGTGACGGTTATTTCAAAGATTTGTAACTATTTTATGGATAAAAAGGATAAAAATGTCTAAACGGGTGTCAAATTTAACACCATGTTGTGGCCTTTATTGCAACCATTGAAGGACAAGAGAAGATGTTTGGGATGATATTTGATCAAAAAATGAATTTGAGGGAACTTATTTTTTGGAGCTTCACTAAGAAAAAGCATAAATAATGCTTAACGGCCACTAGCCTATTTAAAACATAACCATTTTCTGTATATAACATAGCATAAATAATGGCTAGTGGTCGCTAGCCCTTATAAAATAGAAACATGTTCTATACATAACATAACATAAATAATGGCTAGGAATGCTAGCGTGTATAATGGATTCCAATATTTGATTTTCTGGATTCTAATATATGGGAATTTGGAGTACATATAATTCCAATATAGCTGATTTTGGATTCCAATATATGTGATTTTGGATTCCAATATATGTGATATTGGAATCCAATATGTGTGATTTTGGAATCCGATATGTGTGATTTTGGAGTGCAGATAATTCCAATATTTGACATTTTGGAATCTGAAAATAGAAATATTGGATTCCGATATTTGTATATTTTTTTAGTCATTGACTGGAATAAGTTCCATTTTAGTGAAATAAGCATTTTAATCTAATCTAAACAAAAGCATCATCACAAAGCATAAAGGAAAATTTATCTAACTATGCATAAAACATTAAATCAAACATTAAATGCAAACCTCCTTTGATTGTTGGATGTGCTTTTAGATTATAGGTATTTCCTTTGTGAACCAAACACAACCATGCACAATCAAGGAATTTCTCAAGGAAGAGGAAGAGATCTCACCAATATGGCTTGATTTCCATTTTAGTTCTTCTCTTACTACTCTTGGCCAAGTAGAAAGGGGGTTTGAAAAAGATTTCCAATAACATGAAAATGCTCTTATCAAGTGAAAATGTCTTACAAGGACATTGTGTAAGTTGAAACATGGTGTACTAGGTTCTTTATATAGCTTTCCAATTTTGGAGAAACTTGCAACCTAGTGAATGTGGGATATAGGTAAACTAGAATTAGAAAGGGATAAGTATGATTAGAAAGCATTAATAAAATATTAGCAACTCATGGGAGTTGGGGTGATTTAATTAATCAACTAGGATGAATTAATAGACCAAGCTAGCTTATAAAAGCCATTTAGAAATGATTTAAAAGGGAATTAATAGAATTTTAAGGATTTGAAAGGGGGATTTAACTAATAAGAAGGTTTATTAGTTAAATATAAGATTGAAAGGATTAATTAATTAATAATGGTTAATTAATTAATTAAAAGAATATTATAACTAATGAAGTGTCGTTAATTGACATCCAGGATGGAGGAAGGCTAGTTAATTAACAAAGTGTCGTTAATTGACCGAGATGAAGGGAATGTTAGATAATTAGCGAAAAAATAACTAATTATAACAAAATGACAGGAAATATGATAATTAGTGTAATTTTAGTATTAAAATTGTGTATTCAGATTTAGGTGTCTACATTTTCCCTCTTTGATGTGGTGTAGCACAAGTGATGCCACTTCAAAGATAGTAGAAAATTTTAGACAATTTGAAGGAGTAGAATAAAAATTAGTAGGATGGACGATGCCCCCTGAGTGTCAATGGGGTGATAGAAGATGTCAATTAACACTCAAAAGGAAGTAGAGAAAAGACCAAGATGTCGAAAAGTGACCACAACAATACTATATGTTTTTCTTAACAAACCATGTGAAAAAAAAATCATAGTGGGGGAAGGGATTCAAACTTGGCTTGGTTGGCCATTGTTGGAATTGATAAAAGAGTTAGATCATGTGCCTCAAGTGGAAGAAGCAAGGGAGGGACAAAGGGAAGAAATGATTCATTGTGATAATTATGTCTCAGAGGAATAGGTAGAAGAATTGGAAAATGATAGGTAGAAAGTTAGTTAGAATGGAAGATAAGATAGATGATATGAGGAGATTGTGACATAGTATATATACCATCTTGGTTCAGAAATACCTTTTTATTTGATATAAACATACAACAAAAGGGTAAAATGACATGAAGAGCCATAATACTAATTTTTTTCATTATTAAAGGACTAACTCAAAGCAAAATACATAAAGCAATGCAATACGAGAAAGTAAAAAAATGAATACAAAAAAATCACAAACGAGCATACTCAAATAAAAATGTTCAAAAAAGTTGTACCAATGTTTTTGTTATCCAACTTCAGTTCCCAAATGTTTGAGTTATATGAAAAGGATTAAAATGATGCCCTAAGAAAGGATACATGCAAGGGAATATATGGAGGAAATAGAAGTCCCATGAAAAGAAACACACATTATGAAATTGCTCCCGAGTAATGATATATGCCGGGAAGACAAAAATAACAAGAAAACTAGATTTATTGATGAAGGAAGATCACAATATGATCTGCATGTTGTGTACAAGAACTAGTAAGCACATTGAAGTAGGATGTTTTGTAGGATAGTTTTCAATTTTTAGGATTTTTATGTTTTGTGAATGTTTAGGATTTTTTATGTTTTACCAATGTTTTGGATTTTTATGTTTTACCAATGTTTTGGATTTTTGATGTTTTACCAATGTTTTTGGATTTTCTAGGGTTTTACCAATGCTTTTGGATTTTTTCGATTTTTAGGGTTTTTTGAATGTTTTCTAAAATTGTGTAGGAAAATGAAGATTCAAAGATTCTCCTAATGAGAGGTGAGAATACACAAGGGAAAATTCTCAGTGTAGATATACAAGAATAGTGTCATCCCGGATCAAGGCCATGAAGGGTAGGCTCAAATGGATTTTAAACACAAAGCGACAAACTAGCTAGGAATAAGTGATCATGCCCTTAGGTGTGGGATTCTTGTGAAGAATGAATCCTCTTGTGGTGTTGGAAATTTATTTTCACCAAAGAACTTATTCAAAGTTCCACAATTGCATGGTTTTCACATTTGAATGAATTTATTTTATTTATTGTTTTTGATTTTTTGAATGTCCACAAGCTCAAGAATATAAAATCTTGAGATGCATGATATTCATAGGTTTGTGGAGCTCCTCACCATTAGGATATGCAAGTTTATAGGCCCCGAAACCAAATTTAGCCACCAAAATGCATGGCCCTAACTAGTTAGGCTCAAATTTGTCTTTATTTTCATGTTCTTTGGTAGTGTTAAACTAGTTTTCCTTAAGCACAAGATCACCTACCTCAAATTACCGAGGGATGATACATTTATTATAGCTTGCATAGATTTGATTATGATACACTTTAAGATGGTCCAGGGTATGAAGGTGTTTTTCATCCAAAAGTTCAAGCTAAGTTAGTCTGTCTACTCTATAGTCCTCGTCTTGATCTAAATAATATTGTAATGAGATTATCAAAGAGGGGAGATCGATATCTAGGGGTATAATGGATTCAATGTAAAATACCAAGGAATAGGGGTTGCACATGTAGGTGTATGAATGGAAGGCCCAAATGGAAAGATGGATTTGAAGATGCCAACTATGGTCTATTTTACCAACCGTTTTCTCCATAATCTGAACAAGTGTTTTATTAGTAGCCTCAAATTTCCCATTACCTTGAGGGTAATAAGGCGTACAACACTTTTGGAAATTTTTAAAGTGTTGGAAGAGATCCTTCACTTGCTTGTTCTTGAATGATTTTCCATTGTCAAATAAAAATACAGAAGGGATTTTGTAACATCGATGATATGGTTCATGATGAAATTGGAAATCTAAACACCTATGACATAGGTGAGAGGAACAACCTCCACCCATTTGGTAAAGTACTTAGTGGTAGTGATAATGTGTTTGTGGCCATCAGATGAGGTGGGGGTGAGTTTTCCTATAAGATTGAGCCCCCATTTGCTAAATGGCCATGGTGTTGTGATAGACTTTAATGACTGAGATAGTGCATGGATAAAATTGCCATATTTTTGATATAGGACACATTTATTCACATATTGGAAATATATTTTTTTCCATAGTAGGCTGGTAGCATCCGACACGTAAATGTTTCTTTGTGAGGACTATGCCACTTGTATCAACACCATATATGCCTTCATATACCTATTTGGTTGCTTGGATAAATTCTTCATAATTAAGGCAACATAATAGAGTCCCATCGAACCTCAATGATAGAGAGTGCCCCCAAGTAGGGTTTAACAATCTATTCATTAGATAAGGGTTCACTTTTGTGAGTGGGAGATGTCAAGTGGGAAGGTACAATCCCGTAGGTAGTTGTAAATATCAACGTATAAAAGGGAAAAGGGGCCAAAAATTCACATACCAAACATGACTCGACATGTCATAGGTGGTACTATTAGATGATCAATAAGGAATTGAAAGTCTTTGGTATCGGGAAATAAGTGTAATAAGGATCTGATTATAGCTATAACATCTGTTAATTGCTTCGCATGAGTGAAAATTGATGGAAGGAAATCATAACAAAATACTCTTTCAGGTGTCCAAAATGCATTTTTATGGGATAAGCTTCCTATCTTTGAATTTGTATTCATCATTTACCTATTCAATGATAAGATGGGAGTCATCAATAGCCTCAACTTTCTTGATGTCCCATCTTATAATGACTTTAAGTCTTGTAATGAGAGCTTCATATTTGGAAATGTAGTTTGTAAATGGGAAGCTTAGTTTTAAATATTGTGAGATGATATCTCTTATGGGAGTAATGAGGAATACTCTTGCTCTTGAGCCATTAAATGTGAATGAACCATCAAAATATACCTTCCAAGTTGATGATTCTTTAATATATAAAATAGAAGCATCTGGTAGATCTAGACTTAAGGGTTCCATTCCTGGAAGTGGTCGTTACGCCAATTGATCGAAAGCAATTGTCCTTTGATTTATTTTTTCCTGACATACTCAATGTTAAACTCACTCAACAAAATAAGATAGTTGGCCATCCTTCCTGTAAGTGCAGGTTTTGACAAAAGGTATTGGAGAGGGTAAAATTTGGATATTATCTTGGTATGATTATTAAAAAGGTAATGAAAAAATATTTTTAAAAGATAAGACAACAACCAAGAATGTTTTTGAATCTGTGGATAGTTGAGCTCGATGAGATCAAGGTGCAACTAAGGTAATAGATGATTCTTTCCTTGTGTTGGGCATCGTACTATGCAAAGAGCGCACCGATAACAAATTAGGTAGTAGATATGTATAAAAAAAGGTTCACCTAGGGTCAGTAGTACAAGAACATGTAGATTTTCCAAATATTGTTTGAGTTGAGAAAATGTTTTTTGGCAATCCTACCCCCAGTGGAAATTAATATCTTTCTTTAGAAGATGGGTGAAGGGGTGGAACTTTCTTGCAAGCTACGAGATGAATATTTAAATGACCCAAATTTTTCCTTACAGGATACACATTTGTTTGAATTTCTTAAGAGGAGGAATCTCGGTGATAATTTGAATTTTTGGGATCCAATTCAACTCCACGTCGAGACACAATGAAGCCCAAGTAATTTACCTAAAATGACTTTGAAGACACACTTCTTCGGATTCAAATAGACCTTGTGATGCGGGATCATCTCCCTCAAGAGGATTTTGGATTTTCGATACTAGTTTTGGTTTTGCAGTGTGTCTTTATGTGGCCCTAGGGTCCTAAAATAGTAATATGACTCATTCTAAACTATTAAGTGGAATCTAGCTAGTTAAAAATTTGAATTATGTTTTTCCTCCATTTTTGTAAATTTGAATTTTGAGGGAAATTTTGGCTCGTTCAAGAGTCATAATGTACTTTTTGAAGAAAATAAGTCTTGTCAAGATTAAATAAGACATGAACAAGTTGTAATGGGTAATTTAGAAGGGTTAGAAATCATAAGGTGTTTGTCAGTACTTATGTTCCTAAGGGGTTTTGGTCGTGAGAGCCTCTTAATGAGGTAGTTATACAATAAAAATTTGTTTTAGGGTGTGCAGAGGACTCCAAAATATTTAGAAAAGGTAAGGAAGAAGATATATATGGTAATTTTGTAATTAACTAGGGATTATTCATTCGAATTAGAAAATTTTGAGTTGGAAAAATTGATCAGTTTTTGAGATACACAACTGCGTTTGGCTCAAAAATTCTTGCATGTGAATAAAGGTGTCATAAAGTATCCATTTATCATTTAGGAAGAAATATTGACATTGTTGGTAAGGTGTTTGAATACATGTTTGTGTTGATTTGGGAATAACTAATAGTTTGAAGTGTTTTCTCAAGTATTAGCTAGGAAAACCTTGTTATAGGTTATAGAGAAGCACAATCTTCTAATATTGGCTTTTCGATCAAAGTAAAGAAGGAGATCATATATTCTAAAATCATTAAGGAGTTTAACAAGGTAAATTTAATTATCGGAGGTCTATTTGAGAAAGATATCATTCTTATTTTGATTTAAGACAATCTCTTAGTTGATAGTACGCCCTTAAGACACAGACAAGTGGAAAATGGATTGTTTTTACAAAAGGAAGATTATTTAAATATTATTGGTAAGGAAATCATATAGATAAGGGGTACATAGTTCTTTTGAGAAATTTTAAGGTTTGAAATAGTGTTAAATTTTTTTATAAGCTTTTTACATTTTATCGGTTTCTAAAAACCCTATCTAGGGTTTGATGGTGAAATTGTTTTTGAAGGCCTAAGGGATCAATTAGATCTTGGAAATTTGTGGATGTTTCCTTAACATCTTGTTCTCCCATATTTTGGATTTTTTAAGAAATACTATCCCTTGAATGCCTATTGTGTTTGATAGTTTGAGACAGTGCGTAGGGTAGAAGAAGGGTTTGGAAATAAAAGTGAATTGACCATTGAATGCATTAGACCTCATTCCAAAGCTTGATAATAATTATACAACATATAAATAGGCGGGAAATTAATCAAATAAGTTTTCAAAGCTGCACAATTCTTAATATCTTATCTTTCCTTGAAATAATTTCTCGTAGACATGTAGTTATTCAATAAAGGTCGAAAAGCAAGAATTGACATGAATTGTTGAAAGATTTAAGAAGGACATTGAGCTTCTAAAATGTGTGTACATGTTGAAGGGGGAAAATGGATTTAGTACATATATCCACATTTGGTTAAATCCTTCCAATCTATTCTCGAGCTCTAAGCTTGGAATGAAAAGACCTATTTGGGCCATACAGGATGGTGATAGGGCAATGAAGGCAAGAGATTGTAAAGTATTTACACTCAATTTAAAATATTGAAAAATTGTACTAATCATCAAGAAAACTAGGAGAAACCTATTCACCAAGTTTTTTTTGTTTAGAAAATAAATCATTTTGTCATAGATTCTAACAATCGACCACAGCTTATAGAACTTGAAGAGGCCTAAATGTACACTACCAAGGTGTGATTTTGGAAATGTTTCTTAAGGAAATCAATAAGAAATCTTGTACAAAAATGAAAACCCAAATGGGTACCAAAAATAATATATTTTTTTATATTTGAGGCTTTGTAGAAAAATTTAGGTCAAAGATCAAGCTTAGATAGGGCCACTAGAAGTGGTTTAGGCTTAGAAGTTAGATAGTGAGGAAGAAGGGAAAACATTGAGATCTATGCTAAGAAAAATTGTACACACCACAACAAGTGAAAATGGTATTCAAATAAATTTACAATTTTTTAGGCTATCCACTAACTCACCATTTTCATTTCTCTTAAGAACCAGCAAAGAAAAAAATTGTAAAGGGAGATCAAATAAACTATTTATAAAGTTTTTAACTAGTTTGATGATGGTTTAATCATGATTGGAGGCTAGAGAATAGGGAACAAGATGTACATAGTTCACTTTCAGAATTTTGGGAAAAATAACATATTTGAAGGCTTTCTAATTTTTCGAAAAAAGTGTGCATTTGCTAGCCTTAAGAATTGGATTGAATTGAATTGGTCACACTAACTTGTTTGAGGAAGTGATTGTGTTATAAGCTCTGCATCCCCTTGTAATCTAGGATATGTTAAAATATACAATAAAGGATCTTCGATTGTTATAATCTAGTATTATATTTTTTGAGGACATCATCTACATAATCCTCCATAATATTATGTAACATGTCACGAAATATGACATTCATAGATCTATGATATGTTGCACCTACATTATTGAGGCTAAAATGTATTACCTAATAGTAAAAGATGCCCCAAGGAGTAGTAAAGGTGGTTTTATATTGGTCCTCTTCCACAATCTTGATTTGATTATATCCCGAGAATCCATCCATGAGGGATAGCATTTTGTGGCCACCATAGTGGAATTCAACAATCATGTCGATGTTTGGAAGATGAAATTCATCTTTAGGACATGCTTTGTTGATGTCCTTGAAATTTGTGAAAATACTTATACCAACAAGTTTCTTCTGAACAAACACTATATTATAGATCCAATCAAAGTAATCAATAGGTTTGATAAATCTCAATTCTAATAACTTTTCTAGCTCCTCTTTGACCAAAAGAGCCACATACGGGTGAATTTTAAATAGTTTTTGTTTGATTGGATTTGTTGATTCATGCACAATGAGGTTATGCACTATTAAAGAAGGATCCAAGCCTAACATGTCTGCATAGGACTAAGAAAATACATTTGAAAATTGTCTAATGAGCATACAAAAATATTTTTGTTCATGTGTTGAAAGAGAATCCCCAATTTTGACAATTCTAGGCTCATCTTTCTGACCGATGTTGATATCAATAGTCTCCTCCACAAGTAATTTAGATCCATCCTCCATATGCATAGGATCAAGGGGAGATTGAGTTATTTCTCTATTGGCATCTCAATGATATTTTCACCAATAGGCTGGTCACTTTTTATATCCTTTTTGATTTTTCTATTTGCTTTTCCGTAACTTCCTCAAAGAGGTTTTCACTATGGGACTTGGATCTCTTATTTTTGTGAGGATTTGTGGAAGATATTTTCCCTTGTTTTCTTTTTTATTTTGCATACCACATAACTCAACATCCTCCTTGAAAAATGACTATTCATCAAGGTCGATAGAGAATTGTTTCTTATGGACCCTAAAAGGAATATCACCACACAACCCCATTAATTCTCTAATTACCTCATCACTCTAAAATAAATCAATTAGTATATGTCTTTGTTTTTCAAAGTTAATGAGGTAAGGGTGTACGAGGTTTAAATTAGGAATTTAAGGGGATAAGGTTAAAATAGTCATGTCACCAAATAAGTTGGAGGAAGAAAGGTCCTTGTAAAGGCTATAAAGGGACTACGGTTTTCTCTAATGATATGAAGAGTTGTCCTCACGTTCTAAGAAGGTTGCCTCAACTTCTGTAGGTGGGGATCCATAGGGATGAATACCAACTCCATATTTGTCCATTTCTTCATGTGCCGAAAGAGGTTCCCGCACACCTTTTTCATTTATGCCACACCCATATCATTTGTATATCATATTTTAAATCATCTTATTAGGGATGACATATACAAGGGATTAATAGCAAGAATCCATATTTTCCTCGGGAGTGGGATGTATTAATGTTATGCATTTTCTTGTCTACCAAGAGACCACGAGGATGAATTTATTGATATTTCAAGGCTCCCAAGGTTGTTGCAGCTGAAATTTGGGCCCCTACCAACTATTTTTGGTGATAGGGGAGATTTGAAACAATGAGGGATTGTTGGAGGTTGTATTCCCCACATCCAGTAGGAATGATTTTCACTTCCCATGTAACAAATGGGGATATGGATGTGAATGAACAAATTTTGTGTGGTCATAATGTATCTTGATTGATGTGATAGGTGATGATATTTGATTGAATCTCTAATACTATCTTTATAGAAGGATAATCATATGTTGTGGGGTAATTAATGGATAACACTCTATAACGCGCAAAGGGTTGCAGGTCCCCAAGAATGGTAAGTGCTTGGCCTAGATGACTGAGCTTGATAAAATGGTGTAGATTTGAGGGAATAACCTATATGGCATGGATCCATGAGATACCAAGGAGAATATTATAGGTTAGTTCTAATTCAAGGACATGGAACCGGGTTTCATGTGTAATAGGCCCAACTTCCATTGAGAAGGTGATTGTGCTTGCGATTGTCTATCTACTTTATCATAAGCCTTAATGGTGATCACATTAGGCTCAGTTTCGTGTCAGTGTGTCCTAATTGTGTTATGAGATTTAAGGTACATGTGTTAAGCCTTGATCCATTGTCCACAAGAACCCTTTTGATCTTTTTGTGAATAATGATCACTTCAATGTACAAAGGGAGGTTATGTGTTTAGTCATCCATTGGAATCTCATTTTGGCTAATGTTGATTTATTAAGATGGAGTGAGTTGTGAAAACAATGATTGGAAGTGTGAAGCATCAATGTCCATGTGAAATCTTAACTCCTAATGGGTCTTATACGGGATATCCTTGTGAACAGTAGATATCCTAAGATGATCCAAAATAGAGATCTTGGCATTTTTTTCTCAAGATTCTCTAGGAGATCATAATGACCATTTGAAGGAGTAGGTAGAGGGGGTCTTGGGATGATAAGATGAGGGTGTCACGTTACCATGACATACCATTGTGATTTGATCTTGATGGTATTTATATACTTGGTAGTGGGGTGGACATAGCTAATGAAAGAATCAAAAGGATTGGTTATTCATTGGAATTTTTCCTTATCGGGATTGACCTTGATTCGGCTTATGTTATTCCTATTTATGATTAGGAAATGGTTCTTTATAAATTCCTAACTAATTTTTAGATGTATATTTGGGTTCTTATTCACCTAGCTTGATGTCTCCTTGATCTATGAGATCCTGAATGAAGTTTTTAAATTTCATACATCGATATGTAGCATAGATTTTAACATGATGGTATTAAAATTTTTAAGGTATTTTTACCATGACGGTTTAGGTGCATCCTTAAAAAAGGTTTTAGTTGTTGGAAATTTTACCATGTTGACCGCATCCAACTATTTTAGAATCAATGATAAAGACTCTGTGATTGGAGTATACTCTCTATGTTTAACTTCATATTTGAGGTGTTATAATGATAATTTCAAATGAGGAGTGTTTTGGAATACTTGGACATGCTTGGAATAAATGATTCTGTCACCTTCAACATTCTTATTTTCCTTGAATAACTTGGTCTTGTTTGTAGGTTTTGTTTCATCATTATCTCTTTGGAAGGGTTTTAATATCCCTTTAGCAAGAAAAATATCTTTAATCTGGATTCCTTTTTTAATAACTTCTTCAAAGGTGCTTACATAATCCATCCAAAAGTGAAAGGATATCTTAGGTTGCAGTTAAGTAAAAATATATGATAAGTTATTTCTCCGGGATAGAATAAGGTAAACGACTAGCTAACCCTTGCCATCGTTGTAAGAACCCAACAAAGTTTTTTGTTATTGAGTTGTTTCACATTATAAAGGTCTATCATAGTAATATCAATTTCCATTATAAATGAAAAATGGTGAAAAAATTCTTAGCTAAGTCCATAAATTTTCAAAGAGACCCTTTGGGGATAAGGATAAACCATTCAAGTTCTTGGCCTCCAAGACACTTTGTGGGAATAAGAGAATGAGATAGTTATTGCTAAAGGTAACTATTAGTGCAAATTCACAGCACCCTCTGGATGTTTTCTTAGATTTCTAGTTTGATAATGGGCATCTAGTGTGAGTGCACAACATTGAATCTTTCCCCAAGTGTAGGACTTACGAAACTAGAAAATACCCTCAGATTAAAGGTCGGTTCCTTCAATCCTCCGATCAGTGTATACATGAACTTTGTAGAGGTTCAATACTAGAACCTACTCTAAATTCCAAGGGGACAAAGATAAAGAATGTAGAAGAAATAAAAAAACTAAGAAAGTGGTGATACACCAAGGAGTGGTGAACATCTACTTTGCGAGATTTACACAGATCATAAGAAATACAAGAAAAAAATATGCACATGATTGCCGGAATGTAATGAGAGATCAAAAGACAAAGTGATAAACACATGAAAGGATTGGAAAACTCAATCATAGAACATACATTATTGTTCCCAAGTTCAATATAATGCATTACAATGGCCAGGAGGAAAAACACGTGTTGTAGTCTATATGAGAGGTATGGAACTCTACAAATCTACCTGCTGAGGAAGAAAAGAGAGTTTGCAGAGAAAAATATGTCCAACCCTTTACAAATGAGCCAAATCTGGCTTTTTATGGTCAAGAAAAAGGAGAGAAAGAAAAAAACGTGGGAAAAATGGATTTATGAATTCAACCACCAACCAGATTCCTCAAATTTCACCTACAAAGTGATGGGATTCATGGATGAACCCATACTTAGAAGTACATTGTTCTGCAGATCAAAAAAATGACCATACTTCATTAAATTTGGTGGTTGAAAGTCAATTCTACATTTTTTTGTGCCAGGGATGTTTCTTCATTTTTCTCCCAAAATTCTCCATCAAAATACAAAATTAAACCCTCCATTGTGTAGATAATTTCACCAGATTTCCAATGACACCAAGAATGTGAAAATCTAAGCTCTGGATCAAAAGTTATGCCCTTTTGAAGATTTAGGGCAAAAAGGGCCAAAAATAGGTTGGTGGGATGAAAGTTTAAAATTTTCCCCTTTTTGAAAATTTGGGAAAATTTACCTAAAAATCTCCGCCCCAACCGCTCCGATGCCACGTGGCACGTCCTGATTGGTTTGTGGGTCTACCTGGTCCCTTTACGCCCTTTTGGATTTTTTGAAAACCTTTCCATTGTCGCTCCGTGCCCTACCATTCTGATGCCACATGGCATCTTTCCATTCGCCCAGCCCGAACCACCTCTTTTCCCTTTGCAGACCCACCTTTTTGACTTTCGTCACCACTTGGACACATGGCATGTTTTGATTGGCACGGGCCATTGTAGGGTGGAGTTTATTGCACCATTTGCCACACTTTGGAAAAATGGAAAAATTCCCTCCGCACCTCCTCCCCCACCGGTTCATGGACACGTGTCATGTTTTGATTCGTTGGCAAGCCTTTGGGCTGAGATTTCCCTTTTTCACCAACTTTGGAAATTTTCCTAACTTCTTCCCGTCGGTCGACCTCCGACGGCCTCCCGAGACATGTCACCTTCCCATTGGCTAGTGGGCCTTCGGGCCAAAATTCTCCTTTGCAAGCCCTAAACAAACCTTGGTGAAAATTTCAAATTCACCTCTGACCCTGCCATTCCACCACCACGTGGTGCCCTCCGATTGGGCATAGACCTTCCTAGAGAAAATTTCCCCCAAACTCCACTGAGCCATAACTTGCAAAATACAAGGATTTAGAAGGAAAACTTTACCTTTCTGGAAAGATGAGAAGATTCTCTATCCGATAAAACCATTTCCAGAAAATTTTGAGTTCCTAAAAAGTGAAAAATTCAACTAAGGCACAAAGAAGGAAGGAATGAATGGAAGTTAGCCAAAAATGATTAAGGAGCTCATTTTGGATAACAATTTTGGCGACTTAGAGAGGTCATCTTCCGCTAGATGAAGTTACTAGTTGCTTGAAGCAATCCATTAGGCATGGGGTCATTAAATTATCTCGCTTGGTACTCCCAACTCATTAGAAAATTTTCAAGAAGGGAAATGTGAGAGTAGAACATCACTTGATCTAGAACATGGCCGGATAGCAAGATTGTTCCAAAGCAGTTAGGGAAAAGGAAAACTAAGCTACAAAAAAACAATGTGCACAAGCACTTGGAGGAATGAAAATCTAAGCTAATATGTACACGGTGGAGAGTTTTCCTCCTAGTAGTAATGCTTTAGATGGATTCCATTAACTCGGAACTGTAATTCTTCACCATCTAATGTAGACAATTGGAAGGAATTGTTGTCCTTATGTTTTGTGACCATATAAGGGCCACTCCAAATGGAATCAAAATTTGAATGCCTTCCTAGATTTTCTCGGTTTGCATCCCATTTCAACACTAAATCTCCAACTTGGAAGGTTCTAGCCTTGGCTTTCCTATCAAAGGTCCCCTTGACCAAGGCTTGGTCCTCCATTGTTTGGGCTGCATGCTCTCTAATTTCTTGGAGCTCCATCAATTCTGCATATCTAATCTCCATAGGTTCAAACTCCAATAACTCCAATTGTTTCATGAGTTCCAGTGTTGGAAACTCAAGTGACATGGGAAACATTACTTCTCTTCCATGAACAAGTCTCGAATGGAGAGTTACTTGTGGATCTCTTGGGAGTTATCCTATCAGCCCACAAGGCTGATTTTAATTTGGTGTGCCAAGTCCTCTGATTTTCATCAAGAGTCCTCTTGATGATCTCTAACAAGTTCTTGTCGGTGAGACTCGGCTTGGCCATTACCTTGAGGGTAAAAATTTGATGAAGTGCTTAGATAAATCCCATTTTAACATCCCATTCAGTTACCTTTGATCCTATGAATTCCAAAGCATTATATGATATTATAACGGCAGGTATACCAAATCTAGTTACTATCCTCTCATAGAAGTCTAGAATGCTAGATTCATTTGCTTCTTTAAGTGCCACTGCCTCATTCCATTTGGTGAAGTAGTCTATTGCTGTTAGAATCCACTTGTGTCCTTGGCTTGAGTTTGGGTTAATGAATGCAATGAATTCCAAACCCCATTGCATGAATGGCTCGTCAACTAACATTGGGTGCAATGGAAGGGCAACTAATCTCTCCTTGCCTGTGAAGAATGCACAATTTTTACACCTCTTGATCCATGCATAACAATCACCAAAAACCTTGGGCCAATAATAGCTAGCCTTCATAATCTTGAGGGCTATCACTCTTGGAGAAAAGTGGCCCCCATCTGATCCACCATGGAACTCTTCTAGCATTCTATTAATTTGGTTTGTCCCAATGCATCTCAACAACACTCCATTTACATCCTTCTTGAACAAAACACCATCAACAAGTGCATATGGGATAGCCTACAATCTGAAGTGTCTTCTCTTGGTTTTGTTCATCTCTAGAGGGCATAGGCATATTTGTAGGAAGTGCATTATGTATTTGGTCCGAGAAAGGAGTGGGGACACTATCATTCTCTTCTTGAACACCTCTTTGTTCTTGGTTGTCTTGCAACGCCAAAACAACATCCTTCCCATTTCTTGCTTCCATTGATTTGCTCAAGACCAGCTGTTCACATAATCCCTTTCCTCAAACTAGCTTGGTGACTTTGATCTCAATGTCATACTCCATGACACGAGTAATCCACCCTGCACATTTTTCATTTAGGTCTTTGTTGAGGAGGAAGTCCTTAACTCCCACATGAGAAACCAGCAGTTGAACCTTGTTATTTGAAACTAGATGCTTAAATTTCTTCAAGCTCCTAATCAATATAAGAACATGATTCTCAATGAAAGAATATCTCACCTCATAGTCCTCTAGGATTTGGCTAAAGAAGGAAATTGGATACTCTACATTTTCTTTGTTCTGCTGTACTAAAATTGTAGAGATTGTATCATCACCTCCAAATGCATAAAGGATAAAATCCTTGGAGAAATCTGGGTTAATGAGAGTTGGAGCTTGTGAGATGGCCTCTTTGATTGCCTCAAAACTTTCCTTACCTTCAACTGTCCATTTGAAAGCCATAATTTTCTTCAACATCATGGTTATTGGTTTGATAAGGGCTGTAAAATTTGGAACAAACCTCCGAAAAAATTGATCCTTCCCAAGAAACTTTGAAGGGCCTTCTTATGACTTGGGAATGGTAGTGATTTTATTGTTTCAACCCTATTTGGATCAATTGTTAATCCTTCCTTGGAAACAATGTGGCCTAAGAGCTTTCCCTCATGAGCTAGGAAAATACATTTCTCGGGGTTCAAGGATACCCCAAATCTTCTACATCTTTGGAACACTTGTCTCAAATAAAAGAGATGATCTGCTGCACTTTTAGAAAATATAGTAATATCATCTAGATATATCAACACAATTTTATTGATCAATCCCTTGAATGCCATATCCATTTCCCTTTGGAAGGTAGCTCCAACGTTGGACAACCCAAATGGAATTTTTTTATATGCATAAGTTCCCCATTTGGTGGTGAAGGTAGTCTTCAACTGATCATCCTCCTTTACCATGATCTAATTATACCCTGAATAACCATCTAGCAATGAAAACCTCTCAGAGCCAGCAACAACTTGCAAAATATGCTCCATAGAGGGAAGTGGGTAATGATCCTTGAGGGACACTCTATTCAAATCTCTAAAGTCTACACATAATCTGATTCCTCCACTCTTCTTTCTAACTGGAACCAAGTTTGCTACCTAGCTAGAATGCTTGATGGGAAATATGATACTTGCATCTATCAACTTATTCAATTCCCTCTTCATGAGAGGCTCCATGTGGGGATTAACTAGCCTTTGTTTTTACTTGATGGGCTTAGCACTTGAATCCAATTCGATTGTATGTTGAGCTAGTTGGGGATTTAAACATTTCAAGTCTTCATAGCTCCAAGAAAATACATCTGGGAACTCTTGGAAAAGCTACCTGAACTCATACCTTTCTTGCTCAGTTGCCACTTTACCAATTTGAAGTGATTTTCCTTCTCCCACTGAGATGGGCACCGAATCTTCTCCCTTGACTTGGATGTTTGCTTTCTCTTTCCTGAATTGATCATTAGGATTAAAAATGGACTCCAAAGTGACAAGTCCTTTTGGTAGTTTGCTTGTTCTCAGCTGTACCACTTGATCACCATACTGCTGTTCTAACTTTTCCTGATTTTTGGCTGAGAACTCAGCTTCTCCTTGCAAGAAATTGATGATTTGTTGGTCACTTTCAAACACTTTCCAACTTACATTATTTTCTAGCACTGATGGCCTCACAATCACATGAATGCTTGGCTACACTTTATCTTCCTTGATACTTTCCACAACATCAAAGGCTGCCCCAACTGCTGCAAGTCTATCAGCAGCTTGGTTTTCTTTCCTAGGGATGGAATTGATGCCAAAGCCTTCAAAATCCTCAATGAGGTCCCACACCCTATTCTTATAACACTTGAGCAGGTCATTTTTGGCAGCATGCTGCCCTTTAACTTGATTAACAATCAGCTCACTATCGCCAAAGACTTGTAAGTTTTTGATACCTCTTTTCCTTGACCAATGCAATCCTTGTATCAAAGCTTCATATTCAGCAGTGTTGTTAGAACATGCAAACTAAAATCTAAAAGCTGAATAATATTTAATGCCTTAAGGTGAAACAAGCATAGCTCCCCCACTTGCACCTTGTCTACTTCTTGATCCATAAAAAAATAGCTGCCATACTTCATTGTCATCCTTATGGTCTGTCTTGGTGATGCTAGGAATAGACTGATTTTCTTCATGTAAGCAATAAACTCCTAGTTCATATTCCTCTACTTCCTTGTAGGGGTCAAAAGCATGTACCTTGCTTTCCCATTCATCAAGAGTAAAATATGGGATACTTCCAACTTTAGTGTTAGCTTCATCTCGTGCTTGGATAATCCTCTTAATCAAATGCTGAACAATTGGCATTGATTTGGCTTGGGGTATGAGGCTCAACGTGAAAGTTTGCAATAGGTTCAGACCTGATTTTTTCCTTGGTTCCATATCTTGTTCTAAACAACATGTGTGACCAATCAAGTAGATAAATAACCTCTAATTCTAGCTGTGAAATCCCTTGACAAACATAGGGAAAAAAGTGGCGGAAAATCTATCACTGAGACATCTTAGCATGCATGCAAAATAAGGCTCAAATATTTAATTACTCCCACTATTGTTACTACTGTCCCATCCAGTTGCACCACCCCTTTGGATCTGATTTCATATTGGAGACCTAGCTGATCAGCTATTTTCTTGGGCATTACGAACTACTTGCCCCGTAATCAATCATACAATTGTGTGCTAATTTATCCCAATGATAAATGAAACATAGAATGGAGGGGGCTTCAAAACTTTACCTTTCTACCCTCTTAGATTCCCTTCGGGATGAGTAGCATTCGTGAGTACCTTTTCTTACTTATGAGCTTGCTAATTTGGAGTTGACCAATTCTTCATGGCAGCTTGTAGTAGATCCCTTTGGCTTGGGATGGATAGTGATTCCCACATAGATATATTCACATTTTTCTTCTTCATTTGTTCAATGATGCTAAATGGGGATGAAACATCTCTTTGCTACCCCTTAGCCCGGACACTCTTTTCTTGTACATGGGCTGCAACAAATGGTATTTGAACTGGTCTAGATGGTGGCTTGGGCTGTCCTTGCATGTTTCGAACTGCATTTTGCTTGCCAACACCTTGGGGAGTAATGGAATGTTGTGGATCACCTAGATCCAATGGATTCCCTTCACCAATATTCATCTTCTTTGACCTTGTGTTAGCTGCTACATTCTGAGAAATTTCTTGATTCATACCACAAAAATCCTCACTTGCCAATTCACAAGTGTAGTCTCATTTGGAGTTGTATTTTGCTAGGACGTTCCTTGTTGTTGGTTTGTTTCTTGGCTCACCCACCTTCTACGCTAGTTGTTGTCACCATTGAAGCACATAGACTGGTTGTGAGGCTCATTGTATGGGAAACACCACTCATACTCTTGAGCTATATATTATTTTTCACTTGCACTAAGGATTTAGAGGTAGATGCAACATTGAGATTGTAGGGCTGAAATGGTCTATTGGTAGGAGGCCTTACTTGATTCTGATTTGTAGCTGGATTGGGTAGCCTATTAGATTGATATGGTTTCCTATTAGGTTGAGCTTAAGACTGATAAGAAGGTTTAAAACTTTGGGCTTCTTTGCCTCTTGAGTGTAACCAGCTCATTGCCTAGATTTTGTAATTGTTTCATGACTTCTTGAAGTTCATTTGAGGCACTAGAGGATGAAGTAGAAGTTTCATTTGAACTCTAATTTCTAGGAGCGGGAACAGGAACTAAAGTAGGTGCTTAACTAGTGCTTGGACTTTCCAAGTTTGGATACAAGGGCATGGGAGGCCTAGGAGCCAACTTATCGGCTTGAATTAGACAATTTTCAGCTCTAATGGCAATGCTATAAGTTGCAGGTATAGTTGTACCTCCCATGGATTGAATGAACATAGAAATATCAAAATTTAAAGCTTTGAGATAGTATAGAAAATCACCTTTAGCTATTGGCCTTACTGCCACTAGGATTCTATCCCATGTCCTTTGAAATCTGAAGTTGAAGTCTATTAGCTGCTCATTGGGAGCTCTCTTGATAGTTGTCAATTGTTCTAGTAGAGACAAATTATCTCCCTTTTCTCCAAACTACTCATGGAGAGCTATGCACAATTGGTTCCAATTTTGGATAGAGCCTGCCCAAGGCTCCTGAACCATTGCAAGGATTTCCCTTTGAATGAAGATGCCAATAATTTGATAGCAATTTGCATCTAAACAATCTCATGGATTACATAAACATTAGGAATGCCTTTAACATGGTCACTAGGAGTGGTCTGATTTTCTCCAGTGAAATATGGAATGTTCGTCAATGCTACAACTGAAACTAGATTTTGTGCATTGAGAGTAAGTGGGCTGTTGCTAGTGAAGTTGACATAAGGGTTGTGTTGTGCCAATATGATTGGCCTGAGAACCCTTATTGATTGGGTGAAAGGTCTACCAGGTGGAGGAGTTGATAGAGTCATGTTTGGTGGAGATGGAGACCTTTGAATTCTTCTTCCCCTTTGCCTTCTTCCTAGGGATAGCTGCAGATACTCAAACAACACTTCTTCCCTGGCTCTTGATCTTGTGTGGATCCTTCTCATTAATTTTTAGACTTGGACTGCTAAAACCAGTTGGTTTTTCCTTTTGAGAGTTGTTAGATGTGTAGATCAGAGCTCTTTTCAAGCAAGAAATTACAACAAAAGCACATAAAATTTGTTACAATGAAGATGAAGACCTCTAAGGTCCCAGCATGTCCAATGTCCAAACTGTTAGTGCAAATTTACATCACCCTCTGGATGTTTTCTCAGATTTCTAGTTTGATAATGGGCATCTAGTGTGAGTACACAACATTGAATCTTTTCCCAAAGTGTGGGACTTGAAAAAACTAGAAAAGACCCTCCAGTTAAAGGATGGTTCCTTCACTCCTCTAATCAGTATATACATGAACTTCTACAGAGGTTCAATACTAGACCCTACTCTAAATTCCAAGGGGACAGAGATAATGGATGCGAGAAGAAATAAAAAAACTAAGAAAGTGGTGATACACCAAGGGAGTGGTGAACATATACTTTGTAAGATTTACACAGATAATAAGAAATACAAGAAAAAATATGCACATATTTCTAGAATGTAATGAGAGATAAAAATACAATGATAAACACATGAAAGGATTGGAAAAATCAATCACGTAACATACATTATCGTTCCCAAGTTCAATATAATGCATTACAATGGCCGGGAGGCAAAAAAGTGTAGTAGTCTATATGAGAGGTATGGAACTCTACAAATCCACCTGCTGAGGAAGAAAAGAGAGTTTGTAGAGCAAAATATGTCCAACCCTTTACAAATGAGCCAAATCTAGCTTTTTATGGTCAAGAAGAAGGAAAGAAAGCAAAAAATGTGGGCAAAATGGATTTATGACATCAACCACCAACTAGATTCCTCAAATTTCACCTACAGAGTGATGGGATTCATGGACGAACCCATACTTAGAATTACATTGTTCTGCAGATAAAAAAAATGACCACACTTCATTAAATTTGGTGGTTGAAAGTCAATTCTACATTTTTTCCGTGCCAGGGATGTTTCCTCATTTTCTCCCAAAATTCTCCATCAAAATACAAAATTTAACCCTCCATCGTGTAGATAATTTCACCATCTTTCTAATGACACCAAGAACATGAAAATCTGAGCTCTGGATCAAAATTTATGCCCTTATGAAGATTTAGGGCAAAAAGGGCCAAAAAAGGTTGGCAGGATGAAAGTTTAAAATTTTCCCTATTTTGAAAATTTGGGAAAATTTCCCCAAAAATATCTACCCCCTACCACTTCGATGCCACATGGCACATTCTCGATTGGTTCACGGGTTTGCCTTGTCCCTTTACGCCCTTTTTGGATTTTTTGGAAAATTTTCCTTTATCGCTCTCGTGCCCTGCCATTTTGATGCCACATGGCATATTTCCATTCACCCGGGCCTAAACCACCTCTTTTCCCTCTACGGACCCACCTTTTTGACTTTCGTTGGCCACTTGGACATGTGGCATGTTTTGATTAGCATGGGCCATCATAGGGAGGAGTTTATTGTGCCATTTGCCACACTTTTAGCAAAATGGAAAAATTCCCTCCACGCCTCCACCCCCCACCAGTTCGTGGACATGTGTCATGTTTTGATTTTTTGGTGGGCCTTTGGGCCGAGATTTCCCTTTTTCGCCAACTTTGGAAATTTTCCTAACTTCTTCCTGTCGGTCTGACCTTTGATGGCCTCCTGGACACGTGTCGCCTTCCCATTGGCTAGTGGGCCTTTGGGCTGAAATTCTCCTTTGTGAGCCCCAAACAAACCTTGGTGAAAATTTGAAGTTCACCTTTGACCCCACCATTCCACTACCACGTGGCACCCTTTGATTGGGTGTGGACCTTCCTAGGGAAAATTTCCCCCCAAACTCCGCCGAGCCATAACTTGTAAAATACGAGGAGTTAGAAGGAAAAATTTACCTTCTCGGAAAGCCGAGAAGATTATCTATCGATAAAAATATTTCAAAAAATTTTGAGTGCCTAAAAAATAAAAAAATTAAACTGAGGCACAAAGAAGGAAGGAATGAAGGGAAGTTAACCAAAAATGAGCAAGGGGCTTATTTTGGATAACAATAACTTCCCCGACAAGCCATGGAGAATTACTTTACGTGATTAAGGATATTATATTTATCAAATTTAGGTTAATCAAAGATAGGTGGAAAGGGATTTTTAACATCTCTCAATCAAAGGGATAAGGAAACCGTTCTTCAAAATGATATTTCTTATTGTGTCCAAGGTTATTTTATTGAATACCAACAAGTGCATCTTCCATGGACTGCTACTCTTGGTCTAAGATTTGACCATGCGATGGTGTGGTGGGTATGTATCCACTAGTATATATTGATGTTTTTCCACTAGGGTTTTCGGTGTGATGTGCTACATAAATCACCTTAGGTTTCGAGTGCGTGCGACTCTATTCATGTCCCGATGGACATGTGAAGCTAGATTTTCCAACTAGAGGATAATAGTTTGTAACAATTTTTACACAGTGAAGTCATCATTTTTGGGTTTTGGTTGAGGTTCATGTTGGTGGTCATGTCCAAGTTCTTCACAAGGAATTTTTTTGTGGTGAATATTCATTAATTCATGAATACTTTGGTTTTCAAAATTTAAAATTACTAAATTTTTAGGGTAGGAATTAGGACCGAGTTGCCAAAATTTTCTAGGTACAAGTTAATTTTAGGGTCAGTTTTCCAAGAAGTTTACACAAATAGCCAATATTTTTAATTAAAATCACCTTTAGCATGAAATTAAAATTTTCCAAATTCACCTCACATATATATACTATTTAAGTATTTACAATTCATTATTCCATATGCAAATTCTGATTATCAAATATTCCTCACAATTCCTTTCTACTTTAAAGATTGATATCGTCATCAATGGATAATGTAACACTGCATTAAGGTAGTTTTCATTGTTATGGTTTTGTATTGCGTCTTTATCGGAAGGAAACATCGTGTATGCTACAATTTGGTAGCATTGTGTATGCTATTGGCTGGTAGCATACACATGTTACTGAAAGTAGCATCCACAATATTACCAAATGAGTAGAATTTTGAATGCTTCGGTGGTAACATTCTTAATGCTTTCAGACGATAGCATTCTTAATGCTTTTGGATGATAGCATACATAATGATACCTTCCGATAACATACACTAAACTATTATCCGGTAGCAAACACAATGCTTCCGGTTTATAGCATTGTGTATGTTGCCAATCTATTTCAACTTCTGTTTACAAAATTTTAAATATTCTCCTTAAAAACTGACCTATTTGAAAATTACTCTTGGATAGGTATAATGGATTATGTGAATAATGAACACAAGGTAGATAAACTCAAAAGAAAAAGTAACATATTAAATTATTTCAGCCAACCAAAAAAATGAGGACCCAACTTACATCCATTGGAAATAGTAACACGAGTACCAGTAAGTTGTAACTTATTATCATTAATTGTTTTTAATTAGTTTAGTTTATTTTATTTATATATTTTTAACAGTCAAACATTTTTCATGTTTGAATATAGAAACCCCTATTGTTAATTGTATTCAACATGAAACACTAAACCAAAACATATACCCTAAAGAAACAATTAACATTTCAGTAGATGAAGATATAATTGATGATGACATGCTAGAGTTGGAAGAAAATCCTCACTACCAAATGCCTTCAATAGATGAATGTTCTAATGAAAATATTCAAGAAGAAGATGATATTGACAATACTTTTGAAAAAAAAAAATGTGAGAAGGAAGAAAACTACTTGGACAATTAGAAGGTCTTTTCAGGTAGACTGGGCAAAAAAATACCCATTCATTAAACCTGTATAATCAAAAATGGTAATGATACTCCAAAAGAATGTAGATGTACGATTTGTGGTTGGAAATTAGGAAAAGAACATAAAATGCAACTTAAATTAGACACAATTGAGAAACATTGTGGCAAAGTATATGTCACAATCAAGGAAAATGATGGAAAATAATAAATAATCATAGATGGAAAACTGCTAAAGAGTGAATGCATTTAAGATATGTGGAGGAGTATGACGAGAAGATGAAACATCACCGAAAACTTGAGGAGGAAGGAGGAACAATTAATGCAAATTTAGGAAAAGCTGTAAATGAAAATTTAAAGGAAAAAGCTACACAATTTTAAATTCTATTCTTTATTCTTAAAATGGGCAGACCTATTTTAGAATTTAATATTTTTTAAAGTTCAATGGGTTTCCTAACCTTCCACAATCACATTGGTCAAAGAGTAGTGCTTGGGAAATGGAGAGATGTCTCACACTAATTGAAAAGATGATTTGAAAGAAAAGGTGAAGAATGCAAGTTTCACATCCCTTTCCATTGACGAGGTTACAATACTTCTTGGGTTTGTATGCATGTTTATACTTTCTAGAACCACACAAGGACACCTCATCTGCTAGTTATTCATAAAATTTAGGAAAATTTCAATGTTGAAAATCTTCTCAAATTGGTTATATCTAATTTTAAGGATATAGAAGGAATGGATGATTATTATATAGCTACAAATATTATATGTGTTGGTGTTGATGGTGCATTAGTAATGCAGGGTCATAAAATTGGTCTATGTGTCTGCCTACAAACATCAGTTGTGCCTTATATGATTATAATTAATTGCATGGCTCACAGGATGAATCTTGCATACAAGATAGTAAGCACATTTGAAAATGTTGAAAAAGTTGAAGAGCTTATCCGTGAATTGCATGTGTATATGTCAAATAGTCCAAAAATATTTCTATAGTTTCAAAAGTTTACAATTAGAGTAATGATGGTAAAAAAATTCTTAAATATGTTGATACAAGATGAATATCCATGTATTGTAGGCAAATATTTTTATGAATATCCATCGTTAGTTGGTTTCATGTTTAAGAACCGTATGCATGTTGACAAGGAAAAATATTTTCTTTACCGCTTAACTGATTTGGAAACATTGTTTACACTTTCATCAAGGATTCTACCCATGTTGAATGAAATCAATTTCTTAACAAAGAATGCTCAAGAAAGATCCATCTATATATTTGACTTCATTATATTGAGAAAATATGTGTGTTAAACACTAGATTTGTTATACAACTTTGATGAATGCTTTTAAGGACATGTATTCAGTAGTTGGAAAACTATGAAAAATTTAAAGGATCCTAAAAGCTATTTTAGATTCAATATATGTGGTCATATTTGTATCCTTGTAAACAAGAATGAGATTCAAATGCACACTTTCCAAAAATGAGTGGATATTTCTGGATAAAACATTAAATAAGTAACAATAACACGTAATTTATATGAAGCTCTTATATCTCAAACAAGAATAAAATTGTAGAAAATTTCACAATGTTTATCCAGTGAGATCAGAGATCACTTTAAAAGGGATGAGATTCTTGAGGCCATGGGAGTGGTCAATCCTATATTTTGGAATCTTGCAGCAAGTAATAAAGCTTTAAGTGATACATATAAGTGATACATATAAAAGACACATGGGTACTCTCATTAAGAATTTTGTAAAATATGTTAAATGTATTGGAGTTCAGATTAAGGGTGTTCTTCAAAAGGAATTACTTTCATGTCAATAAACTCATTTTGGCATCACAATGGTCAAACAATTTGACTTACTAAGTGAACCAACAGATAATGGAGAAATTACACGTCTATGGAAAAATTTGTATCCTAGTAGCATCCTTCATGAAATAATTAGTGAATATTTCTAATTGTATGAATTATGTCAAACAATGATATTGGGATCAATTGAAGATGAAAGGGTTTTTAGTGCATTAACATTTATTAAATCAAAATATCAAAATAGACTGGATAAAAATATTGAGACTTGCTTGAGATTGTATGTTTCACGATATGATGTGGACACATTTCCTTATGAATGAGTAATGGAAGTATGGAATTCTCTTACAGAGAGGAGAGGGGTCTGTAATTATAATATAGGGCTAGTGGATAACATCGAAATTGTGACTAAAAATAACAACAAAAGATTAGATAATAGTTTGAGTGTTGGAGACCAAAATTTTCAAGATATGTTTGAGCTACCTGATATTGAGTAAAGAAGTATGTATGGACATAGTAATTCTAGAAATCAAATTTCATATCATATTATAAGTATGTAACTTCTTTATTGTATAGATTTTTCAATGTTGCAATTTGTTGTTTAGAGTTTTTAATCGAGAAATGTCATACTTATTTTTCTGTTGTCTTTTAAATCAAAATAATATCATACCATTATTTGGAGAACTTACGCATGAATATAATACAAATACAACACCATATAAATTTTAACTCTCAATATTTTCATATAATGAAGAAGATTAAAATTACTAGAAAACTATATATATTTATAGTTTGAAATACATGATACATCTTTAGTCAACATATATTTCTAGAAATCAAATTTTATATCATATTATAACTTATAAGTATGTAACTTGTTATTTGGTACATGCACATGTTATTTTTGAAAAATAATTTTAGTGTTGTAATTTTTTATTGAGAGTTATTTAATTGAGAAATTCAATACTTATTTTATCTAGTCTTTGAAAATTCAACTTTTGTCGATAGAAAGTGTTTGGAAATGTAACTTATCTCCACAAAGAAGTGTTTGAAAATGATAATAATCAATAATGTATTATGTAATAGTAATACCAAACATAATTGAGTATAATAATCACATTATGATTTTATTTGAAGAACTTATGCATTAATATAGTAAAAGTACAACACCACATTGATTGAAATTTAAAACTCTCAATATTTTCATAAAAATTATATATATTTATAGTCTGAATATTAAATAGTTTGACAACAAGATTTTCAAATGACAATTACAAATTTGACAATTTATTTTTGCAGCTACATCCTTAAGAAGTAGATTCTTTGGTTTGTGTTTCTATCTCCTCTGCACTAGAAATTTCTTTTATAACACCCGACTGAACAAGATCCTTCATGGTTGCGTCGATATTCAAAAGAATTACCTGTTCTCAATTTGATGCATCACCGAGAAGACAATAACATTGGATCCTATTTTTTTCTTCAACAATATCTCTGGATCCATTCCATGCTCCTTTATTATCCTTCTTAAGGTATTATTATGCTTGTTTAAGATAACAAGCTTCTGCTTCAAATCAATTTCTACATTTAAACTTTTCCTTGCACTTTTTAAATGCACATCAAGCACTGTTGCCTCATTTTTCAAATTTTGGTACTTTGACTACATTTCAAAATAGAAAAATAATTAATAAAATTCAAAAAAATTGTAAATCATATTTGAAAATTTAGTAAGACTTACCAATTCCTTATCCCTTTCCGCATTTGCAATAACTACAAGGCCTTTGTCTCTTGACCACATATTGTGGTAGGCTTGTGCTTCTACATTTAAATTCTCAATTCTATTCAACATTATATCTAACACTTCATCATCATAATCATTTTTAAAAGATACAAAACCAAATACAACTTGATTCAACAAAATATCAAGCTTTGCTAGCTTGTTTTGAACTGAAGAATACAATATATGTCTTTGGGAGTGATTTTTAAATCGAGAATTTATTTATTTTATCATAAATTTAGACCTAAAATCCCACATTTTTAATTATTAAATATCCTTACATAAAACATCTTTAACAGTGGCTTGACATGTGTCAATGAAAAGAGTATTAAGTGAAAAACTAGTTTTTAAATCACAATTTACTGTAGTTCCTATTGGAGGTGTGTTTGATCTTTCTATTTTTGTTTGAGAAGTCTACCTTGTACCATGAATCATATCTTGGGGATTGAAATTTCCATGGGCTTAAACCTTGATTTTATGTGCCCATCCCCTATGGGGAGTCATTTAGATACCCACGTGACCGACTTTCAGCTCCTAGGTGCATTTTTGGAGCATCCATTCCCTGCCATCGAATTTGGTGCCACGTGTCACCTCCAAGACCACCATGGAAACTAATGTCCATTATGTACCTAAGGTGGAGGACATAAAACATGGAAAAATGTGATCGTCCCCTATAGGGAGTCATTTGGACACCCATGTGATTGACTTTCAGCTCCTAGGTGCATTTTTCAAGCAAATCCCTGCCGTCAGATCAAGGACACATGTCATCACCTTGAACACCATGGAAATTGATGTCCCTCACATCCCTGAGGTTAGGGACATCAGGGACATAAAAATTCAGCTAGCCCCTCCATTTGTAATTTTTGAATATTCAAATTTGGCACTTAGCCATTTCTTTCCCCTCATTTCTCCTTCACAACTTCTCTCCATGCCATGGCCATGTTCTTGCTTTTCTAGACACCCGGTCCGCCATTGCTGATTTGAACCAAATTCATCATGATCACCAAACTCTCCACATAATGAATACACATCAAATATGCAGGCCTTAGAGAAAAATGGAGTGGAATGATGAAGAATGAAGAGAAAATGGAGATTTTTCGCCAGATAACTACAAAACCACCCGATCAAAAACTCATTATATCTTACAAAGTACAAGTCAAATCGAGATGCCATCTTTTGCAGAATTTCAAAATTTTCAAGAAAATCAAGATGCAACAAATAAGAGGTCAAATGGTGCCCAAAATCATTTTCTCAAACAAAAATCCCACTTTGTACACTAACTCACATTTGTTAGATTTCCCATCATTTTGGCAATAGGAGTGAGCTAAAAACTTGCACATGAGCTCCAAATGAAAAACCTATTGAAATGGAGTTGTTTTCATCTCAAATGGAGACAAAAACTAGACCTGTAAATTTTAAGCTCCATTAATGGCCACCATGGTAGCTCCGTGCTTGAAGCCACTACCAGGTCAAAATTTCAAAATTTATTTCCAATCATTCTAGACGGAAAAAATATGTGAAATTTAGAGGGTGTGATCATAACAACAAGATGAGTCCAAAAAATTATGTTCTGTCTCAAATTGAGCATTGGAAACACACTTTCTAAAAATAGTAAGTTTTCCTATATAGACTTGTTATGTTTGGAAAGTAATCATCAAAAGAAGTCGAGACAAAGGAAACATGAATTGAAGATCATGAGGAAGTTAGAATGAGTGTTCAGAGCAGAAAACAATGAAAATGACCACTTACTAAAAATAGTAAGTCCTTTATATGGGTGCTTACTAAAAATAGTAAGTCACCCCAAGAAGCGGGTGAGGCAAGGGTAGTGTGCACAGGATCGAATAAGGGAGTTCATTACATCACGATGGTCAAGAAGAAGCAAGAATCATCCCTTACTTAAAATAGTAAGTATCTCATCCGAGCATTTACTAAAAATAGTAAGTCACACTCAAAGGGCGTTTTGGCACAATGGGACATTTAAAACTTCATCGCATGAGATCTTTACATCAATGAGGATCATCAGACTTCATTTGGGATGTCATCTCCTCCTCTTCTTCCTCTTCTTTCTTTCTCTCTTCTCTTCTCATACAACACTCCCTCTCCTCAATGTTATATTTTTGCATTGAGGGTTGCACTTTTAATATGACTTAAGTGACTTTAGAAATATAATGTAACTTTAAGTCACCTTCCTATTATAAAAGGGACTTAAATATTTAAAGTGGAATATGAACAGTCTTAAGTCATATTAAGGTATTTGAAAGGTCATGAGGAAGATGAGGAGTCAATTATATTCTATAAATTATAAATCCATTCCCATTTCAAAGGGTTTGTGATTGATCTTGTAAACTCAAGAGTATATTGTACTTTGAGAGAACAAAGGAGATAGCCATTTTCTTCCATTTCTCCACTATGTACAACTTGTTTAAGCATAAATACAAGAAGAAGGAGTTTATAGCTTTCTTTGACTGAGGGATTTCATGATACTTTGTGTTCATCAAATTCTATTTGGTCTTGTTGCCATTTGCAGGGTTATTTCCTCTAAATTTAGTGCATGTGATGAAGTTTCTAACTAGTGTGTGTGTAGGAATATGATTTTCTACCTACAACATTAGTTCTCCTACCTCAATTCTCACTCCCTTTCCCACTTTCAGACAAAGTCTTCCCTAGCAAGAGATTGCTAGCTTTTCCGCAGGTCAGTGGAGTGCCCCCTGTTGGATCCTGGTTGAAAGGCCACCACATAAATCCACATTTTCTCACACATGCACATACGGAAGCTGCACTGGTTAAGTAGAGGGACTTAGATTTCCCAGAGTGTTGGCAAGAGATCTAAAATTTTGTCTACCCGACAAATTTTCTCGCCAACAAAAGGAAGATTAGGTTCTTGTTTAGAAGACAAGATCGTAGCACACAAAGATTAACTATGAAAGAGGTGGTTTTGAGTGATGAATGACCATGGGATTCCATCTTGAAGAAGACAAAAAGTATCCATGAGAATCATGTTATGAGTAGAGCCATGGTACTCATATTGAAGATAGGGCTGAAAGGTGATGGGAATCACATGATTCTTTTTGAGTTATGGATCCTAAAAATGGGTAATATGGAAGGTGAACAACGCTCAAGGGACGAGAGATCAACTGATAGAAAGTGATATATGACTTGATATCAATAATAAAATGGTTGAAAATGCAAGGTGTTAAGGGGATCAGGTTCGGGTTTACCTTCGAGTGAAGACAAACGATAAGCACTAGATCCGTAGGCATGGGTAACGACATAGGGTCCAAGCCAATTAGGAGAAAATTTTCTCCATTTACTTTTCTCCTCTTTGGTTACATGTTGATTTCCTTTCGAGGAAGAGGTTTCAACAACTGAAAGGTTTGTTTGTGAACACATTTTTCATAGACACGTTTGATACGTTTTTAGTAGATTTGGAGATGGTCAAGAGCATTGAGACAATGTTCATCTAATAACTCAAGTTATGCCAAATGATCTTGGCGAAAATCATCATTGTTGAGCATGTCTTGTAATGAGATGTGGAGAGATGGAATATGGACTTCAAGAGGTAAGATAGCCTCGGTACCATAGACTAGAGAAAAGGGCGTGACAAGCGTCAAAGTGCGAATACTAGTATGATAAGACCACAAGGTGAAAGGGATGTGCATATGCCAATATTTCCCAGATATATTGACTACCTTCATAAGAATTTTGTTCAAGGTTTTATTGGTTGATTCAGCTTGACCATTTGTTTGTGGGTAATAAGGTGGTGTGAAACGAGTTGCATGCTAAAAGCGTCACATAGTTTGTGTGGGGTTTTGTTTTTGAATTGTTTTCCATTATTAGTGTTGAGGTGGTGAGAAACACCAAAATGACAAATGATGTGATGGTTGATGAATTCACATATTTTATCAGATTTTGTAGAGATGAGGGGAATGGCTTCTACCCATTTAGTGTAATATTTGGTAGCAATTATGATCCATTGGTGGCATTGTGAAGAATGGGGTTGATCTCACTGACAAGATCCGAAACCCCATTGAGAGAAAGGCCAAATTTATCATGCGACATGTAAGGCATGAATAGGTTTGTGGTGGAGATTAGCATGCTGCTAACATTTGATGCAACATTTGACATAATCACAAATGTTGTAATTTAGGTTTGGCCAATAATAGCCTAGGTGAAGGATATGTTTTGCAATGGCTAAACCACTAAAGTGACCTCCATAAATTCCATCGTGGACTTCCTTAATGGTGTAGGGAATTTCAAGAACTTCGTAAGGCATTGTAAGAGAATGTTGTCAAAGCCACACTTGTAAAGAATACCACCCATGATGACATAATGGGAGACACTTTTAAGAAAGGCACGTTGTCCATTACGAGTGAGATCAATGGGTAAAATGGAAAGGGAAAGATAGTCTACATATTTCTTATACCAAAGGTCATGTGGTTCAGGGGAAATGGTTTTGACAATGTAGAACTCATGAGGTAAATAAGAGGGTGATTGTAGCCTTTGTATTGTGACAAATATTTTAGAGTCAGTGGGTGAAGTAGGTATCTGAGAAGCCAAGCAGGCCATGGTATCTACAAACTTATTGGTAGAACGTGGGGTGGTTGAAGTGTATAACGGTCAAAGGTGGTCAAAAGTATGTCTATGTGCTATTTATACTTTTAAAGGATCTCATTATGACATTGGTATAGACCATTGACTTGGTTTATGAAAAACTAAGAATCACCAAAGATATTAATTATTTTAACATCTAATATATGCATCCTAGATACCCAATACAAGTGCTTTGTATTCCCTAATATTGTTTATACAATCAAAATCGAGTTTGAAAGACAAAGGCATAGGTTCACCCTCAAGGGGAATGAGGATAACACCAGCCCCACCCCCATGCTGACACTTGGAGCCATCGAAGAAGAGTTTCATTTGGTAAGTGGGTTCGTCCAGGGAAAGGGTAGCTATAGAATCATCTGGGAAGTCGAAGTTAGATGGTTGATCCTCGGAAATAGGTGTGTCGGCTAGTTGGTTGGTGATAGCCTAGCCCTTAATGGAATTTTTATGAATGAACTTGAGGTCAAGGTCAGCAAGAAGCATAAGCCAATGTGCAACACGTTGATGTTGATAGGGTTTGGCATACATATAGTGTAATGGGTCAGTATTAGTAATGACAAAGGTTTTGTGATTGAGTAGGTAATGGCGGAGTTTGGTGGCGATGAAAACTAAGGCTAAGTAGAGTTTTTGGTGTGGGTATATCAAGTTTTGTAGTCAAGAAGGGTACGGATGATGTAATAAACCACTTTCTCTTGGTGTTTCTCATTGCAATGTGTGAGCATGGCACCTAAAGAATGGTCAGTGGTAGAAATATATAAGTAAAATGGCTGATCATATTTAGGAGGAATTAGTACACTGGTGGTTGAAGGAGGTATTGTTTTAATGCCTTAAAGGTGTTATGGCATTCATCATCCCATTTTAATGAGACATATTTCTTGAGAAGGTGGTGAAATGGTTGACAGTGGTTGGAAAAATACGAAATAAAATGATGATTAGATTGCAACTTTCCTTGTATGCTTCAAATTTGACGGAGATTAGTGGGTGGAGGCATTTCCAGAATGGCCTTGAATTTAGTAGGATTGACTTCTATGCCACACAAATAAATGATGAAACCTAGGAGTTTTCCGAAAGTACCACAAAGACACACTTCTTTGGTTGAAGATGAACACAATACTTGATGAGGCAGTCAAAGATGACCTTAAGGATAGGTAGGTGTTCGGTTCAACATTTTTATTTGGTAGGTAGATTATCTACATAATCTTCCAATATGCGATGCATGATGTTGTGGAAGATGTAAGTCATGGCTCGCTGATATGTAGCACCAACATTTTTGAGGCCAAAAGGCATGACTCAATATAGTAAAAAGTCCCCAAGGGGTGATGAAGGCATTCTTGTGTTGATCTTCTGGAGCTAGTAATATTTTATTGTAGCTCGAGAAACCATCCATGAGCGATAGAATTTCATGGCCAGTGGTGAGATCAACTAGTTGGTCAATGCTTGGTAGGGGGAAATCATCTTTGGGACAAGTGAGGTTGAGGTCACGAAATTCCATGCAAATGTGGAGTCCCCTATTGCCTTTGTGATAGGAATGATGTTAGAAATCCATTGGGGATAATCAATGGGTAGAATGAAGGAAACCAAGATAAGGTGTTGAAGTTCTTATTTGACCAAAAGAGAAATGCGAGGATACATTTTCCACAACTTTTGTTTGATGGGTTTGGTATCAAGGATGGTTACAATATTGTGGACCACAATTTTTGGTCAATACTGGGCATATTGGCATAGGACTCAGAAAACGCATTGCTATGGTCCCAAAGGAAAGAGGTGAAGGCTTTCTATTTAGTAACATCTAAGGATTGGCTGATCTTTAAAATGTGTAGGTCATCCTGAGTGTTAATGTTGATTTTGATGGTTGATTCATTTAACATGGTTTGCATCTCAGAGGGTAACAACTGATGAATATAAGAGTCTTCCATACCAAGGTAGGTGAGGATGGACTCATCATCTTGACATTGAATGACGTTAATAGAAGGTGTATCATCATCGATCATGTCAGGATATAGGAATGAGAGAGAAGAGGGAGCTTCACCATCACGTTGATAGGTCAATGGTCCCAAGGAAATGGTGTTTACAAAAAAAATTTTTTTAGGAGGAATAGATTCGGGATCTATGGACTTTGTGGGTGAAGATGGTAATGTGGGTGAATGAGATGGGGAAGATTTCCTATCCTAGATGAGGTCGACGTGAACCTTCTTGGAGGGTGGAGCATCAAAACCAATGCCACCACTATGGTCATTGTGTTTACGAGAGGTACATGAAATGATAGTATGGAGGCCCTATTCATAAAATCCAAAGCCAAATCCTTTCCAAGAGCACCGGTGGAGGAAAGTGTGAGAAAAGAAGCGGTTAGTGAGGGAGTGTAGGTCAGACGAAAATGGTTGGGATTGGGATGGAGGTTTGGTTTATAGGTGGCAATATCAAGTCCCCCATACATTATATTGGTGCGAAGGTGGGGAGGGCCATAAGGAAAAACCTCACCGATGTGGATGTCGTAACTGGGGTGTTGACGTAAATTCCCATACTCTTGTGGGGTGAGGAAGGTGTCGATATTGTATAGGTGGTATTCCCCCAGAGTGAGGCATTGAAAAACACCTTCTAAGGGATCAGTAGTCGGTATGTGGGTAGTGGGGATAGATGGCTTGCTAGATGATGGGGAAACAAGTGCATCAGTAGTAGAGGCTACAATTGCAATGGGGATAACAAGGTTAGAGACAGTAGAGGTAGTGGTAGTTTTGGTGGATGGGATTGTAGGTGAAGGTGAAGTAGTGATAGTGGAAGATGCCTTGACCGGTATAAGCACATCATTGGGCTGATATAACATGTTATAGGTCTTGAAAGGTGATGGGTTGGTAGGGATGGTGTAATTATGTCC
This sequence comes from Taxus wallichiana var. yunnanensis, assembly GCA_018340775.1. Taxonomy (NCBI): domain Eukaryota; kingdom Viridiplantae; phylum Streptophyta; class Pinopsida; order Cupressales; family Taxaceae; genus Taxus; species Taxus wallichiana. The sequence goes on from CM031234.1 coordinate 157,986,209, forward strand.
CTTGTGTTCAAATTTTAGGCAGTGATGTAAAGTCGAAGGGACACAACCCATGGCATGGATCTAGGGTCGGAGCACAAGTTATATTAGAACTCTCCTTCTAGGACATAGAAAAGTTCTAGGATAGTGCGGGGACCCATGCGGACATGGAGAACAATGGTACCCAAGGTAGAGGTCATGGTATCATTGAAGGAGCGCAACATAATTGGGTTACCATGCATGCAATTGGTAGGTATCCACATTTGGTCGTATGCATGGGAGGAGATGATGTTAATGCTAGCACCACCATCGATCATAACACATCATATGTGTATATTATCGATAAAGATGGAGATGAAAAGAGTGGGGTCGGGGTCATCAGACTGGAAGGGAGTGATCTCTTCATCTGAAAAGATGAGGGCGGCCACTTGGTGAGTGGGTGGAGGTGTAGAGGAAGGTGATGACCTAGTGAGAGAGGCTATGTGGTGAGGGGTAATGATGGAGGCTACAAGTGTGGGGTCATTTGGTAAGACTTCAATAGATTGAAGGACCTCCATGAGGGCTTGATGATGTGACTCGAGGTTTGGATGAGGTCATATAAAGACATTTTGAGGGGGATTGGTGTAGTTTTTTAGAATTATGTGATGCATGACCCCATCGGAAATAGGATATGCAGGACCTCGAATGGTGACTTTGGGTATGGGTGTGGATGGTATGTTGGGTATAGGGTTGGTTGATGGGCCAGTTACTTTTTCCTTTGCCCTTGTCTTTCTGAGTACATGGGTGGCAATGTTGATCATGTTAATCTAAGGGGAGGTGGATGAAGAGGGTGTGTCATGGAAGGTATAATGACATGAGGGACAAAACCCTAGTGGGGGATATGATCCTTGTGAAATGAGTAGGGTGCATTGGCATTTTGGTGGTGGTTTGGCCAACTCTCTTATATGGACCATGTTAATCTCGAATCTCGGGGTGGATCAAAGAGTTGTGGGGGTGGATATTTTGGTCACTGAGTAGGTAATGGGAGAAGATCTGTGGAAATTGGTGAAGGAAAAATGGGGTCCTCATCAAGAAGATCATCATCATCAAAATTTTCTTCAGGAGGACACAATTGGACAAGAGTGGTTTTTAAAGCCTTATAATTCTCTACATTGTGTCCTGACACACGATGGTAGGTGTAAATTTTGGTTTTGTCAAACCATTTTGGTTTGGGTTTGAGTGGTTCGTAAGGTCTAAGAGGTGGTAATGTGATGATAGAAGTTTTGAGGAGATTGGTTAAGATTTTGGCATAGGATCTGCTAGTGGATCACAATGGGAGGTGAATGTGGGTTTGGGTACATGTGTGGCTGATTATGGAGGAAGAGGCTTTACAGAGGGGGAATGGTTTGGTTTACTAGTTTGGTGTGTGAAGTGGTCTTAGGTCTTGGTTGCATCTGCTTGGGTATGGGCATGGTAGAAGAGCTAGTGGCGGAAGGTTTGGTTGGTTTAACTACCTTGTTGGAGGGTAGTGGATTTTTAGCTTTAGGTTGCACCTTTTTGGGAAATGATGACATGGTGTGTGCAAGATGTGGAGGGAAAAGTGGATGGTGGAAGAGGATGGGTTACCCATGGGGGTAACCGAGGTGCTGTGGAGGTGGGTGGTGTAGGTTGGGTAGAAGGTGTGAGTGAAAGAAAAGAAAGTTTCATGGGTAGTGAAGAAGTTATGGACGGTAGTGGAGGTATGGGTGGTAAGAGGTTATGGGTGAGGGCGGAAGTTGTGTGGGTCACTTGGGTATATTAGAGGTCTGTGATGAGAAATGAGTTGATGCATTCTTGGTTTATGGATGGATGAGGGTTTTGTCCAGTGGTCGAGGGTGAGGTCCTAGGATGGATGGAAGGGGTGAAGGTAATAATGACATGGTAGGTGAGGTTGGTGTATGAGGCCTAGGAGGTTGGATCTTCTTTTTAGGGGCCGAGGTAAGTTTAGTGTTAGTTTTGGAAGATGTGGCTAAATCTAATTTGATGGGTGGGTGAGTAAGGCTAGCTATCGGTATGACCCCTAAGGTAGTGATAGGTTTAGGTAAGGGAGATGATATAGTGTGGGTAGGTGTTTGGGTGTAGATGTATGTTGGGTTATGAGAAGAGGTGTGATTTGGGCCATGGGTGGTGACATGGAAGGTGTTGCAATAGTCATGGTTGTGTTTGGTTTAGTCACTCGAAACACTTTTGGATAGATAGTGGAGGTGTTAGCGAGTGACAACTTGCATTTTGTTGAAACAGGAAGTAGAAGGCATCCCCAAAGTAAGGCTCTATCGACATAGTCCAGGCGATTGGACAAGTGTGAAAATGGTACTGTCATAAGTGGGGCTAATGTGGATCAAGTAGCAATCCCCATAAAATGTGTTTGAGATATAGGAAATGGCTAGCCTCAAACTCTATGGGTAAGAGAGCTGAAAGCAGATCTGTGGGCTCTTGAAGGTCGATGGTGAATGGTCATCTAAAGGAAATGGTATTCCTATAGGATCCTCTATGGGTAGAGGAGAGGATGGGCCAGACAAGGTGGAATCTCCTTGTGATGGTGTAGGCGGTGGACATGCATCTCCTATGAGTAGGAGAGGTGCCATTGACAACTACTGGAAATTTGAGGGGTCAAAGGTGGTGCTAATTATAGGATCTTTCATGGGTGAAGAGAAAATGAAGGGGGTTCCTCTGTGGGTGGAGGAGTAGATGAAATAGGTCCTTGTGCAGGTAGTGGAGCTTAGACTAAGATTTCATCTATGGAAGGAGCATGAGGTAATTGGGAAACAACGATAGTATGTCATCAAAAATAGTGTGGACCTCATAGACATTGCTATCATTATTTTAAGTGTCACCAACTTAGTTGGAAGATGGGGCATGATTAGGGAATGGATTCTTGAAGATGTGTAGGTTTTGGTTAGTGGGTGCATTCGGGCTATCCAAGACTAGATCTCTCATTGTCTAAAATTTCTTGGATGATATTCTTAAAGCTGATGAAGTTATTATCACTATGACCTTTGAAACATGATGATAGTTGCAAAAGTCATGTTCCTTATACCATGTGGGCATGGGGCGCTCAGGGTCAAAACCAATATGTGGTTTTATAGGTGGAAGGGTAATGGCACCAGCCTTAACAATATTTTCCAAAATAGAAGAATAAGATTCCCTATCGAAGTGTACTTTTTGTTCTCGTCTAAAATAGAAAGCTTGGATGGGAGAGAGATTAGAAGGAGGTTTGGCTGGGTTTGATTGATGAGGGGGCTAGACTTGAGAACTACGGTGTTGGAGATCCTTTGGGTTTTGAAAATTTTTTTTGGGGTTTTGAAGATGAAGAAGCATCATTTGATTTGAATGTAATGTTCTTGTTACGAAGTTGAATTTTCTTCTCTTCGATAACACAAATTTCCAATTTTCATGCCATGGTGAATGCCTCATCAAAAGTGTGAAAGGTATGCACCTACAGGGTTGGTGAGATGTGTCTTACGTAAAGCTCAAGTAAAAACTCTATGAGTTTAGTTTGAGGTAATTGAAATGTGAGTTGGTTAATTAGGCTACACTGCGAGCGAAAAATTTAGTGATAGACTCATCGTCATACTTGTCGTGTGGAATAAAGATTAGTCATGGTAACCTTCTTAACAATGTTGATGGAGAAGTGATCTAAGAAGGCTTGGGCTACTTGATTAAATGAGTAGATGGAGTGTCTTGGTAGCCCACTATACCAGTCAAGGTAGGTCTTGTTAGGGACATCAAGAAGGTTCATAGGAGTAAAGCGTCATCATGGGTGATCAGGTAACACCCATGTTTGAAAGACCACAAATGCTGTTGTGGGTCTTCTTTACTATTGAAACGGTTGAATTTTGGCATTTCCCAATGTACAGGGTATGGGTGAATAGGGATGGATAGATGAATGGGCTCATTACATATTTCATCGTAGGTGAGAGAATTGTGTGAGCCGAAAACTAATGCTTCCAAGTGTCTGCATCCTTTCCATCATTAATTTGATGAGGTCATTGGTAGGTTGTGGTGGAAGGGTTCCTCTTGTGGCATAAGGGGGCTGGTATTGAACCTGTGATGTGGGTGGCATTCCATTGTATGGTGATGCCAATAGGGAGGTTGAGAATAGGGGACCGACATAGAGGGCATGTATCTAGAATGGGTGACAAATGAGATAGGGGGTTGTTGATAGTATGTGTATGTAGGTGGGATGGTCATAGTGACTCTAGTAGTGATTGGGGGCAGTGTTTTTGGGATGGAGAGGAAAAGATTCTGGAATGGAGTAGGGGTCATCGACACCACATGGGTGGTTGTGTTGTAATCGGGTATTTGTGAGACAATGGGCACAAATGAGGTTATGATTTGGGTGGTTGATGAGGGGAAATAGATACTACAGGTGTGACCGATATTACAGAATCAATGGTCATGGTGGGTATGGGTCCTAGCTATGAAACCACTAGGGGTGAATCAAGTGAAGTAACCACATTATTAGGGGCTGATGTAGAAGTAGGAATAAGGGTAGGAGATATGAATACATGCATGTCTATATATATCAACTGACCTGAGGAATCCTAGGTGGAAGAGTGGGAAAGGTAGAACTGTAAGGCTATGGGATTCTGATCAAGGATTCATGTAAATTCTTCATGTCACTGTGGAAATGGTGGTAGGTAGGGTTAGATCCATGGGTGACAGGATAGAGGGTGGTGAAGGACTAGGTGGGAGTGGTTGACGACTTACATGAAATGTAAGAGCATTAGCTTGATTATGAGTCAACACCATGTGAATGACTGTATATCAAGTGATGTTGTATCCTGCTAGATGACACATGTAGTAGTGAGAATGAAGAAAACAAATGTCTATAGGTAGATTTGGGTAATATATCAGTTGATGTTCAATACAAGTTAATTGACACCGGTTAAGGATGATCGATGCTGGTTCAGGGGTAACCAAGGTCGGTTACTGTGAGATAGGAACAATTTTATCAAATGAGGAAAAGATGGGTGACAGTTAGATGAACAAGTTGTAGGATGAATTTTTATCAAAATAGAGAGAGTACAGAGACTCACAGGAACTCTGATAACAAAGAAAATGAAGTAAGGGTTCTTTAGGAAATTTAAGCCAAAAGAATAGAAAACCGATGCTGGTTAAGAAAACCAATGCCGTTAGGGGTAACCGATGCTGCGATTCTTATGAAAATTATAAATATGTAGAAAATGGATTGGTGTGAATTTTAGTAAGATGAATAATCAACCTAGAAGTCTAGAGATGATGCAATGAAGTCCTGACACACTCAGAAGAAGTCATAATACTCCAATTGTGATTGTGGAGTGTGTAAGGAAACAAAATGGAAAAATGGAGAAGCGTATCCTCACACCTCAAAATGCACGTCAATCAAACACTAAAAACACGTACCTAACAAGTGATTTTTAATGTGTTGAGCTTATGCTATTTAGAAGACTAACTCATGAATTTAGAATAGAGTTTTTGGTGAGGAAGGATTCCTACGAAGAAGGATATCTAAAAGGAGAGGTTTTAGGTATGTTATGGTGGGGGCGGGCCATCCTCTGAGATAATGACTCGACAGAGGTAATGAGCTAGGGAGTACCTACCAATCTGATCGTGTGATTATGGACATGTGTTCCAGGTAAGATGTTGTTTAAGAAAGATGTGTATATTTTAATTTTTGTGTAGTTTGGTAAGACACAAAAAGAGAGAGAGAATGCTTTCTATGATTCTTTATGTCAACCATTAGTTGGGCATGAATTCCAACATATAGGTTGCCCTCATTTTAATGTGAGCTAAATGCAACAAATCAGAATGTAATGCAACCAATTTTAAGCCCAAATCAAAAATATTACGTTTGATGAAGCAAATGATGAATATGAGAGGGTATGCTCTTTCACTAAATGCAGAAAGAAAGAAAGAAGAATGATTCCTTTTAAAATGCACCAAGAGAAATTTTTTTTTTAGAGAAATTAGAAAGAAGAGAGAATTACTAGGGAATAAAATTACTATGTAAGCCTTTTAAAGGAAACAAACACACAAATTTCACCTAGAAATGAAGAAAATGCAATAGAACCCTTGATGGGTCCCACTAGGCGTGCCAAAATGTTTCACTATTTTCTTTATGTTTTTGAATGATGAAATAGATAGGGTTATGGGCTAGGAGGAATACCTATTAAATAGGTTGGTTGATGGTTGTTGTGTGCGTTCTGACTTCTTGACCCAATGCCAATTGTGAGAGCTTCCTTTTGGCTGGGAGGAACTACCTGAAATAGAAAACAAGACCACAAAAGAATATTTATATAATATATGACAATGGAATGCTAGAGCATGCTAGATTCGGGAAGTGTGATACTCTCTAGATGGCTGTCAATCCACTATTTAAAACAAATTAATGTGAGAAATAATAAAATTCCTACTATAGTTGATATGATTTAGGTATCTCATTCAATCACAATAAGAAAATCTAATATAACGGGCTAGGCTATAGTCAAGATCTGAAGGGTTGGTAGGTGTCAGTCAAAGTATTGGGACTGGTTAGGGTCTGATTCGGGTTGTTTAGGTCAATTGGTAGGAGGTTGTTTGGCTCTGTTCTTGGGAAGAGTACAAAACATAGAGACCGGCATCAGTCTGGTATGACCAATGAATGGTTTAGTGATAACCAATGATGGTTACTACGGGTTTTCAATAACTCACTAGTTCATGATTTAGGGATTTTTCTGAGACTGACCGGAGATGGTGAGGAGTGGGTGTAGGTCTGGAGAGGTGTTAGAAATACTCAGAGATGTCCAACATTCAGGTATGGGTGATTATATGGTGTGGGTGAAGGAATGATCAAACTTGTATGGAGATAAATGGTGAGGAAGTGAGAGTTCAAGTAGAAGCTAATAATAGAGGTAATAAATCCTACTAGAACAAAAATAGAAGAATGCTAGTTAATAAGATACTTACTATGATGTAGGTTCGATGACTAGATGGAGGTGATGGTTGATTAGAGGAATGGTGTTTTGGTGCCGTGGCAGTGCTTCTCGGAATGCTACTGTGGGTGCAATGCTTCTAGATCTATTTGGATGATGGTTCTGGATGCTTGGATGCACAAAAAGATGTTGGTTCTACTTGCATGCAGCTCTGATCTCATTCTCATCTGGTCTCGAATGTGCCAACCTCTCAAACAAGGTTGCTAAGGTGAATAAATGGTAACCGATGATGGTTCATCTTGACCGGTGTTAGTTTAGGTCTGACCGATGTCGTTAAGGTGAGATTCCCTAGGTTTACTAAAATGGGTAGATCTTTCTAATTTCTTGGGCCAAGTTGGTTTGTTGTTACGGATCAGAATGGAAGCTTCCCTTCTAATGAGCGGGAATGTGGTTAGAGAAATCTTAGGCATTGATTTTAGGGTTAGACCAAATCTTAGCTCATTAAGGCAAGTAAGACTTAGTTATTGTTAGTTATGGAAACATGCCAAGAATAGGTCTAGGGTGAGGTGGCTAGATGAGGTGTCTAGGTGAGGTGGAAATTAGGTCAATTAAGGTAATAAAATAATGGATATTGTGAGGATGGGTATTTAATTTAATTAAATTAATTATTAATATGGGGTGAAAGGGGGCCATGGTTAGGTGCCCATGTTTAAGTTGGTTATCTAATCAGAGGCTAAGGGGAATGTAACAAAATTTAGGTTTCTACATGAAAATTGCAAATAAGGTCCTAACAAGTACTCATTTTAGCTATAGGGGAAAATGTCTCAACATAATCAATACCAGATTTTTGTGTGAAACCTCTAAAGCAACAAGTCTAACTTTATGTTTATCAATACTACCATTTGCATTATATTTTACTTTTTATAACCACCTAGACCCTATAATACTGATTTTCTCTGGAGGTGGAACTAACTCCTATGTTTGATTTTAAATTAGGTCATTATATTTAGCTTACATTACATTGATCCACTTCTCATCCTGAGAATCTTCTTCAAAATTTACGGCTCAAGTTCATACAAGGTCATTAATGCATGGTACGTATGATGGATTCTAGTCATTTTCCTAAGATCAATAGGATTAGAACTTTCTAACACAAATTGAGCCCATTTTGGTTTCTTAACGAGGAGTTAGGAGATTGAAGCATCTATAGTATCAACACAAGAAACTTCATCATGACCATTTACTATATTCTCATTATCGAATCATAACCATCATTAGAAATATTGTGAGTTAGGAACATATTTACTATTATTTGATGAACAAAAGTATTTTTCCAAAACCACCACATTGTGGTTTTCAGTTACTTCCCTTTTTATAGGGTCGTAAATCCTTAGACCTGTAGTGTTAATACCATATCCAATGAAAACACAAGAGAAAAAAGTCATATAACGTTTCTTTCTTTTCTTTTTATGAATGTATACTGAACAGGATGCCAAAAATATTAGATGAGAAATGTCAGTTTTTGATTTGACCATTTTTCTAAAGGAGTTAAAAGATGAACATCTTCGGTGGGAACCCTATTTAGAATTGCTTCGCCCACATAAATTTGGGAAGACTAGTAGAATGAAGCATAGTGCAAGCCATATCTAAAATAGTCCTATTCTCACGTTCTGCAACACCATTAGATTAGGGAGAATGAGGAGAATTTAATTACATTTTAATACCACAATCAATACAAAAATTTTCAAATTATTTTCTAACATATTCACCCCCATTATCTATTCTAAGTCTCTTAATTTTATAATTTGAAGAGTTTTCAACAGATGTTTTAAATTCCTTAAATTTCCCAAGTACATCAAATTTATTTTTAAGAAAATATGACCAAATCATTCTGGTGAAATCATCAATGAAAGTCACAGCATATAAAGAACCATTTAATGAAGCTACTTCAAGAGGTCCTCTAACATCACTATGAATAAGTTCTAGTGGGGAAGAGGAACTCTCTTCAAGATGTGAGTGAAAGGGTTTAACACTTTTTTTTGAGTGTAAACACCCTTCACACACATCATGAGAAGAAGAAAACATAGGAAAACCTTTCACAAGATTATATCTAGCCATTTCATATAAACTTTGATAATTAACATGTCCTAATATTTCATGCCATAGTTTTGAATTATTCAAACTTTGAGAAACAAAACAGGATGTAGAATAGAAATCATCAAAAATATATAGACCATTTCTTTGAATTCCTTTAGCTATTATATTATCATTACTATCCTTGATATACCAAGTATCTTTCAAAATTTGAATAGCCAAACCATCATGAGTTAATTGAGAACATGATAAAAGGTTCTTTTTGAGCTTAGGAACAAATAAAACATTATTCAACACACCATTAGCAAATTTTACTTTTCCTTTCTCTATTTCTTCTACAGATGAGCTATCACCAAGATACATATATTCAATGATTTTCACAACATCAAATAAATAATTTAAAACACCAGTCATATGATTTAATGCACCTAAATCTAAAATCCATTCAAAATTAGAGGAAGAATACAACGTAGTATATAATGCAACAGTTCTAGGAATATCATTAGAGCTATCCTTTTTCCTTAAATTGTATTTAGAAGAAATAGTTTTTTTAATTTTATGGATAGATTTCTTAGTTTTGAAATATTCCTTTTTATGTCCAAATTTACCACATTTGTGACATTTACCACTAAAACTAACACACAATTGATTAGAAGAAAAACTTTTCTTATTAACAAAAGAAGATTTAGATCTAAATTTTTGATCTGAGAAGGGCTTGCGAGGTTTGAACTTTGAATTCTGAGAAAGAAGTGCCTAAGAGGCATTCTCCTTAGAGTCAAAGTTCATCATCACTTGCTCTTCCTGTATCAGAAGTGAACTCAAGGTATTTAAATCAGGTAGATCATTTTCGTTATGATATTTAGAGTTCAAGATAGAAATAAAATTCCTAAATATTTCATGTATATTTAACTGAAAAATAAAGTAGATTAATTTTTCACCAATTAAATCACAATTGCATCCATCTAATTGTGCTTTAATATTTTTTATTTTGGCTAGGAAATTAACTACTTTTTATCTCCTTTCATAGGAGTTGTACACAATTCTAAAACTAATTTAATAATTTTAGATAAACACATACCTTTATGCAAGGATTCTAGTTACGTCCATACCTCTTTCGGATGTTTGATATTACCAATGTGTAGAAGGTACTCATCATTCACATTATGAAAAATCATGGAAAGAGCTTCCGTATTCATTGCGAGAATGCATTCATGTTATCTCTGATTTCTTGACGACCGGTGGGGAGCAATCTCGAGATCCAAAAATAATTGTCTAGAGTTTTCTCACCATAAGTTCTGATTTGACCCTAATCTTCCAAATGTTGTAGTTGGTTCCACTCAAGATCCGAGTTTTGCTAAGACAGAAATAAGCGGTCGTCATTGTTTTTCCGAACCTATAAAACACACCTCATTATAGTATACAATGTACCACGAGTTAGATACATATTTATAAAAAAACAACATTTTTAATTAAAAAAATCTAAATTTTATAGATCTACATAAAATATTTAATCATAACTAATTTTGTCATTACAATGAATATTATTTAACCTCCTATGATCACAATAATAACCATGCAATATAAAGGGCTTTACATTATACCCCAGACTTATATATAAAAAAATTCTAACCATATAGAAGTGAAGAAGAAACCCTAAGAATGCAAAACAACTTCAAATTTCTGGAAAAAAATAATGTAGACAAATATCTAACCAACTTAAATTTGACGTCTAAATGACCGCCATATTGCCTTATGTTTGGTCTGCCGTGACGGTCATTTGACCGTCAAATTTAATGGAGTCAAAAATTGTTGTGTATTTCTAGAATTTCTTCTTCTATATAATATTAGGGAGGTTATATTTTAATACATTATATTAACCTATTATAATTTATAATGTAAAAATATATTCACTTTAAAAAAGAGGTATATAGTTTATATAATGTAAATAAAAAACAACATATAGTCTATAAAAAATTATAAACTATAGTATATATACTTTTAAAAAATACATATAACCCTTATTATGGGGCCCCCTCATGATTTTTTAAAAACATTTACCAGGCCATGTAATTTTAAATTCTACATAAACCTTAGAATTTACAAAGGAGACAACATTTTTCACACTTCCAATGGAAAAAATTCAAATCCTATTTTGATGGAGCTTTGTCTCCTCCTTAATTTACCATTGAAAAAATTTACCTGCACATATTAAAACTATAGAAAAAAATATTTCAAATATTTTACCCTTACCTCTACACAAGTTTTCACGGAAGGTAAGAAGTTTCTAAAATTTCCACTGTGAATTCACCTTGATTCTTCACAAAGAAAACTTTTAGGTTGCACAATGGAAAGAAGGGGCCAGTTATTTTAAATACCCTTCCAGATTGGTTAAAAAAATTTGATCTTAATTTATTTAATTTACCCTGTTGGGTTGGTTGAAAAAACATGTACAAATTAAATAAATAAAATACAAAACATTTGATCTTAATTTATTTAATTTACCTTTCGAGTTGGTTGAAAAAACCCGTACAAATTAAATAAATAAAATACAAAACATTTGATCTTAATTTATTTAATTTACCTTGCTCTGTTACCATGTTAGAATTTGAGGATTCTAATAAATACGGATTTAATCAAATTACATATTATATAATGTTACAATGAATATTTAAATAAACATTACATAATAACTTAAGTAAATAAAGAAATACTTACAGGAAATAAATAACATAGGTGACACAATATTTATAGTGGGAAACCCCAATAGGATAAAAACCACTTTAAAAATAACCTTTTACTTCGAGAACTTATTTTACATCCAATAAGATCACCTCATCCTTAAAACCCTATTTACCAAGGGTAAAACCAAATCACTTGATTTGCACACCTTTGATATATTTCTCAAATATATCAAATGAGGACCTAGAGTCCTTTTTAAATAAGGTGATCGGGTATGTCTCCGACCCACCTTTTCAATCTAAAATAGGTTGCACATATGCCTAGGTGAGTGTATTTAATAAATATAAACATAAATGATTCACATTATTAAATACTTACCTAATGTATATTGCTTAGGTATAAATATTTCATATTATTAAATATTTAACCTATATAATAGTGATGGAACCATATTAATTAAGGGTTGGACATACCAATTAATCATTATGTTCCAACATTCTTTCCTATCATTCCATTATAATTATTAATTTTACGCTAATTAGGTAATATTCCTCATCTTTCCGGTCAATTAACAACATTTTGTTAATTAACTAGCTTTTTCCCTCACCTAGGATGTTAATTAACATCACTTTATTAGTTAAAATCCTCTTTTAATTAATTAATTAATCTTCCAAAATCTTATATTTAATTAATAAAATCTCTTATTGGTTAAATCCCGTCTAACATACTTCAAATTATACTAATTTCCCTCCAAATCATCTCCAAATGGATTCTATAAGCTAAACTTGGCCTATTAATTAATCCTAATTGATTAATTAAACCTTCCCAAACTCCCATGGGTCACTAACCTCTAATTAATATCTTCTAATCACGCTTATCATTTTCTAATTCTACATTCACTTTATCCCACATTCACTAGGTTGCAAGCTTCTCCCAAATTGGAAATCTATATAAGAAACCTAGTACACCTTGTCACACCTTACACCTTGTCCTTGTAAGACATCACATATCTCAAAAGAGAATTTCCCTCACAAGAAATCTTGCATAAATTGAGAAACCTCTTTGCTAAGGTTAGTAGGAGAAGAATAAAAAATGACACTTAAGCCATATTGATGAGATCTCTTCCACCTTAGTAAAACCCTTTGATTGCACGTAACTTGCGTTCAATTCACATAAGGGAACATCTACATATTAGAGCACATCCAAACATCAAAAGGGAGGTTTGCATTTAATGTTAGATTCATGTTTTATGTAATTTAGTTAGATTTCCCTTTATGCTCAATCATGATGTATTTTTTTAAATGAACTTAGTTAAGGACCTACTTGGTGTTAGGTCCATTCAATTAGCTTAGTTACATTTAACATGCATACATTTATATATTGTGTAATTATTAATGTATGTGCCTAGTATAGAAAAGAAAAAGTATAGAATATGTAATGCTCTCTAAGCATAAATAGATAATGTGAAGAGCCTATATTGTCAAAGAATTGATTTAGAAGAAGGGACTAGTAAACCAACAATCACCTCACATTGTATAAAAGCATGTAAGTGCAATGCACAAAAGGTTGATCTTGAATCCTTAATACTATTATTTACTTCCAATACGAGTTTATGTCTAAGTTCTTCATTTAGTAATACAATTATAATCTCTTATTACATATTCTTGTCTTTTGGCTATATCTTCCTTGAAATATTTATGTTATGTACTTATTGCATAATGTATGTGTGTTCTGATCTATCTTTTGTGCACTATTTAAATGGAATAATATGAATTATCCTAGACTACAACCTATTGCACGACCTGATGTTGTGATTATAGGGATCTCTACCAACAAAAAATATGTTTTCAGGACCTAAAAATGTTAAGATGGTGACATGAAATTGAGATTTGGAATGATGGCTATAAGATAAGATGAAATGTTTTGTGGAAGATGAAGAGTGTGATGGGAATTCCTACATCATGAATCATGTTGGATCACATCTATGGAGACATTCATAATATATTTTGGTGTGATCTCCTAGAATAATTAGATGCATGGTTATATTGATTAGAATATTACTATTTTAGGTACAAAGGTAAAGACCAATATGAATAGACATATGAGAAGCTAGAAAAAATGTGACAACTAGATGAAAAAATAGACTCGAGTTCGAGACCACGGGATGAAATCTACTATTGATGGGTATGTAACAAAAATTTATATTCAATTTTTTTATTTAATTATGTGGAATCATGTTTGTTTCATTATTGTGAGATAATTTATTCAAACTACCTATCTTTGTAAAAATTCTAGTTATGGAAAATGCCAAGGTGCTAATTCCATATTACATGGAGTAGTCGGGTAGGCACCAAAGTGATGCAATCCTATAATAATGGGGTTGTGTATGCCTAGATTTGGATCACCTACAAGATGTATTATTTGATATAATAATCACCAAATCAATTCTACTAAAAATAATGGGCTTACACTACCATTGAAAAAGTGAGGGAAATCATGGGTTCTTTAATGAATAAAGTGGGTAGAAACTTCTTGATCTGAATAATAATATACACGAAACACACTTGGATAAATGTTAATAGTGTTTGGTGGCTAGGGGACCTACATGGGTCAGATCTGTAACCATTTAAGAAGATAAAAATGAATTTTATTGAATAAAAATGACCAAAAAATGCACGGAAACAAAAATTATACCCGACTCAATCGTAAACCAGTCCACGGGTGAGATTCTCTTAAAATTGCATAAATACCACAAGATAGTTGTAGTTGCAACTGACACCTATGTTGAAATATTACTAAAATAGTGATATAACAAGTTACACCAGTCCTTTGCGGTCCTCCTTCACCTCTCCAAAACATGTGGTACCAAAATGTGTGAGAAAAAAGTAAAGAACTCAAGTATGGGCTCAAGTGCACAAAGATTCAAGGGGCTAATAGGATGAAATGATGAGGGTGAGTGGTGTTTTATAGTTTTTGAGTGTATATAAGAATATGAAACATATGGGTGTAATGTGAATAGATTGATGGGATGTGTAAACAAAAATCACACACTTTGGGTATCTATCTAGTCATGATTGTATACTAATGTTCATATGATTCATAAGTAAGAATATTACTAATTAACCCATGTATTTGGCCATATTTTCTTTCTCTATGATTCTATAGTTGATCTTACACTCTTTCTAGCCCAGTCTCTCTTTTAATACTTCAAAATTTCTCATCCTGTACATTAGTGCCCAACAAAGACACCAATGTCGGACACCCCCATCCCCTCTGGGTGTCCCGACCTCTTTGTACTTTGTTCACATCTTTTGGGTCCTTTCTAGCCATTTGGGCATCTTATATTATTGGTAGTCATCCTTTTAGGGGTTGATTACAAAATTTAAGAAAATGAATCATATAAATATAAAGTTATGTGATCATAATAAGAGACTAAGAACTAAGCATTAGCTATCACCACCTAAGGTTGCATCCAAAGGATATTCAAGAGCATTCAAGCATCCATTCAATGGAAAGGGACTGAATTATTTTGCATAAAATTAATAGGAGAGTAATTTCATTCTATTTATTTTTCACATCTACTTACATCTTCTACATCTAGTTATTTCTCACTATCAAGTGTGACACACACAAGAGCCATCTAAGGAAAAATTCCGCACACACACACACACCTAGAACTACATTGGGTATGAAAGGTAGTGCATTGACCGGTTGTAAGTTCACTCCTTTGACAGTTGAGGAAAATTTGACCCCTCATTTACATTCTTTTCTTTTTGGGATTTGATGTACTCTTGAGGGTTTTAGAGGTCATTCTTTCATTATAGGTTATTAGCGACATAGACGATCATTGTACGGAATATTAGTGAGAAGAAACAAAGGAAAATGAACATCTTGTGACCCCATGAGGGAGGTTTCCTAATGGTTTGAGAAGTCACATGAACCTAGAGTAGGTATGTGGCACCAATAGGTGCCCCTGACCCATTCTAGGCGCCCCAGTCTAGGAAGATCTTCAGTTCACACATTTTTGGAGGATCTGTGTGACACTTCTCCCTCTCTGTTCATCTGGTCATCACTTCAAAATAGTTCAGATTTAGTTGTGAATCAACTAAGTATTATTACCCCTTATTTACAACTAGGGTTTCATATTTACTAGATTAATTTTCTTGGGTATATTCTATACTTAATCGCTTATTCATTTACTACTACATTGTAATCATATTCAGGAATCTATTTATTTAATATTTTCTTAATCCTTTTAGTGAACATGAACTTGATCTGAACACTCTTAGGGTCCTTATAATTCTATTGATTTTATCTTCATAGGATCTTCTCATCATGAGTATCTCTATTAATGAATACTTGCTCATTAATCTTGAATTAAGAGATAAAATCAAAACTCTCCTAGCTACTACTCAAATTCCTATTGATATTCATCTGGACATAGTATATAACACATTTGCAGATGCCTTTTATGAGAACATTGCTTTTCCATGTAATTTTTAGGTTAATTATTTACCTAATATTATTAATTATGCATTATATAAATAATTATTTATTATTTATTAATTGTTGTATTTTGTTATATGGTTTTATCAACCATATTTGGCTTATTATTTTCACGGGTATAATTTTTATGTAGTTATAACAATTATGTGCTTCTCGGATGTAATATTGGAAGCTACTATATTGGTTGTTGCATTGTTGCAACTCCTATTTTGTTTGTATTCAGTTGTACAATACCTATAAGTATTGCAACTCTTTCTTGTGTAAATGGTTGATTCTTATTAATAAAAACTTTAGGCTTCCGTCCCTGTTTACACTAATCCTAATGTTGATCTTACTATTTTCGAAAATGATCCACCTTTATACGTCATGATCCACATTTATAATGTGGGTGTCAAATGCAACATCGTCGATAATGGATCTAAACTTAATATTTACACTATGTCATTCCTTGAGAATCTTAGTCTTTCTATTGCTAATGTTATTCCTTCATCTCTTTCTCTTCACGCTTACAATGTCTATGTTCATCCATGCGTAGGTCATATTAGTTTTCCTATCAATTTCAGGAAAATAAATATTAATATGATATTCTTTGTCATTGACTTCTTGGTTCGGTTTACTTGGTAGGCCATGGCTTCATGCCACGTAATCCATGTCTTCTATGGTACATTGATATGTCATATTCTTACATGAGGGTGTAGAATATACAATCCCTATCCATCGTAACACATTTAAATATTACAACTTTGATCCCACCACCATGCTTCCTACTCCAACATCTTCTCCCATCGATGAACCACACCTATGGATGTTCCAGATTATTTACCACCACTTGAAGGGTCCATTTATGTGTTAGAAACCATCTCATTTGCACCATCACGTTCTCCTATTTCTACTACTACTATGATTCTTTATCGGGTTTATGTCCAGACATTAGACATCATTACTTCACCTTCTAAACATCCATTAGCACGTCCTCCATTTACATGTGAACTTTTCATGAATGAATCTTATTAGGATCACATTCCGTTTGATCCTAATTACTATGATACTATGTGCACACATGATGGGTTGACTCAGATAGGATTTATAGTTGACAAAATCATTCATCCACCTCATGATCATTATCTCTACTATGGATTTGTTTGCATTATCACTAATTATGGTCTTCAATTCTTTTATCTAACAGAATTTCTTACATGTGCTCTCCAAACTTCGTACTTACACTTGGGAAGTCTTGGATTGATAACATTGGGGCATGTTAGACCCTGATCATACTGATATATCATTTTCCATGCCATTTGGTCGCATTTTCATTTGCAATGACTCATTTCTTATATAATCAAAAAATATTACTCCTTGGTATGCACATGGTTTTCCATTTCCTCTCTTCACCGATGAAGAATATGCTATGGGCATGTATAATTTATGCCTCAATTGATCCTTACTTGACCAACCTGACACTATTACTTATCAAGTCTTAGATGCTTCACCATTCGATTTTGATCATGATAATGACAACCTCTTAGATGAAATTATTTGATCTCTCTTATCATCACACACTTGGGGGCATCACAATTATTCCACATCTATACTATAGACACATGTTTAATATCCTCATCATTTCACATCTAGTATCACACTACACACTACACACTATACACTACTACACACTACGCACTACGCACTATGCTCTACGCACTACACACTACGCTATATACACTATGCACTACACACTACACACTACACACTACACACTACACACTACACACTACACACACACACACTACACACTACACACTACACACTACACACACATACGCACTACACACTACACACTACACACTACGCACTACACACTACACACTACACACTACACACTACACACTACACTATGCACTACGCACTACGCACTATGCACTACACACTACACACTATGCACTACACATTATGCACTGCGCACTATGCACCGTGAACTACACACTACACACTACATGCTTCACACATTGCACACTTATCACATCTCTTTATTGCATCATATACTCTACACATTCATGACATCTACATCCACACGTTGTGGACATTACCCTATCACCACACTCACATGTTTAATCACTCACTTACACACTTACACTCTAAACTTTGCACTTTGATGATCACATATTTTTCATACACACAATTCCAACCATTTTTCCTATGATGCACTCTAGTTCCATGGTGTATACTAGACTGCTAAGAGTCTACATCTCAAATGGATCTCACCTCACTCACTTACGTACTCTATACGTTATAAAATTTATTGATCATATATTTTTAGCACACACATTCTGACCATTTCCCTAGGACACACTCTTGTTCTATGGTTCATTCTTGAATGCTAAGGGGGCATGTATAAATGAGCCTCATCTCATGCATACACATTCACACTCACTCAGGGGACACGCTGATCCTATTACACTCACTCTAAATTCCTTTCCATTTACGCTTGACAACATATTACATATCTTGGTCGCATTTATTATATCTTACATTTACGTGTTACATGCACACTTTATTACACATCTTTGGTAAGATATTTTGTATGCCATTATCTTTATAATATACACATGAAAATTCACTTTCTTTCTAGTTGTGATCACATATTATACATATCCACACATGGATGTTTGGCGTAGTACCTATTACCAGTCCCACAGTGGCTCCTCAGGGCATCCACTTTCGTACACTATAGGTGTTATTATTTCATTTTCCACAACACACTACTATATTGGATTATATAATCTTTGACATAATTTTTATCTCTAACATGCTAATGGATGCTTCATGTGCAACATTTTATTTACACATCTATTTTATTCCATGGTTCTTAGTTACATTGCTTGAAATTGTTTTCTCTTTTCCTCCATTGCATACCATTATTTGTGGAATTTTCCCTTTGTCTTGTGTGCACATTGTCTATTTTCGGCCACCTTGGCCTTGATTGTCTTGCGACATCATGAGTGATGTACCGTGTTTGAAACTTTCTTTTTAGGGTCTACATTATCTTCTTGTATCTTAGTTTCCACATTGTCTGCTTTCGTTTATTAGCTTACACTTTGTTTTATCCATGCATGTTTTTTCTTGAACTAACACTTGTCTCCTAGCCACTTTGTTTGCATTTGCCTTGGTTTCTACCAAGCACACTCCCTCCTCCCTACAAAGTGCATAGTTTTAGCACATTGATCGTTCCTCCTTCGGGCATAATTCTCCTAAGTGACTTCGCATGCACCCTAAACAAGGGGTATCATTTGGGTGAATCAATTGCCCTATACAACGATCTACAATTATAATTCAACATAGTTAAGTACCAATACAACATAACCATCAGTCTTAGATAGGGCTTAGAATCTGACTTGTGTCCTTACCACAACACTGAAACCAATGCCTAGACCAAGACAGTAGTGCTGGGTGCCCCTGACCCTTCCTGGATGCCTGTGACCGGGGGCGATTACATATAATTTTTAGTTCAACACAGTCTACAACACTTCACACAAAGTGGATTTTATATGGCATATATTCCTTAACACTTAACATACATGCACCATACAACATTTTCTACTTTCGCATTGGATCAGAATTGGTCGAACCGGATCATATTTTTACACACCATCTACAGTGGTGTTCTACATTTCAAGAAGCAGTCAAATGTTGAAAGATGACACCAAACTTTTCTCCCTACACTTATTCTAGTTCTTGGCATGATATCACCCAAAAAAATTCATACACAACGCATTTAGTGTGAAATCACTCACAAAATTTTTTCTACATCACCATTAGGTTCCTTTCTAAACTCTTTTCCTCATCACGAGATAAGGTGCACATGTTATTTTTTTCACATTTACATAATTACATACTTTCTTACATATTTTTTTCTTATATACACGCTTAATTGACTACTCATTCGTTCTAATATTTGGAAGGCTTGTCCTTATGGGAAGTAGTAGTCAACATCATCCTACATCAACAACATCAAAAAAATCAATCACATCAAAATTGACATAAAAAACATGTACAAAGGTGACATCTACACATGTGTTTCCACCCTAGGGTTATCATTCATCATTACTTTCTACACTTTGTCCTTGCTAGTTTCCATGCTTCACATTTTTACCACTCCACACATTCTCTTATCTCTCAGCACATTTTTTCCATCGATCTATATGGTTATCGGTACACATGTTCTATCTACTTTATGCTATTAATCTTTCACTCAAAAAAAAATAAAGTGGGGAAAATGTAAACACAAAATCACACACTTTGGGTATCTATCTAGTCCTAATCACATACTACTATTCATATGATTCCTAAGTAAGAAAAGTAATAGTTAACCCATGTATTTGGCCATATTTTCTTTGTCTTTGATTCTATTATTGATCTTACACCCTTTCTAGCCCAGTATGTCTTTTTATACTTTGACATTTCTCATCTTAGATGCCAACGCGTAGCCAAGACGCCAACGTCAGTGCCCATATCCCCTTTGGGTTCCCTAACCTCTTTATACTTTGTTAACATAATTTTTTTCCTTTTTATCCATTTAGGAATCTTATCTTTTTGGTAGTCAGAATTTTTTTGGTTAATTATGAAATTAAATCAAAGGAATCATATAAATATAAAGTAATGTGATCATAATAAGGGACCAAAAACTAAGCATTTGGTATCACCACCTAAGGTTACATACAAAAGCTAGTCAAGAGTATTTAAGCATCCACTCAAGGGAAAGGGAATGCATTATTCAACATAAACTTATTAGGAGGGGAAGTTCATTCTATTCCATGCACACATCTACTTACATCTTCTACATCTAGCTATTATTACTTGTTATCAAGTGTGACATGCACAAGAGCCACCTAGGGCATAATTCCACACACACACACACCTAGAACTATATTGGGTCTAAAATTTAGTGCAATGCTTAGTCATTAGTTCACTCATTTTACTAGTTGAGGATAATCTGAACCCTCAATTTTATTATTTTATTTTTGGGATTTGATGTACTCTTGAGGGTTTTGCAGGTCATTCTTTCATTGTAGGTTATCAATGACATAAACGATCATTGTAAAACATACTAGAGACAAGAAGTGAAGGAAAAAAACATCTCATGACCCATCGAATGAGGTTTCTTGAGGGTTTGAATAGTCACAGATGCCTAGAGAAGGTCGTGGCACACACAGTGCCCTTGACCTTTCGGGTACCCCACTCTAGGAATATCTTCACTCACAAATTTTTTAGAGGTTCGTGTGGAACTTCTCCTCTCTATTCATCTATTCAATACTTTGACACAATTCACATTTAGTTACGAATAAGATAAGTCTTCTTATCCCTTCTTTACAACTAGGGTTTCATAATTTACTAGCTTAATTTACTTGGGTCTATTTATGTACTTAATTTCTTATTCATTTAATGCTACATTGCAATCATATTTAGGAATCTATTTATTAAATATTTTCTTAATCAAGATGATAAAGGGTCTATAGTGTATTGGTCATGCAAATGGATAGGTGGGATGGAACGAATTAAATGTGAGTAGGTGAGGGTTAGTAAATGAGGGATGAGGTGTCTTTTATTACCATTTTGTGGGGTTTTTATATTTTAAGTTTATTTTGTGGGATTATTTGATTTTTGGGATTATTATATATTATGATTTTTTTGGTATTTTTGAATATGAGACCTTATGTGGAAGGTGTGTTTTCTAATATCTACATTTTCCCACCTTTTGGGCTGCGTGTTGCAATAGGTAGGATGCAACACAAAAAATGAATATGATATGGGGTTCATCTAACCGTATGCTAGTGGTTTCTGTATTTGCGGGATTAGATGGTTGACTAGATAGAAAAGAACTTGGAAATGTTATTATAGACATGAAAAATATCAACATGGTCATTTAGAAAATAATATACTTATAATATATAATAATCCATTCCCATTATCAACCATATAATAATTAATTAGAAAATTAATTAATTATTATATGATTTATCATACTTCAATTATTTCCTTTCACCATTCCATAATCCCATTACATCCTCACAAATATTAATACATCATTAATATTTTATTTACCACATTAACTAATCCTCATTAACTATTTTCTAGCAATTTAAAAATACTCACCCACCTACCACCTACCCTACACCTACTCTATGCCTAGCTTCTCCATCTAATCACTCCATTAAAAATAATTAATCTCACCTAACCACAAGCTAAATGCCCCTCCAAATCTAGAGGCTTCTATTTCTAGAAGCCTCTCCATTCTTCCCTCCCATTTTCAAATATTCAAATAAAAATGCACTATTCCATTGAATTTTTAATTCAATAGAGAGTTATCATGAAATCTAAAATTCTCCACATCTAGAAACTTATCCTCTCTCATGCATCCTCAACAATTGATCTTATCTAACATGGAAATATATTAACTATTGATTTTTGCCCCCTCTAACTATAAATAAAGGTGCCACCCTCTATGGAAAACACCTTAGAACTATTACAAGTATATGCTGCCAAATTCTCAAGCAATCTAAGCATTCTTCATAGCATTCCATCAAGTTAAATCCATCTTTTGACCAAGGGGGTGCTTCTGAAATTGGTCTAAATATCTGAAGCATTCATATACCATCTAACAAGAAAATCAAGGAGCAAATCAAATCATCAAAGGAGGAGGATTTCACTTGTAGGTAAGTACATGTATATTAATTTCTCCCCTTTTATCTCTACTCAATTTGAGGTAGATGAACTATTGTGTTATATTTTGTGTTGAATTGGTTTCATAGTCATTTCATAATTACATGCTAACACATTTTTTTCCTATACATTTTGGTGCCCACCATAGGGCTTACCCCCCTAAATTTTTATTATAATTGGTAGCATTAAAAACTAAGAAAAAATTCCCAAAATTTTAGATTTTTTTAGTGAGATTTAAACTCAAAATTTTGAATTGTTCATGGCTCTATTATTGATTATTGATCCATGTTTTGTAGGATTAGCGCATTTGAATGTATTTTAGCATTTTCATCATAAAACAATACATTTGTTTCTGAAATAGTGTGTTCATCTTGTAATAGCACATATATACGATAACACTTTTTTCTTTTGTTTTGACTAATAGATAACATATTTTTGTTTTTGACAGTATTTTCTTGAATCTAACATTCTATTTTTGTAAGAAAATTACAGAAACAAGGGAAACTGCGATTTTACCCTTTGATAAAAAAATATTTCCTAACATTTGTGGTTATAGAATATTCAATAACTAAGACTACTAACCTTTTTCATAAAGACGAACGATCTAAGAGAATTGGGGTTTTTATAAAAACTACTAATATTTTTGTTTTATAGGTTCCCTTGTCAAAGGCCCCTATCATATAAATTTTAATTTTCATTATTTTGTGTATCTTTTTGTAAGTTCTTGTGTTCCTTATTTTAAATCCCGAAGACAACACCATGTATACTCCCTCTCACATCCTAGGACAATCTTGAGGATCAAAAGAAGTTAGTCTTCCCTCCCCTTTTTTCTTTTTTAGGGGGTAACATGACATGGAAGTGACATCCATGCACTTACCATAGTCCTAGGGGTATCGTGACTATGGGATTCACCTCCATGCATGTAGACACACCTCATGTTCCGGTGGGGTATACAAATTCAAGGACAACTATCATTATTGGCTAAGCATTTGCTTATTTTAAGAGCGGCGTGAAGTGAGGGGCTTCCACATCATCATAACCAAGCCTTAGGAAACATCCTTGCAATATGGACTTTGGCCCCACATACCGCAAGGTATATTAGGGACTCCTCTAGAGAGCTTGTCAACCTAGACTAGGTAGCCCTTTTGGCTGCATATCAAACTATAGTGTAAGGAGGCTGCACTTCCCAAGATCACTCGCTAGCTGATCACACATTGGCACATAGGTGGAGAGCCAGTTTTTGGCACCACCATTGGTGTGTGGTATTAAAAGTGAGCTATAGTTCAGGTTACAATCCCACCTGACTAGTTAGGGTTGTGCTTGCATGGTTGTACTTGTTTGAGTGTTTTGTCGAAACTAGTAAATAACCCTCACACTAATCCTCATAATTAAATCATACATCTACCATTCACTCATTTTGACCACAACCTTTAACCTTGATCTTTAGAATACACATCATCAACCTTTGATCATATCCCCCTCATTACATACTATTTATCATGCCTATCGCAATAAATCTCCTTTTTCACCTAATACATAAATTTTGACCATATATTTTACACATATTTTGTAAATAATAAACCAAAATTTTCCACTATTAACTTTAAAAAAACACTACCATCACGTAAGTACTTTTATTTTCACTTTCCACATTACCACAAAAATCCAAAAATAAAAACTAACATTTCCATCCTATTAAATAAATTTCATAATATCCATCCCATACTATTTACCTTTCAAGAAAAAGCACATAAATAATAATCTGCCTCATTAAAAATACGACATAAATACCTCCTTCCATCTTCCAAACAAAAATATTATCCTTCATCATAAACCACATAAGTCATACCATATTAATTACTTGGCGTTTCCTATTGGCATCTCAAAACTAACCTAGGCCTATAAGACTCTAAAAAAATTATCCCAATTACATACTTCTTTCATCACAAACTTTTTCATAACCTTATATCCTCATACACATTTATATAAACACTTTCAATCCCAAACACCCCATTTACGATCCCTTTTGACACGACTAACCTAATATTATTAATCAACATCTTGCTAATAGACAAAATACCCTTATCATCTATCTTATTCTTCTAATCCCTTACAACAAGGAAAATCCTAAGCCCTCTACTAACAAGGAAAATCATTCTTCTACCCCTCTGAATTTCTTCCATCCTATAAGCAAGAGTAGATTATGGAGATTATACGTCAATTAAATAAGGAATCGTAACCTTTATAGAGACCTAAATTCGGTATCTATACCCTTAATTACCCTACATGCGCATATTTATTTAATTCATCCCCCTTATTTAATTAAATACCCATTTATCCTATCATTATCCAATCCTCATCAATCAACATTAATTAATTAATTAATCATTTAATCTTTATTAATTCACATTAATTAATTAATCCCCTTTAATTCACACTAATTAATTAATTCCCATTTATTAATTGGTATCCACATCCACATGCCCTAATACGCTTGTTATTTAGGATGATTTCATTATAAATATATGTCCTCATGCTTTTTCTACACTTTTTCTAACTTATCTTTATCCCCAACTCATCCATATCACATCCCTTCCCGCTTGTTTTCTTTAAAGGAGATTTTCCACTCATCAAAATACCAAGTCATGATCAAAAACAAAAATATTTCCCATTGGGGAAAATTTCCCCACAATCGGTGGTGACCTAGCTTGATTGGCATCAACCCTATAAAAACCAATCCTTCTTTTTCTAAGATCATCGGATGTATGCACACATCCAAGATCTCTTATGACCTGTAAAATTTCTTTCTTTCCTAAGCATTCTTGCAACGGTTCTAGATTTCCTAGACATCATTTAATCATGCTTACATCTCTCACGATCATATTTTTTGAGACTTATCGGTATCTTTGTATTTCTTTATTCAATTTTTTATCATATTATCTTTATATTGCTTGTGTCTAATATTTTATAGGTTCATATCAACTTCAAAAAAACTCATAGCTTCTCCAACAACATTTTATTTTAGTTTATTTCCTTGAAGGTTTCCTTTTTCATCCATCCATCCTTGGCCTTATCATAGTTTTCTACAATCGGCGCTGACCCAGATCCAGTTGGCATTGACCCGAGATCCGATTGGATTAGACCCAGATCTGGTTGGTGTAGACCCAATCCGATCGCCATTGACCCAATTCAATTGTTACCAACCTGGTCTAATTAGTGTTAATCCAGTCTAATTAACATTTACGACCCATCTTCTAAATCCAAGTCTAGCCACATAAGAGCTTGTAGGTTTGTTCTAGGTTCCTTTCATCCGACCCGGTCATCATCAATCTGTCTCTACATAGTATAGGTCATCATTAACCCATACCAAGTAACATTTAATTTACAGTTATTTGAATTAAATCAGTATGTAGATTAGATATCAGTTACTTTTAGATTCTATATTTCTTCAGTTTTTGCATGCTATCAGATTATCCTTCACTTATATCCCTTTTTTCTTTAAAATGTGGGTTAACATCCACCAAGGAAGCTAATAACTTCTTGGAGCTGGAATTTTTATGTAAACCCCTATATAAATCTATCTAATCAATCCCATTTCAGTTTATCTTATTTGCAGGTTACCAACTACATCGAGGATCTATCATTCACTTTACACCCATTGTTGAGGATAATTTTTACCTAAAGGGGTCTAGTTTGATATTAAAAGGGGGTAAAATTTTCTCAACCTTAGTATGGTGGGTTTTTCAGGATACTTGCGAGATGTGGTGGATGTATGATGTTTTTGCACTCCATGAAGAATGTACTAGACTTCCTTTCCCTGCAAGTAAGCCTACAAATCAAAGACACTTGCACCAAATAGAGTTAGTAAAATAGGGTGGGTAGGTTGTCTAGAAAATGTCAGTCCTAGAAGCCAAAAGACTTCCTTAAGTGGATATCAACCTACTTTTAAGACATTTAAGATTTATTGATGATAATTTGAAGTATAATATGATAAATGGAAAATGTGATTAATTGTTATCACTTATTTAGGTGATTACATACATTAGTAATGAAATGAAAAAAACAAGACTAGAATCTGAAATCAAAATCTAGGTTAGAATCTAGATTTTCTGAGAAGCTTGAGCCTATAGAATAGGAAATGTCCTCATCTTCTGTGAAGTAAGAATTAGGTTCAGAGATGTAGTCTTCCACAAATAAATCAGAGATCTCTCCTTCCATGTTGTAGAGGCGTGAAAGATCAAAATCAGGTTTTGGAAGGCTTATGTTTATTTTGATGTTGGATTTAGATGCGGTGCAATTGTCCTTTAGTATGTCTAGGCTTACCTCATAGTTGTACTCGAATGATATAAGTTCAGATTGGATCCTCTGGACCTCGTAATATGCTTCCTAAAACTCTTCGGTTTCTTCAAAAATTCATTTGGTTGATGTGAAGATTTATTCCAAATGATCAAGGGGCACAACATGGATAACACACAACTCTAAATCATGTAACAAATCATACTACTCCCATTATAAGGGCTGGTGGACAATTGCTAGTGAATCAATGCTGGTAACAGGATGGTTAATACTTGATATGGCCATCTACAAAATCCTTACTTGAAAAAATGTTAGGAATAGAAAGAAATGGATAAAAATTGTTAAATAAATATATGAAAGAAAAATACTTTGCAAGAATCGCAGGCGCTTCTAGCAATCACTCGTGATTATTGTGAATTCTAATAGGCTAATAAAAACAGAGAGTATAATCTGATTATTTAGTGACTATGATGAATTTAAAAATTTAAACGAGATTATTAATTGAAAGATGAGCAAGATACCTGAAAATGGAAGCAAGAAGTAATAAAAACAAAGCTCACCTTGATGGATGATTGATGAGATATCGTAGATTGAGTGACAGATGGGTGAAGATGGCTATCTTAACAACGATGTTGGATGATATGATGATCATCTTAACACAAAGGTGTGGAAATGATGGTGTTTTGTTGCATACCTTAGGATCAGAACGTTTGTGAATGGATGTAAAATCCCCTATAAAATCCCAAAAATCCTCCCCAAAGAGGCTTAGAAATTTGTTTATATAGATCACCGACATGACAACCGGCATAATCATCGACAATTTTGGCTAATTCAAGTTAGGGGATAAAAAGAGTGATTTTATTTCCATTTTGAACTTGATTTGAAGGGATTTCGAGAGAGGTTGAGATACTAAGAGGGATGAGCTTAGATGAGGACCAGGTTAGTTAGGATAAATGTAGAGGTGTTTTTAGAAGGTTTCTAATTTAACTTAGTTCTAACTAGTTAGGGGTGGGAAGTAGTTATAGGGATAAGTTAGAGGTGGTTAGGTTATATTTATGGAAGGTTTCTAAATTAAATAGTTACAACTAGTGAGTGTGGATGAGTTTATATGGTGAGGTGTGAGGGTGTAATTAATTTATCTAATTAATTAATTAATTATTTAGACCTAGGGATGTGATGATGTGAATGTTTAATTAATCAAAGGGCACAAGTGGGTGACCTAGTGTCATGGAGTGTCATGAGTAGCATGTTTTGATGATCGTGAATGAGTTTAGATAATGAAGGTGAGAGAGTGTATATTTTCAGTGTCTACATTTTCCCCCTTTTTCTAATGATTTTTAGAAAATCATTAGAAAAAAATGATAAGAAAGTTTATTTGTATGGGTGTTCCTACTACAACACAATATAGTGAACACTAGTGTGCCTTGTTTTAAAGTCTTCTCCAAAGTCGAAAAGGGGTACATAACATGGTGTATGGGTAATCAATTTGAGGGTGACGAAAGGGTTCGATGCCTATAGACAGATGATCCTTGCCGAGTAAATTGATGAATGGGAAAACCAAGTGATGGGGGCTAAGGGGCTCGTATCCCATAGACAAATGGTGAATCCCAATATTGACTATGTTTGTTTGATTCAAAATTTCAAGGGCTAAGGTCCATTGAAAACATGGCACACTTGTGTAAATGGTGAAAATGTCATAGTTTTAGGCGAATATCAGCATGTATGCCAAAAGGGAGTAAATCATCAGCGATTAGTGACATTGTCAGTGATTGTATGGTGTAAAATGGAGGGGCTGCAAATAGACCAAACGTAGTGTTGTTTTACCACATTGAAATCATGGTAAAATTGATTTCAGAGAGTGACTATGGAGGTGAAAAATGTGTTTTTGAGTAAAAAAATGACAAGATGGTGTCCTCGATTAGGAAACGCAAGCCCCAATGGCCGAGGTAGGATTTTAATCTCATTTTTGTCTGGTTTTTGTGTATTTTTGTGTAGTTTAGGGTATTTATTGCCATATTGGGGGTGTGCGGATGCCCTAATTTTGATTAGCAGGAATATTTGGTGATTCATCCAATCACCAACGATGTAGGTGGATCACTAGCTATTCACTTGTGACAAAAATAGTTTGTTTGTTAAATAGAAGGGCATGGATTTTGATGAATGTTTTTAAGATTTGTGGAATGTTTATGGTTTCGATGGTGCTAGATGTATATTTGAATGTTGATATTGATGTTGATATTATAATGTAGTTTTTGTTTGGACAATAAAATTGATGTCTTAATACTTGGAATGAATGATATTTATGTGATAATACTAATGTTTATCTTGTGTGCTTACATTTTATAGGTGGATGCATAATTGACTATCCATGATCATATACCATTGATGTTGGAGGAGGTTAGGGTTTTAGTGGTTTGAGATTTTATAGATGGGTTCATAGATGTTCTAGTATGTTATTGGCATTATTAGAGAGAAAAAATACTTCCACCAATATTTTTGGCTTCCTACATGGGAGATGACCATTACCCTTGAGGATGTTCATCGTATTATGAGATTATTGATTCATGAGACAGGTGATTTATTGTATTACGAAGGATGAGAGAGAAGATACTATGTAGAGGTTATATGGAGAGCATGCTCGGGATGTGAGGTATTCATCAGGGGAATTTAATAACTAGGTGGTATATGATCCTATGAGATCTGGTTGTCCATGGATGACCATGATGATGATAGGTATTTCATGTTTTTCTTTACCAGATTCAGGAGGCGGTCATTTCCCTTAGATGATGACCGATGTCATTGCTAAGATGATGGAACACTATAAAGTGTTTGAATGGGAAACTACTCTTTTAGTACCAACATTTAGAGAGTTGTGGGCTTGGACGACCCACAAGCGCTATGGTATTGATGTTGGATTCTTGTTATAGTGTTGGGAACACAAGCACATTGTGATTTCTCGTCCATTAGGCTTACCTTGTGATATTGATGTGAGATATCCTGGCTTCATGAGATGGTTCCAGAATCTGGGTTGAGCGAGGAAGGCCAAGGGGCTTGGTTATTATAGAGACTTGGTGTTAGGTATTGAGGTGGGTAATGTAGTGTGGAGACCATACCTAGATTTTCATTATTGGCCCAAGTTTCCTCTAGACTTGTTGGGCTTACAATAGGACATTTGAATACAGGGTCACGGGGATGGAGAGGATGAGCTCTTGCATTTCGGTTGTATTAGAAGGAATTTTGGACCTGAATCGGGATATACCCGCAAATCTCTTGTAGTATAGATGGGAGGATGGGGATAATGAGACTCTGAGGGATGTTGTAGTGAGGCCTATATTTATTGATCTGTAATGAGGGCTATTGATCATGATGACGAGGCCTAGATTGTTTTGATTGATGATTCAGGGGTGGTTCCAGATTTTTCTACATGGTGGGCCCGATCACTAAGGACCTTTGATCAAACTAGGGCAACAAAGAGATTATCTAGATGGTCGGGGACAGTATGTGCTCGGGTAGAAGGAGGAGTGTAGGCACTAGAGGATGAGAGGGGTGAGGGTGATGATACTATAGCTATGACTATTGCATTAGTGATGGCCGAGAAGGCATGTAGTGGAGAGGAGAGAGAGGGATGTGGCTCAGAGTGAGTGTGATGACCTTACTGGGAGTCCGAGATACCCTCATCATAGAGAGGGATGGTTTGATTGTTGAGTGGGATAGCCTTCAGGTGTAGCTTGTACAGGTCTCTTCTGATAGAGAAAAGTACAAGGGACACATGGATACACTGAGGAAGGCCTTGGGGATCACATGGCCTTCCATATCTCGATGCGAGTTGTCGGCAATGGCTTAGTAGAAGGGAACATATGTAGGACCTCCACTGGTATGATTTCAGTGGCACACTATGAGGCTATGTGAGTGGAGAGAGACTACTATGTGGACTTGATCATCAAGATCTATCCTAATGCCACCTTATATGTTGATCACATAGCTACCCAAGGGCATCCATAATAATAAAAAGGCCTAGTCCTAGCGTAATGAGCATGGGACAACCACTTTAGAGGCTAGAGAGAGGGGATGATGGCGAGGGAGGATCTAGAGGTGAGGTTGTTATCATAGGTGTTTGTAGGGGTGGTGGAGATGTAAATGTGGTTGGAGGTACACCCACTCCTGGAGGAGAGGGTGGTGGTAGCACGATGCTAAGAGATGTTGATTTTACTACTTGATTGTACATGATGTTATAGGCTCATAGAAGCCCATTTTTTTGCACGATGATATATTGATTATTCAGGCATTGATTATGATGTATACAGACTTGGATATATATATATATATATATATATGATGTTGACGATGGTTCATGGCTTGCACTTGTGATTCATTTAAAGTGTATGTTGTGTGTTTTTATTTTAAATGTGTTGATACTCTAGAATTTTTTTAATGAATTTGATATGTTTAGAACATTTTATTAAATATGTTTTGGATGTGGTTAAATTATTTATTGATTTAAATGACCTAAAAATGAGATTAAAAATGTAACTAAATGGAGTAAAAATTGAAAGATTACTATAAATTATATGTGATGGGTTTCGAAAAACACTTTTTGCACTTGTGGCCTTTACAAATGTTAAATAAGATCATCAATGGGTAGTTATGCAAATTATGATAGGAATGTGGGTTTGGGAAACTATACTTTACCATGATGACAAAATGGATTTTGTGTGTAGGACGATGTGGGAGAAAGGGTTCTCCTTTTCAACAGATTTATAAGAAGTTGATGCCCCAAATTTTACATATTATTTTGAAGCAAATTGATTGATGTGGGAAGTCTGCTATGATGGGAAAGTTGATCAATGTGGGAAGCTTTCTTGGATGCTCTTGATCTTTGAAGGTTGATCAATACGGGAAGCCTTTTATATGAGTAGCCATCCTTTGAGGGTATGGTCTACATTTTGATCTTTGACTGGATGGCCATCCTTTGAGGGATCAGTCCATAATTTTTTGACGAGTAGCTATCCTTCAAGGGAGAAGTCTAATTTTTTTGATATTTTTGATAATAATTTAAAATTTGTGAATAGTTTTCCTTCAAGGGGATCAGTCTATTATAATTTGATATTTCGATAAGAGGTGCATCCAAATGAATTTTTTCATATATTGTTGAGTGAGGGTGAAAAACCTAATAAACTATTTTGAGGAGGGGATAAACATGTATGTGACCTACACACACATGCCCTATGTCATGGTATGGATGAATAGGTGAAATGATTTTAAGGAATTTCAAAAAGGAAGGAAATTATTGTAATGATGTGATGATGTGATAGGGTTTGAATGGAACTACTATCATGATAATCAATTATTTAACAATAGAAAGGCTGTAAGTGCAAAGCATTCAAGGGATCTGCCTCGGGTTCCCCATCAAGAGAAGCAAGATGATACGCTCTTGACCCATACTTGTGAGTGATAACATACAAACCAATCCAATTAGGGGAAAAATTTCCACATTTACTTTGTTCTAATGTAGTGACATTTTGATTCTCTTTGAGTAAAAGATCAACAATTTTAAATTCATGTTCTTTTACATGTTTTTGTATGCTCTGCTAATACGTTGTTGATAAACTTGATGATGTTTGAGGGATACTAGACATTTTTCATCTAACAATTCTAGTTGTGCTAAGTGGTCTTGGAGATATTCCTCATTAGGGATGAAGTCCTTGAGGGATACATGAAGTTATGGAATTTGAATTTCAAGTGGTAGGATGGATTCATAGATGTGTGCAATGAAAATTTTGCAAAAGCTTATGAAATGGGGGTAAGAACTCAAAAGAAAACCCCAAAATATTTGGAACAAACAACCCAAATGACCATCAGATTAGAGATAAGCAAGAGCTACCTATTTGCATGCATATTATAAAGTTTGAAACAAACAATCAACCTCTAAACATGACTATATTAGTTCTCTACTCCATGAAAGCTATCTATAAGTGAACCTATTAAAGCTCTAACAATCAGTTTTGTGTTTATTGATGTTTGAAAAGCTTAAGAATGGAAGTTCACC
The DNA here is from genome assembly GCA_018340775.1 of Taxus wallichiana var. yunnanensis. Taxonomy (NCBI): domain Eukaryota; kingdom Viridiplantae; phylum Streptophyta; class Pinopsida; order Cupressales; family Taxaceae; genus Taxus; species Taxus wallichiana. The sequence continues at coordinate 158,019,431 of CM031234.1, forward strand.
ATTAATGGCTTCTCCCATTTACCTAAAACTTTGAAAGGATTAGCAAATAACGAGTAAATATCTCAAATAAATTATGAAATGACTCTAAAAGACCTAAGCATGATCTAAATTAGAAATGAGAGAGAGAGAGAGAGAGAGAGAGAGAGAGAGAGAGAGAGAGAGAGAGAGAGAGAGAGAGAGAGAGAGAGAGAGAGGTACCCCTCTATTTATAGTTTTGGATTTGAGAAAAGGATGTTTTAGATGGATGTGGGACTAAAAGGAGTTAAAATTTTGATTTTTAGAAAAACATATTTGGAGGTGTGAACAAGATTTTGGAAGCTAAGTGGCTATTTGGAAAGGTAACATATTTTTTTATAAATTTAAATCCTTCATAAAAAGTCAATAAGAGGGTTAATTAACCTAAACAAGGTTAATTAAAGGGAAACAAGCTTATAGAAGCTGGTTAGAGAGGGATTAATAGGTTTAGGGGGTTTAGAAGAGGTTAAAAAGGGTATTTTACTAGCATAGTGTAGTAAATTATCATGAGACTAGGATAATTAGAATGATCTTAGTAATAAGATCATGTAGACAAAATTATAGGTGTCTACATTTTCCCTCTTTGAGGTGATGTATGCGACGTCACTTCAAAGAAAGTAGACAAATAAAAATAGCCAAATTTTTTGAAGGGGTAGAAGAAAAATTAGTAGGAAGAAGGATTCCCCCTCGAGTGTCAATGGGGTGATAGAAGAAATCGATTGATGATCAAAAAGAGAATAAAAGAAATAATAGTGCAAAGAAAGGGGAGATAGAAGAGAAAATAACAAGAAAAGGGATCTTGAGCTATCCACAAGGCATTGCTATATAAATAATTCTATTCATCATATTGCTAGCAATCTTCATCATTGGTCCTGATTATTAAGATATGAGCATACAAAAACAATGTAAAATGACATGAAAATCCAAGATACAAAGAACTATTCATTTCTTAAAAACATCTAACTCCATGCAACATACACGAATGCAATGCAATACGAGAAACAAACAAAATCACGACATGAAATAGGTATAATCACACACACTCAAACTGACAATGTTTAAGATAGTTGCATAAATAATTTGTTATCGAGTTGCAATCCCAAATGTTCTGATAAATGACAAGGGTTGAAAATTATTCCCCAAGAATTTGTATATGCAAGGGAAAGGATGGAGGACACTTAGGTTTGATGAAGTGTGGACAACGAAACGATACCAGGAAACTCGTGCCCTAGAGTATCGATGAAGTAAGTAGTGTAGCTTTTGTAAATGATTTGGAGATTCAGATGATCCACAAGTCATTGTCTCATTGCACATGGAAATGCCAACAAGATATGAGATGAACACCATGTGAGAGACACCAATTTCACCTGCAAATAAGTTTTTACCAATTTTAGTCCATTTTGAAGGTTTTTATGTTTTTTTAATTTTGGAATGATTTTATAATTTTTAAATTTTTGATTGGTCAAAAGAATTTAAGGAATGGAAGAGATCCTTAAAAGCACATAAAAAATGCACCAGAGTGAAGAAAAATGGGCATTGGGTAGCAGTAAAATGCCCCGACGAGAAGAAGAACGAGCCAAAAATAATTATTTAAAAATAACCATGGCGATAGATAAAATAGAAGAAAAATAAGGATGAAAAATAGTGCACTGGAAATATTGTAAAAATACCCTAGGGTGAAGAAGAAAGTGCTAGGTGGAAAATAGTTCCCAACGCAATGGAGAATTAACTAGAAAATAATTATTTAATAAAAATAATTAGTTTGGTGGAGAGGAGAAGTGTTAGGGTGATCACGACGGAGAAAACATACCCCGGGGCATCACGATCAGCCTAATATACCCACCCAGGGGGGTAAATCAATCATGACCAGTTCATTTGTAGTAGATATCTTGCAAATTTTTACCATGAGTGAGTGTGAGAGAATTGGAGTGAGATGGCAAGAATTTTGAGGAGGAGATGAACAGACTGCATCTGGGAGTATCTTTGAGATGCAACAGACAAACCCTACGTGAGTGCTCTATCCTTGCTTTGTACTTTTTGAATTAAATTATGTTTTTAACATGTTTTAGGCTATTTTAGGGTGAATTTTACGTATGTGCATGAATGCATGTGTCGCAAATATGGGTACACATAGGCATACTAGTCAAAATATCTTGGTACACACATGCGCGCACATCGACCGATAGGCGCGAGGCATTCGCACTAGGTGCATATGCATCTTACATCAAATGGGGTGGTTATGTGTAGGAAGGGGGAAGCATATGCGCTGGTATGGGCACATAGGCATTGAAAAGGAAGTGCACATGTCTTTGGGTGCATATGTGTTGAAACAAGCGCGCATGCGTCAAAGTAATTGCACATGTATCGTGGAAACATACATAACTAATTTTTTTGTAAAAAAATAAGCTAAGTGTAGATGAAAATAGACTATATTGTTTGTAGAAGAAAATGAAAATTAGTACCTTAGATAAATGAAAGAAGAATTTAATAGAAAATTAGAAAGAATTAGATAGTTTGTAACCCTAAAATGTGTATCGTTTGCTTGTGTACAGCAGATACTACCCGTCCTCCACACCAGAGAGAGATATGGTTACTTGACTATGATAGAGGCACATTTTGACATGGATGATCGGAAGATATTGGATATCCTCATATACGTTACGGGGCTAGCCTACGTGGCCGACCTGCCAAAAATCAAACTAGATCATGGCCTCCTGATAGCCATAACCGAGTGGTGGCATAGTGAGAGTAAGTTCTTTTGACTCCCTACTAGAAAGATTACCATTACCTTTGACGACATATGGCATATTAAGTGAGTCCCCATCTAGGGTGAGTTGATTCAGTACATGAGTCACCAACCTGATATTGATTAGTGTATTGTAGAGTTATTTGGTATTCCAGATATATTGCGCCACACGATGACATGTAGATTATCGGGGTATATAGACGATCCTAAGCTTGATCGAGTCATAGTATACCTAATGGATTTTGTCAATGGAGTTTTACTCCCTAAAAAAACTAGAGCCTCATTTCCACTTAACCTCATTGGAGTGATACATGGTTTGATTGATGGTGAGACACCTGTTGGGGTCGAGTGCATACTAGCGTATTTATTTGGTACCTTCACTTGATCACATGCTACCATCAGAATATGGTAGGACCTATTAGACTGCTACAAATTTGTGCGTGGGACCATATTTCTATTGGTCATCCCACATGTGTACTAAGGGTCTAAGCTCTAGAGGAGCCTTCTGCTATGGGATGGGTTCTAATTGGTGATGACGTGTGGCTGAATATGGGAGACACCTACCATTAACGTCAAGTGTTGGATGAATTACAACGAGGTTGGGGTAGTATGGAGGCCATATAGACATTTCTAGTGGCCTAAGGATGGCTTAGAGCTGAGTACAATGACCATGGAGTATTTTATGTTGGGCTACCACAACTATATGCAAGAGTTTTACAAAGTTGATCGGTGTGGAGACAAATTTGGCATTACACAAGATATCGGGGCTAGATATGTGGTATGCTCATAGGGCCCAAGATTTTTTGACATGGGGCCACAGATCACTAGAGACAGAGCCTTAGCCAACTACTAGTTCAGTGGGTACCTTTGAGATAGGTCAGGGATCCGAGTTATACAATAGAGTATGATCCATGGTACCACCCAATTTTAACTCTTTAATTGACGATTCCTAGAGTAGTGTGGGATACTCGGAGTTAGAGAACCTCCAGTGGGGCCTCCTAGTAGTGGCAATGAGGGTGGAGGTGATGGTGGAGGTGATGGGGATGATGATGAGGATGATGATCCTTTCGACAACCAACATCATGATGGGGGTGGGGGACAGGGTCCTCCACTACGAAGCCACATAGACAGGGGTCTAGGCATAGGAAGAGATAGGTGTGACATGATCTTGATATACAATTTCCTCTAGTAGGAATTCCAATGGGTATATATGTCTACATTTACAAGACATGTTTCGTAGTAGGATCATCCACCTCATGCTCCAGGTGGTGGTGGAGATGATGGATAGTTAGCTATGCTTAGGATGCAACTACAAGTGGTAATAGTTGTTCGGTTATAAGTAAGAACTAAGAGATATCGAGAATAGAGAAAAGTTATAGGTAGTGACAACAAAGAGACTAGGTGAGAGCCTAGACCACCCAGGAGGTAGAGATGGGGTAGCATGGAAGCATTAGATATGACAACTAGTGGCACGGGGTGCTCGGATATTGAGCCTCCTACATCAAAGTGCAGACCCATGCACATGGTTTCACTACATAATGGGACCAAGCTCGGAGTATAGGTGTAGGGTACTACTATTCGAGAGAGTTCAGGAACAAGCTTAGGTCTAGACTCTGTTACAATACACATAGATCAATAGGTTGCCGGTTTGTGATAGGCCCATGTAGATATTGGTAGACTTATAGAGGGGCAAGATTGTGCTATACGGGAAGCCAAAATTTTGAGGATACAAAGATAATTTAGGACATTATGAGAGCCGTGTGACAAGGCCTCATATTACAAGGCCACCTACCATCGCATAGTTCCAAAGCAGGGGGAGTGGGTTACACCGTTTGATCAACTAGATGTGAGAAGGACAGGTTCTAGATCGTGAAGATTAGGATGGTTGGTTAGATCATTACAATAGCGGATGGAAATCTGGATCAACCCGTCACACCAGCGGCTTCTTTTGTCCTCCGGGCCATAGACAGGTAGCCCCGAGAGAGGGTGAGAGTCATGGTTGACTCTCTCCTTTTTTACTGACATACGTATGTATACATGCCTCTTATGAAGGCTGATTTTGATTGATGTATGTATTGATTCATAATTTTTGATTATGCCTCTTTATGAAGGCTCGGTTTTGATTCATGCCCTTTAGATGGCAGATTTTATATCGATGATGTATATCTTATTTTGAGATAGATATTTACATATGTATATATGGACATTCAATGGTTTATATTGTCATGTTTTTTTATATATGCTCTATGATGAATATTCACGTTTATAGATGTTTGATGAGAGTATCATGGTGATGTATGATTCTCATTTTCTACGTATATTTCATGCTAGACATTGATGTTGTACCACATGTTTTTATATTGATGATATATCTTTAGCCAATATCATATGTTTTGGACACGCGATATTCTGGTAGATGTTAGAATTTGGGATGATATTAGATGATATTGGTGCATGGGGGGATATATTTGTGATTATGTGAAACCCCTCTTGCCCTCATTGATGATACAATAAGCGATGATTAGCTTAGTATACATGCATGATGTAAAACTTAGAATTTTTGTATACATGATGTATTTTGATGATGCTTTAGTTTTGATGATAGATGATAGATGTGATGACAACAATTTTGTACAATTGATTTACAAACACAACCTGATACAAATAACAGACTACAAATAATCACAAGCATGCAAAGTGAATCTAATGCAACGAATTAAGTAATCACTCAACTAAAGTAAGCATTTGAACTCAATCTTGTAAACATCTCATATAATGCAATGGAAACAAAACATAATAAAAGTAATACAAGATAAACCGAACTAAATGCAACAACTAAGTAGAACTTAACCCAAAAAAATGAATCCAATGTACAAAATGTAACCAACACTCGACAAATGAAAAATAAAGCAAGAAAACTAAAACAAATAAAACTAACAAACTAAAACTCTATTTTTGCGGGACAATTTTGACATGTTTTCCATTGTTTTTGGTGTCATCATGAAAGAAAACTTTTCAAGGATATTGTTCACATTGTTTTGGGGTTTCCTAAAGACAATGTTATGCCAACAGATGTAGCATCATCCCTAGAATTTATTCTCAATGTGTATATTTTTTTCTATCTTTTCTAAATGTTTTTATGTTTTCTAAGGTCTGTTTTGAAAGTAATGCACAATGAAAAAGAAGCATGGATGCCCCAAGCATGATGTGTGAATATAAAAAAGGTAGAATGTCATGCATGTATGTTCAAGAAGGTGAAATGTGAATGTTCCCCCAATGTTACATAGGAATATATAAAGGCAAATCCTTCACGTAGATATAAGAACAAACAAGCCAGATCATGGCATGAAGTAGACTCAAGGGAAAGGTTCCTAGACCTGACAAGGGGAACCATCCCTATATAGAAGTAATAGCTATTTGTCCAAATGCAAGAGTAACTTGTGAACAATGAACCCTCCTTGAGTGCTGAAACCATTTTTCACCCAAGGACCAATCCAATGTGCCACAATTGCATGGTTTTCACACTTGGATGACTTTTTTTTTTCTCTTTATTGTTTTCTTGATTTTCTAATTTTTTTACTTTTTAGGTATTTTCTAATATCTCGCACCATGCGTAAGCATAGAACCACTTAATATGCATGAAATTTATAGGTTTTGGAAGTTCTTCACCATTTGAGTATGTCAGTTTATAAGTTCTGATCCATATTTAACAACCACCACATAAGGCCCTAACTAGTTAGCCTCAAATTTACCTTTCTTTTCTCTATCCTTGACAGTGTTCTTTTGATTTTATTTTAGAACAAGATCTCCTACATCGAATTCACGATGAATGATATGCTTATTATATCCTCTTGATACTCTGTTTTGGTAAACCTTTAGGTGATTAAGCACTCTCATACGCTTTTCATCCAATAACTCTAGCTCTGCTAGCCGAGCAACTCTATAGTCTTCATCCTTATCAAGATAGTCCTGGAGTGATATTATCAGGGAGGGAAGCTCCACTTCCAAGGGTATGATGGCTTCAATGCCATAGACTAGTGAATATGGGGTCACATGCTAGTAGGAGTGTGGATGGAGGTTCGATAGGCCCAGAGGGAAAGATGTATCTGTAAATGCCAATTATGGCCAATCTTACTTACCATTTTCTCCATGATCTCGTATAAGAGTTTTATTGGTAGCTTCAGATTTCCCATTACCTTGAGGGTAATAGGGGGTGGACCACTTGAGTTTAATCTGAAAGCATTTGCATAACACTTTGACCGTTTTATTCTTGAAGGATTTACCATTAAGAGTGATAATGGTGGAAGGAATGCCATAGTAGAAAATAAGGTGATTCATAATGAATTTGGAAATTTGTAGACCAGTGACATAATTATGAGGCACAAACTCTAGCCATTTAGTAAAATACTCAGTGGTAGTAATAATGTGGGTATGAGCATCTGATGAGGTGGGTGGAGCTTCCTTATGAGATCTAAGCCCCACCTAGAAAATGACCAAGGTGTTGTGATAGGTTGCAAAGCCTATGCTGGTGCATGTGTTAAGTTTCCATACTTTTAGCATAGCTCGCATTTATTTACAAAATTACAATAGTTTGCTTCCATGGTGGGCCAATAATAACCCACCCTCAATATTTTCTTATCCAAGACCATACGGCTAGTGTGTGCTTCACAGATATCTCTGTGCACGTCTTTAATAGCATGGACCAATTCAAGTAACATCCAAATAGAGAAGTAGATTGCCATAATAGCCAAAATGATAAAGGGTGCCTCCTAAGAGGGTGTAACGGGCTATACATAAGATAAGATATTTATTCTCAGAATGGGTAATGTTTGGGGGAAATGTGTCATCTTGTAGGTATCTAAATATAGGGTCATAATAAGGGGAGAAGGGACCAAAAACTTCACATGCCAAACATGACTCTAGCATATCATATGCGGGTACTCGTAAATGCTCTACAAAGAATTATTTTAATTTCTTGAGGTGGAATGTGTAATAGTGATCTGATAGTAGCCATGACATCTACTAATCTATTATGTGACCTTGTTTTTGTTCAAAGATAATCTGTATAAAATATTCCTTCAAGGTTTCAACCAATTTCTTGTATGGAATAAGATTTTCATATTTAACCTTATACTCATCATTAACTTGTTTAATAATAAGTTGGGAGTCACCAATGACTCGTAGCTGTCTGATATTCCAAGTGATAGCTAACTTGAGGCCAAAAATGAGTGCTTCATATTATGCAATGTTATTAGTGCAAGGAAATCCCAAATGAAATGCCCTTGGAATGACCTCCCCGTGGGAGTGATGAGTATGACCCCTACTCCCGATCCATGGAAGGTGAATGATCCATCGAAATGAACCTGAAACTCCATAGAATATTTAACATACATCATGGATACATCCAAAAGATCTAGACACAAAGGTTCCATCCCTAGTAGAGGAGCTTCTACTAACTAATTAGCTAATACCTATCCTTTCAATGACTTCTGGTTAACAAATTCAATATCAAATTCACTTAGGAGAATGATCCAATTAGCCATTTGTCCCATAAGGGAAGGTTTGGATAAGAGGTACTTGAGAGGGTAAAATTTGGATATTAGCTTGGTCTTATTGTTAAGGAGGTAATGATGCGTTTTTGAAAGGCAAAGAAAACTACTAGGAAAGCCTTTTCAATCTATGGGTAATTCAGTTCATAGGAAATCAAGGTGTGACTAAGGTAATAAACCACCCTTTCTCTGTGGTCTAGGTCATATTGGGAAAGTAGTGCACCAATAGAAAATTGGGTAGCTAAAATGTATAATAGGAGAGGTTCACTCGGGGTAGGTGACATGAGTATGGGTGGGTTGACAAGGTACTGTTTAAGTAGTGCAAATTCCTTTTGACAATTTGGTCCCAGTTGAATGTAACATCCTTCTTGAGGAGATGTGTAAATGGATGACACTTATCTGCAAGCTGTGAAATGAAATGATGGATTACTGAATCTTTCCTTATAAACTTATTAGTTGTTTGAGATTTTTAGGTGGAGGCATTTCTGTGATAGTTGTAACCTTTGCAGGATCCACCTCTATTCCTCTCTGTGAAATGATGAAACCTAGGAGTTTCCCTAAAAAATGCCAAAGACACAGTTCTTAGGATTTAAATGTACTTTATAATCTCAAAGACACTGGAAAATGTGTCTCAGTACTTCCAGGCGCTCTCCTTTGGTTTTGGATTTTGCTAAGATATCATCAATGTAATCCTCCATGATGTCATTCATCATGTCATGGAAGATGACTGTCATTGTGCGTTGATAGGTGGCCTTGACATTCTTGAGTCTGAAAGGCATGACCTTGTAACAAAATTTCCCCAAGGGGTGATGAAATATGTCTTATGTTGATCTTCCTCTATAATTTGGATCTGGTTATAACCTAAAAAACCATCCATTAAGGATAACATTTCATAACCAGTAGTAGAATTGACAATCATATCAATATTAGGCAAGGGGAAGTCATCTTTGGGACATGCTTTATTGATGTCATGGAAGTCGATGCAGATCCTTATACCAACCAACTTCTTTTGAACTAGGACTATGTTGGATATCCAATCTAAATAGTCAATGGGTTTAATGAAATCAGTAGCTAATAACTTTTCAAGTTCTTCTTTGACAAGTAGTGTAACTTTGGGGTGCATCTTTCTCAATTTCTTCTTGATGGGTTTGGCATCTAGGTGCACAACAAGGTTGTGCATGACCAATTCTAGGTCCAAACTAGGCATATCTACATATGACCATGCAAATATATCTACATATTCTCTCAATAGTTCCACAAAAACTTTCTATTCTTGAGCTGAGAGTGAAGCTCCCAACTTTATCATTCTAGGCTCTTCTTGAGCCAATGTTGACATTGATCATTTCTTCAACAAGAATTTTTGAATTTTCCTCTATCCATTTAGGATTAGGGGGAGAGTAAGATCAACCTCGATAGGAGGTGTGATATCATCTTTACAAGGATATTCTACCTTCACTATGATTTATTCATTCTACCTATCTATTAGGGTCTCAAAAAGTTTGTCACTATGATACTTGCACTTTTTCTTCCCACAAGGCTTTCTTTGACATATCCTTATTCTTGCTTACAACCTTCTTACTCAAGCATCCACACATATCTGCTTCTTCTTCAAAGTATGTGTAGGCATCTAGTTTGATAAAAATCCTTTCTTGTGATCTCCAGTTAGAATATAATCCCTAAGTCCCATGAATTCTATGAATGCCTTGTCATTTTCAAATAAATTGAGTGGCACATGAAATTTTTGATCCCAATCTATAAGTTTTGGATATATAAGGGCTACTTGATAATTGGTTTGGGAATTTGATCCGAGATAAGGTAAAAACAATTGAATCAGGGAATAGGTTCATGGAGGAAAGATCCTCATAGAGTCTACATTGGGAATCGCATCACTATATGAATGAGATGAGTCATCATCACATTCGGAAGAGGTGTCATCGATCTCAAAGGGTGGATTGTCATGAGGTCTAATTACAAGACCATGTTTTTTAGATTTGAAACGAGGGATAGGAATGGGTTCTAACTGTCCTTGTGCATTAATACCACATCCAAACCGATTGTAACCCATGACATACATAATGCGTTGGCCTTTGATATATCTTGTGAGGCTTGATGGCATGAGGTGTGCTAAATGCATGCAATGAAAAGTTTGTAAAAACTTATGAAATGGGGGAAAGAACTCAAAAGAAAACCTCAAAAACTTTGGAACAAACAACCCAAATGACCATCAGATTAGAGATAAGCAAGAGCTACCTATTTACATGCATATTATAAAGTTTGAAACAAATAATCAACCTCTAAACATGACTATATTAGTTCTCTACTCCATGAAAGCTATCTATAAGTGAACCTATTAAAGCTCTAGCAATTAGTTTTGTGTTTATTAATGTTTCAAAATCTTAAGAATGGAAGCTCACCATTAATGGATTCTCCCATTTACCTAAAGCTTTGAAAGGATTAACAAATAACAAGTAAATAACTCAAATAAACTATGAAATGACTCTAAAAGACCTAAATCAGAAATGAGAGAGAGAGAGAGAGAGAGAGAGAGAGAGAGAGAGAGAGAGAGAGAGAGAGAGAGAGAGAGAGAGAGAGAGAGAGAGAGAGAGAGTTCTTGAGAAAAGGTGGGAGGGGTATCCCTATATTTATAGTTTTTGGATTTTAGAAAAGGATGTTTTAGATGCATATGGGACTAAAAGGAGTCAAAAAAATTATTTTTAGAAAAACATATTTGGAGGTGTGTGGATGCTAGTTCGATAGAACCGAGAGAAAATGGGATTTCGAGATACCAATTATTTCTCATGTCATATACCATTTTCATCAGGATTTTTGAGTGTTTTATTTAAGGCCTCGCCTGTTCATTTTCTTAGGGATAATATGGTGATGAAAAACTAAGTTTGATGTTGAATGTGTCATAGAGATTTTTAACTTCCTTGTTTTTGAAGTATTTTCCATTATTTGTGATAAGCTTGTGTGGGATACCAAAATGGCATATGATGTTTTGATATATGAAGTTGATGATAGGTCCAGATTTTTTTGAGGTTAAAGGGATGGCTTCAACCCATTTAGTAAAATATTTAGTTGTCATGATTATGGAATGATGTTGTTGAGATGATTTTGGATTAATTGCGCCAATGAGGTCTAACCCCCATTGAGAGAAATTCCATAGGTCTTGAGTGGGTTGTAATGCTTGAATAGGGACGTGGATGAGATTTGAGTGGAGTTGGCATTTAACACATTTCTTTACGTATGCACAACAATATTTAGTAATGGTAGGCCAGTAATACCCTAGCTGTATGATGTGTTTAGTGATGGCATTGCCATTGAAGTGACCACCACATATACCATCATGGAATTCTTCAATTTCTCTGGTTGATTCATGTAATTTAAGACACCATAGTAATACACCATCGAAACTACATTTGTAAAGGATGTCCCCTATGATAAAAAAATGAGTGACATGTTGAAGGAATGATCATTTGGTGGAATGTGATAAGTCGATGGTAATTTACATTTGGAGAGGTAATCATATATTTATGTGTACCATAGATCAAGTGGATTGTTTTCAATGATATTGATGGAAGGTGTCTCATTTTGATGTGAAGGATGATCCAAGTGTTGAACAAATACAAACATCTTAGTTTTATCCTTTGATTTTTCTATTTTAAAAGGGACAAGGGATCCAAGGGATGCCATAGTATCTACAAACCTGTTGGAAGATCATGAAATGGATTGAATGGTATAATGATTGAACTCAAGGAGAAAGTTGACAAAAAATTTATATTTTTGAAGGATTTTATTTTTACATTAATATTCTCCTTTAACTTGATTGATGACAAGTTGTGAATCTCTGTAGATTTCCAAGATGTGGGAACCTAGGAGAATGGTGGTATTTAGACCCATGATTAAGGCTTCATATTCTACCATGTTGTTAGTACATTTGAAGTTAATTTTGAATGATAATGGAAGTGGAATGTTCCAAGGTGGTATGATAATGAATCCATCTCCCCCTTCTTGGCATTTAGCACCATCAAAGAAGAGGGTCATTTTAACAGGATGAAATTAGATTCATCGATGTTGTTGATGGATTCATCAGGGAAATGTTCATGAGGTGGTTGATTATCTGAAAGGGGTGCATCGATGAGCTGATATGTAATGGCTTGTCCTTTAATAGATTTATGAAATATGATTTTGAGGTAAAATTCAGTCATGAGCATAAGCCATTAAGTTATGCGATCATTATGATAAGGTTTAGTATGCATGGCTTTAAGCGGGTTAAAACTAGTGACGACATATGTCTTGTGATTGAGAAGATAATGTCAAAGTTTGGAGGTGGAAAAATAAAACGCACAACATAGTTTTTGGCATTGGTGTAGCGTGTCTCATATTCGTGAAGTGTGTGGCTAATGTAATATACGACCTATTCATGACCTTGATTATCACGGTGGGTGAGCATAGCTCATAGATAATGTTGTTAAGTGGATATGTATAGATAAAATGGTTTCCCTTTATGAGGTGGATTAAGAACAAGTGGTTATGATAAATAATTTTTGATTTGGTTGAATGCTTTTTGGAAATCAAAATCCCAATGAAATTCTATGTCCTTGCAAAGGATATGGTGAAATGGTTGACAATGGTTAGAAAGTTGCGATATGAAACATCGAATGGACTATAACTTACCTTGGAGGCTACGTAGTTGCTTAATATTAGATGGTGGAGGCATTTCAATTGATTTCTCTAACCTTTTCCGTGTCAACTTCAATACCTCATATAGATAAAATGAATCGTGAAATTTTTCCGGTGAGGACACCAAAAACACACTTTACAAGATTAAGAGAAAGAAACAAACGAATAAAACGAGTGAAGATTAATTCAAGGATGTCAAGATGGTCTTTGCATGATTTGGATTTTCCTTAGAGGTCATCAACATAATATTTGACAATTTTTTAGATGAGATCATGGAAAATGTATGTCATAGCACACGATATGTAGCCCCTACATTTTAAGACCAAAGGGCATGATGTGATAGCAGAAGGTTCCCCAAGGGGTGATGAAATAAGTTTTGTGTTGATCATCGGGAGTGATGATAATTTGGTTATAACTAGAAAATCCATCCATGAGAGAAAGCATTTCATGGCCAACTGTTAGGTTGATGAGCTGATCTATGTTTGGGAGAGGGAAATCATCTTTTGGACAAGTGAGATTGAGATCCCTAAAATATGTGCGAGATGCATATTTTTCTGAGAATTTGGTTGCGGGGAGAACGTTGGAAACCCATTATGGATAATCAATGGGTATGATGAAGTTAGTGGATAAGAGGTGTTGCAACTCTTCCTTAATAAGGAGAGCTATATGAGGATGCATTTTATAGAGATTTTGTTTTATTGGCTTAGTGTCGGGATATGTGACTATGTTGTGTACAACAATGTTAGGATCAATTCTAGCATATCATTGTATGACCAGTGAAGGCTTGGTGATATTTTGTTAAGAATGAGGTGAAATCATTTAGTTCTTATGAATCTAGAGATTGACTGACCTTAACTATGTGAGGATCTGAGGGGTACCTAAGTTAACATCGAGGGTGGATTCATTAAGGATATATGGTGTGTCAGATGGTAGGGATTTACTGAAGGAAATGATCCTTAGCTCCCATAGGGAAAGGATATCCTGGTCGTCTTGACATTGGAGGATATCTATGGTAGGTGAATCTTCCTCAACCATTTATGGCCAAACAAGGGGTAATGATTTAGTGGAGTGATTAGATTGATAAGTAAGTGGCCCTAAAGATATAACATTGATTAAAAAAGTTAGATGGGATGGGTACAATGTCATCTATGTCCATGGGATCTTTAGGGTTTGTTGGTGATGATGGTTCTAGTTCAGAAATAGTTAGGGATGTAGAAAGCTTAGATGTAGTGGCTTCACACATTTCAGAGGTGAACCTTTTATAACCTAATTTTCTTTTATCATGAGCTTTAAGGGAATATGGGATGGGGTGATTATAGGTTCCTTGTTCATAATACCCAAGGAAAAAACCTCTCCATGCACAATGATGAAGATACATGCGGGTGAAGTTTAGATTATCAAGTGATTTGAAATTTAATGTGAATGGCATGGCATGATGTGGGTTGATAGCGTGGGATGGAGGATTATCAAGTCCCCCATAGAAAAGGTTTATTTTGAGATAAGCTAGACCATAGGATATAACATCTCCTACATTGGGATCATGTTACTTGTTAGGAAAACCGTATGTTTTACGTTGTAGTAAATTTTATCCACATACTAACTTCTAACCCCATGCACACACCCGGACTATCACCCAGTAGGTTTTGGGTGCTGACCGAGGCATGTGCGGTGCCGAGCCCCTCCTTTATGTGAGCATTGTGAGAAGATCTTTCCATTGTTAGAGGATTAGATGCAGAAAAGTAAATGTTCATGCATTTGTTTTAAAAGCATAGGATGAGCTATCACATCTATATACCCATGCACTTAATAACAAGGGAAACATCATGACATGAAATACAAAGAACAGATCTACCTTATAAGTATGAGGAAATAACACTAGGGTTTGCACCCATGAACCAGATGTTCATAACAAAGCCATATATTTATATTAATCATAGTCTCAGTAACCACACTACATTCAAAAGGGTCGTATCAGACCAAACATATCAAGACAAAGATCTAACCCATATATTAGAAGTCCTAGCTATGCTTCCCTTATTACAAAAATTTTACAGAACCTGTCCCTTGGACATGATAACATTCCTATAGTCCTCTAATGAGAACCCCAAATCCTAGGGCCTCCTAATATTTTTTGTAGATCTTCACTTTCCTCATGCTATATGTCTTCCATCTATGTCTTCCTCTGTCCCTCTTATTTTATTCCAATCATCTCTCTTTATAGAATCAACACCCATTGCTATGCCTTTTCTTAGGAGTATATTGGATGCCAAGTGTCCATGTATTCCTTCAATGGTGCATGCTTATTCTATTATGAGCTCTCCACTTTCTATAATGATGTCTTCCTAGGAATATACCCTGCATGGAATATCCTTTTCTTGACCACCAAGGTTCCATGATGGCACCCTATCCACTCTGCATGCCTAATCGGGTCACATTTTTCCTCAAGTGCCTCAGAATGCCAAATATGGCTAAGTCCTTAGATCTTGTTGTCCTTCCTTACGTGTGCACCCTGGTTTCTCCAAAACCCTTCTTAAACCTCTATCTGAACACATATCCTTGTGCACCCTTATTCTCTATTAGTCCTATGTGCTCACGCGCCCTTTGGTACTTATCAAATATTTGAGGCCTAACATCACCCCACACTAAGATTGTTCTCTTTCCTCGGAAACATCATGATTCCCGAAAGAATAAAGAATGGTGGGATAAAAAAATTGAATGAAGAATGAAAGAATGGAAGAATGGAGGAATTAAGAATGGAAGAATGGAAAAAATATGTTATTACTTGCAAGAGGAGTGGGAAATCCTTCCTCATTGTTGCCTCAATCTTCTCCTAGGAATCCACTTCACCTTGCACCTACTAGAGTAGGTCACCCACTAGAGCACTCACCTCTTCAAAGCTTAATTCATTACCCTTAGCATTCAATGTATCTACAATCCCTTCCATATTTTTTCTAAGTTTGTCCAGCGCTCCATTCTATGAGTGACCTGGGGGTATAGTTCCTTAAGCCAATTTTTAACCAAACCTCACAAGGTTTTGATTGCTTCCATTTTATTCTCAACTTCAGCTAGGATTTATCCCAGTCCACCCTATTCCCTTGTTATTTTCCTATAATTCCTTCAGATCCATCTCATGCGTTGTAACTAATATAACTTCTACTATGTCTCTATTAATGCAATTATTATATATGCCCTAAGCCATGCACGTGGTGGTCTATACAATGGCAAGGAGCTTGGAATGCCAAGTGAATATTTCCCGATCTTCAAATTTTCTTCCTTATTCTAGCACATGAATGCCTCTTGTGTTGATTCTAAGGTTAGCATTCACATTTCCATGGTGAGGATGTGGGTTAAGTCTTCCATGCATTGTAAGGTTGATTCACATTTTTCTGTTTAGCGGGGGCTAGGTATGGATGCTTCAAGATAATGGTATCTCGTAATCATCTCTATTTTTGTATACCTCACGCACCTTCACATTTTCCTCCCTTAGTTCACACCTTAACTGTGTGATGATCAGCTCCTCCTGCTTGAATTCCTTACTTTTCTCAATGAGTTCTACCTTCTTCTTCTTCTTCTCTAGTTCTTCCTCTAGGAACCTTACCATGTCATTCCTTCTAAAGAGACTCACCTTAACCTCCACCGATACTTTGTTAAGTGCATTGAAAAATTTCTCAGTGGATAATTTTTGAGTGTTTATCAGGGGGTTCACTCCCTTGGTCTTTGGTATTTTCATCAGTGCCCCCTTGCTTACCTCAAACTTGGACTCATCGACATGGGACTCAAAATCCTAAGATAAAATCTTCCTTGTTCATGGGTACGTGCCTTCTTCTTCGAATGAAGACCATGGAAGGATTTGGTTTGTAATCACCATAATTTGGAAGTGTGCACACAGATACCTTATTTGGATCATTGATATAAATCATTCCCTACTCTGCGCCACTACCACACCTTTTCTCCCTGTGTGCGTTGCCTTAGGAAAGCTCACCACCAACTTCCATATTCCTTTCCCACACTTTCCTCTTCTATCTCCTTGAGCACTTTGTTAGTGCTATGATCTACCTCCTATTCCACCAAATCCTTTATTATTCCCACTACTTCCCTTTCCATGAAATCTTCTATCTACTCCTTGGTGAGGCTTGGGGTCCTTTGATCTTTGGTGTTCACCTCCTCACTCTCCCCTTTTCCTTGAGTGCCTTCTTCTTCCCCATCCTTTTCTTCATTTCCTTCATTTAAGTCATGTACATCATACACAGGATGGTCTTGAGCCTATTCATGATCATCATCATCTTTCTCTCCCTTGTAAGATTCCATGCTCTATGTTTCTTCTGAGTCTGACTTCTCCACTACCCTTTACTTCTTCCTAACTAATGACTCTAGTATAGGGGATTCTTCCTTCTCATCTTCTTCAGTAGGTGACTCCTTCCTCAATGAATCTTCTTCCATAGGGGGATCATCTTGATATGACACCTCTTCCTTAGGTGTATTTTCTTTTCCTTAACAGGTACTTCTTCCTCCATGCATATGTGCTTGGCCTTGCACCCGACTCCTACGCGCCAATAGATTGAGTATTTTGTACACTTGGTTCCTTCTTCTCTGGTGCCTCCCCTTTCCATATTCCTAAGCGTGGCCTTCTTCCTTGTAGTGGGGTCTTTTAGGATGGAGACATCATTCTCCACATAGGAAATTTTTAATACTTGGGCCTAATGTGTAGGTATACCCTCGTTGCAGTCCCTCCAACAATTGGTAGCATCACAGGTTTCATCATATGTACCTCATGGGATAATTACTTCTCTACATAAGCACACTTCTTGGGGTAAACTAGCTTTCTGCATAGCTTGCGGTAGTCTTGGTCCACCTTGCTACGGTCAAACCTTAGTATTTTAGCCTCCTTGAAGAGATTGACCCCAACTTGAAAATATTGAGCAGTGAAAGAGAACGGTAGTTTACACCATGGGCTCTTGGTCCCATCTGATAGAGTGAACCTTCCAATGCAAAAGTATTGGTAAATAGAAAAATCATCCTCTCCTTGCAGTAGCACTGAAAATTATTTGGGTATCATCCACTCATCCCCAAACGTGTCATGCATCCACTTGTACCATTTCTCTAGGTGCACCTTATGGAAGGATATAATGGTATCATAAGTGTATTTTTCAAATATTTTTGTAGGGGAAGGGTCTTCATTTGGGTATTCCCATAAAAAAATTTCTATCCCATTGGGCACTCCAATCTCTAAGAAAATGATGGTGAGGACATTGTTAAACATGATCTTTTCTCCTTTGTGCATGAAATTTAGGATTTATTCTACAATGAATGCAGACAAGTTATATATTATTCCTTCCAAAATATTTTGGCACACATTCAACCAAGCCTTGTTTATCTATGTCCACCTCTCTTGCCCATTCATCTTAGATACCAAGCGTGTGGTCATCCTCATCATTGGGTCAGAGATATTGAAAAATCATGAGACCTTTTTATAATTATAAGCTTGAACTATCTCCTTAATGGCTTCCTTATCCTCCAAGTCATCCTCTAACGGCTCTCCTTCACAGACAAGGTCGGTAAACTTAGATATAAGTTGGGGAGTTATTCACATCCTCTAGCTTGTGAAGTAGAAATGGTCCTCATGTATGCACGACATCAGCCATTGGTATAGTTGCATGGGTTTTCCAAAGTATGGAAACTCATAAATTTGCAGCAACCCAACCTCCTCCAAATTTACCTTCACTTCATCATCATAGATCGACATCCCTTCGGTGTCCTTTTTCTATCAAGAAAACCGGTTCAAATGTCATCTCTTTCTCAGTGGTTCTTGTGTGATGGTTGTAATCACTCACTACCATCTTCCTTACATGGGATACCCATTCCTTTCAAGCAACATGCCATTGGGTATTGCATCTCCGCATACCACTCCTCGTTGAAACTAGTGGAAACAACTTGTTTCCCTTTTCCCTTGCCCTTCTTTGGTGAAATGGTTTCCTTCTTTGGTGCCATCTTCTTGTTGGGTTACTAAAAAAAAACCTCTTCCTTTCTATACTCAAATCTATGGCTTACCTTTGTGAAAAATCCCTTTACTCCCGTGCCCTAGTTGCAAAACCCTAACTTGGACAATTCTTCCACAAGACAACGTACTCTACTGAAACCTTCTTTCCTACACTCTTGTACTCCTTCCACTCTAGCTCAAAAATCACACTAGTCCCGCACTCATATTCTCATAATTTTTCCTTCACACAAATATTTTTCGTGGATGCCCTAGTTCACAAGATCTCTTCGATATCGTAATTGCAAGGTAAACAATAATGTGCCCGACCTTCTACTTATATCTTTTTACTCATCTCCTGTGATAAATTCTATGCCACCTACCAACATACTTTTGCAATAAAGGTGGCTTTTTCCACTAAATCTCACCATTAAGAACTCTTACCCTGCTCCCAATCCTACACGAAAAATCCTTACAACCTCCGTGCACAAAAATCCTTACCGAATGAAGATTGTCATGTATGTGTTTTAGCACTGAAGGCACTCCTTCTGTCCTTAACCATATTTTTTCCCTCACCTACCTCATGTTGTTCTACACTTCTCATCCTTTGTATGTGGTATTTGTAAAGCTATCCTGACAACAAAATTCCTTGTCCACCTTTTCTACATGCACTCTTCTACACTATGCGCTTTTCATCCTTCAATTTGGGCCATCGAAACACAACTTCCACTACCAAAGCTTTCCATTTTACTTCACATTACTCCACCCCACAAAAAAATAGATGCACGGTCCTCTACACATACACAACCTTTTGAAAATAATAAGTGGATACCGACGCACAAGGCACACAAAATAACAACACAAAGAAAGGAACAAGCAACAAGAAGGGGAAACACAGGAAAGGAAAAGTATAAAAGGAAATCCTAGGCTAAATGGAAATACTACCTTATTTATGAACACAAGGAAGACTCATTTATAGTAGGGATTACACCTACTCCCATTGAAAAGGCCTAATAATTGTGTTCCATCCAGTGCTTTGAATGGAAGGAGCCTAAACCAAGGATGTATGAGATGATATATCTCCCTAACCAATGGACTTTCAGTTTCCCAGGATGGCATAGAAATTTGGAGTCATAAAGCAAGACCATTTTCCAAACCTCGAATTTTTTGTTTGTAATATGACGATCATGCCATGCCTTTTTTCATGCCTTTTTAGTATTCTGACTCCATCTAGCAATTGATCACCTTTCATCCTCCCGCATTAAATTCTTCATGTGCTCTTGAATTCCTTGATCATCATCTAACCCTCCTACACATGCAATACACAATGATGGTAGCATAAATTCAACCAGTAAAATAGCCTTCACGCCAAACACCAACTGAAATGACATGGGCTTGTTCAATCTCTTGTAGGTTATCATGTATGCCTATAGAATGGATGATACCTTGTCATCCCAATCTCTTTTTACCACATCAAAAATTTGGTGAGTGTGAGGATTAATATCTTGTGAAACACCGCAATAGTTCCATAGCTTGTGGGTGATATGGGGTAGTCTTATGATGGGCCACCATGAACTCTGATAACAAAATCCTAATTGTTTCATTCAAAAAATGTGTACCCCTATCACTAGTCAAGCTTAAAGGACATCCATACATGTTGACTATGTTCTCCCTTAAGAATCCAATAGTTTTTACCACCATGTAATCCCTTGTAGGTGCTACCTCCACCCACCTTGTTAAGTAATCAATGTAAGTGACAATATATCTGTGAAACTGTCGTTTACACGACAAATGAACCTTCTTGACGCTCTAATTTCCATCCCTGAAGCATCAACATGCACGTGGAAAGGTTTATCCCAAGAAGGAAATCATAATATGGGCACAATGACAAGTCTATCCTCCAAAGTGTCAAATGATGTCTGTTGCACCTCTCCCTAGTGAAAGTTACTCTTGTGTTGTAGTAGCTTCTCCAATGGCGCAGTGATCTTGGCATACCCCTTGATAAAATTTTGGTACTACCAACAATAAAATTTTGACTGGTAGGCTCCCCCAACCCCACAATAACAAAAACTTTGGTGGGATCCACCAACAAACCTTCCTTACATATAATATGCCCCAATAGGGTTCCAAATGGAGTAGCAAAGAAACACTTCTTGATGTTGAGGGATATGTGCAACTACTGACATATTTCAAACATCAACCAAAAATTGTCACAATGGTCTTTTACTAGTCCATACACTATCTAGTCATCAAGGTAGACCTGAAGGAATTTATGGATAAAATCTTGAAATGCTTGGACCACTATGTGTGAAAACACAACAGGTGCATTCTTCAGTCCAAAGGGCATGACTGTATAGGAAAAACTTCCCCATTCAGTGGTGAAAGTTTTATTTTCTTGGTATTCTTTAGAAATTGTAACTTGATGGTATCCTTGAGAATCCATCCATGAAGGAATAGATTTTGTGCCCAACCACTCCTTCCAGGATCTCCTTGGTAAAAGGGGTTGGAAAAGGATCAATTACACATACTGCATTTAAGTCCCTGTAGTCAACACAAATCCTTATCCTTCCATCCTTTTTAATGCTTTGATGACCATGGGGCTTACCCATTCTGATTCCTCCATAACTTCAATGATGAAGTGATCATTTTGTCTATCTCCTCCTTGACTTTGATGCGAAGATTCAGATTCATTTGATAAGGCCTCTTCCAAATCGGGTGCGCACCCTCCTTTAACTTGATTTTAATTTCTCCCAAGGAGTGGTGGATGCCTTTAAGATCATGGTATCCACATGGAAATAAGTCTGAAACTCATGCAAGTAGATCAATGATCTTTGAAACCTCCTTCTCTGACCAATAATATCCAATAGTGGCCTCCTTAGGTTTCGTTTCTAAACCAATGTTAACCTTATTTGTTTTGAGGGGATCATTATAGGTGTGTGATTTCTCATCAGCACTATCAATAAATTCACACGTACCTTTAGTATGGTTAACATCCAAAATCTCCATCTCTTCGCCATCTATCACATAGACCATCTTTCCTTTCTCTTTCTCCATGCATGCATGCTCAAGCTGCATCTCTTCTGACTCTTCCTCATCAAAGCATGGTTCCAAGCCAAGTTCACCCAATAAATCTAGTATTCTATCTTCTACCATGGCACTATCTCCCATCATTAGGCACTTAAAAATTGCAATTCCCTATCCATGGATGGTTTAGTACTTCGATATTGAAAGCTTGAAGGAGGTTAGCCATCAACTCCTGCCAATTTCTTGTCTGATGGCACATCTCAGAGTGAATATACCATGTGCGCGTATAACCTTGTAAGGTGGAATATAACTTATGCACCCATAAATAAGGTGGAAAGGCCTCCATGCCTTCCATCCATGCTTTCTCACATGCTTGGATGTGAAACAAGGTGTTCCTTCCATGGTAGTCTCGTATTGTAGTGGGTGCATTGCTTCGGGAAAACCTAACAAAGAACACAATTCTCACTTCACACCACTCTATAAGGCTATCACAATGTGTCTCCCACCAACATGATGTGGTCCCAAACAAGTTATAGCTAAGCATCCCTCTTCTTTCGATCTCATTTTTCCACTGAGCCTCCATTTCCCATAAGAAATCATCGTGGTTTTCCCCTCCGGAGTAGCTCAAGTAACTTATTCCCTCCCAGTGCTTGATTGAGTGCACCCTGTCACCCTTGTAATAGATCCTCTTAACTATCTCCCAATTAACTCATAAGTCCTATGCACCCAATTGTCACATGCCACACTAGTTGTATCACTCATGGACTGAGCATCTTCAAACTGAATAACTCCCTCTGTAGGGTGAATCACCTCAGGGTCCCTGATAGAGTGCACATAGATCCTATCAAGAACTTATTCTCTTAAGGGATTAGTATAGGGTGTTGACTTCCCATCGTTAAGGGGATGATGACCCACTCTTCCTTGTTCTCAAATATTATGTATCCCTTATTGAACCTTAGGTCAACATTATTGTTATAACACCAGGGGCACCCAAGTAACATTGGAAATTTTTCTACCTTGGCTAGTGCCAAGAATTAAAAGTCCCTAGTGAAATTTTCCTCTTAGATAATGATCGCAACATCCTTCAAGAAACCAATGGGCCTTACTTTTGTCTTGTTAGCCATATATAGCACATTGAAAAATTTCTACAATGGGGCCTTCCCATTTAATTCCATGAATCTAGAGTGAGAACATTGACTTTCACACCTGTGTTAATTAGAATATTGCTCAGAAGCCATCCATCCACAACAACATTTAAGATAATTTCCTTATCATAGTCAAGGCTATGGGGAGGAAGGTTAGCATGTACAACCTACCTTTCATGCTATGCCTCGATGAGTGGTATCTTTTCCCATAACCATTATACTAACAAAGGAATGATATTCTCTTGCCTTAACATTTTGCATACTTCCCTTACCTCATCCAAATCCTTCTATGGAGCCTCTACATTCTTCCTTTGCTCTAACTTCCTTGACTTATTTTTCAGGTGCTAGATCTCTCCTTGTAGGCTTCAAATCACATCCATGGTTTCTTGATACACTTCTTTCTGATGAGTAGGGTCTGGATACTTTCCATGTACCACCTCTTCTCTAATAACTAGTGATATTTTCCTTGGTACTTCCTTGGAAAACAAAACCTCAGCTCGCATCCTAACTAGTATAGGATCTAGTTCTAACTCGTTGGCCACCCTTAGAATCCATTTTGAATAAGGATTACTCATGCTTACTATCCGGTGCCTTTGTCCTTTTGATGTTGCTAGATCATATGTTCAAATATCTCTGGGAACTCCTCATACTTATGCTTCTTCCCACACCAAGAGCATTGTAAGATTAGGAATTCATGCTTATAGTGCTCCGTAGATCCACAATTGTAACAGGTTCCACATGGGAAATCACTTCTTTCTCCATGGTTTCGCAACCACGAAATCCTCCTTAGAAACCTCTTCCACATGCCCCTCCATCCATGTACCCTTCATAGTGACGACCATCATCCTTGGAATTTTTTGCAGGGATGGTCTAGCGCACATGAATATTAGTTTCATCATGTATCTGGTCAATCAATCTAAAATCCTTGGTGTCATGAGTAGTAGAGGTGAAAATTTTGAAATAAAGAAACACATTCTTATGGATCGCATGCCTTTGCGAGTAGGGCATCTACTTGCATCATGATCTCCATGGAAAATTTCACAATCCACCATCATGGTGCATACCGATCTCTAGGGAAAACTTTCCTTTATATGCCCCTCTACCTCACAATTCATGCACCATAGACCACTACGATTCTCATGTGTTGTTTCTTTAAATAGATTCTCTAGTTGCTTCACCATTACAACAATCTGAGCCTCAAGGAAGGGGATAACACTAATATCCACACTTTCAATAGCCTCGGTGCATAGGGAAACCTTACAGGCCTCGCATGGGATGTGAAAGTCTTGTGTGAAATATCTCTCCTAAATGGTGTTATCAATCCTCCAACAAACAAACTAGTAAGCATGTAGAGAGGGGTGAATATCATTAGATATTTTGATAAGAGAGTTTTGAAATTCATGTCATACTCCCACACACTCTCTTCCATTACTTTCTATATCTCCTTCACCGTGTTGATGCTCTTCTATTTAAAACATAAGGATATGAAATTCAACCAATAAGGAATTTTGTAGCATAGTGTAATCTACCACTTTGTTCGATAGGGTTCATACTTCGGTACCAACTATGTGCGTGTCCCTTCAAAATTGTTGCAAACTAAGTTTCCTTCCATTCTAGGGTAGTGATCCCCTTTGTGCACCATAGTATCTCACACTTGTGTACATTCTCTGTAGCATCCTCAACACCTTTGAGTCTATTAGGTGTAAATACATCTCAAAAAATACTTGCTGAGGAAGTTGACATCCTTGTTCGGCTAATCTAGAACCTTGATTTCCTCGGTGTTACCTCCACCACCAGATCCACTAGATCCACCAGATTCATCCCCCCTCCTAATAGGATAAATCCTCTAGATATTCCAGGTCCACTAGGTTCTCTAGCTCTTTTACCACCATATCCACCTCTATGTAGCCGGTAATTGACCCTGAAGTGGTCAAACCTAACGTTCCCAACATACCACTGAATTGCACACCAATAGTTTGTGATATTAGAATGCTACCGGATGTGTTTCGTGCACCGCTTAGCTTCTAGATGTGATACCCAAGCCATGTGTACTCGTAATTTTCCCAAAATTCATTCTAGACAATATTCCTCCAAACATAGGAAATGATTATGTAGCCATAGATGTACCAAATGAGAAATTATATCTCCTAGGTGTAGATCGGTCACTCCCACCAATACCAACTGGGTTAGTAATACTTATCTCTTGATTTGGAAAACTAAGTGCTAGGGGTTGGTCACCAGGTGGATTCAGATGCACACCAATGGCTCTCCTTTCTCTAAGTGATAAAATCTCATCAGAAGCTGAAGGGGTCTCTCTCCTATGCTTTCCAAGATGGGGTAGCATAGAATGCTCTCAGGATCTACATCCTTTACATGAATCTCAATTCCTTCCTGCAATGTCTTCCTCCATAGATCCATCACTCCTACAACCTCACGTTGTCTAGCTAACTCCCTTTCATGAGCTTCACTATACTTGAGTCATCTCTCCTCCCTCTACTTTTTAGCCACAAGGTCTGTCATCTTCTCCACCCTAGCTTCCTCTCCCGAACTCAGAGAAGCTTAGCCAGCCATAGGGAATGCTTTTGAACTTAGTGTAATGATCAGGATCTTTATGGCTAAAGGGATATCATGTAAAAATGATCCTCTAGGTTCCTTTAAGAACTCAAACTCAGCAACCTTAGGATAATAATACGTAGAAATAACATATTCCAGGGTATAACTGGTCAAGCACTCTCTTCCACCAATGATCAACAACACGTGTCCAAGTTAGATCAGCATCATGTAGCCTCTGATATTCCTTTTGGGTCAAAATGTGAGATCTATAGTACTAGCTTGATCTAGATGCATATGTTGACATCCATTCATACAACTCCACTGGAAAAAATAAAAATAAAGTTTCATACAACTCATGATACAGTGGTCCTCTACCCATCTACATTCATCAAACTTATGTCCAAGTACTAAATATCTGAGTAAACTCATCCTCCATGATCTTAAACCATGCTTTGACACTATCCAAGGTCAAGCACTTTGTCATCACACATCATTCTCACAAAAAATTTGAAAAGAGGTCCTGACAATGGAACCAAGATGTAGTCAATTTTATCCACCTATTAAATTCTAACCCCATGCATGCCAACCTATCACCCAATAAGCACTGGGAACTCACTGAGGAGGTATGCACAGGAACCGAGACCATCCTTTATGTGATCATTGTGAAAATATATTTCCATTGTCGAGGATTAGATTTAGAATAGTATATGTGCATGTAATCGCATTTTTTAAAATAATATGATGAGATATCACATATATATACCCATGCACTTAATAACAAGGGAAACATCATGACATGAAATACAAAGAACATATCTACCTTATAATTATGAGGAAATAACACTAGGGTTTACACCCATGAACTAGATGTTCGAGAATAAAGCCATATATTTATATTAATCATAGTCTCAGTAACCACACTACATTCAAAAGGGTCATATCAGACCGAACATATCAAGACAAAGATCTAACCCATATATTAGAAGTCCTAGCTATGCTTCCCTTATTACAAAAATTTTACACCCATCCCTTGGACATGATAACATTCCTACAGTCCTCTAATGAGAACCCCAACTCCTAGGGCCTCCTAATATTTTCTACAGAGCTTTGATTTCCTCATGCTATATGTCTTCCATCTATGTCTTCCTTTGTCTCTCCTCTTTGCTTCCAAGCATATCTCTTTATAGCATCAACACCCACCACCATGCCTTTTCTCAGGAGTAGATCAGATGCCAAGTGTCCATGTGGTCCTTCAATGGTGCATGCTTATTCTGTTCCGAGCTCTCCACTTTTTGTAATGATGTCTTCCTAGGAATATTCCTTGTGTGGAATATCCTTTTCTTGACCACCAAGGTTCCATGTTGGCACCCTATCCACTCAACACACCTAGTCGGGTCACATTTTTCCTCAAGTACCTCCAAAATTATAAATATGGCTAAGTCCTTAGATCCTATTGTCTACCTTACGCAAGCACCCTGGTTTCTCCAAAACCCTTCTTAAACCTCTATCCTACAAGCTTATCCCCGTGTTCCCTTCTTCTCTATTGGTGTTACACCTCACATGCCCTTTGGTATTTAGCCAATATTCAAGGCCCAAAATAGGTGAAGGCGTGAAGTCAAGCATGAGTAGATGATATCCCTCTAGTGTAAGACATTTTACAATCTCACTACGTGATGAATCATCCGATAAATTTGAAGAAGGGATAGGTACACGGTGGATGCTTCATTAGATGGCTCATGTATGGATTTAGGTACAAGGATGTCATTTTGGTAGTACATCATGTAGCATTCAACAAACAGATTTGGATCAAAAATAACATCAAAGGTTTAACCATCATGTTCATATTTTGACATTGATGGAGCATGAAGGAATACAATGCATGGTGTGTATCCAAGGGTGTCTCAATAACATGTTATATTTAAACTATCCTTCTATAATATAGAAGAATTCATGTAGGTTTTTAACACCGAATTTAAGAGGGAGTATGAAATTTCCTAATGTCGGTGTGTTAGTATTGTTGAAGGATCATAATAAAAAAGGAGCTTGAGAGATGATGGTGTTGGGAAATTTATGTTTGTCAAAAGTGATAGATGATATGATGTTGATGGTAGTGCCACTATCAATCATGACCCTCTTGATGGAGATGTCATTGATCTGAAAGGTAATAAAAAGTGGAAGGTCATGGTCCTTTGGTTTGAGAGAGGGAATTTCAAATGGTTCAAAATATATAGAGGCAGACACTTTGAGAGCACCCACAAAGTTGGTGAACAAAATGGATCATTGGTTGGTATGGTGATGGATTGAAGGGATTCTATCATGGCCTACTTGTGAAAAGACGATGTTTTAACTAGCTCATAGAGTGACATCCAGATAGGGGATTGGTGTAATTGTTTGATAGTGACCTTCTGTATTGCGGTGAAAGGGGGTGTTGCTGCTTGTATGGAAATTTTGGCTTTTGATGATGATGTTTGGTTAGAATCTTCAGGAGCTAAGGAAATAGATACCTTAGGTTTATCAAATGAAGCTGATAATTTAGGAGGTGGAGGTATAACAACAGAGGTTTTACCTTTCTTAGGCTCTGATGGTTCTTTGTCATAATTTTGTGAATGGGTGGTGATGTGTACAACACCAAATCAATGATTAGATGCTTTAGGGATGGATTTTTTAGGTTTTGATGGTGATGATGTTGATGTTGACATTGTGTTTAATTGGGAAGGAAGGAAGAGCCAAGTTCATGTACTTTCAAATGAAAGGATCTAAAATTTTCTATGGAATGGCCACGTGTCTTGTGGTAATAACAAAAATATTGAAGTCATACTAAGAAAGTTTCCACTGCGATGATCTAATGTCTTAGGAGGTGGTAGTGTAATAAGTGATCATTACAAGAGGTCATCTAATATGGTGGCATAACACCCTTTAGGTGTAGACATAGATGGGGACAAGGTCGCATCTATACCTCTCTCAAGAGAAGGTAAGATGGGTTGTTTAATCATAAGTTGTTTATTTATTTTATCATGGAGGCTTTCTAGACATCACAAAAAGTGGTTGACAAGGAACATGTATGGGAATTCGTTAGTGTGAATAGTTAGAATGTGTGACAGGTAAGGGATAAGGGTCATGTTTACGTGGTTGGTGGTGAGGATAGTTGGCTTGTGTGACATGTGAGGGTGAAGGACCCCGTATGGGTGATCATTGGTGTGGATAATCAAGATTTGTAAAGGTGCAGGATATGGACTTAGTGTAGGGGTTTGATTGGGATATCTTGATCCTATAATAATAGGATGATTGACAGGTATAAGGGATCAAGGTAAACATAAAGGACTATGATCTAGGAAAAGATACTGAGGTCATTTAAAGACTTGAAAAATACCTTGCTTATGTGGCCCTTTTGTGGTTTTGGATGAGCTAGGTGTGGTTGATGAGGATGCAACAGAAGAGTTAAATTTTCTTGAGGTAGAAGGTGTTTTGGATTTTTTGTCGGTGTGGTTTTAGGTGTAGTTTCAGGAGACGAAGAGGATGTGGGTTTATATTTGGTAGTGGCATGTGACGAGGTTTTAGGAATAACTTTAGTAATGTTTTCAGTAGATGGAGGTGCAGTAACTTTGGGATCATTGGATTTTGGTGTCAATTTTGTAGCTTTTGAATCAAGAAGTGACGGAGATGTAGGAAGGGTTTTAATGCTATTATCAAAAAGGTGAAGCTTCAATAGTCATAATTTTAGGTTTATTGGTTGTTGGAATTTGTTTTGTAGTTTTTATTCAAGTAACTAAAAAGTTTGGTCGAGGGATAGGCTCAATTTTTATTATTGTATTGATGGTGTGGACAACATTCATTTGTGGTTAATCGAGGATGAAGGGTGATTCGGAAAAGGTTGCTTAAATATGTCAAGATTTTGATTTGGGGGTGCATTTGGATTGTCTAAGTGGAGCTCACCCTTTTCAATCAAATCTTGAAGTACATTGTGGAATGTGCGACACCTTTCAATGTCATGTCCATTGACCCTATGGTATTTACAATAGTCATTATCTGATACCAAATGGGTTTAGATACGATATGTCGATGGGTCGAATAGGTGGGAGAGATATCATGTTGGAAGCAAGTAGTTTTTTGAAAACTACACTAAAAGTATCCCCTATATATGTGTAGTTACGTTGTTGGTGACGACACTCGGTGACATTTTTCCTTGGGAGTGGATTTGACTATGACAATGTTGGTAGCTATTTTTGACTTATCAAGAGTTGGATGTTGACTTGGATGGGAACTTGACTTTTGGTTTCTTAGGAAAAAGCTTTACCTATCCATCTTCTAGAGCTCGTAGTTCCATTTTATGGGCCATGGTAAAATCCTCATCAAAAGTTTGAAATGATTGAATTTGTAAAGTGGATGAGATGTGTTTGGCACATGCATAATAGAAGACTTCGATTAATTCTATTTGTGGTAATGTAAAATATATTTGATTAGTCACACCCTCTAATGGGTGAAAAAGTCAGCGATGGATTCATCTTCAAATTTTCTAATGGCATATAGGTCATTGATAGTGATTTTGTGGGATATGTTTATGGAAAAATGGTCTAAGAAAAGTTGGGAAAGTTACACAAAGGAGAATAAGGAATGTTGTGGAATGTTGTTATACCAATCTAAGGTGGGACCAACGAGGGACATGGGAAAGGTCCTCAACATTAGGTCTTGATCATGAGCTATTAGATAACATGTGTGACAAAAGGCACATATATGTTGTTGGGGATCTTCCTTCTTTGTAAAACTTGATAAACTTAGGAAGTTCCTAGTGAGGTGGATATGGTTTATATGGTATTGAAGGATGAATGGGCTCATTGTAAATTTTATCATAAGAGAGAACATTCTTGGATGATGACGAATCACTTTGAGACTGGATATTCAACTTAAAAAAACTTACAAGGCATTGTGTTGGTAAGGGTTATTTTTGCGGGATGTGGTATTGTGGAATGCTTTGTTGAGGTGCATATTGCTTGAGGTATGTTGTATTGAGGTGTGTTTTTCTAAGGTACATGTTTTTGATAAGGAATATTTTATTTGAGGGATACTTTGATGATAAGGGATGTTATGTTGTGGGATATTTTGATGAGATGAGAAACCTTTTGTGAAGCTATAGGTGTGAGGTTTGTATGTACTAATATTGTAATGGAATTGATGTATAAGTGAGTGGTTGTGAATATGTAGGTGTTTTTTGGGAGTACATGGAAAAGTGGCAGAGGACACTGTCTGTTGTGAAATGATTTGTTGTGGGATACTGTATTGTGGGATGTTTTGTAGGGGTGTAGATTATGGCATGGAGATTAGTGGTTGTGAAGGTTGTGGTATGTATTGTGAAATAGGGTGAGTGCTAGTGATGGAATTGGTATTAACTAGTGTGGTAGTTGTAGGGATAGAAACAATGATGTTCTAAATGGGACTGGTAACCTATTTTTAGGATACAACAATAGAAAAGGCCAAAAACCCAATAGAGATGTTCGTACCTGCTATGAAGAGGCTAGAGGGGTAGATG
Organism: Taxus wallichiana var. yunnanensis; assembly: GCA_018340775.1. Lineage (NCBI taxonomy): Eukaryota > Viridiplantae > Streptophyta > Pinopsida > Cupressales > Taxaceae > Taxus > Taxus wallichiana. The sequence continues at coordinate 158,050,644 of CM031234.1, forward strand.
AGGAAGTAGCGGTACTACTTAGAGGAGGTGTGGAACCTATAGAAGGACTTGGTGAAGATGTGGATTGTTGGGTAGATGTGTTTTGTGATGAAACCATGTGGAGGTCATAAACATGAACTAAAGAGACCTTAGATACTTCAGGTTGACTAGTGGAAGATTGTTCATTTGATGTTTCAAAGGGGTTAGTATGGCTGATAGATATCGGGGTTGACTATTGTTTGGTGTTTCAGGTTGATTTGAAGTGTATGGGTATAACTGTTGGACAACAAGGTCTTGATTTTGATCGATGAGATGTGCAATGAAAGATGAAGGGTTGTAAGTGTGTTGGGGTGTAAATGGTTGCATCTGAAAATTTCTAGCTGCTAGGTAGGCATTGAGGGAAATAGGGTTTGAGTCTAGCATTTCTTCAAAGACAAGGTCTCCCCTATTGTAGAAAGGAGGTTCAAATGCTCTAGGAGAAAAGGGATGTTTTGATTCTTGTGACCTAGGTGTATGAAGGATTTGACCATGATATTGATGTGGGGAATGAAAGAGTTGTTATCCCATTTCATTGTTATAGTTGACCCCGATTCACTCCAAGTTTGTTGGGTTTGAAAAGGGATTGGATGTATCTATTTGATAATATGGGATTTTTGTTGTGTTGGTGTCGAAAGTGTTGTAGTGTAAAATGGGACATGTTGTTGAAATGTAGGGGGTGGAGTAGACATGTTTTCAAGAATTTGGTTACGAGCTTGTTGTCTAGTAAGTACCATAATAATAAAACACACAAACACCTAGAAAGTGAAAAATAACTAAATGGGTTAATTTACAAACAACAAAAAAATGCAAGAAACATTTGTTTTTAAGTATTTATGTTGACTTTTTATGAAAAAATGAAATGTGTAAGATGATTAACGAGGGTCCCAGGAAGTGGTAAGCTATGGATGGTTTTGGATTTTTTTAAGGGAAAATTCCTTGATATACCCGAAGGTACGTGAGGTCCAACTCTGTGCTGCTACCGGTATGGGCGTGGTATTGGGGCCTACCCCCTCCCTTCATAGTCCCACTATGATAAGGGAGTCAGGTTTAGAGCCAATATATATTGATAGACATGAGATTATACTTGGCCAAAACACTAAGTTGATTTCCTTGTTGGGTGATGAAATCCCAATCAGTTTCACCTGGGTGGGAGTTGTTTTTATGCGTTTTTGATTTGATAGTGATTTGGTTGTGTGTGAGGGAAAAATAAGTGAATGCAATGAATTTACTTCCCTAATTAAAACTAGATAATCAAGAAGTATGAGATGGTTTGTTTTAAGACCCAAATTGAAATGTTTATTTTTATGAGAGAAAATAAAGAAAAATGTAAAAATGGAAGCAAAGGAAACATTTTAGGACTTATCGTGAGAGTGATCCTTTTTTAAATATTTTTAGAAATTTTAAAGTGAGAAAGAAAAAGTCCAGTAGATGAATTTTCAATAAATAGTGCCCTACAATCAGATTAGAGAAAACAAAGAATAGAAAACAGCAGATTGTGAAGCAATGTAAAAACACAGTCCAATCGCAGGTGATTAGCCTAATCGTAGGTGATTACTAGATAGTGAAAATAGTGAATATATTATTGATAAGATGAAACAAAAGAATAAGGGACAAGGTCCCAATGGGCGTGCCAAGATGTTGAAGACAATTTTTACCTTAAGGGGTCTAGTCTGATATTACAAGGGGGTAACATTTTCTCAACCTCAATATGACATGGTTTTCAAGATACCCATGAGATGTGGTGGATGTATGATGTTTTTGTGATCCATGAAGAATGTAATAGACTTCCTCCCTGCAAGTAAGATTGAAAATCAAAGACACTTGCACTAAATACATTTAGTAAAATAAGGTGGAAAGGTTTTCTCGGAAAAGGTCGGTCCCATAAATCCCAAAGAGTTCCTTGAGTGGATATCAACTGATTTTAAGACATTTAAGCTTTATTGATGATAATTTGAAGTACAATATGATAAATGGAAAATGTGATTAACTATTATCACTTATTTAGGTGATTACATACATTAGCTGATAGTAATGAAATGAGAACAACAAGACTAGAATCTGAAATCGGAATCTAGGTTAGAATATAGATTTTTGAGAATTTTGAGCCTATAGAATAGGAAAAGCCCTTATCTTCTGTGAAGTAAGAATCAAGTTCAAAGATATAATCTTCCACGAAGAAATCAGATATCTCTTCTTCTATGTCGTAGAGGTGTGAAAGATCAAAATCAGTGTCTGGAAGGCTGATGTTGCTTTCAATGTCAGATTCAGATGTAGTGTGGTTTTCCTCTGGTATGTCTAGGCCTACCTCATAGTTGTACTCGAATGATACAAGGTCAGCTTGGATCCTCTAGACCTCGTAATATGCTTCCCAAAACTCTTTGTCAGTTGCTTCACGAATGCGTTGGGTTGATGTGAAAATTGCTTCCAAATGATCAAGGGGCACAACGTGGATAACACACAACTCTAAATCATGTAACAGATCATATTGCTCCCAGTGTAAGGGGTGGTAGATAATTGGTAGTGAATCAATGTTGGTAATGGGATGGATAATACTGATATGGCCATCTAAAAATCCATACTTGACAACATGTTAGCAATAAAAAGAAATGGACAAATATTGTTAAACAGATTTGAACATATCTATGAAAGAAAAATATTGTGCAGGAATTGCAGGTGATTCTAGCAATCACCGGTGATTACTGTGAATTATAACAAGCTAATAAAATAGAGAGTATAATCTGATTATTTCATGACTGTGATGAATTTAAAAACTTAAATGAGATTAGTAATTGAAATAAGAGAAATATACCTGAAAATGGAAGAAGGAAGTAACAAAACAAATCTCACCTTGATGGATGATTGATGAGATATTGTAGATTGAGTGAAAGATGGGTGAAGAGGGATATCTCATTGACGACGCTGGATGATATGATGATCGTCTTAACAAAGAGTAGAAATGATGGTGTTCTATTACATACCTTAGGCTCAAAATTTTGTGAATGAACATAATTTCCCCTACAAAATCCCAAAATCCTCCCCCAAAAAGGCTTAGAATTTTTTTTATATAGATCACCAACGGCGGGATAATCACCGGTGATTTCAGATAATTCAAGTTAGGGGATAAAAAGAGTGATTTTATTTCCATTTTGAACTTGATTTGAAGGGATTTCAAGAGAGGTTGAGATACTAAGAGGGATGATCTTGGATGAGGACCAAGTTAGTTAGGATAAATGTAGAGGTGTTTTTATAAGGTTTCTAATTTAAATTAGTTCTAACTAGTTAGGGGTGGGAAGTAGTTATAGGGATAAGTTAGAGGTGGTTAGGTTATATTTATGGAAGGTTGCTAAATTAACTAGTTACAACTAGTGAGTGTGGATGAGTTTACATGGTGAGGTGTGAGGGTGTAATTAATTTAATTAATTAATTAATTAGACCTAGGTATGTGATGATGTGAACGTTTAATTAATTAAAGGGCACAAGTGGGTGACCTAGTGTTATGGAGTGTCATGAGTAGCATGTTTTGATGATCGTGAATGAGTTTAGATATTGAAGGTGAGAGAGTGTAAATTTTTGGTGTCTACACCCATATCCATCATATCATATTTTAGGTACCTTAAACCCTCTATAATTAAGGTTTTCTAATTTCTTTAGTAGCTAGATCATTAAATTGAAAGGAACGAAAAATTATAACAACATTCTCGGCATGCCTAATGTGACCACCCTTTAGGTGATCCCTTTATTTTATATTTTCTGTTTCTTTTGTATTCTACTAACACTATAGAGTGAGGCCCTACTTATTGATTTCTCATGTTGGTTCGGTTGTTGGACTATACTTCACTAAAGTTTAGATAAAAAGGAAAATATTTATCCAGGTTTTCCTCTTTTTCCTTATTTTCTCTTTTCTTCATCATACATCCTTTTCCTATGTGTGTCCTCATTGAAATATCACACTTCGATTTGGTTTAAAAATAATCTTCCTTTTCGCATCCTTCTTTCCCACATAGCTTAAGTAAGAGGTTATTCGATACATTTCACAATCCTCGCACATAACCCGCAACTCAAAAATTAATTAACACATCTAAACATATCCTTTCCCGGTTGGCTAATTGAGATTTCATCACCAATAAGAAGTCGCATTTGAAATATTCCCTAGCCAAAACTACCGAAAATATCCTTAGATTTTTGTTCCTTAGGTACCTTCATTATCCACCCCTTTTTATTTTCTCACATTTTTTAATTAATCATGATGATAAGAAACTTGTTGCTTGATTTGTTTGTTAAAAATTACATAAAAAATGTTCATCTATTTCATGCCTATTGTCACTCTTTCTCAAGTCAAAAAATAAAAAATTTCACTCTATCCAATGACATCCCTTCCTCTAATGATCTCTCCTAACAAGATCCTAAACTTAATACCACACTATTGGTTACCCAACCCCTTGTATCCATGGTCTCAGCTCATGAGGACCATGTCATCCAAAATTGTTCCCACCTTGGAACCAACCCTCATATCTCTCATCAATCCAACCTTTTTAGACTAACTACACCCAAATATCTTACTCCTTTAGAAACTCTTGGGCCTCCCTCTATCCCTATCTATGATTTCCTATGTCGTAGACCCCCCAAAATATATCAATCATATCAACCCACTATATCGGCAGATCCTATTACACCCACATCACTTTATATCAACTCTATCTCTATTCCATCCGCTATTGTCACTAGTATGTCTATCCAACAATCTCAACCTCTTAACACCTATATCCCCACTTATCATTTACCACAACAACTTGCTCAATCTCAACAATCATATCACATCCCTATTTATCAACATCAACCATTACAACAACCTATCTAATCTCAACCTATGACATATATTAATCCTTATCAAATAATTCCTCAAAAACCCACACATCCAAAAAATTACCAACCGCATTATTAAGCTACTTTCCATGCCACACAACCAATCCAATCCCAACCTATCATCACATCGAATGATCCTATTCATTCCATAATGAATAGGTTGGATATTCTAGAGGCCATTACCTTAGGACTCAAGGTTATGCTATCTTATGAAAAAATTGTAACAAACCCATTCATCTATCGGTTCCAACTAAACCTTGACCCCTCATTGGGAGCTTCCCATGTTTACCAAATTTTATAGCAAGGAAGATCCTGAATAGTATATTTGCACTTTTAAACACACATGTTACCTTATCACACATGATCAGGAACTTATGCTTCACACTTTCCCTATATCCTTGGCTAGTCCAACATTGGATTAGTACAATGGGATTCCTCAACATTCCTTATTCTCTTTTACCCAACTTGTGCAACTATTCCTAGAACATTTTTTGATTAATATTGCATCTAAAATCACTATCAATGAATTATATGTGATCTCGACATTTTAAAGACGATACCATCATAGAATTTGTCACATGGTGGTGTGGTACTATAGACCAACTATCCTTTACTCTTCCAAAAACTGAACTCATAGAAATCTATTCTACATTAGAAATCTAATCTTTCAAAACATTTTAAAATCCTTTAACATGGTTTGCAAAATCAAAACTCATGGCTTTAAGAAAGGTCAACTCAAGCTTCGATTAAACAAGATTGAGACAGAGTTCATCAAACCCACTAGACATAACGACAAGTCTAAAACTACCACCAATATCATCATCATTCAATCTCCATTAAATGGGTCATTTTGTTCTCCAATCATTTAACTAACATGATCTCATGTTAGTGTCATTATAAACCAGGGTTGTGTCCTAGGTTGTATGCAATGGAGCTTTATGTAACTAGTTCCTGTTGGGATTTCTATTAGGGGTGTTGTGAGATCTTTTAAGTTGGTTACTAATCTACAGAAACCTAATGTAAATCTATGGAATTCATCTACTGCAATGAAAGGAAGTCTAAAATCTACACTTCTAATTGAAATTGAAATACACACACACAATACTCAAACAAATGGAATTGCAACTGCATAATTGAAGCTAGAACTTAGTAAAAGTAAGATCGCATGTTAATTAGACTTTGCATAAAAGAAAACACATATTCTAGATAAAATTTCTGGTAAGGAAAAAAATACATTCAACCAAATATTGCATGAAATATACTGAAACAAGGATTGTAGTAAGACTTATCAGAAAACCGTATGCATATGTGAACATAAAATAACCTCTTGTCTCCTCGGTTGAGTGGGCCCTTGCTCTCCCTTGGGACAGAGGAATTACCAGTAGCTTTAGATCTCCAAAATGACATTTAATTCTATTAATTTAAATAAGTTCCATATCGTATATAACATATGAAGTTGAAAGTTCTGAATACCACAGATGATATATTGCAAAGTATCTCCAAAAATAATAGCTAATCATGTTCTTAGGAAGGTGTCTTAATATAGACACAAATGGTTACAAAATTCACCATAATAGGCGGCACTAACATCTTCCACTAATCAATATTAACTAAAACTCATAAATTCCTATGGGACAGTTAGAAACAAGTCCCATACTAATAGGTCGATTGGTGGAAAAAGTCTTATGCTCCCATATTCTAGCTCTAAACTCAAACTTTGTAATTACATCAACAACAAACGTTCATCATTTCTCTGCACACATCATCACATTTTCCTCACAAAGACAATTAGTAGGAAGTTTATACGGTAATCAATTTTCATGAACAAAAGAAAGGAAAATGCATCAAACTCACTATGATATAATTATACAAAGCATCCCCATGCATTATTAAATCATATCTAAGTGGAAATTTACTGATCGTAGGAATGATATAAATGAGCCAAATAATGCACTCATCATTTCCCCCTTACTTTACATGTTTCATGTCCCAATGCAACCTATCTACATCCTACTTTGCGACCAAGCTATTGAGCCATGTCATACTCTTCAAACTGATCAACATATTACTTCCTCATACCTTTATATCCCTGAGTATTTTAAGTGACCTCGACCCTAAGCTGTAAAACTCACGTTTGATTGTGCAATAGGAATCAAGAGGAGGGGTGGATGCACTTGAAGTCCTACCCATTCATCATTGTATTGCTTGCTAGTTTTTTCTGATGACTATCTTATAATTGTAATGAGGGCATCACCCCAACGCATACTCCAACTCAAGTTCTGAGGGGAAATAACCTCCCTGCATTTCAATGGCAAGCTCAAAGTGTCCCATCTCCTAAAACATGCCTTCCAGTGCCACCCCAAAGTTTCATTGATCAGAGGTTTCAAAATCCTCTACACATTTTAGTAGGATTTTTGAAGTATTCTCTCTAATACCTACCTGGTAGTAGAGAGATCTGAAGTTTTTCCACAAATCCACATCAGTATGATGTGTAGGATGGATATAGAAACCTATTGTTTGAGTTGTGTGATTAAAAATATCCATTTTTTCACCCCATATGATCTGATTTTGTAGCAAGGATTGAAAGGATTTTAATTGAAAATCCCCCACAAATAAGTTAATTAAAAATTCAGGGACATTGGTAACTAACATATTATGGAGGTAAAACTCACAGAGAAAGTTTTGAATTTTAGGTGTACTAGACTTGTAAACAAATAAGAAAATATTTCCATCAGGAGCTTCGTAAGGCACTTGACAACACAATTGAAACAATTACCAAGAATAAAACTGCTCCTAAATAAACATGTTGTAAACTGAGGAGGGTTTCCTACAGGATAAGAGCTTAAAAGCCAAAGGACAGATAGAGTCCAAAAGAGAGAAATTTTTGTTTTTCATCTTGGATAATTTCCATCTCCCCTTTTAATTTCTTATTTTCCTTTTTTATTCTACATTCTGAAGAGATATTTGGTGGAAATAATTCAGAATTCTAAGACCTTTATCCTCCTTTTGATTTAAGCTGCTAACTTCAATTTGTAAATCAGTTATTTCTCTAACTTTCTCCATTTTGCATTGGGTAAATTTAGTTTGTAAAGACATGTTTGTTTCCTCCATAATTTAAATTAGGCCTTAAGGAGTGTGATTTATTCTAGATAAATGTGAGGATTAATGTCCATTGCAACAGGCATTGGAATGAGATTCGGGCTTTAGGTACCAAAGTAGTTTCTGGAGTTGCAAAGTGAACTTCTAAAGATGTAGGCATGGCTAAATACTAGGGAAAATGATGAGAAAAAATGAAGATAGTTGTTGGTAGTGAATCACAACACCCCTGAATGTCTGTAACTCGATGGGTTGAGACTCTCAGTGTGATTGCATAACATGAAGCTTTTCCCAAATGTGGGACCTTGTGAATCGGGAAAGCTCTCCGGATGAAGGCCGGTTCCTATTCCTCTGTTCAGATGCACATGTAAAAATGCAGAGGGTTTACTCAAAAACCTAAACTAAATTTCCAAGGAGACAGGGTAAGAAGATTCATAAAATAAAACCTAAACTAACAAAGGTGATGCACCAAGGAATGAAGAACATCTATCTTGCCAATAAACACAAACCATTAAAATGTAATGGAAGATCATGCACAGATAACCGGATTTATAGTGAAAGATCAAGAGGATGCAAATGAACACAGAGAGGGTTGAGAATCATCCACAGACATGCATTATTTTCTCCAAAGATTGATACAATACACTATAAAATGCCAAGAGGCAAAGTTACATTATAGTTTTAGATGGGAGGTTTGAACTCCACAAATTCACCTGCCAAAGAGAAGAAGGGAGGGGAAAAACAAGAATGTCCAACCTTTAGAAAGAAGCCCCTCCTTAAAATTTATAGGAAGAATGAGAGAGAAAAGAGAGAGGAATTCCAAATCTACCCCAACCACCTCTAGGTTACATTTAATTCATCTCATTATGGTGGTAGGTGAGAACCCTAGCAAACCCAAAAAGTGGCAAACTATATTTTGCATTTTTAAGAATTTTTTCTCACCCAATTAAAGATATCCATTCATAGTTGGATAGAGGACCTTGTAAGCTTTCTAAAAAGTCTAACCTTGTGTGAATCCGAGCTCCCTGTGAAAAGTTATGGCCATCTGAATATCTGGGTCAGGGTCTGTTTCTGTCAGTGCTCAGAATGTTGCGCCTCCTGAAGGTGTGCCATAGGTGCATCCATATTTGTTTCAATATCCTTTTACCTGTGACATGGTGCATCTATGTTCATGTTGACACTCTTTGACGTTCACCTTCTACCCGTGCCTTGGAGTGAACTTTTCGTGTCGACACTCTTCTACATGTGCCTCGCGCATCCATATTTGTGTCGACATCGTTTTGACATGCGCCTTACGCACATCCATATTTGTGTCAACATCCTTTTTCCTGCGCCATAGGTGCATCCATATTTGTGTCGACATCCTTTTGATGGGCACCTTCGAAGGTGCACCTTGGGCCAGCTGTTGGTGTCATAATAAATATCGAGCTCGAGTTTCTTTGATTTCCATATTCTTCGCTTTTCTATATCTACCGGGGATATATTTACAACAATAGTGTCTAGTGATTTTTAGTGGGGATAACCTTGTTGTCTCCCACATTCCCCACTTCTCACATAGGGGCATAAACATCAGTGAATCCCTCTAACCTGGAGCTTCCAATTTTATGCAATGTATAAGACCATCATTGTCGAGGGCACATAGAAGAAGATGGAGCAGAGGTATTCCTACCTCTAGAACTAGAAGTGGTCAAAGATGGACTTACTTAAGCACCTAATTTCTCCATGTGCTCTAGAGCGCTAAGTTCCTCCTTTTTATTGTGTGTAGGGAGAGAGGTTGGTCAGGGGAATGGACCGAGGTGTGGAAGATGGCCCTAATTTTAACTATTTTGGCTTGGAACCCTCCCCCATAGTAATCCTTTCGAGCCTCGGCTTGATTAAAAATACATGATGTGAGCACAATAAATGAATTATCCTGGGTGTTTCAACACCGCTTTGCCTCCTCTAGACTTGTATTTTTTCCAAATTTGATAATGGCATCCGCCAAGTATTGTAAATTTACCCTAAGGGATGGGTTGACGTATCCTTTCTTCAAATGAGTAATAATCTTTAGTGTATCACCACCCAACATAGAGGGTTGGTCATGTCACATATAAAATACTGTTAACCCATTTGGCCATCTCTCTCCAAATTCCAGATAGGCTATCCTACTTAACACCTTTCTGAACACCCTGGGGGGTAAGGATAACCTTGGGGAATACCTCACCCTCCTCATGAAACAAAGAAATCAAGTATTTAAGGGGAGCATTTTTCATTACTTTCAAACCAAAAATGGCAAGCTAGATAGTTCAGAAACTACCTGGTTGGTAATCTCAACTCGTTTCCCTCCAACACGTGAATAGGTAGCTTCAAAATTTTCTAGGAACTCCTCCATAACACCCTCATCAAAACCTTCGAATTTCTAGATGAATTCAAGCCAACTTGAATCATAAAACACCTATGAAAGCACAACATTCATGAGTAATGGGTCTAGAGAATTAGGCTCAAATTTCTTCTTTTGTCCCATGCCGAATGTGGAAGAATCTAGATAGTAGAGAAACAAGAACAAGACATGCTCGAATTCACTGTGTGATGGCAGGTAGAATGATATGCTCAATACTCATGAAGAAATGGTAGGAAGTAGCTTGGAACTATTAATTTGAATTACACCTGAATCCTTGAATTACGTAAAATCAGAGTGAATTTGGTGGCATAAAAAGGTGGGAAAGACTAGCCATCCGTGAGAGTTTATGATATGTAAGATGGTGTACATCCCATCGTTTGAAACCAAATTGACACATGTCCTTCTTCATATAATGTGATTCATATGATGTGTGTGAAAATCACAACTCATTACACCCTTATGCCATCATACCATAGTGTCACATTTGGAAGGATATCCACAATAAATATATTGAACATTACATGATGGATGCAATTATGACAAGTGCATGCATGGGGGATTGCTTTATAAGGAAATATCCGTAGTGAGTTAGGATGCACTTAACCATGCCAAGTTTAACGTTTGATATCCATAGATTCCCACATCTTGTAGTTTGAGATTAAATGTGATTAGTTGATTACAAATAATGAAGATTTATAAATTTATTGAAAACAAAACAACTAAGGGAAGAATATCGAAGTCATGAGAATCCTCCTTTATTTAAATTAACAGGAAACAATTACTCCAGGATCAAGGGGTGAAAATTTTCCTCAACATGCATGTCCTCAATCAACATAATGTCCTTGGTGAAATTTTTCTTGTCAATAGGTCGTTGGTAAATCCTAAGTCTTTGTCCATTCCCAAGAAGAGTTTGTTTGTCACCATTGATTGGTAATAGCCACACAGAGCCATTATCAAACACTCTATCGATCTGATAGGGGCCCAACCAGCATGTTCGTAACTTACCTTTAAACTGTTGATATCTGGAATCAAAGAGTAAGACCCAGTCCCCTTCATGAAATGTCCTAGATTTGATATGAGCATCGTGTTAGGTCTTCCTCTGATATTGAAGAATTTCCATCTGCTGTTGTGCCTCCATCCACATTTCATCCAATTCATTTAGCTGCATCACTCATTCACATTGTGCTTCATCCAAATCGATTCCAACTTCTAGTGTTGTTCTCCAAGTGTGCAATTCAAACTCAACAGGTAATAGTGGCTTCTTCCCAAATACCAACTCATAGGGGGAAAACTAGTAGTGGCTTTCCAGGTCGTGTTATAGGCCCAAACTTCCTCAAAAATTTTTGGTACCCAATTATTTTTGTTTTCATTGACCACTTTAGTCAGAATATTCTCAAGTTCTCGATTGGTTACTTCCACCTACCCATTGGATTGGGGGTGATAGGGTGATGATTTCTAGTGCTTAATTCGGTAGATTTCCAAAAATCCTCAATCATGTTTGAAACAAATTGAGGACCTTGATTAGATACAATGGCCTTGGGTGCACCAAATCATAGCAATATCTAATTATACAGAAAATCAGCAACAACATCCTCATTGGTAGATGCCAATGCTTGAACTTTAGCCCATTTAGTGACGTAGTCCATGCATACCAAGAGGTATTCCTTCCCGAAAGATGGGGGATCAAAAGGTCCAACGAAATCAATTCCCCATTTCTCAAATGGTCCTAAGACCAGCTGAGGATTAAGAGGCATTTCCATTGAAAGTGTGGGCTTCCCCATTCATTGGCATGCATCACACTGCCATACATACTTTTTGATAGTCCTGTGGAGGGAAGGCCAATAGTACCCTGCTCCAAGGACTTTGTGAATTATCCATTTTACTAAATAATTTCCACCTCTTAGCTCATCATGACAAGCTCGCAATATGTCATGTACTTCATCTTCTCGAATGCACCTACAAAGAACCATATCAGGAAAACATTTGAATAAAATTCCATTACACCATTTATACGTTACGCTATTTTTAACCAAGAGCCCTTTCTCCTTATGAGTTAAATAGGCCGGAAACTTCCCTATTGTTAAATAATTCTCAAGATCGGCGAACCACCAGAGTCTTAATTGATATAGAAAAAAACATTTTGTCGGAAATTGATCCTGGATTGCTTCATCATTACCTGAAACATTCAATCTTGAAAGGAAATCAACAACAACGTTAGATTTTCTTGGCTTATCAATAATGGTAAGATTGAATTCCTGTAACAAGAGTAACCATCAAATAATCCTACCTCCAACCACTAGTTTATTCATCAAATATCGAATGGCAGAGTGGTCAGTATAAACAAATATTTTATACCCAGTGATGTAATGACAAAATTTATTCAAGGAGTATACAACAACCAAGAATTCCTTTTCGTAGTAGTGTAATTTCTTTCTGTAGGAGTCAGGTTCTTGTTGATAAAGTAAATGGCATACATGTGATCTTCTGCATATTTTTTCCCAAGGACAACACCCATGGCTTGTATTAGAGGCATCAGTGTGGATATGGAAAGGTTGCCCCAATCAAGGCCTCGTAAGACTGGGGCAGTGGTCAGCTTCTCTTTGATAGAATCAAATGCTTGTTGGCACTAAGGGGACCATTCAAAAAAACAATATTTTGTTAGCAATGAGAACATAGGTGCAACAATTTTACTAAAATCTTTTATGAATTGCCAAAAATACCTTGCATGACCAAGGGAAATTTTGATGTTAGTCTGATTATTTGGTGTAGGTAATTGAGTGATGACTGATATCTTTTTAGGGTCAACCTGTATACCTTTGGAAGAAACATGGTGACCTAAGAAAATTCCTTGATCGACCATCATTAGACATTTTTCATGACTTAGAGATAATTTGTGTTTCTCACATCTACTCAATAATTTCTCAAGGTTATTCATAGATTCGTCAAAAGTGGATCCGTGGATAGTGAATTCGTCCATGTAAAATTCAACAAAGTCATTAGTAAGATCTACAAATATGGCCAAGACTACTGTCTGAAACATAGCCGGTGCATTACAAAGTTCAAAAGGTAAGAGTCGATAAGAAAATGTACCCCAAGGAAAGTAAAGGTAGTTTTATCTTGATCAGCAGGGGCAATACTAATTTGGTTATACCCACTAAACCCATCCAAGAAAGAAAAATATTTATTACTAGCAAGATTGTCGTAACGGTCAATAAAAGGCGGGGAAAATAATCTTTATTGGTGGCTTTTTTAAGTTCCATGTAGTTAACACATATTCTCCATTTACCATTTTTCTTGGGAACTACAACTAATGGGGGACCCACTGACTATCATATATAGGGTAGATAAATCCTACCTTTAGCAATTTTTCTATCTCACCTTTGACTATGTCTCTAAGACCATTGGGTTAATTCTCCGTTGTGGCTGCCTTATAGGTTTGATGTCCTTAGTGTAGATATGGTCATTAAAAATGTTAGGATTAATTTCCTTCATATTAGTGTAATCCTAGGAAAAAGTGTGGGAATGTTTCTTCAAAACTTTGAGAACGCTGGCTTCTTGATTGGCCTATAAATAATTACCAATGGTCAAATTTGTTCCTATGCCGATAGGAACCTTATTTTTATCATTCAAAAGAGTGAGATATGCATTAGTGATTAAGGAATTTGATTGGAAAACATGGGGTTGAAGCATGTGCAGAATGGGTATATTGTCAAGAGACAAAATCTTGGTCAAAGGACAATAGAAATCAGGGACTGAATATTCCAAATTATAAGCATAGATTTCTTTACAAGACTCATCAGAAGTATTACTTACCAAGGAAATAACATCGGACATGTCTAGAGCAAATGGGTCTATAGTCAAAGTTCCAATTTCCATAGCCAGAGTGCTGATTTCTGTAGTCACAGAGCCCTCTGCATCAGCTAGTGTATGTGACTCAACAACTTCCACCATATGGTTTTGCACTGCAATGGTGGCCAAATAAGAAGAAATCAAAGAGTTAGTATCCAAAGAATCTACCCATACATGGTCACAAGCATTCACATAAGGTTGGCAAGGAGGGTATAATGAAATATTCTTGGATTTCTACCCATTTAGAATGGTCATTATGCCTGACCTACAGTCAATATATGCAGCAACAGTGGCTAACCAGGGTCTTTGCAAGATAACTGGATATCCCAATTTAAGAGCTTTAGGCTGTAAGACCATAAAATCTATAGGATACTCCCAGGATTCAACAGTGACCATTATATCCTTGACCACACCATCTACTACAACAATGGATTGATCTGATAGTTGAAGAACAATATTGGTAGGTTCTAATCCTGTTAAGGACAATAGATTAAACATTTCTATTGTGATGACATTAATGACAAAGCACCAAGATCCATAAAAAATATATTGGTGATTGTTTATACAAATAGTAATAACTGGAATCTTAGGATCCCCATATTTTGGTGAAATAAGGTTGTCAGCTACTAAATCAGCTAAATTTCCTTCCACCCTAATAGTTTTTGGGTATTTATTTTTTCTCCCTCGTGTTTTTATACACTCATTTCTAATGGTTTGGTTTAACTCAGGAATGTCCCTTATTACTCACAGAAGTGGGACCTCAATGTGCACTTTTTTCAATTCTTGTACTAGCATTGTTTCATCTATAGTTTGAGTGTCCTGTAACCGCTTAGGGAAAGGAGCTTTATAGGTATTCTGGTTAAGTTCTTGACTATTCTGAGTGTTTTGTGTCTATGGAGAAGGTGTAGGTCATGTATTATCCTCAAGTGTCTCTTCTTTATCAGTGTCTATAAGCATTTCCATGATAACAATAGGAGGATTCAATGTTTTTGTAGGCCTCATTTGTAAATTACAAAGATTATTAACCTGCATTGTGTTACTTGGTCCTGTTTCATCAATTGAAACTGTCTGCTGATTTTTAGGATTTTCTACCGGCTGGGCTAGAAGTTGTGTTTGTGTTACTTGTCCGTGTTGTTGGTAGGATTTTGGTGGGGCCATTAAAGCTTGTTGTGGTTTCTAGAATCTCTGTTGTTGATTAATGTTTTGTGGTGGTGTCCATGGTTGGTTTGGTTAGGATTCTATTGAGGACCCCACTGTTGGTTGTGTCATGGACTTGCTAGGGTTGGTGGTGTCTAACCTGGCTAAGTGTAGGGATTCATCCAAGGTGGTGGATGTGGATAAGTCATCCAATTTGATGTTTTCCACTCAAGTTGTCCCCAAGTAGGTTGAGGGGCTGATTAGGCCATGACATCCTCCAAGGGTTCTGAGCAGGTCAAGGTGGAAATCCAACCTGATTATTTGGCCTTTGAACAAAGTTTAACTCTACATCAGCTTGAGAGACAACATTCAAGCCTCCTTTCAACTGTGGTAAGAAGGTGCAATGCTTAGTGTCGTGGTTAGCCACTTCATAGATTAAACACATGTCTGTGACATCCAAAGGACATTCTCTCAGGGGGTGTCTCTTCCTACACTTAGGGAAATATATGTCTAGAGGTTCTTTGGCAGGACTAGTTTTGGCCTTGAGTCCATCTATGGTTGATGTTAACTACAACAAAATGTCTATTTTCATGTTAGCCATTTCCTCCAGAAGTTCAGAGGTACCCAGAGTAAGTTTGGATGTAATTTTTTTCTTATACCCCTTGTGTTCTGGAGTAACTTCTACATAGCTCAGTGATTTGTTCCATGGTAAGTTTATGCACATATCCTCCTCCCATGAGATGGAGGGAATCCTTGGTTTCCTTGTCAAGTCCTTTAAGAAAAATTATTTTAGTAATGTATGCATATAACTCATTAGCAATTCGTCGATGGAGAAAGAGAAATATATCCTAATAATCCTCTATATTTTCATCTTCCTTTTTCCATGTCTGGAAAAAATCTTCTTTCCTATCCCTTCCCCTATAGTAGTCTTGATATTTATCCAAAAATGTTGTCTCCATGGCTTCCCAATAATTAATGGAGTTAGAGGGAAACCTCATGAACCATCTCATAACAGAGTCTTTGAGAGTGGAAGGAAAAATTTTGAGTTTTTGATTTTCCATTCTATAGTCATATGTTTGACACAGAAATTTGAATTCAAATAAGAATTGATCAGGGTCTTCCATAGACATGCCTCAAAATATAGGGAGGATGGATGGTGAGATATTTTTCATGGGCACATGGTCATCCTCATCCAAAACAATGGGTTAAGTAAAGGTTTGATCTAAGGGGTGGTCTCCATTATTCCCATGGTCTCCCATTTTTGATTGTTGGCCGGAACATACAAAATGCTCAGAATTGATTCTAGGTGTTGTATTGGAGGCAATGTCACTCACAGTGTTTTCTACTTGTAAAATGTCTAGAGAGATTTGTTTAATGTTGCATGCTATAAATATCCCTTGATCATCCACGACCTATACATCAAAGGTGGTTATTGAAACAAGGCCCAAGACATCTATTGGTTACATATATGAACTCCATTAACACCCATAACATGTGAAGTGAAAGAAATGACATAGTGTGCTTATGGTGTCACACAACGATGCCAAAAATGATGGTTCATTGTGTTCTCCAATCATTTAACTAAAATGGTCTCTTGTTAGTTTCATTATAAAATAGGGTTGTGTCCTAGGTTGTATGCAATGGAGTTTTATGTAACCGGTTCTATTGGGATTTTGTTGGGGGTTGTTGTGAGATTTTTAAGTTGGTTACTAATCTACAGAAACCTAATGTAAATCTACGGAATTTATATATTGCAATGAAAGGAAGTCTACAAGCTACACTTCTAATTGAAATTGAAATACACACACATTACTCAAATAAATGGAATTACAATCTGCATGATTGAAGCTAGAACTTAGTAAAATTAAGATTGCATGTTAATTATACTATGCATAAAAGAAAAAACATATCCTAGATAAAATTTGCTGGTAAGGAAAATAAATACATTCAACCAAAGATTGCATGAAATATACTGAAACAAGGATTGTAGTAAGACTTATAATAAAACCATATGCATATGTGAACATAAAACAACCTCTTGTTTCCTCAATCAAGTGGGATCTTTTCTCTCCTTGGGACGAGAGGAATTACTAGGAGATTTAGATCTCCAAAATTATGTTTACTTCTATTAATTTAAATAAGTTCCATATCGTAGACAACATATGAAGTTGAAAGTTCATAATACCATAGAGGATATATGGCAAAGTCTCTCCAAAAATAACATCTAATCATGTTCTTAAGAAGGTGTATTAATATAGAAACAAATGGTTATAGAATTCACCATAATAGGTGGCACTAACATCTTCCACTAATCAATATTAATGAAAAACTCATAAATTCCTATGGGAAAGTTAGAAACAAGTCCCATACTGATAGGTCTACTGGTGGAAATAGTATTTTTCTCCTATATTCCAGCTCCAAACTCGGACTTCGTAATTACATCAAAAAAATTTCACCATTTCCATGCACACATCATCACATTTTCCTCAAAAAGATAGTTAGTAGGAATTTTATATAGTTATTATTTTTCATGAACTAAAGCAAGGAAAATGCATCAAACTCACTATGATATAACTATACAAAGCATCCCCATGCATTAGCAAATCATATCTAAGTGGCAATTTACTGATCATAGGAATGATATAAATGAGCCAAATAATGCACTCATCACCATGTACATATTTCTCTCACATGGAGTCTCTGAAAATAACTTCTAGACCATCTCCTAACTATACCCCATTGGGGGAATACTATATTTTGGTATCGAAAAGCTGATGGAAGTACACTACATCCAACTTCCTCCCATACAACCCATGGATTACTCACAACCCAAGCCCACTTGGTATAATGAAGCCCACTTTTGTAAATATCATCAAGTCAAAGGTCATGACATTGAGAAGTTTTGTTCCTTCAAATATTGTATCCAACAACTTATAGATCAGGGGGATATCCAAATAAATAGCTCCACCACTTCACCTAGTCAACCACTAACAAATCAAGCCACCCCTTTTACATCTCAATTTCCAAATACTCACACCATTAACACCATTAATCAAGATCTCATCTCATCAAAAACTATAAATTCTCCTACCTTAGACATTATTCCCACCCCTTATTCATATCCTATCGTATCCACAACTATCACACCTATATAAAATTTTACTACTTGTCCTATACCTATACCTACTCCTACCCTTTCCAGACCCACATAAAATTTGCCTATACACCTACTTCATCCACTTTAATCATGCCCCAATCTATTACATCGAATCATCTTTAACACCTATTTTGGTCTCATTGATATCCACACCTATTCCTACAACTCTCACATCTATTCCTTCACCCTCAAACACACCTATTACTACATCTACATCACTCATTTCCACATCAATCCCAACTACCACACATACTCCTACAACCCCACTTACAACTATCCCAATGTCTATCTCAACGCATGCACCTACATCTTTACATATGACTACATCATCCATTCCATCCCAATCTTTTACGCCCACTCCTTCTCCAACATCCATTCCTATATCTACATATATATATCTACTACCACACTAACCACATCCTCTAGATTTGACAACATATCAATGATATCCCTTATAACGGTTATAAATTAAGAACCTTCATAAAAAAAAAAACACGAAGGGAATTCATTCTTCCTCTACCAAATCAATTATTTTTGTATCAACCAATCCAAGACCTACAAGACAATCTTTGAATCCACTAGTTGAGATTATAGTTACCCAGTAAAGGGTAAACCATCTCGATATAATTCTAAGACTCTTGGTAAGCATCCCCAAAAGTCCTCCATACACCCTCGTAATAAATTATACCTTACCTCTCCTTAACAATCCAACATTACAAAATCCATCCCAGGCACACCCTCATCTATTTTAGGGCTATCCCCTTCATCTAAGACATCTCATAATAATAAATCCCAATCCAAACAATATAAATCTCCTCCCAAAGTTGATTAATCTTTCAAGACGTCTAATTTACCCATCCAATCTACATCTGCACCTAATCCCAAGCATCCTATTAAAACCCACAAGAGTTATCTTCTTTTCAATACCTCTATTGGATCTTACACATACATCCTTAGACATTTAATTCAAATATCTTCCATATTGATTCCTCACATTCAATATTTTAATCCTAATAGTAAGAAGCCATCATGGTTTAATCTCACTTGAATTTTTTCTTATCATCATACCTCTAGTCATGAAATTGAACATTGTAAGGCCTTTCAGACCATTTTCTATGACCTTATTGAGAAAGATGATTTCCTCTTTCAGAGGAACATAATTCTCCATCCGTGGCCAATCCAAATCATTTCCCATCCATTGGGTTTCCTAAGACTCCTCCATCCACATCATCCCTTAGCATCTCTCCTGTACATGAAGGTCCCCCTTTGTTTGTTGATATTGTTTGTCTTGCCAATCACCCTTGTGGTCCCCAACCATATATACAATCAAAATTCAAGACAATCCCATCTAAAATAATTTGAAATTCATTATCTTATCTAAATATAAGTGGCCCAATGTTGGGGAGAATCTTCCCTTTCTTTTGATCCCATTACATCTTCCTCGACCATACTTGCTAGGGGAATTCATTCTAAGATTGGTCCACTTATGGATTAAATCCTTTCCATCCTTGGCATCATTTTAAGCCCACCTTTTTTGGCCATTATTTGAAACAATTATTTCTTGATCCTTCACCATTGAGGAGTTGTGCATAATTTATAATATTCACCTACCCGATTCAACCTAAATCAAATCTTCTTATCACCTCGTCCTTCCTTTAGGAGGACCATATCATCAAAGACAACCATTATGGCTATATTTTTCCTTCCATTGAGGGACCATTTCATCTCATCCTATGTCCACCTTTGTGGCCATATTCATGCCTCTCTTGGGGCACCATATTCATCAAATTCCACCTTTGTGGCCATATTCATGCCTCTTTTTGGGGCACCATATATTTTCATCCCAAAGTCCACCATTGTGGCCATATTTTTCCTTCTCTTGGACCATTCATACCTATCCTAAATCCACCATTGTGGTCATATTTATGCCTCCTTGGGGAGCCATATCTTTCCATATTTTCATCGTAAGCCCACTCTTGTGGCCATTTTTTCATCTTACTGGGACACATATCTTTTTCTCACTTCCTCACTTTTGAAAGATAGCGTATAATTTCCATCTTATCTATCTCACAACGTCTTATCTAATCTTTCACACTCATCCTAAACCCACCGTTGTGGTCATATTCATCCCTCCCTTGGGGGCATTTCATCTTATCCTAAATCCACCATTGTGGTCATAGTCATCCCTTTCTTGGGGGACCATTTTATCTTATCCTAAATCCACCATTGTGGTCATAATTATCCTCCCCATGGGGGAGCATCTACTCATCTCATCTCAAACGCATATTTTCACTTCCTTGAAGGTTAGCGTATGGTTGTTATCTTCATTAATCTATCTCTTCATATCCCACCTTATCAATCTATCATCATATCTTGAATGTGACTTTAATCAAGAGCCCACATGGAAAGTTTTCCTCCCCTTAAGGGTAAACTAGAAGTGGAACCTTTTAATGATTTGCACTCACGACTAGTCTACTGTTATTGTGTCTTCTAGTGAGCTCTTAGTAATATCCTTATATCATCCCTCCATCATTATCCTCTTCCATATTTCAGTGTAATGATTTGGAATTATGTGGTCTTCTATTACTTTCCTAAAAGTGACCTTAAATATGGGCACCATGACTCTGCCCATAAAATTTTCCTTATGGATAGGTTCTCCCATCTCAGTGATTACTCCATGATCATTACATTCATCACCATTTCATTCTCATATTGGAACCATGAAAAGGGCTGGGGGTGTCTCTTATACATTCATTTTCCCCTTCTAAGTGGTCTACTTATCTAGTCCCAGCTTTTCCCCATGTAAAATCAAAATCAAAGGATGCTCTAGACTGATCCCTCAAAGGATAGTTGTTCATGCAAAAAAAAGCATGCAAATCAAAAAATCAAAGTTAAAATCAAAATAAATATACCAATCCCTCAAAGGAAGGCTATCATATATATTACTCTTGCCATCTATATTTTGAATAAAGTAGACCATACCCTTGAATGATGACTACTCTTTTATTATGGCATTTGAAGGCTTCCCACCTTGATCAGCCTTCCAATTTATTAAGCATCCAAAGAAAGCTTCCTGCATTGATCAAATTTCTTCTAGCATTTCTCTTTACCCTTCCCAAAGCTGAGGCTTAGTCTTAGGGAACACCACTTTTGGAGAACCCTCTTCCCATGTACAAGTTACTTCTCAAACCCCTTTGCATGTCGACATTAGGTTTATGAGTTATTTTTATCCTTTCCTTCCTCATGATCTTTGGTATAACTAATTATCATTGTTTATTTGTTAACATTCAATTTTGGTTGATAGGAAATAAGAGATAAAATACACGAAAATATCCCACAAAAAATTGTAATAGTAGAAAATAATATGCAAAAAATATTACAGATATGAAAATAAAAGTGTAGAAACAAAATAACACAACACAAAGAGACAATATTGAACAATTTTCACCCAATTTAGGCTTCGTCCACTAAGAATCGCTTTCTCAGATTTTATTACAAGCCACCACTTCTCTCAATACAATACCCAAATCTATTTGGAGCTATGCTCAAAAAACTCTTGTGAATTCACACATGAACTCACACACATTTGTAATGTTACATCAACAAATAACATATTCACAAAACCACACAAATAGGCAACTAATTAATTAGTTTTACAATACCATGGGTACCAAAACCATGGGCCCAATCCGTCCCATAAACCTATGGGTAAAAAATCCCACCCATATGAGAAGAGCACACTTCTTGATATATCAGGCACATTTTTGAGGCTAAGAACATTTTCAGGGCTATGCCTTGAACCACTACTTTCGGTGGCTGCCACCCATAGACCTCACTCGAGCCTAGCACGACCCCAAACTTCAATGAGAAAATTGTGGATAGTGTACCATACTATTAGTGTATAGTCTCAACACTTCTACACATGGAAAATAGCTCCACCACATAACAATATCCCACTTGGAGACTAGCTTTCCTCTAAGAAAGCTTATCAACCCTTCATTGTCATTTGTGAAGACTAACCAAAGTTGAACACAACTTCAGTTTCTCCCATGTGGCAACCTTTATCATCTTGTCTATAGGATTTTGACTGGTATGAATCTTCTCTAGCTTTAAATTATCTTCCTCAAAAGTTTTCCTAATGAAATGGTACCTAAGTTGTATATGATTCTTCCTAGAGTGGAAATCATAGTTCTTAGCTAGGTTTTTAACACTCTAACTATAACTATGTAACTTACCATCCTCTTTCTTATTCCCCAACTCCTCAAGAAATTTTTGTAACCAAATCATCTCTTTTATTGCCTCTATGCCAACAACATACTCAACCTTCGGGGTTGATAAAGCCCAAGCTTCTATAGTCATGAAATCCAACTCACTCTTGTCATACCTAAAGTAAAAAGATAACATGTTGTGCTCATTTTTTTGTCTACATATCCATCCGTATTTGAATCTACATAACCACAAAAGTGGTGTCTCGATCCTTGTAGCACAAAAATATCCCTATGGTACCTCTCAAGTACTAAAGGATCCAATTTTCTTGCTTGTCGATTGATCTTTACTGGATCACTCATAAATCTACTCACAAATCCCACTACATGGGTAATATCAAGCTTAGTGTACACCATGTCATACATAACACTACCAAACACTTATGAGTAAGGTAACTTGGACATATATACTCTCTCCTACTTTGTCTTGGGACACATCACCTTTGATAACTTAAAATGGCATGCCAAAGGAGTCCCAACCGGTTTAGCATCCTGCATATTAAACCTCCCTAATACCTTCTTAACATACTCTTCCTGAGATAAAGTTAGATTTTGTTCCTTCCTATCCCTAGATATCCTCATACCAAGGATTTGTTTGGCTGCCCCCAAATCATTCATAGAAAAGGTGTCACTTAGTTGTTTCTTGTGTACTTTTATTTCCTGCATGTCTTTTCCTGCAACCAACATGTCATCCACATACAAGCACATTATAATATAACTATCATCTTTAAATTTCTTTGCATACATGCAATGGTCAGAATGAAATTTGATATAAACTTGCTCCATCATGAAGCTATCAAATTTATTATACCATTTATGTGGAGCTTGTTTTAGGCCATACAATTTCTTCTTTAGTTTTCAAATCATCTCCTCTTTACCTTTGACATTATATCCCTCTAGATATTGCATATATATATATATCCTCCTCCAAATCACCATCTATAAATGTAGTCTTTATAGCTAGCTTCTCTAAGTGCAAGTCTTCTCTGCCACTATTCCAAGCAGTTCTAATAGAAGTCTATTTTACTACAGGAGAAAAATATCATCAAAATCTATACCTTTTTTGTGGAAACCCCTTGACTACTAACTGGGCCTTGTATATTTTCTTTCCTCCCTCTTTAACTCTATACACCCACTTGTTACGCAATGCTCTTTTGCCTTGGGTAGCTTCACCAAATCCCAAGTCCGGTTTCCATGAGATCTTGATGCTCCTTATCCATGGCTTTCTCCACTTCTTCTGACATTTACCTATATTTATTCATCAAATCTCTTTGGATCTCCATTGTAAGTGAGTAATAAATATTAAAGAGAAGGAGAAAAATGTTTAGGTTCTCTTATTACCCTAGAATACCTCCTCAATATAGAAGTTTTTAGTTCATGTTGAGTAGGTTCTGAACTAATACATGTGTCGCTTTCCCATCCGAAGATCCTCTACCATGACATATTCTTTCTTGTAATCTTCCATGTTTTCCTACAACTTTTTCTTATACATAACTTTCTAATTAAAGACCACATCCCTAGATTGAATGATTCTCTTGTCCTTAATATTCCAACATTTAAATCCAAATTCATCACCACCATAACCAACGAAAGTGTATTTTTCTAATTTAGCCTCTAGCTTGGTCCTATCATCCTTGTCAACATGAAAAAATACCACACATCCAAAGACTCTAAGAAATGAGTAATCAAATTGCTTACCATACCAAGTCTCCTTAGGTATGCCTCCATCCAAGGAACTTGAGGGTCCTCTATTTATCAAGTACATAGTTGTGATTACCGCTTATGCCAAGAAAGAAAGAGATAGTCTTGCATGTAACCTCATGCTCCTACCACGTTCCATTATTTTTATGTTCATCCTTTTTGACAACCCATTCTGCTAAAAAGTTCCCATAGCCATCTTTTTCTTGTGGATTCCATTCTTAGAACAATAATCATCAAAATCATTGATGTAATAATCCCCTCCATTATTTTACGAGGCATTTTAGCTTAAGACATGATTCATTCTCTACCAATCAGATTTATTTCTAATAAAATATATCCAAAATTTCTTTGTTGCATCATCAATAAAAGTGACATAATAATTTTAACCCGAAGAGATGATACCTAAGTCGACCCCCACACATTAAAATGTACCAGCTCAACTTACTCTCTTTCCTTGTAGGTTCAACCTTGAGAAACCTTAATCAATTTTTTTCCCCATATATGTAGTCCTCACAGAAATCCAAACTTGTTTCTATATATGCAGGAAAATCCTTCTTTATGATCTCCATGCCCTTATGGCTCATATGGTGGTCCTATAGTGTGACAATGTTGTATTTACTTTTGAAGCCACGAGATTACAAAAATTAGTGCCATTAGTGGTTAAATACAAGGTTCCAACCTTCTTACCTCTTTCCACCATAAGATCACCCTTGGTAACCTTCAAGAGGACTGCTATAAATATCAGAGTACAACCATCACTTCCCAACCGCCCCACTTTGCCCGATATCAAATTTCATCTTAATGTAGGAACATATATGACATCCTTCAATAACCATATATTCCCATTTTTCATCTTAACCTTAATAGAATATTTTTCAAATATATGCAAGGCTCATCATAACCAAGACAAACATGCCCAAAATACCCTTAAAAATAATCAACAAAATAATGCCTATGTGGAGTAGCATGGAAAGAATCCTCCGAATCTAAAACCCAAGATTCAACAATATTGCAAAAAGAATGAATCAAATCATCCTGAAATACATTACCTGTTCCCACATTTGCCTCCTTGTTTTCTTCTGTTGTTTCTTCTTATCCTGAAGCTCCCAACAATCCTTCTTTGCATGCCTAGACTTTTCACAGTGCAAGCATACCATCTTACTTTTGGATTTTGACCTTTCCTATTTTTAAAATTTTTCATGGCTTCCTCTATTCTTCTATCTCCCTCTAGTTTCCATTGTCAAAGCATATCCTTAAGTAGAAGATTCCCCATAGCTTTTTCTTCTTATTTCTTCACTTAGAATCACCCTTACAACATCCTCAAACTTCAACTTCGAGTTAGCTAGAACCGAGTTTCTTACCACCATTACTAGGCTATTCCAACTCTCAGGTAAGGAGCAAAAATTAATAAATCCCTAACTTCTTCATAAAATTCTATTGTAACTAAAGATAGTGTATTTACAACCATATTTAAATAATTTAAATGATCTCCTACTTAACTAGTCTCATACATCTTCATATTAAAAAAATCATTAAAAATATCTTGTTAGAGGAGAGGGTTTTCATACAACTTCCTAATACATCCATAAGTTTTTTTATAGTCTTTTCCTTTGAAACATGAAACAATACCAAAGATGAAAAACATAGCGAGATTTTCCCAAGTGCTTTCCTATCTAGCAAATCCCATTCTACATCTACCATGCTCTAGGGTTTATTCCCTTTCAAAGATAATGAAATATAAATATCCTTTTGATAAAGGTAATATTTCATCTGCATCTTTAGAAGACTAAAATTCTGCCCGTCGAATTTATCAACCCTTGATCTTCCATCATTTGTCACATCTCCCACTCAAGCTAAAAATTTCCCTACGATTGAACACTTGAAGAAACCAAACTAGGATCTAATATAAATTGTTAGGAAATAAGGGATAAAATACGTGGAACTATCCCATACTGAGAATTGGAATAGTAGAAACTAATATGGAGAAAATATTATAAATTTGAAAATAAAAGTGCGAGAATAAAAAGAATACAACACAAAAAGGTAATATTTAACATGGTTCACCCAATTTGGGCAACATCCACCAAGAATGAATTGCTCAAATTTTATTACAAGCCAAAAATTCTCTCAATACAATACCCGGATCTATTTGGAGCTATGCTAAACAAACTTTACAGAATTTACACTTGAACTCACACACATCCGAAATGTTACATCTACCCTACCATATGCACAAAACCACATAAATAAGAAATTTCTTAAGTAGTTTTACAATACCATGGGTATGAAACAATGGGCCAAAACTACCCCATAATTCTATCGGTAAAAATCCCGCGCATATTAGAGAAGAGGGCGTTTCCCGATATATTGGGCATGTTTTTTTATGCCAATTTTTTTCTTTATGGTTGCGCACTCCGAACCCCCATTAATGGGGGTCTTACCCCAAACCCTATCCATATTTGTGTTCCATCTCGGGGCACCATATCTCACATTCTTTCATCTCACCTTTTGGGCCATCTTTGTGCTCTTTTTGTTAGGGAACCATTTCATTTTCCCTCAAAGTCCACTTTTGTGGCCATCTATATTCTCCCTTTTGGGAATTTTGTTTCAATATTTTGCATCATCCCCTTACCATCTCAAATTCCACATTTGTGGCCATATTCCTTTTCCCTCTGGGAATTTAATTCAACATTAATCTTATCCATTTTTACTCTCAAAGTCCACCTTTGTGGCCATATTTATTTTTCCTTTTGGGAATTTAATCCAACAATCAATCCTATCCAAACCACATATAAATTCCACCCTTATGGCCATATTTACTCTCTATTGGGGCATATTATTACATCGCATGCATTTTCGGTTTGCCTTCTTAGCCATTTCTCATCCCGTTGGTGAGAAACTTTGTCAGTATACAAATCGGTGTCTTCACCAATGTTCACGGGGCTATGTCCATCTACATTGAATTGTATAGCTCCCATTATTAAAAGTAAACTAATCCTGATCCTATTTAAATGTTGTGGGTGACCAAATTGGTCGGGGGATCACACAGGACACTCTCTACCGAACCTATGGAAAAGTGCTTGTACGAGGGTACAAGGGCAGAAATTACTGAGTGATAAAGGTAAACATGGGGAAATTATGTAAGGAAGATTATTACTGTGAGTAGATTACAGAGCTCACACCCAGTAACCGAAGTAGTTCAACCTTCAATATAGAGGAAATCATAATGAAGCTAGCAAGACTAATGATTTAAAATACCAAGTTTTTAAATTCATCTATCGAGACACCAAGTTCCTCTCCAATTACATAAAGGATAAACTGTGTTTTCAAAGTACATTAAAGAGAGAAATAGAGGAAAAACAAAAACAGAAATAGAATAAGTGTAGCATTTGTTATTCCATGTGTAGTGATGAATACAAAGTTTCAATCAAGCTATCATAATGCTACATAGTAATATTTCCTCAAAAATATGAATCCCTTGGAATGGAGAGGCCATCCCAATTTATAGCAATCTGAATTGTCCTTTCACCTCCATCACATGACTCTTCATTTCCATATTCCTCATGACCTTTCGTCTTCCATGAGTTAAGTATTTCTCTTATAATTTTGAGAAAATAATTTTTAACAATTTTAAATAGGTCACTTAAGCCTGAATATGATGAAATAAAATAATGATGCAAAAAAATAATTAGAATGGAGAGAGAAATAAAAGAGGGAAAAAGAGGAAGAAGGAAATAATGAAGGGTAAAAACCCCTCGTGATGAAATGCTTTGAATGCCTTGATGCATTCATGAACTTTGAGCAAATATTTATGTCACTTTGGTGATATTCTACACTAATGAAGATTGCTCCATTGAATAACTTTGAATCATTTCTCCAATCTAGTGATGACCGCAAACTCCTAGACCGTAGAATGAGTGTTCAGAAAAATTGTTATGAGGTTTACCGCTATAAGCTCGAGATGAAAACATATAATGCCCATGATGACCCTCCTTGAAACTTGGTTGATGAACTCCTTGACTCACTTTGAAAACATTTTGATCGACTCTCTTTGAATCACCTAGGTCCTTAAGTGACAAAGATGAATTCACATGATGTGCCTTGTAATTCCTTTTTAATAATATGAGATGATCGTTGAAAATCATGAAAAACTACCATCCCTTCATGATTCATTACACGAGAAACTAGAACAACCTTTCCACTTGAAATTTATGTTTCTTTGACACTTACTATATTTGGAAGGGAAAAATTACTATCTTTATTAAGTGTCACAGTTTTCCTTTTTGTACCCCAAATGGTGATATCAACTTGAATGTTCATCCCTCAATGTCGTGTTGTGTCAAACTTACCCTTTGAGAGAAAACTGCTATTTTTAGTAAGTACACATGGGGCAAATTACTATTTTTAGTAAGTTTCATAATTAGATTTTCCCAACCTCAACTGAATATGGTAGCTTGAATTATTTCTTATTACTATGTTCCTCTCACCTTTTGGACCATTTGGCTATTTATAGTAGGGGCTTGTGGAACCACTTACTATTTTTAGTAAGTGTCAATTGCTAACCGAGATGACCTTTATGATGACTTCTCCTACAATACTCCCTCTCTATTCACCACCTTCTTCATAGAATCTTCAAATGGTGGCTTACCTAAATTAATAGACCCCTATGTAGGAAGGAATTTTATTTTTAGTAAGTGCACTGTGGATGTTAGATTGTAAAAAAAAGGTCTTGATACTCTGGGTTTGTTTTCCAAGGTTCCATCCTCTGCATTTTGAGTAATTCCTTCATCTGAAAAAGTAGGAAAATTATATTTTCATTGGCAAGGGAAAAATTCTGAAAAAATCCACATCCCTCCATATCCCTAAAAAAGGGACTTCATGGAGAAAAAACTAGTTCACACAAAACAAGATTTTTCAATGATCATTCCCTCTAATTTTCGCACGATTTAACAGAATCAAACCATGAGAAGTGAAGAGGTAACTCAATTCATTTTTCACTAATATTATTCATATGAAAAGTAATAATTATGATGAAAACTCATTCCTCCATATCCATAAAAAATAGGGACTTCATGGCGCAAAAACTAGTTCACACAAAACTAGATTTTTCAATGATCATTCCCTCCATTTTTGTGCGATTTCACCCAATGGAACCCTAAGAAGTACTGATTTTTTCCACCACTATGTCATGGTGGCAATTAATGGATCTTGAAATTTATAGGTCTAGTTTTTTTCTCCTTTTTCAATGAAATCAACTCCATTGTGATAGGTTTTTTCTTCTTGTCTCACTAGTGAAATTTCTCTTTGATCCGGTTGCCGAGTTTGATGGGAAATTGAGCTTTGTTCTTCGTGGAGCCGGAAGTGAAATTTCTTCACTATGAGAATTCCTTTCTGAAAATGAGAGGGTTAAAGGTGATATTTTAATATCCCTTGAGATTGAATAAATAAAAAATAGATGGTTCTTTGTTTCATTCACTATCTTGTAAGATATGTTGGAATCTTCGTCTCATGGCAATAGAGGTTTCCGAATAATTCCTTCACTTTATATTTCATTCTTCATTTCTATAGATATTTCGATCAATATATTATTTGAAATATGTGTATATTCATGGATTGGAAGGTTTATTTTCCATGGTGAAGCTGGTTTAGAGCAATGATGGTGGGTCGAGGTGTTCTCTACAACTTTTCTTCCGATGGTGAGCGAAAGCAAAAAGTGAAAAACAGTTAGAATTTTTTTGAGTTTGAGTTGGGTAAATTTTCATGTCCCTGATGTCCCTCACCTAAAATGGATGTGAGGGACATAAATTTTCATAGTGTGCCTTAGCTTTACATGTGTCAGAGATCCAACGATAGGGGATTAAGGCCAAAAAAATCAGCTTTAAAGCACTGAGGGGATGGAAGCTAGTCACTTGGGTGACTAGAAGTCTCCTTAGGGGATGGGAACATTTTTCCAACCTTGATTTCCTTGACCTCAAAGTTACATGAGGGACATCAATTTTTATGGTATGTCAGGTGATGACATGTGGCAGCAATCTAATGGTGAAGGGTTTGAGCTCATGAGCACACTGGGGCTAAAGCGGCTATCCTAGAGGTTCGCATGACGGTTCAAAGGGCTTACGGGGATAGGAAAGTTTTTACAACATTTATTTACCTGGTCGTAAGGGACAAAAAATCCCACTAGGCTCATGGAGCTGACACATGTCCTTCAAAAATTTGACTAACTCCCGA
Source organism: Taxus wallichiana var. yunnanensis (assembly GCA_018340775.1). Lineage (NCBI taxonomy): Eukaryota > Viridiplantae > Streptophyta > Pinopsida > Cupressales > Taxaceae > Taxus > Taxus wallichiana. Next base: position 158,081,338 of record CM031234.1, read on the forward strand.
ACTCGCTCAAGAGGGCAACTTGTAACGGCAATAACTTGAGCTCCCGATGGACATTTTTGATGAAATTTTATATGATATTGACTAGAAATGGACTTATAAATAAAATGGTGTGGTTATAAGGTATTATTTATTACATTTTATCCCTAAAAATCAAATTTATTATTTTTTACTCCACTTATGCATGATAAAATCTGCTTACAGACCCATTTCTCCAAAGTGTTGTGAAAAAAATAATTTAACCATATTGTAGGGATTGGAATTAGATTTATTTAAATGTTTTTTTCCTCATAACTCCATCTAGAGCTCCTGGAATCACCTTCAAAAGATCGGTAGTTTTTTTCTCCTGTGCACCGCCTAGGCCTCACGAACCTTGATTTTAGTGAAAGCTGTCCCAACTTCTCACGGATCTTTCCTTCATCTTCCTAAATAAATTCCATGATATTCCTAGGTATTTGATTCACCTCCATGTACAGTTCATATTTTATGTTCCCGCTCCATGGGGTTGTTCCAATCCTAGGAAGGCCAATGATAGCCCTTCCCAAAGCGCTCAAAGTTTGCATTTTTCAATGAAATCCTAAAATCAATTAGGGGTTGAATTGAATTTCCTAAATCATATAGGGAATGAGTTAACATGAATTGGGAGGTCATTGGGTGACTAGGTAGACTCGGGGTATCTCATAAGAATAGAACATGAAAATTTTAGTATAATGGTGTTGTTGTCATGTTATAAAATTGCCAATTTCCTGTTGCATATTTTACATGAAAACAATTGGCTCTAAGCGTAGGGACATGACATGGAATGAGTACAATGAAGATGTGACATGTAGAATCAAGAATCTAGACTTTAGACCATATAATCTATTGACTAGTTTCTTATAAATTCGGCCCTATGGAGTCACTAAAGAAGCAGGCTACACAACTTTCTTTACTTAACACACACACACACAAACAAACAAATGGAAGGGAAACACACCAGGGGAAAAAAGCACAATAAGAAATGGAAATTATGTACACGGGGGAGGGAAATTTATAGAGGTTGGGAAATGATTTACACATACCCGACAATGGGTTGAGAAAAGTACATGCCATCATACAATGGCAGATAAAAGTTAGGCCTTTGAAGCACAAAAACTATTATTTGATAAAAACATACTTTTGTGATGAATTTTAATTTCTTGAGAAGAATAAGGATAAAAAAATTCCATTTTCATACTCATATTGCATAAAGAATGTTCTTGCATCCAATGAATAGTTCATTATCTTCTCTGAGCTCTTATACCTTGATGTTCCCACTTGATATCATGTGATCATGTAACACCGTTCTTCCATATCTTCTAGAATTGGAAATTTCTCTTGTCATGAAAACATTAATCTTCTTTGAATTGTGACTTCAAATTGTCTCTAATATCAAAAAAACACTTGGAAGGAGTGAGAACACCTAGATGTCCCACTTTGTTTCCTGAAAATCAACTCAACATTTTACTTGTTATCTTCCTCCATGGTGGGATGTTGTCTTCAAGATTAATAATATTCAAAGAAGATTCCATAACCTTCCTTATTTTGCACTCACAAACCTCTTCACATTGTGTGAAAGGAAAAGGCATGTTTTCACATCCATTCTCATCAACCAAGGCATTGAGGAAGTCATCCAGTTCATCCATTGGCTTTGTTTCAGTATCAAACATTGGTGAATCAAAAAGAGGAGCACAAATGGCCTCATACCTGCCTCTTGCATTTCCATGGCACGAGTCAAAAGTTCAAGGTTGAGTTGAGGATCTTTAGTTTCTTCTACAGCCTTCAAAATTTCTTGTAGTGATGGTTCTTTCGAGTCTTCCATAGAATCATCTTCATCCTTATTTTAAGAATATTCATGTTGTGCCTCTAAGAGATGGTTAAAAATATGATCTTGTGGGAAAGAAATTTTTTTAGGTGGACAAACTTGTGGATTTATTGCCAACGCTTTGGGAATCTAAGTCCCTCAACTTAACCAGTGTAGCTTCCATATAGGTATGCATGAGTAAAAATGGATTTTCCTAGTGGCCTTGTGGCCGGGAATCCAACAGGGGCACTCCACTGACCCTATAGAAAAGTGATAAATATCTTGATATGGAAAACTTTGTCTAAAGAGTGGGAAAGAGGGGTGAGAAATGAGGTAGGAGAACTAATTGTGTAAGTAGAAAATTAGATTCCTGTACACACTAGTTAGAATTTTTATCACATACACTAAAGTTAGGAAGAAATAATACTACAAACAACAACAAGACCAATTAGAATTTAATGAACACAAAGTATCAGTAAACCCCTTAGTCAAAAAGGCTTGAAACTACTTCTTGTATTTATGCTCAAGTAGAAATTGTACATAGTATGAGAATGGAAAACATTGAGAATAGGGGAAAAGTGGCTAACTCTTTTCACTCACAAGTGAAAAATATCTCTCATGAATTTACAAGAATACAACCAGCTAGAATAATTTTAGAATTAGAAGAACCCTTTGGAATGAAGAGCTCATTACAATTTATAGAAATCTGAATTTTCCTTTCACCTCCCTCATATGACTCTTCATTTCCATATTCCACTCATGACCTTTCATTTTCCATGAATTAAGTATTTCTCTTATAATTTTGAGAAAATAATTTTTATAAATTTAAAATAGGTCACTTAAGTGAATAGGATGAAATACAATGATGACACATAATGAAGAATTAGAATGGAGAGATAAATTAGAGAGGGAAAGAGAGGGAGAGGGAAGGGATGGAGGGGAAAACAATCCTTGTGATGAAATGATTTGAATGCTTTGATGCAACCATGAACTTTAAGTGAGGATTTATGCCCTTTGGTGATCTTCTACACTGATGAATATTTCTCCCTTGAATAAATTTGAATAATTTCCCAATCTAGTGATGACTGCATGCAAACTCTATGATGCATGGACATCTGGACCATAGAACAGTGTTTAGAAAAATTGTTATGATGTTTACCACTACAAGCTTGAGATGAACACATACAATTCCCAAAGTGACCATCCTTTAAAATTGGTTGATGAACCCTTTGACTCATTGAAATCATTTGACCAATTCACTTTGGATTACTCGACTCCTTAAGTGATGAAGATGAATTCATATGATAAGCCTTACAATACGTTGATTTTATTCTCAGTAAAACATTACAATTAAGATGATGCTCATAAGAAAGCTTTGAATTTCTCATTCCTCCTTTTCAACTCATGAAACCATATCATTATCCAAAAGGGAGTCCAAAAATAGTAAGGTGAGTGAAAACAAAGTCATATGCAATTTTCCACTCTGAAATGAAAATTTTCTATTTTTAGAATATGAGCATGTGCTATACTATTCTGGGGTATATCACTTGTCTTGTTCAGTTTCACCTTCTAAACCATATACCATATTCCAACCTCCTATTTTCCTGAGATATTTCTATTTTTAGCACATTTCTATTTTTAGCAGGTTGTTATTTGGGGACTTGCTATTTTGGGAAGAAGTCATTTTCTGTCTTACTTTCCATTTTACCCCTTTTTGATTGTCTTGAGTGATCAAACTTGTAATTCAGTGGGACTCATCATTTATAGCATGCAAGGAAGTATAACATATGCTATTTTTAGTAAGTGGTGAAAACAACCTCTATTTGCGACGGGAAAAACTTTTTGGATTTGAATCTTTGTCATGAACTCGTGCTCCAATTTTCATCATGATTCACTTTCCAGAAAGCTCAGAAATGAAAAATGAAAATTTATGTCTAGTAAGAGATTTGGGTATGGAGCTACCAGGGAATAATATTGATAAAAAATCATTCCTTCATATCTTGAGAAACTGAACTTCATCGTGCAAAAACTAGTTTGAGAGAAACTAGATTTTTGGAGAACCTTCCCTCTCCATTTCATGGGGATTGAGATTTCCACTATTTTTCTTCTCTATTATTTATTTATTTTTCTTATCTAGATGAAATATTATTTTGAGACCTGTGTATCACCATGGGGTAGAGGATTTCCTTTCTGTGGTAAATCTAGTTTGAGCTTTGGTAATGGTGGAGTGGTGGATTGAGGTGTTCTCTCCAACTTTTCTTCAAGAAAGTGAGAAGTAACAAACATTTAGAAAAAAATCAAAATTTTGAGTTTGATTTGGGAGAATTTTCATTTCCTAACATACCTCACCTTGAAGGGATGTGAAGGACATCATTTTCCATGGTGAGAAAGAATCCAACACATGACATTGATCTGAAGATAGGGGTGAGTGCTCCAAAATCAAATTTAAAGCACTAAGGGGTGGAAGCGGGTCACATGGGTGACCAAAAATATATCCTAGAGGGCTGGAAATTTTTTTGAGGTTTTATGTTCCTGAAATATGAGGTACATGAGGGACATAAAATTCCACAGAGGTCCTGGAGCTGACACGTGGTAGAGATTTGATGGCAGGGAATTTGAGCTCCAAATCCCACCTTGGGACTGAACTGGAAATCCTAATGGTCGTATGGGGTTCCAGAGGTCACATGGGGGTTGGGTGAATTTTTCCAAGGTTTATGTACCTAACCCTTAGGGATTTTGGGGACATAAAATCCTGCCAGAGCTCCTGGAGCTGACATGTGTCCTCCTAAAATTTGGCTAAGTCTTGAACTTGTTCAAGAGGACAACTTGCGACAATGATAACTTGAGCTCCCAATAGACATTTTTAGAAAAGTTTTATATGATCCTGACTGTAAATGAAATTTTTAATCCAATGGTGTGGGTCTCATGTCTTCATTTTTCTATTTGATACCTTAAAATTAGGATTTTTATTTGGTACTCCACTTATGCCTGAGAAAAACTTCCTGCATACCTAATGTGCCAAAGTTTTGTGAAGAATATGATTTCACCATATTGTAGGGATTAGAATTATATTTTTGGAGATTTTTTGGTTTTCTCCTAACTCCATCTAGATCTTCCAAAATCACCTTCCGAAGCTCAGTGGTTGTTTTGGTCTGTGTACTAACTAGGCCTATGAACTCTAATTTTGGTGAAACTACCTCAACTTTTTTGAGACCCTCCAAAATCTTCTTGAATCATTTAAATTATGTCCCAAGACCTTTGAATCACCTCCAAATCTTATTAGGCTCTTTTTCTATGCTCCATGGGGTTGCACCGGCCTAAGGAAGGCCCGGTGATAGCTCTTCCCATGAATGCTTATAGCTTACTGACTTTCAATAAACTTCTAAAATTACCTAGGGGAATGAATGGAATTTCCTAAATCACCTAAGGGGATGAGATAATGGTAATTTCGAGATCACTTGGAATAATTGGATAGATCTAGGGTGTCTTGTAATGATAAACTTGAAATTTTTGACACAGGGGTATAGTTTTCATGCTCGGAAATTGTCAATTTCCTTGTTGCACATTTGGACAACAACAATTGGATCTAGCTTGAGGGAATGACATGGACTTATTGCAGCAAATACATGACATGGGGAATCAAAATATCAATTTCAGACCATATAATCCATTGACCAATGCCTTATCCATTCAGCCCCGCAAATTCAATTACAACTTATGAGAGAGAGAGAGAGAGGAAACACACACAAAACAAGGAGAAAAGGAAAAACACAACGAAAATAGAAAGGAAATACACACACCACATAAAGGAAATTATATACAATGGGAGGGAAATTTATAGAGGTGGGGAAAGGATATATACATACCCAGAAATGGGTTGAGAAAAGTACACGCCATCATGAAATAACAGATTGAAGTATGACCATTGAAGCACAAAAACTATTATTTGATCAAACCATGCTTTGGTGATAGATTTTTATGGATTGAGAAGAATAATAATGATCATGATTCCATCCTTGTACTCATATGGTATTGAGAATTTTCCTTCATCCATTAAAAATTTGGTTAACCTCTTGAAACTTTTGCATTTTGAAGATTCCTCTTGATGTTCTGCAATCATGTGACACCATTATTCCATGTCTTCAAGAGTAGGAAAATTTATCCTATGATGAAAACATTCATCTCCTTTGATTTACAAATTCAAATTGTCTCTTATATCAGAAAAAAACTTGGAAGGGGTGAGAACAAATTGATTTTATTCACATTCAAGAACTTCCCCAAACATCCCACTTTATTTCTTTGAGCAAGCGTTTTTAGACATGGAGGTTAAATCATTGAGACAAAGATCTTCATCATCCTTGAGATATTGTTGCAGCATGGGAACATGTTCAAGGTGAACTTGAGCTTAGAAGATGGTGAGTGCAGTCTAATTTTGGATCATTTGGAAAAAAATCATGCATATTCTAGATTTTTTGTCTAGAGAAATGGTTGCCAATATGCATTTGTTTGGAGTGCACCTTGATATCATTTTCAAAATTCTAGATTTTGGTTTGTCCATGTAAGCATTCTTCACCCTTCATTGGATTTTTCCATTTGAACTCTTTTTTTGCATTGATGGACCATTCTGAAATGGTGGGAAAAAGTTGGTATTGAATATACTTCAAACATTGCTACAAATTTTCACCATGTTTTGAACAACTTTCTTCAATGCAAATCAGCTCAATTTTTTCCTTGATATATTCTTCCATGGTGGAGGTGTTATCTTCAAAACTGGAGATGTCCAAAGGATATTCATGAAATTTTCCTCATTTGCATTCATAAACTTCTTCACATGATGTGGAAGAAAAAGACATGCTTTCATGTCCATTCTCATCAACTGAAGTGTTAGAGAATTCATGAAGATTATCCACTACTCCATCTCAACATCAAAATTGGTGCACCAAAATAGGAATCATAAATTGACTCATACCTATCTTGTATCTCCATAACTCGGGTTAATATTTCAAGGCTGAGTTGAGGATCTTCAGTTTCTTCCATAGCCTTCAAGATATCTTGTATAGATAGTTCTTCTGAAATTTCCATAGGCTCATTTTTATCTTCATTAGAAGAATCTTCTTGTTGTGCCTCCAAGAGATGGTTAAAAATATGATCCATACGGGCCCATGATTCATTTGAAACATTATCATTCACCTCTTCCATGATTTATGTTGCCAAAGATTCACTTTATTGTAAACATGGGCATACTTGATTCATGACACCTATTGACAAGGAGAAGATGTCCAATCTTCATGGAAAGGGCACTCCTTTAAGCTCAAAATCTGTCTCATCTTCTTCTTGGTAAGAAGTAGAACGTGTTGGAGCAACAAGTATGAGAATAATTTTTAGCTACATCTTGACCATCTATTATTGAATCTTCTTACTCAGGTGAAAGATGAAAGGCTATGTTTTCACCGTGATGATGATTCTTCTCCCCAAGTGAGTAGAGGTTATGTTTAAATTGTTCATTCTCCTCAGATTTGAAAAGAGAGTGGGATTCTTCCATTTGATCATCCATGATTACATCGAGAAGAGAGTTTGATTCTTTGACTTCCTCCATTTCTTCATGCAACATTTCTACATCACTTAAAGAATCAAAATAGGAGGGAAGATTATCTATGACCATCTTGAATTCATCATCTTCGGACCATGATGTTGGGTGAATTTCTTGCACTTCTTCACATTTCTCCATTTCATCATTAATTGAAAGATAAAAACTTGAAAATAGATCATTCATGCTTACTTTGAATTGGCCACCTTCTTCATCATTGGTGGAGTCTTTGGAGAGCATTAGATCATCCATTATGTAGAAAGGTTCTTCCTTTATTGAATATATTATTCCCCATATGTGTTGTGCCTCAAGCAAGATGGAATTTCTGAATGGTGATTCTATCTTCATGTCTTCTACTTCTTCCTCCACGATGTTTCTTTGGCTTTCATCAGAAATTTCCATGATAAGATCATCTTCAGGAGCATCCAAGAATATTTTGGGAATGAAAACTCATATTATGAGCATCCATTTAGGTCTTCTTCCATAGGGCATGTCTCATCTTCTTCCTCCATTTGATGTGGAGCTTCAAGATGTTCATATCTTCTCTGTAGAGCTAAAGCATACCTCCAAATTTCATCAAAGACTTCAGGGTCATAATTTCCTTCTATTATGCTCTAAAGCCTTTCCACATATTCTATTTTCAAAATATTCATTTCTTCATCACCGTATGCAATGAATTCATCTAGATAATGATATAAGAAGGACAACATTCTCAATTTTGTAGTGAGTTGTGCGAGATTGCAAAAATATTCTTTAGTGGATCTTGCATTGTCCTATCTTTCATCATCTTCTTGAATGTTGATTTGGTCTTCATTAGATGGCTCAAGGATAGGATTTTCTTTAGTGGCATTCAAGAACCTTTCAAGGATGAAAACCCTGTGGTATGAATGTTCTTTAGGATATTCCTCTATAGGACAACTCTCCTCTTCTTCTTCCTTGCAATGGGCTGCTTCAAGTTGCTCATACATCTCTTGTAATAATTTGGCATATTCTTGAGCTTCACACCTTATCTTATGTCTTCTTTGAATCCATTCCTCTTCATCGGTGATAGGTTATTTCTTCTTTCCTTTTTCAACACTAGTCTAGAACCATGGTGATCAATGATCTTATTTTCTCGGGTAGAAATCTTCTTCTTCTTCTTCTTCATTGTCACTCATTGGTATTTCACTCCAATCTAGAAATTTCTTCATGGTGTAGGAAACATATGTGACGGGGTTTGTTCCTTAACTGGGGTCACCTTCAAAAGTGATTTTCCTTTAAAATCTGATTTTTAAAATTTTTTTAAATTTTTTTGATATTTTGGGTAGAGTTCATTTTTGGGTTCACTTAGGAAAATAGCTTCCCAAGTAGAGTCGCCAAAACTATTGGTGATAAAAATTTTCAAGTGGAAAAATTAGGTGTCTCCACCAACATTCATGGGGCTACGCCCTCTGCATTGAATAATACGGCTCATATTATTCAAAGTAAACTAATCCTAATCCTATTTAAATGCTCTGGGTGGCCAAATTAGCGGGGATCACACAAGGAAACTCCACTGAACCTATGGTAAAGTGCTTGTACGGGAAGTACAAGGGCAGAAATTATAGAGATAAAGGTAAAGAGAGAGAATTTATGTAAGGAAGATTAATTCCGTGAGTAGAATCCAAAACTTACACCTAGTAATCGAAGTAGTTCAAAATTCAATAAAGAGGAAATAAAAATGAAGTTAGCGGGACCAATGAATTAAAACACCAAGTTTTTAAATTCATGTATCGAGGACACCAAGTTTCTCTCTAATTCCATACGGGATCAACTATGCTTGTAAAGTGATGCAGGGGTCAATACCAAAATTTTCTTCACCATATTATCAAGAGCTTGAACCTACTCTATTACTCCATCCACCCCTGCTAGAGGATCATTAATTTATGTTCATGCAACCTCATCTGTTGTATTCCTTTTCACCTTGAAATCCAATGAGACCTAGTACCAACTAATTCTTGAAGACAACAACTGAAGGAGGGTTAACTTTGATGAGAAAAGGTGATCACCTTGTGATCACTGAAACAATATTTAATAGATGTAAAGAACTTCTATGACTGTCCCAAGCTACAAAATCCGTTCATAAAATCTCAAGTATTCATACCTTCTTGAGTTCTTTTACCATACACCTTTGCTTGCAAATGGAGCTTTTCTTCAATATAGTCACAAGTTCTTCTCTTCTTGATTGAACATGACCAAGGCAACAAACCAATGTTTCAAGTTCCTTTATGAATGCTCAAGCATCTCTCTACTAGTGTGCAGTCTCAATACTCTGCCCTCAAGACTGAACTTAGTCTAAAAACATCCAATTCAAACTCTTAATACTCAATCAGTTGGTTCCCAGGGCATACCCATAGCTCAAAGACCTCCCTTCACAATGGTTGAGGTATTCATGAGCTCCATATACTGTCCTAGATCTAGGTTTTCCTTTATCACCTCCTTTATGGCTGTAGCATACAAAAATCGGGCCTATTCGACCCTAGCTATGACAGTAGGCACTTAGGACTTTGATCTCACCTGTAGCTTGATGGATCCACTTCAGAAATTTCATCAAGATGATTGATACAAAATTTAGTGGCTTGATTCCACGTTATGACCATTCATGCACTTTCATTCCTCTCTCCACTGTACACTGTGTATTCCTTGTCATAACAAAAAAAAATAGTCACGTATATCTTGAGTGATACAAATCCATTATCCTTGAAATTTGGACAGTAGTTATATCATGTAATTATAGAGGTATCCTGAAATTTTCAAGAAATTTCATCCATGCAGTAAAAAGTTATGCTATTTTTCCCTAGATCGGGCCAGAGAGCCTTCAATTTGCTATAAAACTCAAATTATGCATTTTCAAAACATATAAAAATTACCACTGTGATCTACATCACCTGTAGAATCTTTCCATGCTAATATTCAGGAACTTTACATCATTTAAATGTTATGGAGGGTTTCTATCTTGCTGTCCTGCCAGGGTTCTTGTGCACAGTCCATTGAAAACAAGCTGATTTTCTTCAACATGGTCGATTTTCATCTTTTAAAACATATTACCTGCACCATTATACATTATTCAACCTCTAGAATCCCTGTCCCTCTTCATTTCCATGAATCACCTATGAAATAGGTATTCATTAGCTAAGAATAGACTCTAACAAGCACCTAAACTGACTCCTAAGCCAATTCACACTCCTAAGAAGACTCAACAACTTCCTCTACATAGAAATCACGTGGATATCTCCTTAATACTCTCATGTAATCCATATAAGACAACTATTACATGATTACATGGCTTTATTTTTCCAATATTACTCCTTTACTATGTCAAATTTACTCCTACAACTTTCTTACAAGTACTCATTCCCCTTTTACAACATATTCAACTTTAACATTCATTCACTCACACCTATACTAACATGTTCTAATGGTCATATGACCTTCTTGCATCTTATCACTTGATGCTCCTGCATCAGAGTGCCCTTGAGAGAAGAATTTGAGCTCCTGCTCAAATAGTTCTTCTTCTTTCTTGTCTTCCAATTCATCCTTATTGCATTTGCTGGTATAGTTTGTCTCCTCCATCTGCTCTTGCATTTCCTCTCCTCAATTCTACTCTTTTTGCTTGCTCCTTGCTTCATCTTCCTCTTCATGGTCTTTGTCTTCAATTCTGCCTCTTGTTGGTCTTCTATCTCCTTCACTAAGTATGTTAACTCTGGTTTGTGTTCATAACAGCATGTAGCTACAGCTCCTTGATCATTGCTAAGAATGTTCTCATAAGACTTAATAGTCTTCTCCACCTGCTCTATCAATAATACTCTTTCTCTTTCATTTTTGGCGTTTTGATAAGCTTGCTTCACCTTAGGAATGAAGTGAAGGTCTGCAATGCAAAAATCTACCTCCTCAGCCTGTTTTGAAGGTTCATATGCCTCCTCAACTGAAATCTGATTCTCTTCTACCACCTCTTCACTTGTCTTATCTTTATCTCTATCTACATGAGTATCCTTGTCTTGATATATGACTTCCTCTAATGCTTTTAGTTCTTCTTTCAGCTGTTCCATGCTTATGTATTCAAAATCATACTTTGGTGCTTCTCTACCTTTAAATGCCTCAATTTCATCATCACATGTGTCTTCTATATCTTCTCTGTTCCTCTTGTCTCATGAACTTTCTCATTGAATCATACACTTGATTCATCTCTTTGTCTACCAAACCTGCATTCACAATATTAACAACACCATTAGAAGTAAAGGGTTGAGGCCATGAAGCCTCTTGAATGTCTACAGAGTGCTCTTCTTCTCCATTTCTTTTTGTTTTTTCATTGACCATTTTCAACTTGGTCATTTTCATTCTTTCTCTCTCCTGATCTGCTTCCTCCTCTAGTTCCTCTTTTCTTAATTGTTTCATTTCTTGCAACTTTTCATGCTGCTCTATCCTTGGCAACACCTCTTCTCTCTCCTTCTTCTCACCTGTTCTCCTTCTTCTCTCAATTTCCTGATTTCTCTCTATTTTTGTTGTCATTCTCTTCATCAACTCTTCTAGTATCTTCATTTCTTCTTCCAAGTCAGCTCCATCAACTTCTCTTTCATCTTCATCATATATAGGACCTGTTTTTCTTCATCCTTCTCTGAACTCTGACTTCCCTGACTGTACTCAGCTCTTGCTTCACCACATTTTGAAGACCTTCCACTTTCCATTACTTCATGTTTGATGACTTTGTACTGCTGCTCCTTGAAGCTCTTAGCTTTCCATACCTTGTTCTGGATGACCTTAGGTTGATAAACCATTTGTTTTTCATGTTTTCTTCTCCATTCATGAGTTAGGCCGTGTTTGTACTCATTTCTACTCTCTTGTGCACCTGCATACTGGACTGATTTTATCTTGTAAACTGAATTTTCCTCCATACCTTGCCTTGGTTCTTCATGACTGAGCTCCAGTTTGATGGTCTCTTTCTTGGACTCTACCTTCTCCTCTTTGTCCTTAGTTTTCTCAAGCCATTTAGGCATCACATAACTATGCTTGATCTCTTTGGGTAGCATATACTTTTGATGACCTGCTGATTTATCTTCATTCCCTATTTCCTTGAGCCTTCTAGGCATTGCATGATCACACACATCTTCTTGTGTTAACATCTTATCATTATCTTGCTCTAGGTCTTCTTTAATGTCAGAAACATCACTCTCATAAATCTGATCATCATATTCAGTCATCATACTTACTTGTTCAATGGCTTTTAGCTTGCCTATATCCTCCTTAATGGCTTCTTGTCTGGCTTTACTCTCTTCCTGGACTTCTTCTTCACTTGGGATGCTATCCAATGCATCATAATACTCCATGTTCTCTGTCATGCTTCCCTTGTCATCATGGAAGTCTTCATTCTTTTCATATCCCTCTTCAAGCTGGTCCTTGCAGTTGTCTTGTTCATTTCTCTTCATGGGTGCTTGGCTTACACCATCCTTCATATTTCTCAAGCTCGTAAGATTAAACTGCATCAACAAGTTCTTCATACCTGCAAACATAAACACAAGCTTAGATATAAAAACAAGAGACCATAGTGTCTCCATGAGTGCTCCTTTCCTTAGCACCTTCCTCTCATTCTCCTTTCCTTCCTTAAGTGCTTGTTCTGGCACTTTTTCTTCTTTCTTGTTCTCTACAATGAGAACTTCTTTCACCTCTTCTTGTTGCTCATTTGGAAACTCTTCTTTCTTCCTCAAGGCATCCTTTCTGTGCCTTCTATCTCTTTTCACCAATGACCTCACAGGCCATTTCATCTTCCCTCTCAATACTAGGCCACTCTTCTTCTGATGGCTCTCTTCTTCCTGCAACTGTAACCACATGGTGGTCACTTTCTCCAAATCTCTCTTCACTTCATCTATTTCTTTTTGAAGTGCCAATCTTCCTCTCATCTTCTCCTCTTTCCTCTTTTTCTCTTTCTTTTCTTGTTCCTTTTGATAGCTTAGGAACTTAACCAATTCACACACTGCTCCTACCTCCATGACTGATTCAATCACAAACTTTACAATATGGAGTTCTCTGAAAATTATAGAAATAAATAGCTTGAAAACATGTGTTTGTTACCTTGAACTCCTTGGTATTGGATCTACCTTTTGTTTCCTGTTATGGCTGTCCTTTGATCTCCTATCTCACTCTGATACCAAAATGATGCAGGGGTCAATACCAAAATTTTCTTCACCATATTATCAAGAGCTTGAACCTACTCTATTACTCCATCCACCCCCGCTAGAGGATCATTAATTTATGTTCATGCAACCTCATTATTGTATTCCTTTTCACCTTGAAATCAATGAGACCTAGTACCAACTAATTCTTGAAGACAAATTCTGAAGGAGGGTTAAATTTGATGAGAAAAGGTGATCACCTTGTGATCATGAAACAATATTTAATAGATGTAAATAACTTCTATACATGAATGTCCCAAGCTACAAAATCCGTTCATAAAATCTCAAGTATTCATACCTTCTTGAGTTCTTTTACCATACACCTTTGCTTGCAAATGGAGCTTTTCTTCAATATAGTCACAAGTTCTTCTCTTCTTGATTGAACATGACCAAGGCAACAAACCAATGTTTCAAGTTCCTTTACGAATGCTCAAGCATCTCTCTACTAGTGTGCAGTCTCAATACTCTGCCCTCAAGACTGAACTTAGTCTAAAAACATCCAATTCAAACTCTTAATACTCAATCAGTTGGTTCCCAGGGCATACCCACAGCTCAACAGACCTCCCTTCACAATGGTTGAGGTATTCATGAGCTCCATATACTGTCCTAGATCTAGGTTTTTCCTTTATCACCTCCTTTATGGCTGTAGCATACAAAAATCAGGCCTATTCTGACCCTAGCTATGACAGTAGGCACTTAGGACTTTGATCTCACCTGTAGCTTGATGGATCCACTTCAGAAATTTCATCAAGATGATTGATACAAAATTTAGTGGCTTGATTCCACGTTATGACCATTCATGCACTTTCATTCCTCTCTCCACTGTACACTGTGTATTCCTTGTCATAACTAAAAAAAAAAAAAAGCAGTCACGTATATCTTGAGCGATACAAATCCATTATCCTTGAAATTTGGACAGTAGTTATATCATGTAATTATAGAGGTATCCTGAAATTTTCAAGCAATTTCATCCATGCAGTAAAAAGTTATGCTATTTTTCCCTAGATCGGGCCAGAGAGCCTTCAATTTGCTATAAAACTCAAATTATGCATTTTCAAAACATATAAAAATTACCACTGTGATCTACATCACCTGTAGAATCTTTCCATGCTAATAGTTAGGAACTTTACATCATTTAAATGTTATGGAGGGTTTCTATCTTGTTGTCTGCGGGGTTCTTGTGTGCATGATCCATTGAAAACAAGCTGATTTTCTTCAACATGGTCGATTTTCATCTTTTAAAACATATTACCTGCACCATTATACATTATTCAACCTCTAGAATCCCTGTCCCTCTTCATTTCCATGAATCACCTATGAAATAGGTATTCATTAGCTAAGAATAGACTCTAACAAGCACCTAAATTGACTCCTAAGCCAATTCACACTCCTAAGAAGACTTAACAACTTCCTCTACATAGAAATCACGTGGATATCTCCTTAATACTCTCATGTAATCCATATAAGACAACGATTACATGATTACATGGCTTTATTTTTCCAATATTACTCCTTTACTATGTCAAATTTACTCCTACAACTTTCTTACAAGTACTCATTCCCCTTTTACAACATATTCAACTTTAACATTCATTCACTCACACCTATACTAACATGTTCTAATGGTCATATGACCTTCTTGCATCAATACAAATCTTCAACCAACTATAACAATGCTAAATAGTAAGAGTTCTTCAAAAATTTGAATCCCTAGGATTGGAGAGGCCATCCCAATTTATAGCAATATGAATTGTCCATTCACCTCCCTCACATGACTCTTCATTTCCATATTCCATTCGCGACCTTTTTTTCCATGAATTAAGTATTTCTCTTCTAATTTTGAGAAAATACTTTTACAAATTTAAAATAGGTCACTTAAGTGAATATGATGAAATACAATAATGACACATGACAAAGAATTATAATGGAGAGAGAAAGAAGAGAGGGAAAGAGAGGAAGAAGGAAGGAATTAAGGGAAGACACCCCTCATCACAAAATTCTTTGAATGCCTTGATGAAGTCATGAAATTTGAGCAAAGATTTCTTACATAGGTGATCTTCTATACTAATGAAGATAACTCCCTTGAATAAATTTGAATCATTTTCCCAATATAATGATGATGATAAACTCCTGAATACAAAATGAGTGTTCATAAAAAATATTATGAGGTTTACTATAAAATTGAGATGAAAACATGCAATGCCCACGATGACCCTCCTTGAAACTTGCTTGATGAACTCGTTGACTCATTAAAATGTTTTGATCAACTCTCTTTGAATCACCCAACTCCTTAGGTGATGAATATGAATTTACATGATGTGCTTTATGATGCCCTGCTTTGTAATATGAGATGATCATTCCAAATCATGAAAAACATCCATCCCTTCATGATTTATTACACCGAGAAACTAGACCAACCTATGCACTTGAAATTCATGTTTCCTTGACACCTACTATATATGGAAGTGACAACTTACTATCTTTATTAAGTGTCAAAGTTTTCTTTTGTAGATTGAATGATTATCCTCAATGTCCCGTTGTGCCAAAATTTCCTTTGAGAGAAACCTATTAATTTTAGTTAATACACATGGGGCAACTGATGGGTGTCATTATTGCCTTCATTTAATCATCTGGTGGTTGATGTCATATTAAAACAAGGGGTGTGTTTAAAGCTTTATGCAACAAGTGAAATCACAGGTGACCTAGTAATTAATTGTAGATACTTATTATTTTTATTTTTCTAGGGGTTTTAAAGTGTCTTAAGATTTCTTGGCCAAATCCTTATTAAAGCTAAACTATAAGAAACTTGTTGAAATAAACACACATTGTTGAAATGAACAAATCTTGCTAGAATTGAACACACTATTGAAATAAACACACTTTAAATAATTGAACACACTACTGGAAATAAACACACTTTGAAAATGTTGTTTAAAATTCTTGTAAGGAAATAAGAATGTAACTATAACACCTGCAGGGACAATAAATAACTCCACAAAATAGATTTTAATTGATGAATCAAAAGTACTTTTAGAATTGCCAAATAATAAATTTATACAAATTACTTGAAAATATAAATACCAATGAAAGAGAAGATCCTTCTTCTTGGAGGAGTGGGCCCTTGCTCCACCTTGAATCAGGAGTTAACACAATATGTTGCTCTCAAAATAAAATGGCTATTCTTATTATTGAATTGTTCAATCTTACAAAAATTAACTTTTTCTACATCTATCTTCAGTTCTCTATATATATTTCCATTGAAGATGCATTTACAATCATGAGTGTTCAATAGATGTCTTTCCACCTATAAATTCTAGTGAAAATAAATAGTTCCCAAAGTAGATATGAAATTTAGAAAACTAGATGGATATACAGTTGTTGGTCTTACATATGTATATTTGGAGTATGAAGAATTGGAAAATTGTTGGTCTATTTTGATTGGAAGGCCCATTATTTTCTCCATAACAAATTTTGATAAAATAAGGAGATTCCCATTGATTTCGGAACTTTGGAGAAGTTTTAGAACCAAAGGGAAACCTCCAAAACTAATTGCTAAAGTTTTAGAGCTAAGTGA
Source organism: Taxus wallichiana var. yunnanensis (assembly GCA_018340775.1). Taxonomy (NCBI): domain Eukaryota; kingdom Viridiplantae; phylum Streptophyta; class Pinopsida; order Cupressales; family Taxaceae; genus Taxus; species Taxus wallichiana. Next base: position 158,098,503 of record CM031234.1, read on the forward strand.
TGGAGTTCCGAGCTAAGTGATAGAGTTTTGGAGCTAAGCCACATTTTAGCCAACTTCCTCAAAAAGGTGTTGGTTACTTCACAATTCACTTATCCTAACCAAATATGACCTGTTTATTCCAAAAACTAAATTTCCACACAATTTTTAGGAATTATAGATTTTTTAGACATTTGAACTAAATCAAACAAAAGATGGACAATTACATCCTAACTTATATTTAGATCAAACAAAAGTTATGAAATGTAGAAAACTTGATTAAAAGGGAAGTAAAATGAGAGTATTTATTGCACATTGATGAGGCATATTTTAGCCTCATCATCTCCCCCACACTTACTTGTTTGTAAGTCCTCTTACAAACTCTATTCTTCAAAAATGGGATCATGAATTCTACATTCCAACTGATTGCTAAGGTCAAATGGTTGAAATTGAATGTCCTAGTGCTTCGATCTAGAACTGTTGTATCTTGATCCTTCCTCTAGATTTTTTTACCAATCCTCAAAATGAGTGGGATCCTGAGGTTCTCTATTCTTCCATGGAGACATGGGTGTAAGAAGGAGAGGAGGCCTTGTTCTCATACCCATCCACATACCTCTGTGTTTTTCACAAATTTGAGGAATGAGTGTACATAAAGTTCTGGCCCTTTCCAGACTCCATATTAGATTTTTGGAGAGATAACTTCTCTTCTTCTTAATGCTACAGTAAGGAATTCCCATCTCTTTAGGCATCCATCATAAATTTCCTCAAATTTTTCTTCTTCATATGAGGTGAATGCATCAATACTCCTCTGCATGATAGCAATGTAATGTTCCTTAAATCGGATTGTCAAAGGCATGAGACCTAAAATGTATAACAAATGTAGATGGTTTCCCATAATGAGCTCTCATACAGAGGCTAGATGAACTAGCCTTTATTAAGTGTTCAACATTCCTTTCTTTCTAGGCTATTTGATTTTGGAGCATAGAAAAAAATGCCTGAAGTTGGATTTCCCCACATATAGATTAATCATAAAACATGTGTTCTTTTCTAACATAAAGTTGTAAGAGATAAAATTCACAAAGAAGATTCTTCTACTCTGGATTGGCCAAAGAATATGTTGCCATGAATTCTGCTTCATCCTTCAATTCATGTGGAAGGCCACATGAAATCCTCAATAATTGCCACCATGGATAAATTGTTCTTCTAGGAAGACACTGTATGCAGGAGAAGGTCTTCTACATGTTAGTAATTTTTCACTCATCATACAGACCATCTGTATTTTTTCCAAACACTTAAACTTTTCTTCCTCACTTTTATAGAATTTTTCTTCCCATTCTTCCCTTTGCCTTTTTCTCTTTTTCCATTTGATTTTTAGTTCCTGATTTGATACTTTTAATTCATTCAGCTCTCTATAGGTATCATCCCATAATTTTTGAGTGGAAAGTAAGATAGCTCTGTTTTTGTACAATTTGATCCATTGAATATACTTTTTTCATAGTACTTTTTCAGTAGCCAATTGCAATTCTTTTCTTTTTCAGCCATTTGCTGTTTTACTAATGCCAATTCTTCATTCTTATCTGTTAGCTGAGTTTTCAATTGTTCAATAAGAATTTCTCTATGCTCCAATTTGTGTTTGAGGAAGTTCAATTCCTCATATTTTTCCCTAATTATAATTTTTTCCTTAGACAAGAATAGATCCTGCCTCAATTGTTGTTTTTCTTCTTTTACTGGGAGTTCCTCAAGAGATGAGCATTGTTCCTCCACCAAAGGGAATTTTCCTTTTAACCTCCAAGATGCCAATTGTTCCTCCTCATGTGACAACATTACTGAGTCATCCATTTCCTGAAAATATTTCTCTTCCAATAGTTCAGTTTCTCTCTCCAACTCCTCAATTTGACTTTGTAGAGGAGGAGAAGTTGCCATGTTGCCAAGAATATCAGTAATTCTTTCTCTAAATCCTCATGTACTTCAATATTTCCTAGCTGAGTTTCCCTAGATTTTTATGAATTCTTTTTCTTTTAGGAGCTTCAACATTTTTGAAGTGGGCTTCCCTCTTGAACTTCTTCTAATTTTTGCTCCAAATTCCATCTTGGGTGAACTATCACTATCAAAAATGTATTGGTTCTTCTAGTATTATTAAAGGGGAAGGAGTTTCTTTTAAAGAAATGGAAGATTTTGCAGCTTGATCATCCTCTCAGATCTCCTCCTTTTTGGTATTTTAACCCCACTTATTTCCTTCTTCTTCTCATAGAGGGATTAATTTCTAAGTTACTTTTAGGAGAGAAAGGGGTTGGTATTCCCCTTATAATAATATCATGAGTTTTTTCTAAATTTGTGGAGGAATTTCTCCCATGCTTCCTCCCCATTTTTCTTAGAGATAAAATGATGTTGATAGACCAGATGAATTAATCCATGGTGCCTAATTGTTCCTACTCCCCAAAGAATATCTCTGAGCCATGGTATGGATGGAATCAAAGAGGAAACTAGGAATATTTACTATATACTCTTACTTTGTTGCCCCATACCTAAGATATATCAGTATTTTAAGGACTTCCCTTCCAACAGTCCCATATTGGCCATCGCATGTCAGGTATTTTACTACCCAAAATGCTACTTTGTCAAAGGGTGGGTAGGCTAGCTCTTTTGACCCCTTTTATGACTTTCTTAGAGGTATAAATGTATTGGGGCTCAGTTCACCTTCTTATCTTAAGGTTTCTACCAATTCCTTTAGAGTTCCCCTTATAGGGTTTGGTACATTTACAATTGGTACACCAGATACATTGCTCATTATATTAATAGTAAAGGGAATTATAATGCCCTTAACCTTGGTCCTAAGATGTTCCAAATTCACAACAAATTCTCTTACCAGTTCATCATTGTATTTTGAGAATTTCTTCAGAAACTCCAGCCAACCTACTTGTTCAAAAATGGTCGTTACTTCTCCATCTGCAAGGAGTTTTGTATCATCTTCTGGTTCTGATTTATTTTTGATACCCATGGCCAAGAGAAAAATTTGAATTCTTTTCTTCTTTCAAACCCTTCTTTGTTAGGAGATAACTATGGAACTATAGGACTTAGCTACGGAACTTATTAGATTTAGCTACTGTGGAACTCCAAATATGACTTTATTATTACCTCCTTGAATTTTTCTACAACTATTCTCAATTTTATTTTATTCCGCCTAAATGATAGTTCATTATTAATACACCACTTTCATTTATTTAGTTGGCATCACCTCATGATTATTTCCCTTTAATCATGATGTGTAATAAATAACTCATTATACCACCAACTTAAATCAAGTCTAATCACACATGCAAACTTTTAATTTAACCCTTAATAAGATAAAGACATAATTACCATCCTTGCTGATGTAATTAATCCACCTTGATGACTCATTATTCCTAAAAAAGTGAAAAAATGGTTAGAAAAGACAACTGGAATTCCAAAGAAGTTCCTTTTATTTGAATTAGCCAATTATTGATGAGACCAACCACCATTTCTGGTTTTCAATTGGCCTTTTGAGAGAATTTTTTTTTTGGGGGGAAGAGAATGCCATTTACTGGTTTTCATTCCCTTCCCTTTTTTCTTTTTTTTTATTTTTTTTTTTTTTTTTATTTTTTTTTTTTTTGGGGGAAGAGAATTCCATTTTTTAGTTTTCATTCCCTTCCCTTTATTTAGATCCTTGCATCTGATTACTTGATCATTTTGGAAGAACTAGGTTCTTCCATATGATCAAATTCCTTGTCTACTTCAATTTGCTTCAAGAATTCATCCTGGTAGGAGGCTTCCTATAGAGTTTTAGCCTGTGTCCATTGACCAAAAGTGTCCTACTACTTCCATCAATGGGAAGTAGTTGAATAGAGCCATTATCATATATCTTCTCAATCTGATAAGGTCCTAACCACTTGGTTCTCAACTTGCCTTTGAATTGTTGGTACTTGGAATCAAATAGTAATGCCCAATCTCCTATCTTGAATTTCCTTTCCTTGATATGTGTATCATGCCATTACTTCCTTTGGTCTTGGATTATCTCTCTGTTGAAGTGCTTCCAGTCTCAGCTCATCCAATTCATTGAGTTGTAGAATTATTTCCTTTTGTGTTGTATCCAATTCAATACCCAATTTAGTTGTTTTCCTCAATGTTTGTAGTTCAAATTCAATGGGTAACAAGGGATTTTTCCCATAGACTAACTCATATGGTGAGAATCCTGTTGTAGTCTTCCAAGTTGTGTTATAAGCCCAAGACAACCTTAGGTAGCCTTTTCACCCAATCTCTTCTACTTGCTTCAACTGTTTTGGTGAGAATGTTTTCCAATTCCCTGTTTGTCACTTTTGCTTGTCCATTGGATTGTGGGTGATAGGGAGATGACTTCCTATGATTGATCTGATAGTACATTGTAAAGGTTTGGATCATATTAGACATGAAATGTGGGCCTTGATATGAAACTATACTTCTTGGTGCACCAAACTTCATCATAATTTTGTGCCAAAGGAAATCAACAATTGCATCTTCATTAGCATTTGTTAAATCCTACACCTCTTGCCCACTTTGTTACATAATCAATACATACAAGAATGTGCTCCTTTCCTGTGAAGGAGGACTAAAAGGACCAAAAAATCCAGCCCCCACCTTTCAAATGGTTCAATCACCACTTGAGGTTGCAGAGGCATTTCACTAGTAAAAGTTGGTTGTCCCATCCTTTGACAAGGATCACACTACTTGATGTATTTCTTCACATTTATATAGAGATGGCCAATAATATGAGTGCCAAGTATTTTATGGGCTTGTTATTTTTACTAAAAAGTGTCCTCCACTTGGTTCATCATGACATGCCCTAAGTATGTCAAAAATTTCATCCTTTCTCACACACTATGCATAAAACCAAATCAGGACCACATTTAAATAACATTCCATTTATCCATTTAAATTGTGCACTAGTTTTGATTAACTTTTCATTTGTTTCTTAGTAAAAAAAGGAGGAAACTTCCTATTGCAAGATAATTTTCCATGTCAGCAAACCATGGTGTATTAGCTGAAATAGAAAATAATTGTTCATCTGGAAAGTTGTCCTTAACTGGATCTTGTTCCCTGTAGTGGTTAATCTTGACAAGAAATCAGCTACCACATTAGATTTTCCTGGATTATCCACAATAGTAATATCAAATTCTTGTAAAAGTAATAACCATCTGATTATCCTACCTCCAACCACTGGTTTGTTCATTAGATATCTAATTGTTGAATGATCTGTATGTACAAATATTTTGTACCCTGTAATATAATGTTTGAACTTATTAATTGAATAGATCACAGTAAGAAATTATTTTTTAGTGGTGGTGTAATTTATTTTAGTGGGAGTAAGATTTTTACTAAGATAGTAAATAACATACATTTTCCCTCTTCATCTTTCTATCCCAAAACTGCACCAATTGAGTTATTTGAGGCATTTGTTTGGATGTGAAAAGGTTTCTCCCAATTAGGTCCTCTTAGTATTGGGGTAGTGATTAGTTTTTCCTTAATCTCTTCAAAAGCATGTTGACATTTTTCATCCCAAAGAAATTCACAATCCTTGGTAAGAAAACCAAACATGGGGGAAACAATTTTACTAAAATATTTGATAAAATGCCTATAGTACCCAACATGTCCTAAGAATGACTTGATATCCATGGGGTTTGAGGAACATGTAAGTCTGAAATAATCTTGATTTTGTCTTGGTCAACTTGAATTCCTCTTTTTGAAATATGATGTCCTAGAACAATTCCCTCATCAACCATCATCAAACATTTCTCATGACTAAGAGACAAATGGTGTTTCTCACATCTTGTTAATAATCTATCCAAGTTTTTCAAGGCATCATCAAATGTGTCTCCATGCACAGTAAAATCATCCATGTATACCTCTACACAATCATTAGTTAGATCTACAAAAATTGCTAGTACAACCCTTTGGAAAGTTGTTGGAGCATTACATAATCCAAATGGCAGTACCCTGTAGGAAAAGGTACCCCATGGACAAGTGAAGGTAGTTTTTTCTTGATCCTCAATAGCCACCCTGATTTGGTTATATCCACTAAAGCCATCCAGGAAGGAAAAGTATTGTTTACCTGAGAGGTTGTCTAAAACTTGATCTATGAATGGTAAGGGAAAATAATCTCTAAGTGTAGCTTTGTTCAATTCCCTATAATCAACACAAATTCTCCATTTTCCATTCTTTTTAGGCACAATTACAAGAGGAGACACCCATTGACTACTATATGAGATGGGGTAGATAAAGCCTACTTGTAATAGCTTTTCAATTTCCTACTTGACTATGTCCCTTAAGGCTGGATTGATCCTTCTCTGAGGTTTCCTAACTAGTTTAACATTTTAGTATAAATGTGATGGGTGAAAATACTTGGGTGGATTCCTTTCATGTCTTTATATTCCTAAGAAAAATATCTAGTATGAAATTTCAAAACATCAAACAATTTAGCTTCTTGATCATTTTCCAACCAATTGTTAATGTTCAAAATCTTACCTAGTTGAATCTCAATTTATTTGGTTCCAGTGTGTGATGAACTGATTTGTTGAAAAGGTTCCATTAGGGTGTTTAGTGGACATGAATGAGGTAACAACATATGATATGTAGAAATGTCTCTAAAGTTCCCTTGAGAAAGAATACTAGACAAAGGATAGTAAGTAGAGTTATGATACTTATCTTGATGTTGGTCAAGCTCCTCATCACTGACATTTTCCAGAGATTCCTTACTATTTCTGATATCTCGAGACTAATGCTACTGATTCCATAGCTATTTCTGCCCCTCGAAGAGAATTCACGTTCCTTGGAGTGAAATTATTTACATCTGCATGGGATTGTTGTGGTTCGGAGATAAGTATGAATGTTCGGAACTAAGTTTGAATGTTCTAGAACTAAATCCAAAGGTTCTGGAACTAAGGTTTCAAGAATTGAAGGTTCTAGAACTAATTTGAAGGTTTTGGAACTATCTCCGATTGTTCCAAAGATAATTAGTGATCACTCAATGGGTGATTAATAATATTCTCCACCTCCCATACATGATCCTACAATGTTATCATAGCCAAAGAAGACAAGTTTTGTTTATTAGTATCGGGATCATCAACCCATAATTATTCTTGATTATCAATAAAAGGTCTTGCAAAAGGATATAGGGAAATTTGTTTAGAACTCTTACCATTAGAGATGGTCATATCACTGATCTACAATCAATTAAGGTAACAATTGTAGCTAACCATGGTCTGCCCAAAATGATGGGATAACCAAGTGTTTTACCTTTTGGCCGTAATATAAGGAAGTCCACTGGATACTCCCATGACTCCACCATGACTGCAACATCTTCAATGATCCCTTCTAGTTTAGCTACTGATTGATCTGCCATCTACAATATGGTGTTAGTAGGTTGTATACCTATCAATGGTAATGTTTCCAAAGTGTCTACTATCATAACATTTATATTTTCTCCCAAATCAACCAAAACATTATGTATATGTTTGTTCCCTATAGTGATAGAAATAACAGGGCTTCCAGGATCCCCATATTTGGGAAGTGAGAGTTTTCCTGCTAATAAATCAGCAAGTTTCCCATCTACCTTAATAGTCCTAGGGTATTGCTTCTTCCTTCCAGGTATTTTTAAGCATAACATTTTGATTAATTTGTTTAATTCAGGAATGTCCTTGATTGCTTGTAACAATGGTATTTCAATATTTAATTTCCTCAACTCCTACACCAATTTAGATTCCTTGGTCTCAATAACTTCATTAAGTCTTTCTGGAAAAGGGGTTTTTGTAGAATTTTTATCTGGTTGTTTCTCTTTTTCTTTTTCATCAACCTTAGGGATGACTGAACTAGGGGTTTCAATCTCATCTGACATCTGGTAATTATAATAGGTGGACTATTAATTATTTTTCTAGATCTGGTTTGAATATCTTTATAGTCCATGGCATTAAGATCAACTATTTTTCTTGTTCCACTCCATAAACATGGGTTTGTTTTTTTTTTTGGGATTAGCCATTGGTTGTGTTGGTATTTGTGTTTGAACCACATTTTTAGTTTGTGAACCTTGTTGGGGAACCCATTATGGCTTGTTGTTTCTAGTTGGGATATGTCTTCCTTGAGCATATTTATTGGGGTTCCACCTAGGTTGTGACCAAGCATAAGGGTTACCTTGACCAAACCAAGGTTGTTGGTGTCCTTGAGCATACCAGAGCTTGTCCTGCCCAATCTTGGGATTCCATGTTGGTTGAGGGGCCCAAGGGGGTTTTCCCCAATTTTTGGTACTTGTCTCCGAGCCACCCATGGCATCATCCAGGGATTAGGAATGGATCTTGGTATGAATTTCCCTAGCTAGCTTGTCTCTGGAAAAATTTTACTTCTTTTGTGGTGGATGAATTGTTGGTTTGTTTAAGCTAATTTTTTATGAATGGAAGAAGAGAACAAGCATTAACTTCATGTTCCCTAGATTCACAAATAAGACATATTTCTATTTTATCAGAGGAAATCTCTTATTGCATGCTTCTTTCTACATCTAGGACAATACATAGCTAATGGTTCAGTATTAGCATTTTCTTTGGCTTGCAATCCATCCATGGTTGAAGTTAATTGAACTAAGATATTTGTTTTAAAGTTTTCTAGTTCATCCATAAGTTTTTTCATGTCTGGATTCATACCTTTCACAGTTTTTCCTTTCATGGGTCCACCCCTCATTCTTGAATAACTTCTACAAAGGATCTTTAATATCATTCATTCTCAATTGATTGATGTTTCCACCTCCCATTAAGTTAAGGGATTCCCTAGATTCATCATCCAAACCTTTAAGAAAAATGGTTTTTCTTAGCTCTTCTTGAAGTACAAATCCACACCTTTTACTTATGAAGAGGAATCTATCTAAATAATCTTCCAAATTTTCATCCTCTTCTGTTTGATCCTAAAAATTCTTCCTTCCTTATTTCTCCCTCTACAATAGTCCTGATATTTGTCTAAGAAGGAAGTTTCCATTTTCCCCAAGTGGTAATGGAATTGGATGTTAATCCCATAAACCACCTCATTGTTGCATCTTTCAAGGTAGATGGGAACAACTTGAGTTTTTGATTATCTATTTTGTAGTCATAGGTTTGACATAATACTTTAAATTCAAACAAAAATTGGTTAGGATCCTTAGATGACATTCCTCTAAATGTGGGAAAGTGTGCAAGTGAAATATTATTCATAGGTGTATCATCATCCTCCAATTGAATTGGATAAGTAAAAGTCCTATCAGGTTCTCTTTCAACTTCTCGAGCCATATCTGCAATATATTCTAAATATTTTTCCCAATCAACATGGTATGTGATCCACTTTGGTGAAGGTGAGAAGTCAGGAGTAGGAGGTTGACTTCTCAATTGAGAATCGAAATTTCTCTAAATGGGTCTTGGGATATAATCCTTCTTCTAAAGGTTCCACCCCCTTCTGGTGATTGATCCAAAAATTCCAAAGGTGGAAGTTTTGCTTCTGTCTAATAGGGGACAATGGTGCTTCTAATTCTTTCTCAACTTCCTTATTTGAACTAGAGGATGTTGATAATTCTTGTTGAGATATTTTTGGGAGAAATCTACCCTTTGAGTCTCTTGGTCTACTCATAAATTTTATGATAATGTAGGGAATATTTTTCAATTACTAGATGTGTGATTTTTTTCTTGTTGACACCTAATTAGAAAATTCTAACTAGTGTTATCCCCGAAAAATGTGCCAAAAATGATGGGTGTCATTATTCCCTTCATTTAATCAACTCATGGTTGATGTCATATTAAAACCAGGGGTGTGTCTAAAGCTATATGCAACAAGTGAAGTCTCAAGTGAACTAGTAATTGATTGTAGATACTTATTATTTTTATTTTTCTAGGGGGTTTTAAAGTGTCTTAAGATTTCTTGGCCAAATCCTTATTAAAGCTAAACTATAAGAAACTTGCTGAAATAAACACACATTGCTGAAATGAACAAATCTTGCAGAATTGAACACACTGTTGGAAATAAACACACTTTACAGAATTGAACACACTATTAGAAATAAACACACTTTGAAAATGTTGTTTAAAATGATTTTAAGGAAATAAGAATGTAACTATAACACCTATAGGGACAATAGATAACTCCATGAAACATATTTTAATTGATGAATCAAAAGTACTTTCAGAATTTCCAAATAACATATTTATACAAATTACTTGAAAATATAAATACCAATGAAAGAGAAGATCCTTTTTCTTGGAGGAGTGGGCCCTTGCTCCACCTTGAATCAGGAGTTAACACAATATGTTTCTCTCAAAATAAAATGGCTATTCTTATTATTGAATTATTCAGTCTTATAAAAAACTTAACTCTCCTCTACATCTATCTTCAGTTCTCTATATATATTTTCCATCTGAAGATGCATTTACAATCATGAGTGTTCAATAGCTATATTTCCACCTACATATTCTAGTGAAAATGGAATAATGCCCAAAGTAGATATGAAATTTAGAAAACTAGTTGGATATATAGTTGTTGGTCTTACATATGTATATTTGGAGTATGAAGAACCAAAAATTGTTTTCTATTTCTGATTAGAAGGCCCATTCTTTTCTCCATAACCAAATTTTGATAGAATAATGAGATTCCCATTGATTCTGGAACTTTGGAGAAGTTCCGGAACCAAAGGGAAACCTTCCGGAACTAACTACTAAAGTTCCGGAGCTAAGTGGTGGAGTTTGAGCTAAGTGATAAAGTTAGAGCTAAGCAATAGAGTTCTGGAGCTAAGTGATAGAGTTCGAGCTAAGCCACATTTTAGTCAATTTCTGAAAAGGTGTTGGTTACTTCACAATTCACTTATCCTGACCAAATATGACTGTTTATTCCAAAAACTAAATTTCCACACAATTTGTTAGGAATTATAGAGTTTTTAGACATTTGAACTAAATCAAACAAAAGATGAAAATTACATCCTAACTTATATTTAGATCAAAATTTTTTTATGAAATGTAGACAAACTTGATTAAAAGGGAAGTAAAAGAGAGTATTTATTACACATTCATGAGACATATTTTAGCCTCATGATGAACTTACTATTTTTAGGCAGTTAGATTCCCAACCTCAACTAGCTATGGTAGCTTGAATCATTTATTTTTACTTTGTTCCTCTCATTCCACACTCTGCATTTTGAGAAATTTCTTAATCTAAACAAGTGGGAAAGTGATATTTTCATCAGTAGGGGAAAAATAGTGAAAAAACATAGCCCTCCATATCCATACAAAATAGGGAATTCATGGCGCAAACACTAGTTCACACGAAACAAGATTTTTCAATGATCATTCCCTCCATTTTTTGAGCGATTTCTCCTAATGGAACCCTAAGAATTGAAGAGATAGCTCACTAATTTTTTCACTGATATTATTCATGTGATAGGGCATAATGCTGATGAAAATCAGTCCTCCATATCCATAAAAAATAGGGACTTCATGGTGTAAAAACTAGTTCACACAAAACTAGATTTTTCAACGATCACTCCCTCCAATTTTTGTGTGATTTCACCCACTTTGAAACCTTGAGAAGTGGTGATTTTTTCCACCACTTGTGTCATGGTGACCATTAATGGAGCTTGAAATTTATAGGTATGATTTTTTCTTTTTCATGTTGAAATCAACCCCATTCGATAGTTTTTGTTTCTTATCTCACCGATGAAATTTCTCTTTGATCCAGGTGTCGGTTTGACGGGAAATTGAGATTTGTTCTTTATGGAGCCAAAATTGAAATTTATTGGTTATGAGAATTAATTTTTGCAAATGGGATGTTTGAAGGTGATTTTCAATCACCTTTGAGAGTGAAGAACTCAGTGACAAATGGTTCTTCGTTTCATGCACTAGTTTGCAAGATATGTTCTAATCTTTGTTTCACGACAATTGAGGTTTCTAAAGAATTCCTTCACTCTTCTCTTCGTTATTCATTCCTCTATCTATTTTTATAAAAATATTCCTTTAAACCTATGGATATTCATGGAGTGGAAATTTTTATTTCCATGGTGGAGTTGGTTGAGCAATAATGGTGGTGATGTGTTCTCTGCAACTTTTCTTTTGACAATGAGAAGCAACAAGAAGTTACAAACAATTAGATTTTTTTGAGTTTGAGTTGGGTGAATTTTCATGTCCCTGACATCCCTCACCTCAAAGGGATGTGAGGGACATAAATTTTCAGTGTTCCTCATCTTGACATGTGGCGAAGATCCGACGGAAGGGGATTAAGGCCAAAAAAAGCAGCTTTAAAGCACTGAGGGGCTAGAAGCTTGTCACATGGGTGACTAGAAGTATCCTCAAAGGCTGGGAACATTTTTAAAAACTTAATGTACCTTACCTCAAAGGGACATGAGGGTCATTAGCATGTTGCACTAGGTGATGACATGTGGTAGTGATCAAATGGTGAAGGATTTGAGCTCCCACAAGCACTGGGGTTGAACTGCGATCCTAGAGGTTACATGAGGGTCCGAGAAGGATTATGGGGGCTAGATGAATTTTTACAACATTTATTTCCCTAACCTTGAGGGATGTGAGGGAAAAAAATCCCACCAGGGTCCTAAATTTGACATGTGTCCTTCTAAAATTTGACTAACACCCGAACTTGCTTGAGGGCAACTTGAAATGATGATAACTTGAGGTCCCGATAGAAGTTATTGATGAAATTGTATATGAACCTGAATTTAAATGTCCTTATGAATCTAATAGTGGGGGTATCAGGTATTGATTCCTTCATTTGATCCCTAAAAGGTGGATTTTGGATTTTTACTCCACTTGTGCATGATAAAAATTGCTTACATACCCATTTATCCTAACTGTTGTGAAAAATATAATTTCACCATATCGTAGGAATTGGAATTACCTTTCTGAAGATATTTTTTTAAACTCCATCTCCATTTGGAGCTCCTAGAATCACCTTTGGAAGCTTACCATTTGTTTTGGTCTGTAATCGCCTAGGCCTATGAACCTTGATTATAGTGAAACTATCCCAACTTCTCTAGATCCTTCCTGAATCTTCCTAAATCAATTCCATGATGTTCATAGGCCTTTGATTCACATTTTTTTCTAGTTTGGTTTTTTTGTTCTTCATCATGGGGTTGCTCTAGTTTGAAGAAGGCCAACGATAACCCTTCCCACAACTTCCCAAAGTTTGTATTTTTCAATGAACTTCTAAAATCACCTCGGGGTTGAATTGAATTTCTTAAATCACCTAGGGGAATGATTTAACTTGAATTGGGAGGTCATTGGGATGACTAGGAAAACTTAAGGTTTCTCGAGAAGGATAGAACAAGAAAATTTTGAGTACGGGGGTATCGTTATCATGTTGGAAAAGCGCCAATTTCCCTATTGCACATTTACATGACAACACGTCCCTTATGGATGCATAATTTTTTTCTTTATTCCTCATGTATGAATTATTTCACATACCTTTTTCATTTTGTTATGTATACTTTGGTGTTTTCCTATTACTCATTGGTCATCTTGGCATGCATCCATACTATAGTGATCTTCACACACTCACTTTGGTATTTAGAATGTTATAGCCCATCTCCATTAAGACCGAAATTATACCCTACCGATGTGATATTGGAGTCACCGCAATATTTTTATTGTTATTATGATTCCTTTTTTCCTAGGGCATCTTTCCTTGGTAATCCTTTTACCCATATTTTCATCACCCACCACCCATTTCCATCTACCTTTTTAAACACATCATTGATTTCCCTTGACATCATCGATCCCCGTTTAGGGGAAGCTCATCATCAATTATTTTTATCCTTATCCAAATCTCATTTTTTTGTCTCATGGTTTTCTAGACATAATCACTCAACAAAAAGGGTTAAAATGTAGACACCTAAATTTGGTATCTATACCCTTAATCACTGTGTGTGCATATTTATTTAATTCACCTCCTTATTTAATTAAATGGCCATTTATCCTTTCATTACCCAATCCTCGTCAATCAACATTAATTAATTAATTAATTAATCATTTAATCTTTATTAATTAACATTAATTAATTAATTCCCATTTATTAATTGGTATCCACATCCACATGCCCTAATCAACTTGCTATTTAGGATGATTTCATTATAAATATATGTCCTCATGCTTTTCTACACTTTTTTATAACCTATGTTTATCGCCAACTCATCCATATCACATCCCTTCCCACTGTTTACTTTAAAGTAGCTTTTCCACACATCAAAACACCAAATCATGATTAAAAACACAAAAAATTTTCCATTGGAGAAACTTTTCCCGCAATCGGTGGCGACCCAACCCAGTCGTTGTTGACCCTATAAAAACCAATCCTTCCTTTTCTAAGACCATCAGATCCATACACACAGCCGAGCTCTCTTGTAACATGTAAACTTTTTTCTTGCTCAAGTATTCTTGCAATGGTTCTAAATATCCCAAACATCATTTCATCATGCTTTCATCACTCACGATCATATTTCATGAGCCTTATTGGTATTTATGTATTTATTTATTCATATTTTTATCAGATTATATTTTTATTGCTTGTGTCTAATCTTTTGCGAGTTCACATAAGCTACAACAACACTCATAGATTCTCAACAACCTTCTCTTTTAGTTTATTTTCTTATAGGTTACCTTTTTCATCCATCCATCCTTGGCCTTATCACAATCTACTACTGATCGGGGATGACCCAAATCCGATTAGCGTAGACCCGATCTGGTCAATGTCAACCCGGTTTGATTGTTGTCGACCGGTCCAATTGGTGTTGACCCATTCCCAATTAGCATCGACCTAGTCAAATTGATGTCAACTCAACCCATATTCTAAATATAGTTCCACCCACATAAGATATTTTTTCATGTTTATTGCAGGTTCCTTTCATCCGATCCAGTCACCATCGATCTATCTCTCCACATTCTAGGTCGTCATCGACCCAAACAGTAATATTTAATTTATAGTTATTTTAATTAAATAAGTATCTAGATCAGATCTCAGTTACTTTGATTCTATATTTCCTCAATTTATGCATGCTATTGATGAGGCCAGAATATGCCCATTAAATGTACAATAAATGATCTCATCTTACTCTCCTTTTTATTAAGTTTGATTGCATTTTGTGACTTTTATTTGATCTGATATGAGTTAGGATGTAATTTTCTCGTATTTTGATTGATTGTGATTCTAACATTTAAAAGCTCTAAAATTCCTGACAAAGTGTGTTGGAAATTTAGTTTTGTAATAAAGCAGGTCTAATTGGTTGAAGAAATGAAGTATGTAGCGTTCAACATGTTTTTGGTAGCATCTGTTCCAATATGGCTTAGTTTTGGAACTTCCAAGCTAGTTTCAAAACTCCATTACACATTCACAGGATTCATCACCTAGTTCTGGAACTTTTGGACTTAGTTCCGAACTCCAGTATTTAGTTTCAGAATTTTGGACTTAGTTTGGAAATCCTGAGTATAGCTCGGAACTCTCATAGTTTTGATCTTTAACAATTTCCTATGGTTCTAGAACTTCTTTGAAGTTCTAGAACTAATGGAATTTTATCTATTCTAACCACATCCGGTGATTTAGCATCAACAACCCTTTCAATCAGGAAAGGATGAGAAGATTTCAATCACAGATCCAGGGATAGTTATCTTATAGTTGTCTGATCAGCCACAATCCGAGTCAACATCTATTCTAGGCACAATTCAATTTCATCAGAATCGTAGAGACAACTATGATTGTAAATGTATATATAAGAAGACCTACAGTAGATAAATATATAGAATAGAGAAGATAGATATAGATATAGAATAAGTAATACATATCGAAGTACACAAATCCAATATGTTTTGTAATACCAAATGTTTTATCAATAAATAGCCATTCCTATTTGAGAGAATTCTAAGTTGTTAAATCTTGATTCAAGGAGGAGCAAGGGCCCACTCCCCAAGGACCAGGATATTCATCTATTTGGTATTTATATTTCCTAAGAAAATAGTTTAGATCTGTTAATTCTGTATCACTTTTAATTCTTCTAGTTAAACTCTGTTGTATACTCATTCCTGTAGGTGTCTAGATAGATTCTTATTCTTCTTGCAACCATTTTTAAGCACTCTAAGTTGTGTGTTTATTTCCAAAAGCAAGTGTGTTTATTTCCATTCTACAAAGTGTGTTTCCTTCTAGCAAATATTTCAAAGTGTGTTTCCTTTCAGAAAAGTTTTCATAGTATGATTTAAATAAGGTTTTTACTAAGAAATCCTTAAGACATTGAAAATATCCCCCAGAAAATACAAAAATAACTACAGTCAACTACTAGATCGAAAGGATTATTCTTGTTGCATATAGCTTTAGACACACCCCTGGTTTGAATATGACATCAACAGGAAGTTGATTAAATGAAGGGAATAATGACACCCATCATTTTTGGTGCCATTTCTAGGGACACACTAGTTGGAATTTTCTAATTAGGTGTTAACAAGAGCAACAATCATACATCTAGTAGTTGAAGGATCTTCCCTACTATATCATAAAATTTATGAGTAGACCAAGAGACTCAAAGGGTATATTCCTCCCAAAAACATATTCACAAGAATTCATAACATCCTCTAGTCCAAATAAGGAAGTTGATCAAGAATTGGAGGCACCATCATCCCCTATTATACAAGAAACAAAATTGCCACCTTTGGAATTCTTAGATCAATCACCTGAAGGAAGTAGAACTTTTAGGAGAAGGATTATTTCTCAAGATCCATTTAGGGTGAGTTTTGATTCTCAATTGAGTAGTCAACCTCCTACTCCTAATTTTTCACCTTCCCCAAGGCATACCACATACCACATTGATTGGGAGAAAAATTCGGAAAATATTTTTAAAATGGCACGGGAACTGAAAGAGAAATGGATAGGACCTTTACTTATCCAATTCAATTGTATGCTGATGATACACCAATGAAAAATATCTCACCTGCACATTTACCCACATTTAGAGGGATGTTATCTAAAGACCCTAGTCAATTTCTATTTGAGTTCAAGGTACTATGTCAGACCTATGACTACAAAATGGATAATCAAAAACTCAAGTTGTTTCCATCCACTCTGAAGGATGCAACAATGAGGTGGTTCATGGGATTAGCATCCAACTCTATTACCACTTGGGCACAAATGGAAACTACCTTCCTAGACAAATACCATGGTTATTATAGAGGAAGAAATAGGAAGGAAGAATTCTTCAAAATCAAGCAAGAGGAGAATGAAAATATAGAAGACTATTTAGATAGATTCCTCTTTTTGAGAAAAAGGTGTGGATTTGTACTTTAAGAAGATTTAAGTAAAACCATTTTTCTTAAGGGTTTGGATGAAGAATATAGGGAAGCCCTTAACTTGATAGGAGATAGAGACATTGATCAATTAAGGAAGAACGTAATTAAGTTGATTTGTAGAAGCTATTCTAGAACAAGGGGTGGACCTAGAAAAGGAAAATTGGAGAAAAGAATGAATCCAGATATGAAAAAACTAATGTATGAGTTAGCAAACTTTAAAATAGACATTTTAGTTCCATTAACCTCTACTATGGTTGGATTACAAGCTAAAGAAAATGCCAAAACTGAACCATTGGCTATGTATTATCCTAGATGCAGAAAGAAGCATGTAATAAGAGACTGTCCTTTGGATAAAATGGAAGTATGTCTTATCTATGAATCTAAATACCATGATACTGATGCTTGTTCTCTACTCCCAGTCATAAAGAATCAGCTTAAATAAACTAGTACATCATCCACAATATAAGAATTGGATTTTATTCAGAGACAACCTCACCAAGGGTAGTTTATGCCAAGATCAATTCTTAATCCTTGGATGATGTCATGGGCTGCTCAAAAAGTACCAAAAATTGGGGACAACCACCTTGGGTATCTGAACCAACATGGAACCCTTAGGATTGGGAAAGTCAAGCTTGGTATGCTCAGGGACATCAACAACCATGGGCTGGTCAAGGAAGTCCTTATGCTTGGCCACAACCTAGATGGAACCCTAGTGATTATGCTCAAGGAAAAAAATATCCAAATTAGAATCAACTGTGCCATCATCGGATCCCTGCATAGAATTCACAAAATAATAATATAATTCAAATGAAAATACCAACACAACCAATAGCAAACCCAAGAAACAAACAAACAACTCCTGTTTATGGAACAAAACTAGAAAAATTAGTTGATCTAAATGCCATGGATTGTAAGGATATTCAAACTAGATCTGGAAAAATAATTAGTAGTCCACCTATTATAATCACTGAAATGATAGAAGAAAATGAAACCCCTAGTACTATTGTTCTAAAATAGGATATAAAAAGAAAAGAAAAGGATCCAGATAGTGACACTATTAAGACTCCATTTCCAAAGAGATTTGAAGAAGCTATAGAAACCAAGGAGTCTGAATTGGTACATGAACTAAGGAAATTGAATATTGAAATACCACTATTACAAGTAATTAAGGACATTCCAGAATTGAACAAATTAATCAAAATGTTATGTTTGAAAAATCCTAAAAGGAAGAAACAAGTACCCCAAGACTATCAAAGTAGATGGGAAACTTACTGATTTATTAGCAGGAAAAATTTTACTTCCCAAATATGGAGATCTTGGAAGTCCTATTATTTTTGTCTCTATAGGGAATAAGGATATACATAATGTTTTGGTAGATTTGGGTGTGGCTATAAATGTAATGACAGTGGACACTTTGAAAACATTACCATTAACGGGTATACAACCTACTAATACCATATTGTAGATGACATACCAATCTATAACAAAACCAAAAGGAATTATTGAAGACGTGGAGGTTATGGTGGAGACATGGGAATATCCAATTGACTTCCTTATACTGCAGCCAAAAGGTAAAACATTGTGTTATCCCATTATTTTGGGTAGACCATGGTTAGCTACAATTGTTGCCTTAATTGATTACAGATCAGGTGATATGACTATCTCGAATGGTAAGAACTCTAAGAAAATTTCCTTATATCCTTTTGCATGACCTTTTATTGACAATTAATAACAATTGTGGGTTGATTCTCCTAATACTAATAAGGAAAATTTGTCTTCTTTGGCTATGATCACATTGCAAGATCATGTAAGAGAAGTAGAAGAAATGATTAATCCACCATTGAACGAACACAAGTTGTCCTCGAAGAAATCAAAAATATTTTCAGAACCTATGACCATAGTTCCAAAACCTGTGAAGTTTGTTTTGGAACCGCCATATTTAGTTCTGGAACCACCACATTTAGTTCCGGAACCACCATATTTAGTTTCGGAATCACGGTGACAGTGGTTCTCTGTGATTGAAAATAAATTTTCTCTAAAGGAATGAGATTTCTCATGGGGAGATGAATAATTATTAGCTTCAGTTTTAAATACATCAGGGAATGGTGAAGAATTTCTGGAAATTAGCAGTGATGAAGAGTTTGACCTACAAAGAGATAAGTATCATAATTCTCCTTACTGTCCTTTTTCTAGTATTCTATCTCAAGGAACTTTTGGAGATGTTTCTACATATCATATGTTGTTACCACATACATGTCCACTAAATACTTTAATGTAACCCTTTCAAAAAATCACTTCATCACACATTGAAACCAAACATGTTGAGATTCAAGCTGGGTAAAATTTTGAACATTAATAGCTAGTTGAAGGACAATGAATAAGCTTAATTGTTTGATGTTCTAAAAAATCATACTAAAGCTTATGCTTGGGATTACAAAGACATAAAGGGAATTAACCCAAGTATCTAAACTCATCACATCTATAGTGAAAATGTTTAACTAGTTAGGCATCCTCGAGAGAAGGATTAACTTGACCTTAAGGGATATAGTTAAACAAGAAATTGAGAAACTATTACAAGTAGGTTTTATCTACCCTATCTCAGATAGTCAGTGGGTATCTCCTCTTGTAATTGTTCCTAAAAAGAATAGAAAATGGAGAATATGTGTTTACTATAGGGAACTGAACAAAGCCACACTGAGAGATTATTTTCCCTTACCATTCATAGATCAAGTCCTAGACAACCTTTCAGGTAAACAATACTTTTCCTTCTTGGATGGCTTTAGTGGATACAATCAAATCAGATTTGCTGCTAAAGATCAAGACAAAACTACATTTACATGTCCATGGGGTACCTTTTCCTATAGGGTGTTACCATTTGGCTTATGCAATGCTCCTGTAACTTTCAGAGAGTTGTACTTACAATCTTTTATGATCTAAAAAATGATTGTGTATAGTTATATATGGACGAATTCACTATACACGAAGATACATTTGATAAAGATTTGAGAAATATGGAAAGAGTGTTAACAAGATGTGAACAACAAAATCTATATCTTAGTCATGAAAAGTGTTTAATGATGGTTAATGAGGGGATTGTATTAGGACACCATATTTCAAAAAGAGGAATTCAGGTTGATAAAAAAATTAGGATCATTTCAGATTTACCTATTCCTTAGACCCCCATAGATATCAAGTCATTTTTAGGACATGTTGGGTACTATAGGTACTTTATCAAATATTTTAGTAAAATTTCTACCCCCATGTTTAATTTTCTAACCAAGGACTGTGAATTTCTTTGGGATGAAAGGTGTCAGCATGCTTTTGAAGAAATTAAAGAAAAATTAATCATTTCCCCAATATTGAGAGGACCTAATTGGGAAAATCCATTTCATATCCAAATATATGCCTCAAATAATTCCATTGGTGTAGTTTTGGGACAAAAAGATGAAGAAGGAAAAATGTATGCTATTTATTATCTTAGTAAAAATATTACTCCCACTGAAAAGAATTACACCACCACTGAAAAATAATTTCTTGTTGTGATTTATGCAATCAATAAATTCAAACATTACATTACAGGGTACAAAATATTTGTACACACAGATCATTCATCAATTAAATATTTAATGAATAAACTAGTGGTTGGAGGAAGAATAATTATATGGTTATTACTTTTACAAGAATTTGATATTACTATTGTGGACAATCCAGGTAAATCTAATGTGGTAGCTAATTTTTGTCAAGACTAACCACTATTGGGGAGAAAGATCAAGTCAAGGATAAATTTCCAGATGAACAACTATTTTCTATTTCAGTAGTTACACCATGGTTTGCTGATATGGAAAATTATCTTGCAACAGGGAAGTTTCCTCCTTCTTTCACTAAGAAAAAATAAAGAAGTTAATCAAAACCAGTGCACAATTCAAATGGTTAAATGGAATGCTATTTAAATGTGGTCCCGATTTTTTTTATGTAGGTGTGTGAGAGAAGATGAAATATTTGACATCCTCCAAGCATGTCATTATGAACCAAGTGGAGTAAATTATTTAGTGAAAAGAAAAACTCATAAGATACTTGTTGTTGGTTATTATTAGTCAGCTTTGTACAGGATGTGAAGAGATATATCAAGCGGTGTGATCCTTATCAAAGGATGGGATAGCGAATTTCACAAATGAAATGCCTCTTCAACCTCAAATAGTTATTGAACCATTTGAGAGATGGGGATTGGATTTTTTTGGTCCCTTTAATCATACTTCACAAGGAAATTAATATATTCTTGTGTGTACTGACTATGTGACAAAGTGGGTAGAAGTGTAGGCATTGACAAATGCCACTGAAGAAGCAGTTGTTGATTTCCTTTGGAATAGAATTATGGTAAAGTTTGGAGCACCAAGGAGCATAGTTTCAGATTAGGGACCAAAATTTATGTCTAATATGATCCAAGATTTCACAATGTATTACCAAATCAATCATAGGAAGTCATCTCCTTATCACCCACAATCAAATGGACAAGCTGAAGTAACAAACAAAGAATTGGAAAACATCCTTACCAAAATAGTTGAAGCTAGGAGAAAAGATTGGGTAAAGAGACTACCTGAAGCTATTTGGGCTTATAATACAACTTGGAAAACTATAATAGGGTTTTCACCATATGATTTAGTCTATGAGAAAAATCCCTTGTTTCCCATTGAGTTTGAACTACAAACATTGAGGACAACAGTTAAGGTGGGTATTGAGTTAGATGCAGCTCAAAAGGAAAGAATCCTTCAACTCAATGAATTGGATGAATTGAGGATGGAAGCACTTCAATAGACAGAGATAATCCAAGATCAAAGGAAGTAATGGCATGACACACATATCAAGAAAAAGAAATTCAAAGTAGGAGACTAGGCATTGCTGTTTGATTCTAAGTACCAACAATTCAAGGGAAAATTGAGAACCAGATGGTTGGGACCCTATCAGATTGAGAAGATATTCGAAAATGGTTCTATTCAGTTACTTCCCATTGATGGCAGTAGAAGAAAAATCTTGGTCAATGGACATAGGATAAAACTCTATAGGAAGCCTCATACTAAGGATGAATTCTTGAGAAAGATTAAAGTAAAAAGAATTTGATCATATTGAAGAACCCATTTCTTCCAAAATGATCAAATAACTCGATGATAGATCTAGAATAAAGGGAATAAAATGAAAACTAGTAAATGGCATTCTCTCCCCCAAAAAATAAAAATAATAAAAAAGAAAGGAAAAATCTCTCAGAGGTCAATTGAAAACCAAAGTGACGGAAGTTGATCTCCTCAAATGGCTAATTCAAATAAAAGGGAATTCTTTGGAATTCCAAGCTGTCTTTTCTAACATTTTTTTGTTCCACTTGTAGGAATGATGAGTCATCATAATGAAAGGATTACATCATCAAGGACGGTAATTATATCTTTTAACTTATTTAAGGTTAGATTAAAAGTTTGCATGTGTGATTAGACTTGATTTAAAAGTTGGTATGATGAGTCATCTATTTATACATTATGATTAAAAGTGAGTAATCATGAAGATGATTTGGATGGAATAAGTGGCGGCATAGTTATCATGAGTAATCATTAGTGCAAAATCATGAAATAGTTGCAGAGAAATTTTGAGGGAGAAGCAACGAATTAGGTTTGTGTTCCACAACCAAGAACAGAGGTTCCATAGCTAAGAAAATAAGTACCGCAACTAAAATCATCAGTTCCATAGCTAAGCAAGAATCCCTATAGCTTCTTTGCATAGAATCAAAGGAAATTTAATTTGAGTCGATGTGGGGATTAAATCGAAATCGGAACCAAAGGATGATTTCTAGCCGCTCACTAGGACGAAGAAGAAGTGGCATCTATCTTTGAGCAGGTAGGATGGCTTTCAAAGTATAATGATGAATTAGTAAGAGAATTTTTCATAAACCTAGAACAATCTAGGACAAAGGTTAGAAATATTTTTATTCCTTTTTCTGTGAATACAATAAGTAAAGTGTTTGGGGTGCCAGTCGCATGTCCCACATCCTGCCAAAGGGACCTTTAAAGAACTGGTTGAAACGCTACTACAAGAAGGGGAAAATGAACCCCACTACATTTACAACATAAATAAAATCATAAAAGGGGTTAGAAGGGCTAGTTTTCCCAAACCCTTTGATAGGGTAGCATTTTGGATAGTGAAGTATTTAACCTGTGATGGTCAATTTGGGTCCATAGGAAAATAAGTCCTGAAGATGCTCATATATCTGAGATATGGAGCCACAAAACTAGAATACATAGTAAACCTTCCAGGGTTTCTTTTTATTCTATCCAGACCATGGCCCAGAGGTATTCCTGGGGTGTTGGGACAATCAGGCATCACGGGTTAGTTCATTTGGTATGCTAGCACCATTTTCTATCAAAGAAAAATGGAGAAGAAATTTGGGAAAAGTTTCTTGGCAAGTTTAAGAAAAACCCTGATATTATCAGGAGGACAATACCAGCTCCATTTTCTCCTTCAACTAATTTGGAAATT
This sequence comes from Taxus wallichiana var. yunnanensis, assembly GCA_018340775.1. NCBI lineage: Eukaryota > Viridiplantae > Streptophyta > Pinopsida > Cupressales > Taxaceae > Taxus > Taxus wallichiana. The sequence continues at coordinate 158,122,316 of CM031234.1, forward strand.
GATGCCCCTGTAGAAGAATAGAAGGAAGTGGGAAGAGAGAATATACCAAAAAGAAGAAGATCTGTGAGAAAGATCAAAACAATAGAACCTTCTGTGCCTTTGAAGGAAATTCCTTCTTCTGTAGTAGCTACAGGGGAGCTAATATCTATCTCTGATGGTGATAGTTCACCTGTGTAAGAGCAAGAAACAAAAGTAAGAAGAAGATCTAGAAGGAAATCCATTGTTGGGCATGTTGAAATTCCCCAAAGAAGGAAAATTCATAAGAGGTCAAGGGAAATCCCAGAGGGAAGGAGTGAATAGGAAAATATGGAAAAATAAGCTGCTGATATTTTGGGTAGCATGGCCATGACTCCTCCTGAACCAAGCCAAGCTGAGATGGAAAAAGGAGATGAGAGACTTGAGCATCGGAATTTTCAACAATTGGTTGAACCATTAGCATTATCACATGAAGAAGAAGATTTGGCATCCTGGAGATAAAAAGGTAAATTTCCTTTGATAGAAGAAGAATGCTCAACTCCCCAAGAAATTTTAGAGGAAGAAGAAAAACATCAGGTTAAACAGGATTTGTTCTTTTCTAGAGAAGAGCTCATTATTAGGGAAAAGGATGAGGAATTGGATTTCCTCAAACTCAAATTAGAATAGAGGGAAATTCTCATTGGAGAGCTAACAACTCAACTTGCAGTTAGGAATGAGTTATCAGTAATTAAAAACAACTAATAGAGAAAGAGGAAGAATGTCAAACTTCCAGAAAATAGAATGTTGTGTCCATAGTCTCTGCACAAACTGAGTTAACTTATTTTCCACTCAAACAACTATGGAATGACACTTGTAGGGAACTCAAAGAAGATAAAACATCCAATGAATATTTGAAGACCAAGATGGAAGAAGAAAAGAAGGAAAGAAAAGAGTGGGAAGAAAATTTTTATAAGGAAGAAGGAGACAAATATAAATGTCTTACAAAAATATAGATGGTCTGCATTATGAGTGAAAAATTACTTGCCTGCAGGAGGCCCTCTCCTGCATATAGTGTGTTTTTGGAAGAACAATTCATTCATTGGCAGCTGTCAAGGATTGCATGTGGACTTCCACATGAACTAAAAGATGAATTTGAATTCATGATAGCTTATTCTTTAGCTAGTCCTGAGTAGAAAAATATTCTGTGTGAATTCTATCTTTGTAATTTGATGCTAGAAAAAAACACAAGATTTATGATCAATTTGTATGTGGGGGAAAGTTATCTCAATGCATTTGTCTCTATTCTATAAAATCAAATTACATGGAAGGAAAGGGATTCTGAGTTTTTATTGAAAGCTAGCTCAACTGGTCTCTGCATGAGGGCTCACTATGGTAAACCTTCTGCCTTCTTCATACATTTTAGAACTCATGCCTTTGATGAACGATTCAAGATACATTATTTTTCCAGCTTACAAAAAGTATTGATACCTTTACCTCCTATGAGGAGGAGAAGTTTGAAGATATTTATGAGGGATGCTTGAAAAGGTGGGAACTTCTTATGGTTTCCTTGAGAAGAAGGGAAGTAATATCCCTACAAATACGATCTAGAGTTTAGAAAGAGCAAAAGCTTTATGTACAATAATTCTTGAGATCAATGAGACCTACAGAACATATGGATGGGAATGCGAACAAGGCCCCTCTACTTCTCACCCCCATGTCTCCTTGGAAAAATAGAGAACCTCAAGATCCTACTCAATTTGAAGAGTGGCAGAGGAAAATAGAAGCAGGAGCAGGGTATAGTACCTCTAAGTTTAAGCATTGGGATATCCAGTTTCAGCCATTTGATCTGAGCAATCAAATGGAATGCAGAACACATAACCCCAATTTTGAAGAATAAAGTTTGTAAAGGGACTTACAAACAAGTAAGTATGGGGAAATGATGAGGCTAGAATATGCCCATTAAATGTACAATAAATGATCTCATCTTACTCTCCTTTTTATTAAGTTTGATTACATTTTGTGACTTTTATTTGATCTGATATGAGTTAGGATGTAATTGTCTATCTTTTGATTGATTGTGATTCTAACATTTAAAAGCTTTGAAATTCCTGATGAAGTGTGTTGGAAATTTAGTTTTGTAATAAAGTAGGTCTAATTGGTCGAAGAAATGAAGTATGTAGCATTCAACATGTTTTCGGTAGCATCTATTCCAATACGGCTTAGTTTCAGAACTTCAAGCTAGTTCCAAAACTCCATTACACATTCACAAGCTTCATCACCTAGTTCCAGAACTTTGGAATTAGTTCGAACTCCAATATTTAGTTATGGAATTTTTGACTTAGTTATGGAACTCTTGGGTATAGCTCTAGAACTCTCTTGGTTTTGATCTTTAATGATTTCCTATGGTTCTAGAACTTATCTCGAGGTTTGGGAACCGATGCAAGTTTATTTACTCTAACCACATCTAGTGATTTAGCATCAAAAACCTTTCAATCTAGAAAGGATGAGAAGATTTCTGATCACAGATCCAAGGATAGTTATCTTATAGTTGTTTGATCAACCACAATCCGAGTCAGAATCTATTCTAGGCACGATTCAATTTCATCATAATCATAGAGATAACTATGATTATAAATGTATATATAAGAAGACCTGTAGTAGATAAATATATAGAATGGAGAAGATAGATATAGATATAGAATAAGTAATACAGATCGAAGTACATAAATCTAGTATGTTTTGTAATACCGAATGTTTTATCAATAAATAGCCATTCCTATTTGAGATAATTATAAGTTATTAAATCCTTATTCAAGGAGGAGAAAGGGCCCACTCCCCCAAGGACCAAGATATTCATCTATTTGGTATTTATATTTCCTAAGAAAATAGTTTAGATCTGTTAATTTTGTAACATTTTTAATTCTTCTAGTTAAACTCTATTGTATACTCATTCATGTAGGTGTCTAGATTATTATTCTTCTTGAAGCAAGTGTGTTTATTTCCTACAAGAAAGTGTGTTTATTTCCATTCTATGAAGTGTGTTTCCTTCCAGCAAATCTTTCAAAGTGCATTTCCTTTGAAAAGTTTTCATAGTATGATTTAAATAAGGTTTTCAACCAAGAAATCCTTAATACATTGAAAATATCCCCTAGAAAATACAAAAATAACTATAGTCAACTATTAGATCGAAAGGATTATTCTTGTTGCATATAGCTTTAAACACACCCTTTTTTGAATATGACATCAACAGGAAGTTGATTAAATGAAGGGAATAATGACACCCATTAGTTATCAGATTATCCATCACTTATATCACTTTTGTATTTAAAATAGGGGTTGACATCTGCTAAGGAAGCTAATCACTTCTTGGAGTCGGCATTATTCTGGAAACTCCCAGATAAATCTATCTAATCAGTCCCATTTTAGTTTATCTTATTTGTAGGTTATCAAATACAACGATTATCTATGATTTAATTTACACCCATATCCATCACATCACATTTTGAGGTACCTTAAACCCTCCATAATCGAGGTTTTCTAGTTTCTTAAGTAGCTAGATCATTAAATTGAAAACAAAAAAAAAAATAGAACAACCTTTTCACTCAACATCTTTCATTTATTCTAGACATCTTCATCTCACCAATACATCTCACTTACATAAGAGTCTAATAGAACCTAGGATAATATTAACTTGATCCCAATATGGAAAGCGATGAATAAAATAGTCACCAAAATGTCAAACACAATATATTCAACCACAATTATTATGATGCCAATTCCAAAGAAAATTAACTTAGAGGAGAAGATGAGGAGACCATGGTCAACACTAGTAATGATGATGACTCAAGTATCTACTTTCTGAAGGAATAAGAAGATAAATGTTTAATTGTTTCATTGAGAAAATAAAGATGCCCTCTTGCTCTAGCTATATCATATGGGGAAAAAATTCCTTCTATTTACATTCACGACCAACGTCAAACTCTACTCCAAGATGACAATGATAACATTGACCAATGACCACCATCCACACACCATCATAATCTAAATCACCGGCACATTGTATACGAATGGGATGACAGAGAGAATAACCCAAAAATATATAAAGAATTTTATTATCGAACTACAAAAATTAGTAATCAAATCACTCAGGTATCCTCTCAAATTATCTCATAACCATCCAATGATCGCAGATCCCAACACTCTACACCCAACTTCATCCCACCACTTCCCAATCCTCCAGAACCAACCTTGGAGCAAGAAGTGAAATCTATGAAGGAAATTCTTCAAGGGTTGCAACTCGGCACATAGGGATGACAATATAAATTTTAGGACTTTGTCCATATCCTTTTGATCATGAGATATTATGAGTCCCTTTTCCACCATATTTTGAACCACCCAAATTTAAAAATATAAGGGACAAGGAGATCCCCGTGAACACATTAAGGAGTTATATATGTTGTTTCAAGAAGTAGCCTATGAAGACTCTTATTTTCTAAGACTCTTTTATACAAGTCTAGGTTGTCTGTTTTAGAATGGTTCCTCTAAATACCCAAAGGCTCTATTATAATGTTCACCAACATGTCGAAAAATTGTAAAACACTTCTCATATAATGTAGAACATGATGTCACAATGATTGACTTGTGTAATACCAAACAATGCAATGGTGAAAGTTTCTCATCATTCCTACAATGATGGTGAGCCCTTTCCAACCACATTCCATGGCCCATACCCAAAAAACAACTAGTTACCATTTTTTCTCTAACCTCAATTAGGAATTAGCCTTTCATTTACAAGTCCATTGCACAAACACATTTGATGACATCATTGATAAGGAATGTGAATTGAGAAGGAATTTTCTTGCAAAATGCCTTATTAAGACATATTCCCATGATACTCATAACCAATCCAATCAACCATCTACATCAAAAAAAAAAATATATTTTAATAAGAATAAAAATGTTTTCAAGTGATGGAGTAATGAGACACCAAAATATCTAGTATGTCCATACAACAACTACCATATCCATCCCTAAAGGACAACCTTAGTCTACTCAAGATTCTAGACAAAGATCCTACACCCTCTTGGAGATTATATGGAGGTGATCCTTAACAAATTAATTGTTGCCAATATGGTTATTTTTCCTCAAACTCATCCCGTCGATGAGTCCCAACCCAAACCTTAGTGGTTCAAGGATAACAAATATTTTAAATTCCATAAAATCAAGGGCCAATCCACCCATAGGTGTATGAAATTAAAGAATTATATCAAAAACCCTATTGATTGAGGTGAAATAAAAATAGAGGAAAATGTTTCACTTCTTCTCAAAATCATAAACTTGGGATCTATCAAAATCCCCTTCCTAATCATGGTCAGAACAATGCTTCTAACTAGGGTCAGCAGAAGTTTAGAAATAAACCTGAATCATCCAGTCATCATTCCAACCACATCAATTACCACCATGTACCCCATCCTTACACATTATTTGTTTTCCATATATGCTATTCTCCTCACCAAGTAGCCACCATTAAAATAAAATACCCCTCGTAAAACCCTCAGTGTGTTGTCACTACCTAAAGGAGCCATGTCTTTGGTTCAGGAAGCCGTTCCATCCTCTTCTAACCCAACACAACAAGCACAATATAACATCATCAAACAAATTGAGAAGACTCCCACACAAATATCCATCATGGACCTTCTCAAGACTTCATCTGTCCATAAGGACATTTTATACCATGCCCTCCAAGAGACACGCGTCCCCACTAACATTGATCCTACACAATTTCAGCCCTTGTTGCTCATCTCTATCCTTATCCAATGCTCCCACTCACCTTCACCCAACAAGACTTGCCACCACATGGTCCTACCCATAATCTTCATCTCTACATTTAAGTCCATACAAAAATATTCGCATTAAAAGAGTGTTAATAGACAATGGATCGAATCTTAATCTTTGTACCCTAAAACTCATCCATTGGTTAGGATACAACGAAATGGATCTTAAACAAGATATTATCACTTTTAAATCATATGAGAATATGGAACACAAATCAATTGGCACCATATATTTTCCTATCAATGTCATGCCTATCATTCTTCCAACCCTTGTCCACATTATAGACATCCAGTTCCCACATAATCTCATGCTTCGTCAGCCCTAGATTCATGAGAGACATGTCGTACAATCCACACTACATCAATGTCTAAAATTTGAACATGATGGTACAAAATTCACTATCCAAGGTGATCCAAATACCTTCAAATATTTTCAAGCATTGGAATCCAAAAGTTATCAAGAACCTTACTACCCTATCCTTTGAACCTTTAAAGTCACCACCATCACCTGCCACTTCATATATCTCACCATATAGTCTCCCATCCTCATATCATAACACCTCCTCATCATCTTCTCATCTTCTACCTACTCGAACTGTATCCACTCCCCTTTTACCCACTCCACCACTAAAAACTAAAATCAATAGGGGTAGAAAATATCAAACCTTTAGCATCAACCAAATACCATTGTCTCCCAAATAGCTCATGAAGCCTGAAATATGTCCAAATAAATGGTTATTCATTTTGGGTGTCTTGTTGATGAGTACATTGAACCATTTGATTCCACATGGCTTATTGATGATTCTATACCCTCTTGCTACTCTAATGATGAATATTTGATTCCCAAAAGGATGATGGCTCATATGGGATACTCCGGACGAGAACTAGGGGCACAAGAAATGAATCCCTAAACCTCCAGCTAATATCCCCAACCGTGATGGCTGCAGACTTAGATACCAACCACATGGTGAAATTATCCACGATGACCTTAGTGATACTTCCAACTTAGATGAGGAGGCCATCGATAATATTAATACAATTTTTGTATGTATCAATACGAAGACCTCTCTCGCCACTAATATTTTCCATGATACCATTGTTATTTCCATCAACATCACCCTCACCTATCCACAACTCATTCAATGGGACCAACGATTAGAGCATGCCCCTCTTGAATCATTTCAAAATGATGAAGCAATTCTTGAGTTCATGGGAACTCACAACAATATACCTGTTGGGGATCATAAAAATGTTTCCAAATATGCCTAAATGTTGATGCCTACTTTGGCGCACATGAGCCTCCCTTTCCCTTCAATCCCAATATAATATCCCTCATCCCAACTTCTCTTATCACCTTGACGAGGAAGATCCCCTCATTGAATTCTTCCAAAAATACCCTAATCCTGAACATGATCCAATTATCGATCAAATTCTTCTAGCTCTTGAATCACTACAAGATGGATCAACGTCCGTAATTGAGGAAATCATTGACATCAACATCGACATAGAAGAAGACCCTTAAATTATCAAATTGGGGGTATCTTTGTCTATAGAAGAACAAGACATCTTTACGATGCACCTAAAGGAATTTTCATATATATTTACATGGTCCTATGCGGATATGCCTAGTTTGGATCCTTCTCTCATGGTCCATAATTTTGTAGTGCATAAAGATGTAAAACCAGTCAAACAAAAACTTTAAAAATGTATCCAAAAGTCATGTTACTTGTCAAAGAAGAATTAAAGAGGCTACTTGACGTTAATTTCATTACGCCCATTAATTATTCTGAGTAAATCTCCAATATTTTCCCAGTAGGTAAGAAAAGCTGGGGAATTCACATTTGTACCAATTTTCACGACATCAATAAAGCTTTTCCTAAAGATGATTTCCCACTACCAAATATCGATATGATTGTCGAATCTATAGCTGGGCATGAGATGTTGTCTCTCATGGATGGTTTCTCTAGCTATAATCAAATCAAAATGACTGAAGAGGATTATCATAAAAATTTTTAATACATGTTAGGGCACATTTTTCTTTCAAGTCATGCCCTTCGGAATCAAGAACATTGGAGCCACCTACCAAAATGTGATGATTTTCATTTTTCATGATATGATGTATGATATAGTTGAAGACTACGTCAACGAAATTCTCGAAAAATCTAAAACTCATGAGGAATATCCTATGATCCTTCACCGAATCTTCAAACAAGTCTAGGAATACAAAGTTTGTCTAAATCCCAAAAAAGGTGTTTTCGGCGTCACATCTAGAAAGATCCTAGGATTTATTGTATCTATGCATGAAATTGAAATTGATCTAGATAAATTCAAATCTTTAGTCAAAATTCCTCCACCTAAAAATCTCAAACAACTACGAAACTAATCTAGAGGATTTTCTAGTTTTGAAATTTCCCTAGACCTCCCTAAACTATGACAAAGTTGTAGAGAGTTATGAGACCTTTTAGAAGGTATGCGAGAACTCTAGGAATGGATTCCTAGGACAAAAATTTATCATCGGTCAAAGGTTGGGTTTAAAATAGTCAAATTTAGTCAACTCACAAATCACACGTTGACATATGGCAGTTTGGAAAAAGGTGAAGAGATTGAAATTTTGTGTTTTTAAGCCTCACGGTCTTCAACACACTAAAAATTGTTGGACCTTATTATTTTTTGGTTGGGGGCCCTCGGCTAGGTTTGATACACTCTTTTATAGGAGGGGTGTCTTTACTACCTATTATCACCAAATTACAACACGTCCTGAATGAGATGGTTTTGGGGATCGGGAATTGAATGTAATTTGTGTAATATTGGGTTATCTCTTAAGCTGTGGGACTTGCGGGCTTGAGATAACCCTATAGAGAAATCTAGTTTTTACACCTAAAGTACCTACCACAATCTACTCCTAATGTAGGTAAGAAAATTATAAAATCATATTCTAACTTTCTAATGGACCAGGGAGAGAGAATGCATGAAAATTAAAGCTACAATAAAAGTGTTGATACACCAGAAAAGGAGGTTGTTAGACATAATTTAAATTCTGAAATGGAGAGAGGTGAGAAATGGAGAGGGTGGACAAGATGAACCATAGACCATAGATATATTCACACATAACACCATTTCATACCCATTAAACACAACTCCCAAAACCTAGAATAAACATCAGAGATATACATAGTATACCCTGGAATGGACAGATGCAAGTAGAGACAACAACACATGTAAAGGATGGAAAAAATACATCACAAAACATAATTTATTGCTCTAATAAGTATGCACAGTACAACATCAGTGGGAAAGAGGAAATAAAATTCCATTACAAAGTTTGGAAATGATCTTTGAAGCTCCACATTCAACCTAGAAGAGAAGAAAGAGAGGGGGAAAGAGAAAAATGACTAACTCTCTTTACAAATGAGCCCACATTACAATTTATAAAATTGAGAAGAGAGAGAGAAGCAATCCCAAAATATACTTTCCAACCACTTTCTAAATTCTATAAATGAGGTGAGGTGGTATTTTATTTATAAAATCTCCTTCATGTTATCCCATAACCCTGCGGTTGAAGAGAATGATGGCCATGGACATTAATTGCACTTCCAACCACTTTAAATGTCTCTATTCTGAACTAGGTCGGTTTCCTAAAACCTTCATCATGAAATCTTCATCAATTCTTGTATTTATTGATTTATTTTTAATGTATTCGAATCGGGATTCCAACAAGACCATTTTTACAAAAATCAATCAAGGGATGCAAAAGATATTACTTCTTAGTACATGCAACTATTTTGAGTTTTCACAGTTTGCTTGTATTCCACAAAACTATATATTTATATTTGGTTGGAAAAGGCACATTTTAAATATTTCGTCTCTTTTTCCTATGTTTTTAAAATATTATGAATTATTTTGTAAAATAGTGTGGGGATACCATTTATTTATCACCTTTGTTTATGTTGGGGTGGGATGTGCTTTTAGTGTTTATTGTAACTCTACTAGCTCGGCTAGCTCAGCTAAGTTGGCTCTCCTTTCTCTATTTCCTTGATCAGCGAACGCATGTCATGTTGGCATCACACCAATGTCTTCGCATGTGCCAACATGTTCATTATCACATCAAAATTATTTCTCTTAATCTCCTTAGATGAGTTGTTAAGGTTTCCTTTGGACTCCTATACATTGTGTGGCAGACTTTTCTAGCCATGGGTGCCGCCCATCACTTCACATACTAACCAAGTTGTTTCAGCAAGTTTCTGATCTCCTTACATTAGGGTGACTTGCCCTTTTCCTTCCTTATGTTCCAGTGCTATATCAATCATCATATGTTGAGTCATCTACATTACAGGCTCATCATATTCGCATGTCCCAAGTTACACGAGACATTAGGGTCGCTTATCCCCACATCACCCGTAATGAGGGCTTTACATACTTTATCGAGCCCAAGCCCAGTCATCATATCCCACTAACATCACAACTTGGGCCACTTTTACGATTGACCCTTGACTCATCTCGCATGCATTGGAGTCAAGTTTTTGAGCCTCCATGTCCCGACCGTCTTGTGGGTTACTTGGGTCATTTCATCTCTCCATTTCTACATCACGTTCTTGTGAATGAATCATAATTTTAGTGCACCCATGTCTCGGGATCAAGTGGGATATCTAGTTTGCATTCATCCACTTTTTCCACAAAGGCTTCCCTTGTTCTAATTGTGGGCTCACCGATCTTTAAGGTAGAACTCTCCCACCATTCGCCAAGTCTTCGACTTGTTCCGCATGTTCTTCCAAAGTTTGATAGCTTAGTGGACTAACTCGGTCCTCTTGAAATTTGCAAGTCACTTTTGAAGCATGGAATAGGAACAAACCTTCATGAATCCTATGCAAGAGCTTGATGTCAATATGGCCCAACCTCTAGGACTTGATATGATAACTCGACCCATGAAATCAAGCCATGCCACCATGATACTTATGGATCCTTCATGATAGAGTTTGGATTCTTCATTTTGATAGGCTCCATACTCTTCAAAACCAACTCACATTCGTAATGTGGTGAATTAACATCCCGAAACTTGCTACTATGCCTTCAACTTGATTTTAATATCATGAATTAGCTTGGTATGATCTGGTGTGTAACTTGGTCATGAGCTCGATGAGCTCCTCCTCATTGTAACAATCTAGCCTTAGAAGAATTGCTTGGTCATGCATGACTCAACCCTCTACTCAATGCACGATGAATTTGATGAGGCATATCTCATTATAACATACCATTTAGCTTGACTATATTGACATAGATCGGTAATGATATTGATAACATTTGCATCACCTCTTTATTAAATGACCAACTAAGCCTTTGTTAGAGTAGTTTGCCCTTTATTTCAACATTATATAGGAGATTAGATCAATATAATAGTTCACATATGCAAAACAAAGATTAGCATGATGAATAGATTTATCTTTCATGAAGAACAATTCAGCTTACCATAAGGCTTAGTCAGTTTGTTTTCCTTACGAAATAGCTCGATGTACCATCTAAAAAACTTGATTACAAATTCAAAGGACTCATCAACTTTTGCATGAGCCAAGTCTACTATATGCAGCTCGGTTTTATTTATGAGCTCATCTCCTTTCTCAATACATAGTGTGGGTACTACAATCATCTTGGTGGTGGCATATGGGGAGCTTGATGAAACAGGTCGGCCTGGAGCTCACATACCCAAGTAGGCTTAAGGTCATCTTGAAAGTTTATGCACATTCCCACTAACTTATTATGTATTTACTAGATTTGTGGAATGGTCCCCAGGAGTTCCCTTAGAAATATTATCAAATCCTATCATTTATTTTTTTCAAGTGGCCCCATCGCCTACTCATCCAACTGAGTGAAACTCTAAAGTCAGATAAGACCAAGAAGAGGAAAAATTCCTCTTGTGAATCTTCCTAAAGACTTGGATGCTACCCTTAATACTGAAATTTTCCTGTAGACTTCCGGTTGGATATGAGGGTTCCTTAATGCAAGGCTACTCTATTTTCCAATTTTATCTAGGGGTGAAATTGGATAACAATCACCGACTCGTGGGACCATTTTCTAGCTAAATGGAGCATGACCAGCTTCTGTAGTTATACATTGGGCATTGAGTCTACATGATCAACATGAACTTGTCTAAAATTTGGAAATCTTGACCCCGAGAATGCTTTGAAATGCTATTGTTTGGGCTTATATCCTCCTCGTTGCTTGCACTCTCAACTTTCATAAGAAAATCTTGAAATTTGTTTTGTGAGAGTAGAAAATTATTTTAAAACTTGAATTTCACTCTTTTCCCACATTTTTGATCTATGAGGTTGAATGTTAAACACCCGTAACTACTACCTCAACATCTGATTTTCTACCAAGTGTGAATAGATCAAACTAATTTTCTTGGTAGGGTGAAGCATACTGTAGAATTGGCATGAAACACCTGTCATCTTGAACATCCTGGAACTCTATTAAAGTCTAATTTTCCTTCTTATTATTATTAATGTTCCCAATTATGACATGTTGATTGGAGTCCTACTGAAGGTTGGAACTTACTTATGACTTTGGAAATTAGTTGATCTTTTGATTACTTGCATGGCATAGAGTCTTTCTATAGTTTTTCTTGGATAGAAACACCAGGATATCCTCTTTAACTATTTTTATTTACTCTGCATTTGTTTGGATTTTGATTTTGTAATTATTACATACAACTATAGGTTTCCTTACTATAATAGTTGAAGGGCATGGTGTATTGTACTTCTAGAGCAACACGAAAAAAGCTATATACAAAGGAAAAAAATCCTACATGTCTCAAGCAAGACATACAAAGTGTGCAAAATCACTTCTTCTATGGAAAAAAACAATACTTCTATCCTAAACTAACCAAAGAAATGGGAAAGTTCAAATAAAACCTACTATTGGTCATGAGAAGTAGTTTCCCTTCCTCACTATTGGAAGCCGATAGATGATTTGGCACTAAGCTCGCTTGAGATTAGGAGTGAAATTCGGCTGCAAATTGAATTTCCACTCCATGCATCAATGTATCAACTAAGAAAAGAACAAATACATCCTCAAGTACCTTTATAGGGCATGGTCTGGTCCTTCAAATTTTCCCATTGTCCCAAACTCCAACTTTAATAAGAAAGTCTTTCATACGAGAATTTCCCGGAAAAGGTGACTTTACGTGAATGAATTTTATTCATCTTGCACACTTATAAACAATTGATATTTCACATTGGTGAGTGGTATGAGAGAGATGACAACTTTGTGGTATTTACCCTCTACGACATTATGAAACTCCTCTTCAATAGGAATCTCTAGATGGTTTCTTACAAAAACCAATGGAGTGATTCTTGGACCATTGCACTCAGCTACAACTTGTTGTTTTCTTGAGAGTTCCCCTCCACCAAATCATATTTTTCAAATGAAAGTAAAAAAATTCAATGATTTCTTTCTCATTTAGTGTCTCTAAATATGATTTCCTTTCTTCCATGTACTTTTCTTCAGCAATAGTTTGTTGTTTTTGAAGGATGCATGAGGGAGAAACAAAAGTAATGATCTATGTGGGCTCTTCCTCATCAAAGCATTATTCCAAGTCATCAAGGAAAGAAAGCTCATTGTTGTCCCCTTGTGATGAGTATTCTATTTCTTTTACTATGGCCTGCTCATCTATAGTTTTCTCATCTAGATCTTCTTCCTCTTCAAACATGAAGCTAGTAAGTTTAAGCCTATCCTCCAAATCATATTTTTGAGAGGATGAGGATGAATAAGGATCATAACCTCTTGCATGCTTTTCTCTACACTCAAATACTCTGAACCTAATTGATTCTTCTCAATAGTACAAGGCTCCTCATGTTTAGTTGCAATGTTTGAGGATAACTTTGGTGTACTATTGCAACCTTCTAAGAGTGTTATAAGCTCTTGGCATGCTAGGAAATTAGGGTCATTACATTCACTTGATATACTCTGCACACTTGGGATTTTTTTCCCATTTTCTTGCACATGATTTTATTCGAGTTTTACAACTTATTTTATCTCCTCTTTTGCTGATTTTTCTTTTGGTAATGGATCAACAATCTCTACAAATAAGGTGTCATTGTGGACACTACTCTCAGAGAAAAACTAACTACCAATATTTATCCACTTGCTCTTGTTATCTCTGCTGCTACAATTTCATCTTTCACCTCTTGTTTTTTGACCTCAACCCCCACCAAAGGCTTAACCATTAGTGGTATTTTTTGATATTAAATTTGGCAGCCCACTCTTTCAAGTTTCTTGCCAAATCTTCCTTACTAGGAAATTCCTTCTTCTCCTCATGTCTGCTGGGTTTTTATTCTATTCCTTAGTTTCTTTAACCATAAAGGAATTTTTTCAATACCAAATCTCAAAGCCAAACTTCTCAAGTCCTTTGGTATTTATTCTTCATTGGGCTTCTTTTCTTGTTGCCCTTGACTGGTTTTTTGGTTTTTATTTTCCCAACATGAACTTGTAATTACAAGAGGAGGGGTGGGTTGGGTTACCATTGATCTTTGCATCATTTGTGGAGGTGGGAGAAGTGCAACTTATTGTTGTTGTGGAGGGGAATTTTTATTTGGAGGGAAAAGGTAAGAAAACTAAATATGAGGTGGAAGTTTAGGAGGTGAACAATGAGAATCCATAGAAGGGCAGGAGATGGAAGTTTAAGAGAATAACATACATTTGGATATTGCATGGGTGGAGGCTTAGGAAATCCATAGGATGATGATTTCAAGGATTCCCACTGAAAATTTTGACAAATATAAGATTCCCTTTCTTTGATCCATTCCCCAACTTGAGTCAATATTTTAATTATAAATCTGAAGTTTTGTTGGGGATTTAACTTACTTGGAAAAGATCACGTCCATGGATATGAAGCATTGAAACCAATATAAAGTTGATCTTTTCATTTCCTTACCTCTCGATCAATACCATTCTATGCTCCAAATCTTGAACCTTATTCTGTAAATAATCATCTATGATTGTAGAATACCCTCCAGGATCTTCATGTTGCTGATCTAGAATTGTTGCATACTCTGACATATATCCATATTGATTTGCATCTTGTTCTTGTGAGTATGCATACTCAGATTGACTATAATCATAGAATTGATCTGGAGGTGGTTGGAACTAACCGAGAATTATTATTACAAGTTTGTAGATGGATCAAATTGATATGGTTTATGATGCAAATATGAATTCCACATGGGAAATGAAGCCATGATTGCACAACTTCATGAATGGAAGAATATGGAGAGATGTGGAAAGAAATATGAATGGAGATGAATG
Organism: Taxus wallichiana var. yunnanensis; assembly: GCA_018340775.1. NCBI lineage: Eukaryota > Viridiplantae > Streptophyta > Pinopsida > Cupressales > Taxaceae > Taxus > Taxus wallichiana. Next base: position 158,137,402 of record CM031234.1, read on the forward strand.
AAACTAGATAGAGGAAAGGTATACAATATTAGAGAATGGGTTGTTTAAACCAAATGGAGTTTCTAGGTATGTTTTTGCATATGCTTCAAAAAGCTGAAATTTTAATAAGAACACACCAACTTGTTAAAATGAAATCTACTCCAAAGATTGAACTGGACTCTAGCTAATGATTTGATTGAAATGGAACACCTTTGAAAGATAAAAATTAGAGCACCAAATTAGAGCACCCCTTGAATGAGATGGTTTTGGGGACTAGGCAATTTGGTGTAATTTGTGTAACATTGGGTTATCTCTCAAGTTGTGGGACTTGTGGGATTGAGATAACCCTCTAGATAAATTTGGTTCTTGCTCCTAAAATACCTACCATAATCTACTCCTAATGTAGGTAAGAAAACTACCCAATCCTATTTTAACTTTCCAAGAGACCGGGAGAGAGAATTCATGAAAAGTAAACTTATACTAAAAGAAGTGATACACCAGAAAAGGAGGTTGTTAGACATAATACAACTACCTAAAATGGAGAGAGGTGAGAAATGTAGAGGGTGGAAAAGATACACCATAGACTAGAGATAGATTCACACAGAACACCTTTTCATACCCATTAAACACATCTCCCAAAACCTATGATAAAAATCAGAGATGTGCACAAGTATACCCTATAATGGAAAGAGTCAAGTAGAGACAACAACACATGCAAAGGAAGGATAAAATGCATCAAAAAACATAGTTTGTTGTTCCAATAAGTATGCACAAGTACAACATCAGTGGGAAAGGGGTAAGAAAATTTCATTACAAATCTTGGAAAGGAGTGTTAAGCTCCACATTCAACCTAGCAGAGAAGAAAGAGAGAGGGAGGAGGAAAAATGACTAGCTCTCTTTACAAATGAGCCCACATTACAATTTATAGAATGAGAAGAGAGAGAGAGAAGAAATCCTGAAATTTACTTTCCAACCACTTTCAAACTACTATAAATAAGGTGAAATGATGGTATTTGATTTGTAAAATATCCTTCATGTTGTCCCATAACTTGCAGTTGAAGAAAATGATGGCCATGCCCATTAATTGCACTCCCAACCACTTTAAATGTCTTTGTTCTAAACTAGGTCAGTTTCTTGAAAAATTCACAATGAAATCTTCTTCAATTCTTAAATTTCTTGATTACCATGCTAAGGTCTTGGAATCATGATTCCAACGAGACAAATTTTTTGAAAATTCTTTGAGGGACATGAAAGATATGAGCTTCTAAGTGCAGCCATCGATTTTGAGTTTTCACAGTTTATTTGTATTCCATGGGACTGTGTATTTATATTTGGATAGAAAAGACACATTTTAAATATTTCCTTTCTTTTTCCTATGTTTTGCAAATCTTCTAAATAATTTTTCAAAATAGTGTGGGGACCACCATTGATTTATTTCCTTTGTTTATGGTGGGGGATGTGCTTTTAGTGTTAAGGAACTCGCTAGCTCGGGTGAGTTGGACCTCCTTTCTCTATTTCCTTAAGTGGAAATCTCCCTATCATGTTGACATGGGGACAATGTCTTTGCATGTGCCAATGTGTTTATTATCGCATCAAATTCCTTTCTCTTAACCTCCCAAATAATTTATCAAGGTTTGTGTTAGATTCCTATACATTGCATGGTGGAATTTTCTAACCATGGGCGCCACCCAACACTTCACATACTCATTGAGATATTTCCCTATGTTGCTAATGTCCTTATATTTGGGTGAATCACCCTTTTCCTACCTTATGTTTTGATTTAATCTTAATCATCGATGCCAAGTCATGTTTGTTGTGGGCTTGTCGTGTTCCCATGTCCTAAGTTGCATTGGACATTAGGGCATATTATTCCCACATCACCCACAATGAGCTCTTTACATACCTTATCGGCCCGAGCTAGGTCATCATCTCTCGCCGACCCCCGCAACTTAGGACACTTGTGCCATTAACCCCAACTCATCCAGATGCATTCAAGTTGTGTTTTTGGGCCTCCATGTTCGACCATCTCGTGGGCCACCGGGCCATTTCATCCCACTATCTCCGCATCACATTCACCGCAGATGAATCATAGTTTTGGTGCACTCATGTCCCGGATCACACGGGACATCTAGGCCACGTTCATCCAATTTTTCAGAAAATGCTACCCTAATTTGAATTATGGGATCAATGAGCTTTAAGGTAGAACTCACCCATCATTTTCCAAGTCTTCGACTCATTCCATATGTTCTTGAAGAGCTCGATAGCTTAGTGGAATAACTCAGTCCTCTTCAAATTCACAAGTCACTTTGTAGCTTCACCGGGGCATATACCTTCATGAATCCTCTATAATAGATTGATGTCAATATGGCCCAACTCTATGACTTTATATGATAACTCGACCATGCAATCATGTCATGCCACCATGATACATGTGGCTCCTTCATGATAGAGTTTGGATTCTTCATTCCGACATGATCCATACTCTAAAACTCGACTCACATTTGCAATGTGGTGAATTAACATCCCCGCAACTTACTACTATGCCTTCATCTTGATTTCCATATCGTGAATTGGCTTGGTGTGATATGGTGTGTAGCTTGGTCATGAGCTTGATGAGATCCTCCTTGTTTTAACAACCTAGCCTTATAAGAATAGATTTTTCATACATGACTCAAACCTCTATCTAATGCATGATGACTTTGCTGATGCATAGCTCGGTATAATAGACCATTTATCTTGACTTTCTTGGCATATCTTGGTAGTGAGTTTGATAGCATCTACATCACCTCTTCATTAAAGGACCAAATTGGACACTATTAGCATATTTCACCCTTTATTTCAATGTTCTCCAGGATCTTAACTCAATATTACAGTTCATAGATGCAAAATAGAGCTTGACATGATGAATAGCTTAATGTTTCATGTAGAAAACTTGGCTTACCATAAGGCTTAGGAAGCTTGTTTTTATTAAATAAATATATCAATGCACCAACTAAACAAATTGATGAGAAATTCAAAGGACTCGGTCCTATTTTGAATGAGCTAGATCTACTATAAGTAGCTTGGTTTGATTCATTAGCTATGATCCTTTCTCAATACTTAGTGTAGGTACTACAAACATCTCAAGTGGTGACACATGGGGATCTTGATGAAATAGCTCAACTTAAAGCTCACCTATCCAAGTAGGCTTAAGAGCATCTTGCAAGTTTGTGCACATTGCTACCAACTCCTTATGTATTTACTAGAGTTGTGGAATGGTCCCAAGGAGTGCTCTTAGGAATATTATCAAATCCTATCATTTTTTTTTTTTGCAAGTGGGCTTCGCTGTCTCCTCCTCCAAATTGAGTAAAACTTTAAATTTAGATAAGACCAAGAAGAGGAAATATTCCTCTTATGAATCTTCCTAAAGACCTAGATGTTTCCCTTAATACTAAAATTTTCCCGTATGCTTTAGGATGACTGTGAGGGTTCCTTAGTGCAAGCCTACTATGTTTTCCAATTTCACCATGGGGTGAGATTAGATAACACCGCCTTTTATTCATATTATCTTTCTCACAAATTTTCTTATATATGCAAAATTTTACCTCTATATTTCCCATGTGAGACTAACTTCTAGAGATGTAATATGTATTTCATTGCATTGAGTTAGTATTGTAGGCATGGTAGGTAAGCTATTTACAATGTTTGGGCTTATCTTTGAAAATTACCTACCTATCTTATCACCTCAAAGACATTTCAACATATGAATGGGGTAGTTCTATTATACCTTGGCAATTCAAAAGTGGTCGGGATATCATATTTACTCAAAGAAACCCATCAATTGGCCTTATCTAACCAACTGAGGATTATATTATAGAATAAATTGGTCAATACATATCTGGGGCACTAAACCTTTGCATTAGCACAAACACATATAACTCGTGTGTATATGCCACAAGGTAGTCTACCATAAAGCATAATGAATACCTATGATGAGACGGTCTTACAAAGCATGGCCATTTAAACAAACTGACCAAATCAACCCCATATTGGGTGGTTTAAATAACGCATGCAACCAATGGAGTGAGAAATTCACCTTTCAAACACACAATTCACCCCAACATTAGGCGCATCAACATTTTTGTGGAAAACAAAATTCTAGGTGTGGCCTAAGCCATGGAAGATTGGGCATATGAGCTTATATTTAAACATTGAAACCACCCCACACACAGTAAATGTGAGATAATACCCACAGTTAGGAAAAACCATCAGTGATAATATGGGGATAAGGAGCTCAAACTAATGACCTCATGGGTGCAAGACTCATGCCCAACCAATTATCCTACAAGGATTGTTAAGCTATATAAGGAGATTGCAACAACTTATAAAATAACAATGATAGGTCTATATAGGGGCGAAAAGGAGGCACTTGGAAAAAACAACATTTTTGGAGCACTTCTTCTCAAAACCAGATCTTGAGTTATATATGAAATTTTCTCATAATTTTGAGATAGTTGTAATAGTGTGATAATTTTACCATTTTGGAGCTTCTATTACAGAAATTTTAGATGTTGAATTCACATGAAGGTGTAGATCCTAAGGGAAACACAACTGTAAGTAGATAAGAAAGGTGAAAGACAAGTGTTGAGTTATGTAAAAGTCTTTCAAAATTATGATATCACATTTTTGCAGGTTTTGGTTCATTATTGGTTAAATGTAAAGGAACTTATTGTATTTACATTTCTATCATTATTAATGGATTGGTTGTAACGAACACGGGACGTAGGAATTCCAACCTGGTAAACAATCTAGTGTTGTTTTCGATTTTTATTTTTAGTTTCTGATTTATTGCAATTAATTGATTTCATAATGTGAATATGGAGGAACCATTAATTAGAAATGCATAATTTATAGAAATCAAGTAAATCGAGAAACAATAATTTTGGGCTTTGATCAAAAAAGTGAAATTTTGAGTAAATTACAAACTTAATTTCAATTTTAAAATCAGTCCTAAATCATATTTTAATCAATATTTTGGAGTATTAAGGCCTTTAAGGTTTATTAAAATTAAATATCCTTTGAAATAAATAAAAGTAAAGAAGTTAAACACCCATTTTTGGATCAATTTTTTGTATAAGAGTAGTTAGATTGTCGGATTAGCTTCTAATTGTGCTTGAAAATTTGGCTTCTATTTTTAGTATTGATTTCAGTTTTTAGTGTGAAGACATTTTGGGGATTGTTAATCTTATTTTGTAGTGTGTTTTTTGGAGTTACATATTGTTTACGGTGAAATAGGGAATCATGGGCAAGTCATCCAAATAGGAGCAACTGGATGAGATTGAAGCCATTAACTGCCAACTCAAGGAAGAAAAATATTTCTTGAGAGCTAAGTTTTACTCCTTGGAAGAGGATATTAAGTGGTTAAAATATGAACCATAATCCTCTATAACCAAGAAAGAGGAATACGTCAAGGATATGCTTACATAGAGTAAGAAGTTGATGATTTTTGTTAAATAGTTATAAAAAGACATAAAGACCAAGGATAATCTCTGTCAAAGTTGCAACAAGGTGAAAATAAGAAGGAAATTCCTTCCAAAGAAGATGTAGGAGCTATGAAAGAGTAATGCATTGTAATTTTTTCACATTTTAATTCTTCCTCTCATTTAGTTTCATAAATTCCTTTGGGTGAATTTGAAAAACATACTAAGGGAATTGGGTCTAAGCTAATGTTTAAAATGGGATTTAATAGAAGAGGCCTTGGTAAAAATGGCCAAGGTGATGCTAACCCAATACAAGTAGAGGATCAGCATCAGTTTGCAGGTTTGGGTTATTTTAGTGGGAAAATGGAAATTGAAGAAATTTCTAAAACAACTTAAGGAAGACCAGCTTCCAACAACAAATATTCTACGCCACTAGATTTGAAGGATTCCGCCATCAAGAGGAACAATGAAAGTTGTAAAAAAATATGTAAATGAGGTAATGAAATTCCACCTCCTCCCACTTACACTAAAAATAACACTAAAGGGAAATCGAATCCTAAAACTTCCAGAACACTCTTTCAGTTTGAACAATATAGCTTTGGTAGACAAAAATATGCTTTTCCTTGCATATTTTGTGGAGGTACTAATCATTCTACAACATATTGTTGGAAGAGGAAAACAATGGTAAAGAAGTTAATTCTTTTTTGAATGATAAGGTAGGTGATAAAAACCCATCTAACCTTGGTGAGGAGAGAAATGGAAAAAATGTTACCTCTCCTAAATAGAGGAATTATTCTCCTAGACATGGATGAGGAAATGGAAAAATGAGTAAGACTCCTAAAAATGGGGAAATTAAATTTTGTTCCCATTATAAAAGGAATGGTCATGATGTTAATATGTGTTGGTATATCCCTTCAATCAGCAACATTGAAAAGTTGTGAGAAAGGAAAATAATGTCAAACCAACAGTTGTTGATCTAACTCATGAAAATATTGATACTTTTACTAAGGAAAAAACGATATAAAACATGAAATTCAGTTAAAGGGATTGGTAAAATATTCCTCAATTTCATGTTTGCATAATAGTAACTGTTAACAACATGCAAATGTTTTCATAGATATTGTTTGGGAATTCTTGATATATATTGATGTAAGGAAAAATTTATCCATATTTTGATATTTATCTTTGAAAATTTTATGGAAGTCATCTATAGAGAAATTGAGTGACAAGTTTAAAATACTCAAGTTATTTTCTCATAGTCAAGGTAGACAAATTCCATTTCTGACAGCAGTATGTAGGGATATGGGCATCATCAGAATGTCTAATTTTGAAACTTGTAGTTTTATAATGTTTTCATTTGTGCAAATTTATGGATATGCTTATAAGACCCATTCAGGAACCTGTTTGATCTTGTAAACAATAGACAAACTTGTTGTATCCACATATGTTTATATGCAATAATTGTTAACACCCTCATTTTGGGAAAAAAATAATTTTTGTAACTATTAGATGTGGTTGCAATTAGGGTGTAAATTTATTACACTAACAAATTGGTTTGCAAAGTTGCACCAGGTGATCATTTTTGTAGATTATGACAGTTCACCGATTTGGGTAAGCATACAGTTTGATCTATCCTTTTATAGTTGAACATGTATGGATAGAATTGGAAGATTCACGTGGATTCATTTTTGACTATAGCTATTTTTGGGTGTTGATAGTCTAATGTATTCTAGATAGTGAATATTTGCAGAGTTGTTACAGTTTTAGATGGACAGTGGGCACTAGCCTAATTGTGGACAATTTAGATGTTTGGTATATTGATTTGTGTATATGGAATTGTAATTTTTTTAATTGGTTGTATCACAAAATGATAGTTAAACACTAGATTTATATTATAGAATGCATTTTATTATCTCGTCAGTTGTTTGTGATGGTATTACAAGGAATTTAACCATTCACATTTATTTGCAAAGTTGGTGGTTGTTAACATATCGTTAAACACTAGCTTAATTGGATGTTATTATCTAATCATTCATGTGACTACCTAATCAAATATTTGCATTTAATTAACCTATAATGTTTTTTTGGGTTCATATATGTGTTTTTGTAATTGCAGGAAGAGTTAGCATGTTTTATGGGTTGATAAACAACTTTTGTGGACAAAAAGCATTCCCAGTTGGGAGGAGTGATCCAGAGGATTTTATGGTTTTTAAATTTCCCCAAACCTCCCTAAAATATGACCATGTTGTAGATCATTCGAGACCTTTCCGATGGTATGTAGAACTCCAGAACAGATTTTGAACTCAAAATTTATCACCGGTCAAAGGTTGGGTTGAAAACGGTCAAAGTTGGTCAACTGGCGAATCACACGTTGACACATGACGGTTTGGAAAAAGGTGAAAATATTTAAATTTTGTGTTTTTGAGCCTCCCGTATTTGACACATGAAAATTTTGGTGGCCCCTATTATTTCTTGGTTAGGGCACTCGTCACCGGGTTCAACACACTCTTTTTGTAGGAGGGGTGCATTTTTCGCCTTTTATCCATATTATTATTATCGCAAATGTGCTTATATATACCACATTTTACCTCTATATTTCCCATGTAGGACTAACTTGAATATATTTATTATGTATTTCATTATATTGAGTAAGTATTGCATGTATGGTAGACAAGATATTTACAATGTTCGTGCTTATCTCTCGAAACTTACCTACCTATCTTATCACCTTAGCACATTTTGACATAATATTGTGGTAGTTTCTTTATACCTTGACAAGTCAACAGTGGCTGGGATATAATATTTTCATGATGAACCCACTAATTGGCCTTATCTAACAAAATGAGTCTTATATTATACAATGAATTGGTTGACACATATATGGGGTGATAAAAAATTGCATTGCTTCGAACACATATAATCATGTGTATATGCATGGGGTAGTCTATAACAAAGCATAAAAAATATCTATGAGGCGATGGTCTTAAAAAGCATGGTGTTAAAACAAACCAACTAGCTTGACCTCATATTGGGTGGTTTTAACAATGCACGTAGCCAATGGAATGGAAAATTCTTCATTCAAACACACAACTCACCCCAACATTTGGTGCATCAACATTTGTGTGGCCAAAAAAATTCTAGGTGTGTCTGAACCATAGAAGAATAGGCATATGAGCCCATTTAAACATTGAAACCATCCCATGCATGGTAAATGTGGGATAATACCCATAGTTAGGAAAACCCATTGGTGACAATATGAGGATAAGGAGCTCAAACCCACGACCTCATGAGCACAAGCCTCGCGACCAACCAACTCACCTATAGGGCTCATCGAGCTATATAAGGAGCTCACCGTAACTTATACAAGAACAATGAAGGGTGCATGACGGGGGTAGAAAGGAGGCACTTGGAAAAAACACCATTTTTGGAGCACTTATACTCAAAACCAGATCTCAAGTTATATATGAAAGTTGCTCAAAATTTCAAGACGGTCACAATGGTGTGATCATTTTCCCATTTGGAGCTTTTGTTACACATTTTTAGTTGTTAAAGTCACATGAAGGTGTAGACCTTAAGGGAAACACAAATACAAGTGGATAAGAAAGGTGAAAGACAGGTATTGAGTTACGTAGAAGTCTTTAAAAATTTTGATATCACATTTTTACAGCTTTTGGTTCATTATTGGTTAAATGTAAAGGTTATTGTATTTTCATTTCTAACATTAGTAATGGATCGGTTCATAACAAACTTGAGGACGTAGGAATTTTGAACCCGTAAACAATCTAGTGTTGTTTTCTACTTTTTATTTTTAGTTTCTAATTTCTTACAATTAATTAAGTTCATAATGTGAATATGGAGGAACCATTAATCAAAATTACACAATTTAGAGAAATCAAGTAAATTGGGAAACAATTATTTTTGGGCTTTGATCAAATAGTGAAATTTTGAGTAAATTGCAAACTTAGTTTTAGTTTTAAAATCAGTCCTAAATCAGTTTTTAATAAATATTTTGGAGTATTAAGGACTTTAAGGTTGATTTAAATTAAATATCCTTTGAAACAGAAAAAATTGAAGAAGTTAAACACCTTTTTCGGATCAGAAGCCTGCAGGGAAAGATTCAAGCTATAAGAAGATTTATATCACAACTAGTAGATAAATGTTATCCATTCCATCATTTTCGCAAAAAGGGAACATCATTTCAATGGATCAAGGAATGTCAGGAATATTTTGATAAAATAAAGGAATATCTGATGCATCCTTTGTTCTTGGTACTTCCTACTTTGGGTATGCCTCTTCTTCTCTATGTATCAGCTACACAAGTAAGCCTTGGGAGATCTCCTAGCACAAAATGAGATCCATGGAAAGTAAAAATCCATCTAATTAATTTATTATGAGCTCAGTTATACCCCAATGGAAAAATCATGTCTTGTTATAGTCTTTTCCTCTCAAAATCTATGACATTACATGCTCAATAATATTGTTAAGCTCATAGCCAAAGTCGATCCACTCAAATATCTACTTTCTAAATCAGCTCTCACTGGACAGATGGCTAAATGGATCATGCTTCTCAGTGAGTTTGACATTGAATATGTTAATAAGAAATTTATCAAAGGAAAATTTCTAGTTGATCAGTTGGTAGAAGCTCCAATCTCTAATTTTACACCACTCACCATGTGGTTCCAAGATGAATCCATATGTATAGTTTCCCAATTAGATACATGGACATTATACTTTTATGGCTCCTTTAAACATCATGGCTCGGGAGTAGGTATCATTTTTATCACTCCTCAAGGTGAATTAATTCCTAAAGCTTTTCAGCTTGCTTTCCCTTGTACCAACAATATAATTGAGTATGAAGCACTTTGGTTGCCGGTTTAAATATGGACATTCAATGGAATATAAATCATATCTACATATTTGGTGATTCATAGTTAATCATTAAACACATTAATGATGAATATGACACCAAGGATGATAAATTAGTTTGTTATAAAATAATGGTCAAAAAATTTAAGGTGTATTTCTAATATATTAATTTTGAACAAGTTTCTCATAGAAACAAAAATTAGTGGATGCTATGGCTACCATCACCTCCCTTCTTGACATGCCCTATGATGCATCTCAATCATAGTTTTTGGCTTAACAACTAACGATCATAGCTTATGATACTCATGAGTCAGAGATGGTTTGTGATATTGTTGGTCTTAATTCCCCCTGGTACCATGACATCTATACCTATCTCCATGATCATACCCTCCCACCAAATCTCCCTTACAACCATCATAAATCATTCATCCAACAAGCCTCTCGATTCAATATCCTTGATGATACCCTTTATCGTAGAATATTTTATGGAACTTTGTAATGATTCTTAAATCACCAAGAGGATGAATCATCACTTCAGGAAGTTCATGCAGGAATTTACGGTGCTCATACTAGTGGTATGGTCCTATCCAAAATACTTCTATGAACCAGTTATTATTGGTCAAGCATGGAAATAGATGCATGCTCATATGTCCACAAATGTGTCCCATGTCAAAAGCATGCTAACCTCATCCACACACCATCACAAGCCTTACAACCCATCACTACCCCATGGCCCTTTTCCACCTAGGGTCTTGATCTCATGGGAAAATTAAACCCCACTTCATCTGATGGCCACAAGTTCATTATCATTGCCACCGAATACTTCACTAAGTGGGTTGGATCCATGCCACTCACCTATGTCACCAATTTTTTTTATCAAAACTTATCCTTAAGCACATCATCTTCCACTATGGTATCCCATCCAAACTCATCACAGAAAATGGTAAATACTTCAAAAACAAAGATGCCTATAAAATTTATGACAAATTCCATATTAAGATCAAGTTTTCCACTCCTTATTATCCACAAGGAAATGGCCAATTAGAAGCATCTAACAAGACACTAAAACACATTCTTGGAAAAATAGTGAATCAAGTAGGATGAGATTGGCATACACAAATATATCTTGCCTTGTGGGCCTATCACACCTCCATCCGCACTCCTACTAGTGCCACCCCATATTCTCTTGTCTTTGGAACTGAAGCAATTTTTCCTATCGAGATCAAAATCCCATCCCTATGTATTTCCCTCCAACACCTCATTGATGATGAAGACTACCATGTCCATCATCTTCAAGAACTCAAGCTCCTTGATGAGAAATGCCTCCAATCCCTGGATCACCTCAAATCTTATCAAAATCACCTTCAACTTCATTATATAAAACATGTACAGGACCATGAGTTTGAATTCAGTGACCTAGTCCTCAAATAAAATCAGTGCAACACTAATACTAATCGAGAAAATAAGGAAAATTTTGAACCAAATTGGCTTGGACCCTATGTGGTCATAGCTAAATTTATCTCGAGTTCTTATCATATTTCCACTCTAAACAAATACGAGTTGGAAGAGCCTATGAACATAATGAATCTTCACCGCTTCTATGGTTAAGTCCCTAACCCTCCACAAAAAAATCCTTTCAAAGGTGAAAACCATTTCGGTGGTGCCTTGGACAAGTACCATGTTGAAAACTAGTTTTTGACACTATGGTAAATCTATTCCTCAATCTATTACGACTCTACGATGCACTAACAAAGCACACCGGGAGAACTACCCCTTCATCCCTACATCCCTTGTATCCCTATTCAAAATTTTCATCCTCATCTACTTTATCCATTCTCTAAATCCAAATTTTTTCGATCCTTCCTATACTACATAGGATCTGTCATGATTAGGAATATCTATCTTGATCGTAGAATCGAGGTCATATTATCCATGCTCATTACCCAAAAACATATTTCTAGGAGTCTAAATTAATCGCCAAAAAATACAACCCTTGTAAGATATCGAGGCCTTCATTTCTCTCCATCCCCCAATTAAATTCATTTCTACTTGTACACACCGCCACTCTCCCTTCTCTCTCGATATCTCGTCACAATTAACATCATGGTTATATTATAAAAAAATTCTAAAAAATTGAGAACATTTGACACCCATTTCCTTTGTAAATACCATATATTACATCAATAACATAAAAAAATTATACATCCATCCATGCATCAAGATCCATGAGCAAAATCCTAATCTACATCTAACACATAGTCATTATCTCATCCATAATCTATAATCCATACTAAAACCTCAGCTCATCAATCATAAATACTGTAAATACCAACATCCATCTCTAACATGAGTCAACAATATAACACATCACATCATACATAAACCATCTACATATCATATGCCATCACAATAAAAATGAATAATAACTATGATCCCATTCACATTTTATCCTCATCACAAAAATCATCTAATAATATTCATTACATCATCAAATCCATCACAAAACTATGATTAACCACAATAAAATAAAATTCATCACATAAACATATTAAAAATTATATTTTAAGTACACATCATCACATCTATACACCATCCACAATAAAGACAATATTCTCATCAAAACCATCATGAACCAAATCATCTAAATACTATCCCATTATCACATCACACACTCATCATGATAATCACTAAAACATTAAACATTATTAACATCTTAATAAATTAAATCATCAACATCGAAAGAAATCACATCATCTAAAAATAACCATAATAACACAAATGTCCCATAATATACACTATACATACAAAATGATAAGAATACATATCCATATATGTCAAAAAAATCATCATATAATGTCTCACTACATGTACATGTCATAATACCAAAATCATCAAAAAAAAGTAATCATATATCACAAATCACCTATATATATATATATATATATAAAAATGTGACCATCCTAGTCATCAATACAAAATCACTAAAATACATATGATAAAATATGGCACTCATCAATGTGCCAATTTTCCAAATATCATCCTCCACTAGTGGAGGTTTTGCAACACTAGTTGTGCTCTCATAAGCCATGGATCAACCCAGTCTCGACTTGATATTTGTCCAGATCCCGACATGCTCTCTATCCGAATACATAATCTATACGGCATACATAATCAGGACACTCATGTATCACAATATCCTCATAATATCACATCTCAGCCATCAAGGCCTCGATCATCATTGTAATGACACCGTAATTAGTGTTGCTTTCTTGTCCCTACATCCTTAGAACCACTTTGTGTACCTCTCCTCCATCTAATGGGCCATATCTCACCCTATATGCATCTCAATCTCCCCAATATCTGTCTCAATGCCACACTACATGATCCCTCTCTTGATCCATTTACAAAAATCTCCATGCAATTGTGTAACCCCTACCTCCCCTATTCTTGACCCACCCCCACCGAAGGCCCCGCTACATCTACTCGTGATGGATGCATTGTCTAATAGTGGAAAAGAAGTATCATCTTCCTCAATCACATATACATCTTGCCTCTTTGGGATCTGCGTGGGTGTCTATACCACTCATTTCGACCTAGTGGACCACCCAAAATAATAACTAGTGGTTCTCTTTGAGCCTCCTCATGTCCCTATGGTTGTGGCTGATGTATTACCACCACTGCCTATCCATGTGGTATCCCCATGTATACCTATCACCGTCCATGTACAAATCTCATCCCCCATCATGGATGTGTTAACCTCACCAATGTAATCTCTTCCCAACACTCCACAAAACTCGTTCTATCCTTGGGTCCTCTACCACCTTTGGTAATTCCACCCATTCGATCACTTTGGTACTTCATACAAACTTGCTCTAGCTACGCTCGCCTCTGGAATCACCGCACCCGGACACTTGTCTCATATGTATTCCAAGAAAAATATGGTGTCCTGATGGTATGTCATAAACTATCCCAAATTGGCATAGTACCTAATCGGCTAGTATTTCTCTAATGTGTAAGGTGAACCCCCAACCAAGTAATATGGAGTCTAGATCCTCCCTAAATTCTATTATATCCCTCCCACACCTCGTACTAACAAAACAGCCACAAAGTAATATCCCATGCCCGTAACTCATCAATACGTCGACAATACCAGTCCCACTCACCTAAATGCTCCCATTTCCCCCTGGTCATCCACCAACCATAAATAGAAGGCTCCCCCACTCGCTGCTGCTCCCTAATATAAATCGGTCTCTCCATAATAATATGATCATAAATCCATATTTGTAACAAGATCCCCGCTCCAATACTCCCCCCTCCACCATAGGACACTCTATGAAAATCACGATACAATTGATCTAATACCGTTAGGGACCATGCAAACACCATCTCCTCTTGCCACATCACATGTAATACCTCCGCCAATCCAATGATAAACCACCAACCTCCACCATCTGGGAATAAAACATAACAGATCAATGAACACAATAGCAATGGAACGCACTCCATATAACCCTCTCTAAAGTATACCCCAAATCTATTTGCATCTTATCACGAGGTACATCCACCACATCTATCAACAACCTTAGTCTATCCTCGGCCTCGATCCATGCCACACCACCAGATCTCCCTCTATAGGCATAAGATAGATATGGTGCACATCATCTCCCCTCACAAGAACTAGAAATTACTTATCTCTCGAGTGCCAGCACTTTGCTAATGATGTCAATAATCCATGATATACTTGCATCAAGAAAATCCTTGTTATATGAAGAAAACCTAACACGTGCAACAGGGATGACGCATCATCTTCCTCTACATATATATAATGCACTCCTAAATAATGTTGTAAAGACGTCGATCTTCGATGTATAACCTGGATAGGAGGTAACACATACTACACACATTCACATGAAATATGTCAATCCCTACATCTAATCACCTAAAACCCCCTTCCCCTCCTTCTATTCCCCTTCTTCCTAACAATCCATTTCTAACTAAACTCAAAATAACTATTCTATGACCCATGCACGCCACTTATACCCCAATACATGCCACTTCATCCTAAACACACTACCATATTCAACCCTATATATACCAACCAAATGCGCTACTTTATACCCTAAATGCACCAAACCTAAATAAACATGCTACAAAACATTACCACCCACCCCCAAACATGGCACAATACATTAAATGTGCTATTCTCTATACCCCTCCTCGTGACACACTAAACGCACCGCTATTTATTCTATACATGCCGTTTTAGACCATATGTGCTAAAATAAACTAAATGGGCTAAATCTTATCCCAAACCCTCATAAACATGCCATTTTACATCCTAATAACCCATTACCACTAAACGTGCCACTATTTAGCATATATGTGTTGTTTTAAATTCCGTACGTGCTAAATAGTATGCTTTAGCACAAAAGTTTACCCTTAGATGCCTAAAACTACCCTAAAAATCTTAAAAAATGCAAAAATAATTTACAAAATAAAATAAAACCACTCATCGGTTATCCCGCTCTTTGCTGGTGCCGATCTAAGGAGGTCCGCTCGGTGATCCATAATCCTCTCATATGCCATCACGTCTCTCTAAAGCTCTCATTTTCAAACCATGCACGATGAAAATGACCCTCCCGTGTACCCCAAAGGCCTTTTATACCTTCCGCAATGATCTAAAATCTTCCCGAGCCCGTTCTTCCTCCCAGGTCTCGTTTTTTTCTCCGTTTCTTCCTACATCAAATTTATTCCTCTATCACCTCACCAATTCAAATAATCGTAAAAATTACAAAAAATCATACAATAATAATAATAATAAATAAATAAATAAAATCATACAAATCTTTAAAAATAAAAATAAAATCATAAAAATACAAAAATTGTAAAAAATGAAAAACTCGTAAACATTCAAAAAATTATACAATCATCAACAATTCCAATATTTATTACATTTTCAAATAAATGTGTGTTTTTATCTTGTTTACTGCATTTGCATTTTGTCTACTAATATGAGGTCACTTTTTTTTTCTTTTTTGTATGTGGTTCGATGATATGAGGACCATCTTTCTATATTAATCTATCTAATGATATGAGGATAGGGGCATTTGACAATTCAATTACCAAGGTCTTCATACCTTGGCTCATTTTTCTCTATGCCATATTAATCATAACACCTAATAGGCACTTTATGGTAGCACACCCCCTTCTATCATCATATTTTTCCTTCATTATCATCTAATTCACCATCTAACATCCTCATTCTCTTATCCGATCAATTTATTAATCAATCAATCAATCTCCACATATCCTCTCACATCGAACTAACATCCTCTCATTCAAATCAATCCAACATCCTATAATCCCTAGATCCGAACTCCTTGACTAGGGCATTCCCATGTCTCACTCCAAATATTTACCCCTTCACTAGGGGCATCCTCCAATCCCAAAAACTTAAATTGAGGCACCACAAAATCTCACATCTTCATATCTAACAACCTCTCATCCAAATAAATCCAAAAATTATCATCATCATCCTAACCCCTTAATTAGGGCATCCTTATATTTCCATCCAATATCTCCACCACTTCACTAGGGCATCCTTTAATTGAAACATATAACAATCCAACATCCACTAATCCAATAATTTAAAATCTTCACCCTTGTCATTGACAGGGCATCCAACATCCATCAATCAAAAATCCAATGAATCTTCATCTTCTTATCTACTATTCATCTAACCTTCTCTCTTATTTTCCTCTTTTGTATTCCTCTAATCTTCTCATCCTTTCCTCTCCTATTCTCCTCCAATTCTCTCTTCTCCTTTTCAACCTCTCTTTTAGCCATCTATTTTCCCCTTTCCCCTATATCTTACTCTCCTCAATCTTCTATATCCCTCATCTTAAAATATTCCAACACCCTCTCATATTCTCATCTTCTAAACATTCCCCTCTACACACTTCATCCTTTCTTATTTTTGAGTGGTTACCCGACTCATTCCTCCATGCCTAACCCCTCGAGGGGAAATATCCTCACCATCTACCCTATCTTCTCTTCATTCTTTGAACTATCATTTCTCCGTAATAAAATTTTAAAGAGGGGGAAAATGTAGACATTTAAAATGTCAACATGGTCATTTAGCAAATATTATGCTTATAATATATAATAATCCATTCCTTTATCAACCATATAATAATTAATTAGAAAATTAATTAATCATTATATGAAATCATGCTTCAATTATTTCCTTTCAACATTCCATAATCCCATTACATCCTCACAAATATTAATACATCATTAATATCTTATTTACCATACTAACTAATCCTCATTAACTATTTTCTAGCAATATAAAAATACTCTCCCGCCACCTACCACCTACTCTATGTCTATCTTCTCCATCAAATCACTCCATTAACCATAATTAATCTCACCTAACCACAAGATAAATTCCCCTCTAAATCTAGAGGCTTCTATTTCTAGAAGCCTCTCCATTCTTCCCTCCCATTTTCAAATATTCAAATAAAAATGCACTATTCCATTGAATTTTTAATTCAATGGAGAGTTCTCATGAAATCTAGAATTCTCCACATCTAGAAAATTCTCCACTCTCATGCATCCTCAACCATTGATCTTATCCAACATGGAAAGATCTTAACCATTTATTTTTTCCCCCTCTAGTTAAAAATAGAGGTGCCACCCTCATGGAAAGTATCTTAGAACTATTGCAATTATATGTTTCCAAATTCTCAAGAATATTAAACATTCTTCATAGCATTTAATCAAGATAAATCCATCATTTGACCAAGGGGAGGTGCTATTGAAATTGGTACAAATATCTAAAGCATTCTCATACCATCTAACAAGAAAATCAAGGAGAAAATCGAAATCATCAAAGGAGGAGGATTTCACTTGTAGGTAAGTACATGAATATTACTTTCTCCCCTTTTATCTCTGCTCAATATGAGGTAGATGAACTATTGTGTTAGATTTTGTGTTGAATTGGTTTCATAGTCATTTCATATTTTCATGCTAACACAATTTTTCCTCTACATTTTGGTGCCCACCATGGGGCTTACCCCTAAATTTTTATTGGAATTAGTAGCATTAAGCACTAAGAACAAATTCCCAAAATTTCAGAATTTTTCAGTGAGATTTAAACTTGAAATTTTGAATCATTCATGGCTCTATTATGTTTCAAAGGCGCATTCCTTGAAATAGCACATTCATCACTTGAAACCATGTGTTTATCATAAAATAATGCGTTTTCTATCATTTATGGCTCGAGTGTGCAAGGATTACTTCCGGTGCGTTCATGTATACCATGGCGTGTTTGCTACTATTTTAGTGTGTTTTCTCCTATATTAGCACTTTTACATACTAACACTCTATTTTTATCGCTTAAAGTGCTTCTATCACAATATCAGCACTTTTATTATACTTTTAGCATGTTTTTTCCCGTATTAGCACTTTTATATAATGACATTCTATATGTGTAGGTTTTAACGTGTTTGGATAAGTATCAATGCTTTTTCCATATTTTAGTGCGTTTGACTCTCAAAATAGCACTTTTGTGCTTACTAATATTTGTTTTGCAGGATTAGTGCATCTAACTATATTTCAACATTTTCATCATAAAACAACGCATTCATCCTATAATAGCGCATATATACTAATAAAAAAATTTCTTTTGTTTTGAACAATAACTAACATATTTTGGTTTTTGGCAGTCTTTTCTTGAATCTAACATTTTGTTTTTACAGGAAAATTATAGAAACAAGGGAAACTTTGCCAATTTTAACCTTTGATAAAAAAAAAAATTATCTAACATTTTTGGTTATAGGATGTTAAGTAAATTAATACTACTATCCTATTTTTGAAACACGAATGATCCAAGAGCATTGGGGTTTTAATACTATAAAAATACTAATATTTTTATTTTGTAGGTTCCCTTATTAAAGGCCCCATCCCACACACTTACCATAGTCCTAGGGGTTTCATGACCATGGGATTCACCTCCACTCACATAGACAAACTCCATGTTTGGGCAGGGTATACAAATTCAAAGACAACTATGGTTATTGGCTAAGAACTTGCTTGTTTTAAGAGCGGTTGAAGTGAGGGGCTTCCATGTCCCAATAACAAGGCCTTAAAAATCCTTATAACATGGACTTGGGCCCCATAAACTGCAAGGTATATCGAGGATTCCCTAGGGAGCTCATTATCCTAGAATAGGTAGCCCTTTTTTCCGCATATTGAATTATAGTGCAAGGAGGTTTGCACTTCCCATGATTAATCGCTAGTTGATCACACATTGGCACATAGGTTGAGAGCCAATTTGTGTCACCACCATTAGTGTTTGGTTTTGAAAGAGAGCTATAGTTTGATTGAAATCCCACCTTACTAATTAGGGTTATGTTTTCATGGTTGTAATTTTTGAGTGTTTTGTCAAAACTAGTAAATAACCTTCACACTAATCCTCATAATCATACATCTACCATTCACTCATTTTGACCACAACCTTTTAACCTTGATCTTCAAAATACACATCATCGACCTTTGATCATATCCCCCTCATTACGTACTATTAATCACACCTACCACAATAAATCTCCTTTTTTACCTAATACATTAATTTTGACCATATATTTTACATATCTTTTGTAAATAATAAACCAAAATTTTCGACTATTAACTTTAAACACACACTACCATCATGCAAGTAATTTTATTTTCACTTTCCAAATTACCACAAAAATTCAAAAATAAAAACCAACATTTCCATCCTATTAAATAGATTTCATAACATCCATCCCATACTATTTACCTTTCAAGAAAAAGCACATAAATAATAATCCATCTCATTAATAATAAGAAATAAATACCTCCTTCCATCTTCCAAAAAAAAATATTATCCTTCATCTTAAACCACATAAGTCATACCATATTAATTACTTGGCATTTCCTATTGGCATCTCAAAACTAACTTAGGCCTATAAGACTCTAAAAACATATCCCAATCACATACTTATTTCATCACAAACTTTGTCATAACCTTATATCCTCATACACATTTATATAAACACTTTCAATCCCAAACAACCCATTTACGATCCATTTTTTACATGACTAACCTAATCTTATTAATCAAAATTTTGATAATAGACAAAATACCCTTATCATTTTCTTATTATTCTAAGCCCTTACAACAAGGCACATCCTAAGCCCTCTACTAATGAGGAAAATCCTTCTTCTATTCTCCCCCGAATTTCTTCCATCCTATAAGCAAGAGTAGATTATTGAGATTATACGTCGATTAACTAAGGAATCATAACCTTTTCATCCAACATCCTTCATTTATTCTAGACATCTTCATCTCATCAATACATCTCACTAACATCAGAGTCTAATGACACCTAGGAGAATAGTAACTCAATCCCAATTTGGAAACAATGAAGAAAAAAATCACCACAATGTCAAACATGATATATTCAACCACAATTATTATGATGCCAATGCTAAAGAAAATCAACCTAGAGGAGAAGACAAGGAGACCATGGTCAACACTAGCAGTGATGATGACTCAAGTACCTACTTTACAGAAGGAAGAAGAAAATGATAACACTCATGACCAACTCCAAAGTCTCCTCCAAGATGAAAATGATAACATTTTCCAATGACCACCATCCACACACCATCATAATCTGAATCACCATCATGTTGTATATAGATGGGATGGTAGAGAGAATAACCCCAACATATCCAAAGAAGTCATATTATCCCAACTACAAAAATGAGTAATCAAATCACTCAGTTAGCCTCTCAAATTGGCCCACAACCATCCAATGATCACAGATCCCAACACTCTCAACCCAACTTCAACCCACCACCTGCCAATCCTCTAGAACCAACCTTGGAGAAAGAAGTGAAATCTATGAAGGAAATGCTTCAAGGGTTGTAACTCGACACATAGGGATGATAGTATAAATTTGAGGAACTTTTTCCCTATCCTTTTGATTGTAACATCTTATGAGTCCCTTTTCCACCATATTTTGAACCACCCAAATTTGAAAAATACAAGGGAAAATGAGATCCTCATGAACACATTAAGGAGTTCTATATGTTGTGTCAAGAAGTAGCCTACGATGAATCCTATTTTCTAAGAATCTTCTCTAGAAGTCTAGGTGGTCCCGCTTTAGAATGGTTCCTTCGATTACCCAAATACTTTTTACAATGTTTTTCGACTTGTCAGAAAAATTTGTAAAACACTTCTCATATAATGTAGAACATGAT
This sequence comes from Taxus wallichiana var. yunnanensis, assembly GCA_018340775.1. Taxonomy (NCBI): domain Eukaryota; kingdom Viridiplantae; phylum Streptophyta; class Pinopsida; order Cupressales; family Taxaceae; genus Taxus; species Taxus wallichiana. The sequence continues at coordinate 158,158,998 of CM031234.1, forward strand.
GTCACAATGATTGAATTGTGTAATAACAAACAACGCAATGGTGAAAGTTTCTCATCAATCCTACAAAGATGGTGATTCGTTGCCAACTGCATTCCATGGCCCATACCGAAAAAATAACTAGATACCATTTTTCCTCTAACCTTAATTAAAAATTAGCCTTTTATTTACAAGTCCATTGCGTAAACACATATTGTAAATTCCATAAAATCAAGGTCCACGCCACCCATATGTGTATAAAATTAAATAATTATATTCAAGACATTATTTACCAAGGTGAAATAAAATTAGAGGACAATGCTTCCACTTCTTCTCAAAATCAGAAACTTAGGATCTATCAAAATCTCATTCCTAATCATGGTAAGACCAATGTTTCTAGCTAGGGTCAACAAAAGTCTTGAAATAAACCCGAATAATCAAATAATTATTCTAACCACATAAATTACCACCATGTACCCCCTTAATCATCAACCATTCTCCATATCCATGATTCTCGCTACCAAGTAGCCACCATTAAAATAAAATGCCCTCGTAAAACCCTCGGTACATTGTCACTACCCAAAGGAGTCATGTGATGGTTCAAGGAGCCATTCCATCCTCTTATGACCCAACACCACAAGAAAAATATAGCACCATCGAAAAATTGGGAAGAATCCCACGCAAATATTCATCATGGAACTTCTCAATAATTCATCTTTCCACAAGGAGATTTTATACCATTCCCTCCAAGAGACACATGTCCCCACCAACATTGATCCTCCATAATTTCAGGACCTTCTTTCTCACCTCTATCCTTATCCAACTCTCCCACTCACCTTCACCAAACAATAATTACCACCACACATTCCTACCCATAATATTCCTCTCTACATCAAATTCGTATAAAAATATTTATGTTAAAATATTGTTAATAGACAATGGATGGCTCTTAATCTTTGTACCCTAAATCTCATCCATCGGCTGGGATATAACGACTTGGATCTTAAACAATATATTATTACTATTAAATCATATGAAAATACAGAGTGCAAATCGGTCGGCACCATATATTTTTCTATCAACGCGTCAGTCCTGTCGTGCTTCTCACTCTCATCCACATTATAAACATCCATTTCCCGCATAATCTCTTTCTTTGTCGGATCTAGATTCATGAGATGCATGTCATACCATCCACACTACATCAATGTCTCAAATTTGAACATGCGGCATAAAATTCACTATCCACGGAGACCCCCATCTCTTCCAATATTGTCAAGCATTGGAAGCCAAAAGTTATTGGGAACCCACGCCCTATCACTAAACTCCGCACAAAAAGTACCATCACCGCCACTTGATATATATTACAAGATAGTCTCCCATCCTCATCTCATAACACCTCCTCATCATCCATTCCACTTCTAGCTACTCCAACCGTAGCCACTTCCCTTCTACCCACTCGCCATTCAAACTAAAATTGATAGGTTTTGGATAATAAAGCAAACCTTGACATTGACACTACCAATATTGCCCAAACAAAGCTCGAGAGGCCTAGAATATGTCCAAAAAAATGATAAAAATATGTGTTGGTATCATCCACTTTTATTCATTTCAGGTGTTTTTATTATGAGTACGCCAAACCATTAGAGTATGCATCACTTATTGATGATTATATACCCTCTTGCTACTCTAGTGATGAATATATGATTCCCAAAAGGATTACGGCTCATATGGGATACTTCGGATGAGGACTTGGTCGCCAAAGGAAAGGAATCCCTAGACCTTCAGCTACTATCCCCAACCTTGATGATCACGGACTTGGATACCAAAAACTTGGTGAAATTATCCATGATGAACTTAGTGATACTTCTAACTTAGCTAAGGAGACAATTGATAATATTTATGCAAGTTCCATATATAACTGATACAAAAACCTTTCTGCTACTAATATTTTCCATGATACCTCTTTTCTCGCTATCAACATCACCCTCACCTATCCAAAACTCATTTAATGGGACCAACGATCAAAGCATGCCCCTCTTAACTCATTTCAAAATGATGAAGCAATTCTTGAGTTCATGGGAACTTGTGACAATATACATGTTGTGGATCATAAAAAAGGTTTCCAAATATTCCTAATCATTGACGCCTACTTTGGTGCACAGGATCCTCCACTTTCCCTTAAATATCAATCTAATATCCGTCATCCCAAATTCTCTTATCACCTTAACTAGGAAGATCCCCTCACTAAATTCTTCCAAGAATCCCCTAATCCTGAACATGATCCAATTATTGATCAACTTATCCCGGCTCTTGAATCATTATAAGATGGCTAAGCATCCGTAATTGAGGAAACCATTGACATCAACATTGGAATAGAAGAAGACCCTAAAATTCCAAAACTGGGGGCATCTTTGTCTATAGAGGAACAATACATCTTTACCATACTTCTAAAGAAATTTTTAGATATATTCGAATGGTCCTATGTGCATATACCTGGTTTGGATCCTTCTCTCTCTGGTCCATAATCTTATAGTGTGTAAAGACAAAAAAATTCAAATAAAAACTTTGAAAAATGCATCCAAAATTCACGTTACTTATCAAAGAAGAATTACAGAGGATTTTGACATGGGTTTCATCTGACCCATTTATTATTACGAGTAGATCTCAAATATTTTCCCAAAGAGGTAAGAAAACCGGGGCATTCACATTTGTACCAATTTTCGCAACATCAATAAAGCTTTCCCTAAAGACGATTTCCCACTACCAAGTATCGATATGATTATTGACTATAAAACTAGGCATAAGATGTTGTCTCTCATGGAAAATTTCTCTAGCTATAATCAAACCAAAATTATTGAAGAGGATCAACATAAAACATTTTTACTACACCTTAAGGCACATTTTTCTATCAAGTCATGCCCTTTGGACTCAAGAATGCCATAGCCACATACCAACATGTGATGCATGTCATATTTCATGATATGATGCATGATATAGTTGAATACTATGTCAATGACATTCTAGGAAAATATAAAACTCATGAGGAATATCCTATGGTCCTTCATCGAATCTTCGAATGACTCTAAGAATACAAAGTTTGTCTAAATCCCAAGAAATGTGTTTTCGGTGTCAAATATAGCAAGATCCTAGGCCTTATTGTCTCCAGATGTAGAATTAAAATTGATCCAAATAAATTCAAAGTTGTAGTTGAAATGTCTCCACCTAAAAATCTCAAAAACTATGAAGCTGATTTGGAGGATTTTCTAGTTTTTGAGAGTTCCCTTAACCTCCCTAAACTATGACAATGTTGTAGAGTGTTCGAGATACCTTTATGAAGGTATGCATAGCTCTTAGAATGAAGTTCGACGCAAAAGTTATCGTCGGTTAAAGGTTGGATTAAAAATGGTCTAAGTTGGTCAACTAGCGAATCATGCATTGACACATGGAAATTTCACAAAAGGTGAAAAGATTAAAACAATTTTCGAGCATCCGGTCTTTGAGATTTTTTTGGTTGGACCCCACTATTTTCTCGGATGGGGGCCCTCACCAGTTCGGCACACTCTTTTGTAGGAGGGGTGCCTTCGCCACCTTTTATTCATATTATCGTTATCGTAAATTTGTTTATATATACCACATTTTTCCTCTATATTTCCCATGTGAAACTAACTTGAAGATATGTATTATGTATTACATTGCATTGAGTTAGTATTGTAGGGTATGACAAAGAGCTATTTACAATATTCGGGATTATCTTTCAAACTTACTCGCCTATTTTATCACCTCAAGACATTTCGAATATGACTGGTGTAGTTCCAAAGATACCTTGGCAATTCAAAGTGGTAGGGATATCATATTTACTTAGAAAACTCATCGATTGGCCTTATCTAACCAACTGGAGCTTATATTATACAATGAATTGGTCAACACATATATGGGGTGATAAACCTTTGCATTGGTTTGAACACATATAAATCATGTGTATATGCTACGAGGAAGTCTACCACAAAGCACAACAAATAGCTATGAGGCGGTGGTCTTATAAAGCATGCCCGTTCAAACAAACCAACCTTATCGGCCCCATATTGGGTGGTTTTAACAATGCACACAACCAATGGAATGAGAAATTCACTATTCAAATAGAAAAATCACCCCAACATTGAGCACATCAACATTTGTGTGGTAAAAAAATACATGTGTGCCTGATCCATGGAAGCATAGTGATATGTGCATATGTTTAAATATTGAAATCGTCCCACACATGGTAAATATGGGATAGTACCCACAATCAAGTAAAAACTATTAGTGGAAATATGGGGATAAGGAGCACAAACCCATGACCTCGTGGGCACAAGACTCACTCCCAACCAACTCACCTATAGGGCTCATCAAGATATATAAGGAGCTCGTTGCATCTTATACAAGAATAGTGACATGTTTGTGCAGGGGTAAAAAGGAGGCACTTGTTGAAAGCACCATTTTTGGAGCACTTTTTCTTAAAAATAGATCTCGAGTTGTATATGAAAGTTTCTCAAAATTTTGACATGCTTGCAATGGTGTGATCATTTTCCCATTTTGAAAATTTTTGGACAGATTTTTTAGTTGTTGAATTCACACGAAGGCATAGATCCTAAGGGAGACACAACTGCAAGTTGATCAGAAAGGGTAAAGACAAGTTCTGGGTTACATAAAAGTATTTCAAAGGTCTGATATCACATTTTTGTAGGTTTTGGTTCATTATTGGTTAAATGTAAATGTTATTTTATTTGCATTTTTAACATTATTAATGGATCGGTTCACAACGAACTTGGGGATGTAAGAATTCCAAATCCCATAAACAATCTGGTGTTGTTTTCTGATTTTTATTTTCAGTTTCTAATTTCTTGAAATTAATTAAGTTCATAATGTGAATATGGAGGAACCATTAATAAATAGTGCCTAATTTAGAGAAATCAAGTAAATCAGAAACAATGATTTTTGGGATTTGATCAAACAGTGAAATTTTGAGTAAATTGAAAACTTAATTTCAATTTTAAAATCAGTCCTAAATCAGATTTTAATCAATATTTTTGAGTATTAAGGCCTTTAAATTTGATTAAAATTAAATATCCTTTGAAATGGATAAAAGTGAAGAAGTTAAACACTGTTTTTGAATCAATTTTTAGTATCATAATAGTTAGATTACCAGATTAGCTTCTAATTGCATTTGAAAATTTTTCTTTAGTTTCGAGTATTGATTTCATTTTTAGTGTGTAGATATTTTGTGGCTTTTTAATCTTCTTTTTAGTGGGTAGTTTTGGAGTTATAAATTTTTTGCAAGAAACAAGGAATCATGGGAAATTCATCCAAACAGGAGCAACTGGATGAGCTTAAAGCCATTAACTACCAACTCTAGGAAAGAAAATGATTTCGAGAGCTAATTTTTACTCCTTGGAAGAATATATTGAGTGGTTAAAATATGATCCATAATCCTCTAAAACCAAGAAATAGGAATATGCTAATGAGATGCTTACACAGAGTAAGAAGTTAATAATTTTTTTAAAGAGTTGCAGGAAGAAATAAAGACTAAGGATGCCCTCTTGGTGAAGATGCAACAAGGTGAAAAAAAGAATGAAATTCCTTCCAAAGTAGATGCAGAACTATGATAGAAGAATGCACTTTCAGTTGTTCACATTTTAACTCTTCCTCTCATTTAGTTTCGAGACATTCCATTGGGTGAATTTGAAAAACATACTAAGGGAAATGGATCCAAGATAATGTTTAAAATGGGGTTTAATGGGAGAAGCCTTTGTAAGAATGGCCAAGGTGATGCTATCCTAATACAGTAGAGGATCAACCTCGGTTTGCAGGTTTGGGTTATTCTAGTGGGCAAATAGAAATTGGAGAAAGTTCCAAAATAGTGAAGGAATACAAACTTCCAACAACAAATATGCTACGCTACTAGATTTGAAGAATTCTACCATCAAGAGGAACAATGAAAGGTGTAATAAAATAGGTAAATGAGGTAATGAAATTCCACCTCCTCCCATTTACACTAGAAATAGCACTAAGGGGAAATTGAATCCTAAAACTTCTAGAACACTCTTTCAGTTTGAACAATATAGCTTTGGTAGAAAGAGATATGTTTTTCCTCACACACTTTGTTGAGGTACTAATAAATCTACAACATATTATTGGAAGAGGAAACAAATGTTAAATAATTTAATGCCTTTTGTGAATGATAAGGTAGGTGCTAAATACCAATATCACTCTAGTGAGTGAGAAATGGAAAAAGGTTACCCCTCCTAAACAGAGGAATCATTCTCCTAAACATGGATAAGGAAATGGAAATCTTGGTAAGAATCCTAAAAACAAGGAAATTAAAATTTGATCCCATTATAAAAGGAATGGTCATGATGTTAAGATGTGTTGGTACGTCCCTTCAATGCAACATTGGAAAGTTTAAAAGGAAAATAATGTCAAACCAACCGTTGTTGATCTAACAAATGCAGAGACCAGGATTTTTATTGAGGAAGAAAAACCATCTAAAATGGGAAATTTAGTTAAAAGGATTGGTAAATGTTCCTAAATTTCAGTTTTGCATAGCAAGAAGAATTATTAACAACATGCAAAAATTTTAGAGCTATTTTTTTGGGAATTCTGATGTATATTGATGAAAGGAAATTTTTCCCATATGTTGATATTCAACTTTGAAAATTTTATGGAAGTCATCTGTAGAGAAATTGAGTGACAAGTTTAAAATACTCAAGTTATTTTCTCATTGTCAAGGTAGAAAAATTCCATTTCTAACAATAGTATGCAGGGATATGGGCATCATCAGAATGTCTAATTTTGAAACTTGTAGTTTTATAATGTTTTCATTTGTGCAAATTTATGGATATGCTTATAAGACCCATTCGGGCACATGTTTGATATTGTAATAAATAGAAAAACTTGTTGTATCCACATATGTTTATTTGCACTAATTGTCAAGACCCTTATTTTGGGAAAATTTTGATTTTTATAACTATCGATGAGGGTGTAATTAGGGTGTAAATTTATTACACTAAAAAACTAGATTGCAAAGTTGCACCAGGTGATCATTTTTGCAGATTATGGAAGTTCACCAATTTGGGTAAGCATACAGTGTGACCTATCCTTTTACAGTTCAACATGTATAAATAGAATTGGAAGATTCACATGGATTCAGTTTTGACTATATCTATTTTGGGTGTTGATAGTCTAACGTATCCCAGATAGTGAATATTTGTGAAGTTGTTATAGTATTAGATGGACAGTGGGCACTAGCCTAATTGTGGACAGTTTAGATGTCTGGTATATTGATCTGTGTTTATGGAATTCTAATTTTCGTAATCTGATGTATCACAAAATGAAAGTTGAACACTAGCTTTTCATTATAGAATGGGTGTTATTATATTGTCAATTGTTTGGGATGGCATTAAAGGGGATTTAACAATTCAATATTGTGTGTAGAGTTGACAAGTTTGAAGCGTACTAGATAAACACTAGCTTAATTAGGTGTTATTATCTCGATCGGTCATGTGTCTAGCTAAACAAATATTTTCATTTAATTAACCTATAATGATTTTTTGGGTTCTTGTATGTGTTTGTGTAATTTTAGGAAGAGTTAACATGTTATGTGGGTTGATATACAATTTTTGTGGATAAAATCATTCTGGGCGAGTTAGGAGGAGTGATTCGGATGAATTTATTGTTTTTAAAAGTTCCCTAAACCCCCCTAAACCATGACCATGTTGTAAAGTGTTCTGAGACCATTTTGATGGTATGCAGAACTCCAGGAACGGAGTTCAGACGTAAAATTTATCATCGGTCAAAGCTTGGGTTGAAAAAAGTCAAATTTGGTCAATCGATGAATCACACATTAATGCGTGACAGTTTGGTAAAAGGTGAAAAGATTAAAATTTTGTGATTTTGAGCCTCTAGTCTTTAACACATGAAAAATTTGGTGGCCTTGTTATTTTCTTGTTGGGGGCCCTCATCCAGTTCGAAACACTCTTTTTCAGTAGGGGTACCTTTGCCACCTTTTATTCATATTATTGTTTTCACAACTTTGCTTATATATGAAAATTTTTACCTCTTTATTTCCCATGTGGGACTAAATTACAAATATTTATTATGTATTACATTGCATTGAGTTAGTATTACTAGTATGGAAGGTGAGCTATTTACAACGTTCGGGCTTATCTCGAAACTTACCTTCTTATCTAATCACCTCAACACATTTTGGCATGTGACTAAGGAATTTCCCTTATACCTTGACAAGTCAAAAATGTCTGGGATATCATATTTACATGGCAAACCCACCAATTGGCCTTATCTAACCAATTGAGGCTTATATTATACAATGAATTGGTCAACACATATATGGGGTGATAAACATTTGTATTGGCCCGAACACAATTAACTTGTGTGTATATGCCATGGGGTAGTCTACCATAAATAACAACGAATACCTATGAGGTGACAGTCTTACAAAGTATGGACATTCAAATAAACTGACCATCTCAACCCCATATTGGGGGTTTTAACAATGCACGTAACCAATGGAATCGGTAATTCACTGTTCAAACACACAACTCGCCCCAACATTGGGTGAGTCAACATTTGTATGGCCAAACAAAATTCTAGGTGTGGCCTCAACAATGAAACATAGGAATATGAGCCTATACTTAAACATTGAAACTACCCCACACATAATAAATGTGGGATAATACCTGATTAGGCAAAATCATCGGTGGAAATATGGGGATGAGGAGGTTGAACCCGTGACCTCATGGGCACAAGACTCGCGCCCACCAACTCACCTACAAGGATATTTGAGATATATAAGGAGCTCACTTCAACAAATAAAGTGAATAGGTTAAACACCCATTTTCAGATCAGAAACCTACATGGAAAGATTCAAGCTATTACAAGATTTATATAACAACTAATAGATAAATGTCATCCATTCCATCATTTTCTTAAAAGGGAACAAAATTTCATTAGAACGAGGAATTTCAGGAATATTTCTATAAACTAAAGGAATATTTTATGCATCCTCCTATCTTGGTACCTCCTACTCTGGGAATGCCTCTTCTTCTCTACATATCATCTACACAGTATGCCTTGGGAGCTCTCCTAGCACAACATGATATCCATGGAAAGGAACAAGCCATCTAATATCTAATTCGAACCTTAGTTTCTTATGAGCTCAATTATACCCCAATGGAAAAAGTGTGTCTTGCTATAGTATTTGCCTCTCAAAAGCTATGACATTACATGCTCAATAATACCGTTAAGCTCATAGCTAAATTCGATTCACTCAACTATCTACTTTATAAAAAACTTTTCAAAGGATGGATGGCTAAATGGATCATGCTTCTAAGTAATTTTGACATTGAATGTGTTAATCGAAATCAATTAAAGGAAAATTTCTAGTTGATCACTTGGTAAAAGCTCCAGATCTATTATTCTACACCACTCACCATGTGGTTCCTAGATGAATCCATATGTACAGTTACCAAATCAGATACATGGATATTATACTTTGATGGATCCTTCACTCATCATGGCTCAAAGCAGTATCCTATTTATCACTCCTCAAGGTGACTTAATTCCTAAAGATTTTTGGCTTGCTTTCCCTTGTAATAACAATATAGCTGAATATGAAGCACTCATTTCCAGTTTAAAGATGGCCATTTAATGGAATATCAAGCATATTAATGTCTTTGGTGATTCATAGTTAATCATTAAACAAGTTAATGATGAATATGCCACCAAGGATGATAAATTAGTTCCTTATAAAAGAATGGTCAAAATTTTAAGGCCTATTTCTAGCATATTTAGTTTGAACAAGTCCCTTGTACAAGAAAAAATAAACAAAAGCTATGGCTACCATCACCTCCCTTCTTGACATGCCCTATGATGCATCTCAATCTTAGTTTTTGGTTGAGAAACTAACAATCCCATCTTATGATACTCCTGAGTCGGAGATGGTTTGTGATATTGTTGGTCCCGATTCCCCTAATACCACAACATCTATACCTATCTCCATGATCATACCCTCCCACCAAATCTCCCTCATAGCCATCATAAATGATTCATCCAACAAGCCTTCCGATTCACTATACTTGGTGATACCCTTTATTGTAGAAGCTTTTATGGAACTCTTCTACGATGCTTAGAAACCCAAGAGGCCAAATCAGAACTTGGGAAGTTCATGCAGAATTCATAGTGCTCACACAAGTGGTATGGCACTAGCCAAAATGTTTCGTGAACCGGTTATTATTGTCCAAACATGGAAAAATATGCATGCTCAAATTTCTGCAAATGTGTCCCATGTCAAAATCATACATCGACCTCATCCATGCGCCATCAAAATCCTTATAACCCATCACTACCCCATGGCTATTTAACACCTAGGGTCTTGATCTCATGGGAAAATTAAACCCCACTTCATCTGATGGAAAAAATTTCATTATCACCGCCACCAAATACTTCACTAATTGATTCAATGCCATTCTACTCACCTATGTCACCGAAAAACAAATATCCAAATTTATCCTTAACCATATCAACGATTGCTATGGTATCCCATCCACACTCATCATAGAAATTTTTAAATCCTTCAAAAACTAAGACATCCATTAAATTTTTGAAAAATTCCATATTAATCTCAAGTTTTCCACTCAGTATTATCCACAAGGAAATGGCCAATCGGAAGCATCTAACAAGAAACTAAAACACATTCTTGGAAAAATAGTGAGTCAAGCAATACGAGATTGGCATATATAAATATATCATGCCTTATGGGCCTATCACACTTCCATCCGTAGTACTATCAAAGTGTGACCATGTACTCTCTTGTATTTGGCACTAAAGTAATTTTTCGCATCGAGATCAAAATCCCATCCCTACGTGTTTACCTCTAACACCTCATTGATGATGAAGACTATTGCATCCATCATCTTCAAAAACTTGAGCTCCTTGATGAGAAATGCCTCTAATCCTTGGATCACCTCAAAACCTATCAAAACCTTCTTTTCCATCATTATAGCAAGTTTAGAAAGGACCACGAGTTTGAATTTGGTGACCAAGTCCTCAAATAAAATCAGCACAACACTAACGCCAATCGAGAAAAGAGGGCAAGTTCAAACCAAACTTACTCATACCCTATGTTGTCACAAATGCTAAATTCGGCTTAGGTGTTTTAAGCTTTCCACTCTCAATGGATATGAGTTGGACAAGCCCATCAACATCATGCATCTTGAGTGCTTTTATGCTTGAGTCCCTAACGCTCCACAAAAAAATCCTTTCAAAGGTGAAAACCACTTCGGTGGTGCCTTGGGAAAGTACCATGGTGAAAACCATTTTTGGTACTATGGTAAATCTGGTCCTTAATCTACTAGCACTCTATAATGCACTAACAAAGCACACTAGGGGAAAACTACCCCTTCATCCCTACATCCCTATTCACAATTTTCATCCCAATCTACCTTATCCATTCTCTAAATCCAAAATTCTTCTGATCCTTCCTATGCCACATAGGATCTGTCATGATTAGAAATATCTATCCCGATCCAAACTCAAGTCGCATCGGCCATTCTCATTTCCCAATAAATAGATTTCCAAGAGTCTAATTCAACTCTTTGAGAAATGTAACCCTTGTAAGATCCTAAGGCCTTTATTTCTCTCCATCCCCCAATTACATTCATTGTTACTTATCCACTATCACTCTCCCTTCTCTCTGTTATCCTATCATAATTAACATCATGATTATATTATAAATATTTGTACAAAATTTAAGAACATTTGACACCCATTTCCTTTGTAAATACCATATATTACATTAATAACATAAAAAATTATACATCCATCCATGCATCAAGATCCATGACCAAAATCCTAATCTACATCTAACACATAGTCACTATCTCATCCATAATCTATAATCCATACTAAACCCTCAAGCTCATCAATCATAAATACTACCCATACCAACATCCATCTCTAACATGAGCCAACAATCTAACACATCACATCATACATAAACCATCTACATATCATATGCCATCACAATAACAATGAATAATAACTATGATCCCATTCACATTTTATCCTCATCATGACAATCATCTAATAATATTCATTACATCATCAAACTCCATCGCCATCACTATGATTAACCACAATAAAATAAAATTTCATCACATAAACATATAAAAATTAACATTTTAAGTACACATCATCACATCGTACACCATCCACAATAAAGATAATATTCTCATCAAATCCATCATGAACCAAATCATCTAAACACTATCTCATTATCACATCACACACTCATCATGATAATCACTAAAACATTAAACATTATCAACATCATAATAAAACAAAATCATCAATCATCATCACACTACATCATCTCATCATATACAATATAAACATCATCACAAAAATGTCCCATAACATACACTATACATCCAAAATGATAAGCATCCATATACATATCCATCAAAAAAATTATCATCATAATCATCATAAAATGTCTCACTACATGTACATGTCATAATACAAAAATCATAAAAATGGTAATCATATATCACAAATCACCTATGCACACACACACACACACACACACACAAAAATAAAAATAAAAAAATATGACCATCCTGTTCATCAATATAAAATAACTAAAATACATATGATACAATCCATGGCACTCATCAAAGGTGTTAAAATCCTAGTATTATCCCCCCTTTGGTGGAGGCTAGGCAACACTAGTTGTAATCCTAGAAGCCATAGATCGACCTAGTCTCCGAATTGATCTTTATCCAGATCCTTGACCTAATCTCTATCCAGCTACATAATCTATATAACGTACATAATTTGGCCACTCATGTATCACAATATCCTCATAATATCGCATCTCAACCATCAAGGCCTGATACTGTTGTAATGACACTATCTTAGAGGTCCCATCTACCCCGATCTTTGTGAAATGATTAGTGTTGCTACTTCCCATACATCCTTAGTAACCACTCTATGTACCACTAGACCCCACCCCTCCATCTAATGATCCATATCGACCCTATATGAATCTCGATCTCTTTGATATGTGTCTTGATGATGCACTACACAATCCATCTCATGTTTTATTTGCACCAACTCTCCTTGTCAGTTGTGTAATCCCTTCCTCGCTCTACCTCACTACCACTATTAACCCCTAAAAATCCCTCATTCAAACTTCATCTCTAGCCCATAAGCCAGCTAGCTCAACTGCTTGTGCACATGCCTCCCTCTCTAACATGTCTATACATACCTACAAATTAGTACCTCCCAAATCTAATCCTCCTAATCCTCCATCACCTCCTACTCCTCTATCACCTGACCTATCAACCCCTCCTAATATTGATCCACCCCCATCTAAAGGCCATGATACATCATCTTGTGTTGGATGCTCTATATTTAGTGGTATAGTAGTATCATTTACCTCCATCACATCTACATCTTGTCTCTCTAGGATCTACACAGTGACCTGTACCACCGGCCTATCCTAGTGAACCACCCAAAATAATAATTGATGACACTCTCACGAGCCTCCTACTATCCCCGTGGTTGTGGCTGATGTACTACCACTTCCTAATCATGTGGCATCCCCTATAAACTTGTCATCGATTATGTACAAATATCATGCACCCTCATGGATGTGTCAACCACACTAGTCTAATATCTATCCACCACTCCTCATATCCCTAGACTATCCTGGGTCCTCTACCAATGATAATGTTGCCCATGTAGTCACCAAGACCTCATAGAAACTTGGTCTAGATATTTCCTCCTGGAATCACCACACCCCAAACACCTATCTCATGTGTATTCCGATAAAAATATGGCAGCATGTTGGTATGCCCCGCATTATCCCAAACTTTTGTAGCAGATCCGATCTAGCTAGTATCACTTGTACTTTGTAAGGTTAACCCCAACCAAATAATATGGAGTCTAAATCCTCCCCCGATGTCTTTGATATCCCTCCCACACCTCGTATCGATGATACAACTACTAATTAATATCACCCGCATGGGTAAGTGCAGGAAGTTGATGGACAAATATAGGGTCATCCGTGGACATCATATTGCAAATAACAACATAATATCAACTTGCAGGGATTATTAGCAATACATACACTCAAAATTAGACAAAATTATATTAATATGAATCATAGAATCTGGAATCTAGTTTCTAAAATACTAATTTTTGTAAAAAATGGACAAGATTAGCTATATTAAACACTCAAAATTCAATGACTTGGTATTTTTTTTTAAAAACACCGATAAGATTATAGTCCGTTTGCCCACAATTTGGATGACCAAAAATTGATATATATTTTTTTCCTTTAGTGAGAAGTTATATGCCACTATCTATCTTGGGATGGATTTTATTTTGTATTTTTTTGAGTAGTATTTTATTTTTTATGATTTTTTCCGTGAAAGTGGTATGAAAACATAAAGAAAACAGAGCACTTTCCGTTTGCCCGCCATAACTTCATCAAAAAATATTGAAGTCAAATAATTTTTTTTTTGAACATGTATATAATTTCACCATGGTTGGGATGGTATAATTCTTATCACATTCGATAAGTGAAAAAAATTTGCAGTCTTAAACGTAGACATAAACGTTACACGGGAAAAAGTGTCTTAAAGACCTACTATTAGTAAAAAATTATAAAATGATATTTATCCTCTTCTATTCACTTTAAAATCAGTATTTCTACAAAGATAATAGTCTCCCCTACGTAATGGTACCATTTTTATGACATAGTTTTTAATTTTTGGCATGGTTCAAGTCCATGGAAGACTAAATTTGATGTTTTGTTGTTTTTAATGTAAAATTCAGGATTTGATGTCCACTTAATTGTCCCCCAACTTGGTGCACTTACCCGCATGTAACTCATCGATACGTCAATGATACTAGTCCATCTCACCTAAATGCTCTCGTCTCCCCTAGTCATCCACCAACCATAAATGGAAGGATCCCTTACTCATTGTTGATCCCTAATACCAACCAGTCTCCCCACAACAATATGGTCATAACTCCATATCTATAACAAGATCCCCACTCCAATACTCCCCCTCCACCATAGGCCACTCTATGCAAATCATGATACAATCAAGCTAATATTGTTGGGGCCTATACAAACACCATCTCCTCCTACCACATCACATGTACTACCTCCATTAATCCAATGCTAAACCATTAACCTCCACCATCTAGGAATAAAACATAGCTAATCAATGAACACAATAGCAAGGGAACCCGCTCTATATAACCCTCTCTAAAGTATACCCCCAAATCTATCTGCATCCCATCACGAGGTGCATCCACCACATCCATCAACAACCTCAGTCTATCCCTCAACCTTGATCTACACCACACCATAGGATCTCCCTCTATTGGTAGATGATAGATATGGTACACATCCTCTAAGGTAACTGTCATATCCCCTATCAACAACTAGAAAGTACTCATCTCTGAGTGTCAACGCTCTACCAATGTTGTCAATAACCCATGATCTGTTCACATAATGGGAATCCTTACTATATGGAGAACACCTAGCATGTGCAATAGGGACACCTCATCCTCCTTTAAATCTATATCCTCCCCTCCTAACAAATGTTGTAAAGCCACCAATCGCTGATGTCTAACCTAGACAGGAGGCAACACATCCTGCACACATTCACATAAAACATGTCAATCCCTACATCTAATCACCAACACCCCCTTCCCCCCTCCTTCTCTTCCCTTTCTTCTAAACAATCCATTTCTAACTAAACTCAAAAGTGTTATTCTATACCCATATGTGCCACTTCATCCTAAACATACTCCCATATTCAACCCGGTCTATACCAACCAAATGCACTACTTTATACCCTAAACATGCCAAGCCAAAAATAAATGTCCTAAAAACATTACCACCAACCCCCAAATGTGCCACAATACATTAAACACGCTATTCTCTATACCCCTCCCTATGACACACTAAATGCACTACTATTTATTTTATACATGATGTTTTGGAACATATGCGCTAAAGTCAACTAAACGTGCTAAATCTTATCCAAAACCCTTATAAACATGCCATTTTACACTCTAATAACCCTTTAATACTTAATGTGCCACTATTTATCCCGTATGAATTATTTAAAATCTTGTACTGATGAATAGAGCACTTTAGCACCGAATTTTACCCTAGATGCCGAAAAATACCCTAAAAATCTCAAAAATGCAAAAATAATTTACAAAATAAAATATAAACCACTCACTAGTTGTCTCGCCTCTGCTTTGGCCACTAATACTTTCTCATGAGGTTTGCTTGGTGATCTGTAATCCTCTCATACATGATCACATCTCTCTAAATCTCTCATTTTAAAAATATGCACAGAAAAATGACGCTCCCATGTACCTCAAAGGCCTTTTCTACGCCGCGATGACCTAAAATCTTCCCCGAGCCCGTTTTTCCTCCTTGGGTATCTATTTTTCCTCTCGTTTGCTCCTATCTCGCATCAAATTTCTTCCTCTATCACCCCACAAATTCAAAAAATCATAAAAATTTCTAAATATCATACAATAATAATAAAAATAGTAAATAAAATCATACAAATCTTCCAAAAATTTAAAAAATCATAAAAATACAAAAAAATGCACAAAATTGAAAAACTCAGTAAATATTCAAAAAATTATACAATAAATCAACAATTCCAATATTTATTACATTTTCAAACAAATGCATGTTTTTATCTTTTTTATTACATTTACATTCTAGCCAATGATATAAGGCCGGTTTTGTTTTCCTTCATTGTATATGGCTCGATGATATGAGGGCCATATTTCTATATTAATTTTTCCAATGATATGAGGACAAGGGAATTTGAAAATTTAGTTACCAAGGTCTTCATACCTTGGCACATTTTTCTCTATGTCACATTAATCATAATAGCTAATGATGACACAATGGGCACTTTATGGTAGCACACCCCCTTCTATCATCATCTTTTGGCTTCATTATCATCTAATTCACCATCTAACATCCTCATTCTCTTATCCGATCAATCTATTAATCAATCAATAAATCTCCACATATCCTCTATCATCCAACTAACATATTCTCATTTAAATCAATCCAACATCCTATAATACCCAAATCCTAACCCCTTGACTAGGGCATTTTCATGTGTCAATCCAAATCTTTACCCCTTCAATATGGGCATCATCCAATCCAAACAACTTAAACTGAGGCACCCTAGAATATCACATCTTCATATCCAATAGCCTATCATCTAAATAAATCCAACAACTTATCCTCATCATCCTAACCACTTAATTAGGGCATCCTTATATTTCCATCCAAAATATCCACCCCTTCATCGGGGCCTCCTTTAATCCAAACATATAACAATCCAACATCCACTAATCCAATAATTAAAAATCTTCATCCTTTTCATTGACTAGGCATCGACCATCCATCAATCAAAAATCTAATGACTCTTTGTCTTCTAATCTGATATTCATCTAACCTTCTCTCCTATTTTCCTCTTTTTTATTGCTCTAATCTTCTCATCCTTTCATCTCTTATTCTCCTCCAATTCTCTCTTCTCCTTTTCAAACTCTCTTTTAGCCATATATTTTCTCCTTTCCCTTTATATCTTACTCTCATCAATCTTCCAATACCCTCTCATATTCTCATCTTCTAAACCCTCCTCCTCTACCCACTTCGACCTTTCTTCTTTTTCAAGTGGTTACCCGACTCATTCCTCCCCGCCTAGCCCCTCGAGGGGGCATCACCTCACCATATACCCTATATTATCTTCATTCTTTGAACTATCATTTCTCTATAGTAATGCTTCGAGAGGGAGAAAATGTAGACATGCAAAATGTCAACATGGTCATTTAGAAAATAATATGCTTATAATATATAATAATCCATTCCCATTATCAACCATATAATAATTAATTAGAAAATTAATTAATTATTATATGAAATCATACTTCAATTATTTCCTTTCGACATTCCATAATCCAATTACATCCTCACAAATATTAATACATCATTAATATCTTATTTACCATACTAACTAATACTCATTAACTATTTTATAGCAATATAAAAATACTCACACACCTAACACCTACCACCTACCCTACACCTACTCTATGCCTATCTTCTCCATCAAATAACTCCATTAAACATAATTAATCTCTCACCTAACAAAAAGAAAAATTCTCCTCCAAATCTAGAGGCTTCTATTTTTAGAAGCCTTTTCATTCCTCCCTCCAATTTTAAAATATTCAAATAAAAATGCACTATTCCATTGAATTTTTAATTCAATGGAGAGTTCTCATGAAATATGGAATTCTCCACTCTCATGCATCCTCAACCATTGATCTTATCTAACATGGCAAGATCTTAACCATTTATTTTTGCCCCCTCTAGCTATAAATAGAGGTGCCACCCTCCATGGAAAGCACCTTAGAACTATTGCAAGTATATGCTACCCAATTCTCAAGTAAGCTAAGAATTCTTCTTATCATTTTATCAAGCTAAATCCATCATTTGACCAAGGAGGTAACGCTGAAATTGGTCCAAGTATGTGAAGTATTCAAATACCATCTAACAAGAAAATCAAGGAGCAAATCAAATCATCAAAGGAGGAGGATTTCACTTGTAGGTAAGTATAGGTATATTAATTTCTCCCCCTTTTATATATGATCAATCTGAGTTAGATGAACTATTGTGTTATATTTTTTATTTATTTGGTTTTGTCGTCATTTAATATTTACATGCTAAAAAAGTTTTCCTCTACAGTGATCAGTGGTCCACTTTAACTGGATTTTGTGAAGGGATTGATAGGTTGATTTCTTAATGAATATACTATTGATTAAATTGACTAAGATTATTTCATCATTAGGTGTCATAATATTGGATAAGAAGGGTTTTAATATGATACCCCCTCAAGCAACAATTTGTGCAATGGAAGTTACCTTGTAATAATGCGGGATGAAAAGTGGTAATTGACAATGATAGAAAATGAATCTTGGAAAATGCATTATGAGTGAAATCAAGGATAATATTTCCCCATAGATGAAAATGGAATGATAGATATGTAGAAAAATGGATGTAGTTTAGACAGCATGAGAGGAATTTTTCCCCAACTGAAAGTGATGTGAAATGCTTACAAGATAAAGGACCTAAGAATTGGTGATTATGTAAAAGCGTGTAGAAGGTAGAAAATTCCCATATATTTTCATTCCAAATGAGGTGGAATGTAAGTATGAAAGTGATATGGTTGCAATAATGGAGTGTAAGAGGTGTGTATGTGTATGAACATGGTTTATAATAAGAGTGTTAGTGAACACATGATGAGATGGAAGGAGTGATTCATGAGACAATAAGTGATCTAAAATAAGAGATTGAACAAGATCTAAATAGTACAAGGTAAAATATTATCCATGTGTCTCATTGATATCATGTGTGTATGTGAAATTTAATTTTTACTTGAAGTGAAGACCTATAAGACAATGAGTGAAAAAATGAGCCAATGTGTAGGTATGATTGAAATAGGTGATTGGTGATAGATGAAATGGAAGGAAATTATAATCCATGCATTGCTCCACTTCTATCCAGGAATCTATAGCCTTGAAAAAGATACATTTGATTTTATTCGTAACATTTCTCTACTACCAGCTAATAATCCATAGCCTTAGTAGAGATACTAGAAAGACCCTTGAGAGAGAGAGTATGATATTACTATTTTTTTCTATACTATTTTTGACTTTTTATTTTGATTTAATTTTGACATGATATTTATCTCTCTCATTTTTCCAAGGGGTTTAGAACCACTAGTGGCTTGATGGAGGGAGTGGAAGTGATTATGGAGATGACATTGAAAAGTGTAAACAAATAATTCCATAGGGCCTTCAAGACAAGTTTTTAAGTGTGTAGAGTGCATGGATATCTAGGAGGACAATCATTATTAATTCACCAAGTAAGGAGAGACCAAGTTCAAGCAACTATAGTAGATACTATTGGCTCAAAAAATGTGACAACAAGATAATTAAGAGTTCACCAAAATTTGTGAAACAAACCAATACATGGAATGTGAATGAACTGTAAATGAAGTATGTATTAGTGAACCAAGAATTGGAATGACATATGAATGAATGGAGAAAATGTGGAAGAACATCTATGAGAAAGCATTATTTATTACATTTTTTATAATATACAAAAAAATATTTTGTGTGTATTTTTGTTCATGTCAAAGGTGATAGAACAAAATGTGTTGATAATCAAGGAATGTTTCAAATCCATTATGGATAAAGAGAAGAAGAATGTGGTAGTGGAGACAAATGATATTCCCTAATCTGTGTAGGGACTAGGATTAAGAGACATGATTTAAAAGAGTAAGTGATAAATGACGTAAATAATGGGATTGGATCAGATGATATGGATGATGAGTGAAGAAATGATGGAAAATAGAAGCCATAGAATGGTGGTGTGTGGAGGACATGAGTGCTTAGATGAATAAAACAAGAAATATGTTGAGTGTGGTGAATGTGTGATAATTTTACATGGATGAGGACAAGAAAATAGATCAATGGTAGAATATAAAGTGATATGAAGCATGTTACTAGTGATGATGTTAGGTGGATAAGGAGTGCAAAACATAAGGATGTCGGAAGGAAAGGCGAGAGACAAGGGTGTGGTATTATGAAGAATAGGCATGATGAGAAGAATATTGCATGGAATAGGAATGGGTATGTAAGAGTGGAGGTTAAAAAATGAGAATGTGGGAGAAAATATAAATGATGTGAAAGTATAAAGGGATGGTGAAGAGTTTTGTGAGGAAAATGTGTAAGAGAAAATGGTTGTGTTGTTGTGATAGATGATGTGGATGAAGAAGGAGGATTCAGTAATAAGAAGGGTGCCTAAATGAGTGGTGATGGAGGAAAGAAGGTGCAAGTGGAATAATGATCTAAAAGAGGTGAAACAATGTGAAAAATTTTAGGTGACTTATGAGGAAGAGATGTAAGAACAAGTGGATATAAATGACAAGGAATAGATATAAAGGGAATGTGAATGAGCACAATATATGGTATATGATATGATGGTGGTGTAAGAAGAAATAACGGTGCCTAAATGAGTGATGATGAAGAAGTGAGATGCATGTGAAAGATATCTCTAAAATAGATGAAGTGGTGATTGAATTGAGATGTGATTAAGAGTGAAATGTAGGTGTGGTAATGGGTTTTTTTATAAGTGAATTGTATATGATTGAACCAAGTGATGAATCAAGTAGACATGGTGAGAACGATAGAATCACATGATGATATAGATGATGGAAATGTGGAGAACTTTGGAAAGGATGATGATGAGACCACATCCAAAGTGGAAGCACATGATGGTGGAGATTGAGAAGGGGATGACATAGATGAGGAGACACTAGGTATGCATGGTGATTGAGAGATAGTGGAAAATGATGAGTCGATGATGGGGACATGACACATGGAGAAGAAGGAATAGTAGTAGTGTGTGAAGTGATGGGATTAGTGTTAGTAGGTTATGTAGACTATTTTTGGTAACTTGGACTATTTCACCCTAACCGATGCTGATTTATCCTTGGTGACATCTGTCACCTAAACCACCATCGGTTCCTTTATATAAAATTTTACAACTCTTTACAGGATTGGTCATTCAATTATTGGAGCCTTATTGCATTCAAGCATGAATCTTCAAGCCCTCCTGCATCCAAATGACGAACACACACAACCACAAAGTGTAAGACAAGCAATCATTTCTCCTTCTAGTGAATTGGAATACTCACAAGAGCACACAAGTTGTATTGTCATGGCACTAGACTCAAGCACCTCTTCTCTAATCAACCATCAACCATCTCAACTCATAGGATCTACAAAATACCAAGTAAGTACTTGTGATTTTAATCATTTATGCTTATCCCATTATAGATCTCTTGCTTCTTTTAGTATTTTATTTCTTCTATTACCCATACATCACCTTCTTCCCACTAACCAACTATTCAACCACCCCAATCCTTTTCACCCTTCTAAACCTCCTTAGTGTTCCTGAGTCTTCTCAGCCATATTATGACCCAAATCACACTACCCTCACTCTCTGTGTAATCACAGAGAGCTAAAAACTTGTTTTTGATATTTTACTACGTATTGCCTCTATCGACTTTGGTTCCCTAACCACCATTTTTTTCATTCCCATATAGACATTGGTCACTTGACAGATACTATTCTCTATGTCATTTTATATTCTCAGACCACCAAGCTTCCCAATCACCCAAAACAAAGCCGGACCTCAACTAATCAGCCTCAAACCCTTACTGGACCTTTGACAAACCCGCTTGATTCTGAACAAACCTTGGTTCTAAGGATATTTAATGTTATTTTGATATCTATCATAAAATCTAGTGCATTTTGTGTATGAGAAACCTAAATCATTACATTGCAATAGGACCTATTTATTTCAATTCCATATTCACTTTAAATTGTTATTAAACAGTGGATTGAGAGCCTCTTTAGGAAGCACCAAACTTCTTTGAACTAGCATAAACTAGGAAGTCCACTTTGTTATATGTTATTTAATACTCTTTTTGGTCTTTCTTTACATCTACAGGTAGTCCTTCCCAGACAAAAAATAGTTCTCTATAACCAGCTTGGATAACGTCAACAATGCGTGCATTCTACCTTCCACCTTCACCTCACAAGTATTCCTCCTTAACCATTTACCTTCTATCTATTTTTTCCTATAAATCGTAAAATTATTGGTGAAACATGTGGAATTTGAGGAGATGGAGGCTCAATAAAAATTCCCCCTTATCGAGAAGGTCTTGAATGATTTTGCAAATTTAGGGACGTGAATGCATGGAATGACTATAAATACAATGATAGGTACATGTTTCATGGGAGGCACACCACAATGGTAATGGTGGTATGGGAGGGAGATTGATGAGATGGGAATTAAAAACTTGTGGAGAATAGAAGAAAGTGACTTAGTCAATGGAGAAAATTTGTGAAGGGGTTGGAAAAAGTAATAAGCCCAATTAGAGCATGATGAATGTGAATATATGGGTGTAGAAAGAGATGAGAGGTGAGGAGGATCCAAGTGGATGATAATGTGATAATGGGAGTGTGATGGTGTAGTAGTAAGGGGAGAAATTGAAAAACGTGGAAAGGAAGGGAGGAGAACAAGATGGATATCCTTGAGTCATTGTGCCATATGTACAACCTCTTCAAATATTCATAGTGGATGAAATTGTAAGTGGTGTGAGATGTGGGGGACACAAAGTTTAGAAAATAGGTCAATTATTTCATATTACGGGAGTGGAAATAAGAGGTTGTGAATAAGTGCACTCTAATGTGTGACAAATTCAAGACTATACTCATTATGGGATTTCTAAAGCATGTGAAGGTCAACTAGTGTTTATTTTGGTGAAATATGGATGGAGAAGTGGGATAAAAATGTGTCATCAAGTTGTGTGAATGTGTAAATGGTATTTTGTGGAAGGTGGAAATATTATCCAATCGGTTGGTTAGTGAGGGAAAGTGGGAAGATTCATAAGAGGAGTGCATTATCATGTTAAATGAGGTGACATGTGTAGTGAAAGAGATGCAAATGATTTTGAGGTCCTCGATGTAATTGAATTTGGAAAATGTGGAAAATTTTAAAGTTGGTGGATAGGAGAAGCGTGGTACTAGGTATTGGATAGGATCATTGCAAATTGTGTGATAAGTTGGTGGTGCTTTGGGAATCCCCGAGTGGTAGGACTCAAGCTTAGAAATTTGGTCGATGAGGCATTGGTGGAGTAAGTTGGGGTGTGAATGATAATGAGAATTAATATATGCCATGTGGGATAACTAGGTATAAGGTTTGGGTGGTGAGTGTGTAGGGGGTGGAGCATGCACAAAGTGGGTCAAAGTATTCAATGAGGTTGAGTGTAAATGGAGTGGGTTAGAGCATGTAAGAGGGTGCAATACACATGAAGGGGGCTGAGGCATGCATGGAGGTGGCTGGAGTGTGTAAGGGGTAATAATGCATATGGAGGTGACCATAATGAGTAAGGGAAATAGTGTGCATAGAGGGGACTCAAGCACATGAGGGAAAAAGTGTGTAAGGAGGGAACCAGAGTGCGTGAGGAGGGAAAGCACACATAGAGGGGACTAGAGTGCACAAAGGGGAGGAACATGCATGGAGGGGATTGAAACACATGAGAAGAGGATTGCATACAAGTAAAAGGCAAAGAGTTTACATAATAAAAATATTGTTGTGAGAGTGTGGTGAATGAATGGGTAGGTTGTGACTAGGTTGTTTTGTTTCTTATGAGTTTTTGGTATTTTAGGTCAAAGGTAGGAAAGTTCCAATCATAGGCACAAATTTTTGAGAAGGGACCACTTACAATTATGAGTGGTTTGTAGGTTGTATTTTATGTTGATTTTTAAAAAATTTAATTTATCGTTTATTTTATAATTTGGCATGTAGATGCGGAAGAATCTTGTCATGGATGTGACTAAAATGAGGGGGTGGGGATGTCACATAAGTTGCACCTACTATTGCATGGGAGAAAAGAAGAACGGTGAAGGAGTTGTAGTGTGGCATGGATGAGGAATGGATGAGGGGTGGAGAGGAGAAATTCTACGAGGAGAGAAAGGACGGTCGTAGCCATAACCGATGGGTGTGGGGGTGGGGGAGGGAGTGGGGTGAGGTCTCAATTATGAGTGAAATAGGGACAGGTTGGTATGAATTAAAGGAAGAGGTGTAGGGGCATGATGTGGAGAGGTTAGTAGCGGTGCAAGGTGGTGAGGGAAAAGAGCGGTGGGGAAGAGATGCAAGCTGGTCATGGGGATTACCGGTGGAGGGAGGGATTAGAGGAGGGGTTAGGGACCTGATTGTACCTACGACCGAGTGAGGAGACATGGTATAGGGAGGGTGAAATGGTGTGACTACGGTAGTGTGGAAAAGGGGAGAAAGGGGGAGCAATGAAGGTGGTTGTGGGGACCAAAAAAAGTATGCCTATATTTGGATCACCTACAAGATGTATTAGTTGATATAAAAATCACCAAATCAATGCTACTAAAAATAATGGGATTACGTTGTCATTGAAAAAGTGAGGGACAATCATGGGTTCTTTATTGAATAAAGTGGGTAAAAAATTCTTGATCTAAATTAGAACCTACATAAAAACAAAATTTGAGAAATGTTATTAGTTTTTCATGGTTAGAGGATTTTTCTTAGATCGATTCCTAACCATTTAAGGAGATAAAAGAAATTTTATTGAATAAAAATGACAAATAAATGCATGAAAATTAAAAAAGTATACGTAAATCAATTGTAAACCATTCATGGGTATGATTTGTTGAAAATCACATTGAGATCACAAGCCAGTCATAGTTGCGTAATTTGAAACTTTTGTTGAAATATTACTAAAACAATGATACAACAAGTTGCACCGGTCCTTTATGATCCACCTTCCACTCTCCAAATTCTACAATTCCAAAATATAAGAGTAAAGAAGCAAATAAATCACGTATGGGCTCAAGTGCACAAAGAGTCAAGGGGTTAAGAGGATAAAATGATGGGGGTGAGTAGTGTTTTATAGTTTACGAGTGCATAGAATAATGTGACACATATGAGTGCAATGTGAATAGATGGATGGGATGATAAGGGTCCATAGTGCATTAGGAATGCAAATGAGTAGGTGGGATGAAAATAATTAAATTTGAGTAGGTGAGGGTTAGTAAATGAGTGATGATGTGTATTTTATCACCATTTTGTTGGGTTTTATATTTTTAGTATCTTTTTGGTATTTTTGGGGATTATTATGTTTTATGATGATTATGGTATTTTTGAATAGGATACCTTATGTTCAAGGTGCATTTTATAATGTCTATAGGATGAAGGGGAGAATAAAAAATCCAACAAGCCCTTAAAGGGTCTTATAAGGATCGAAATAAGAAACAAGAAGAATGAAAATACTACAAAGATATATGAGAAAACATAATAAATAAGGAATTTCAAGTGCTATAATTTGAAAGAAACCAACTAAAAGTAGGAGTAAATTATGAAGAGTGACCAAAGGAGGAAAGGAACATCCTAAAGAGTTTGAATAGAAGAGATGAGAATACTTACGTGATTAAGAGGGTGTATAGAGAGGCATTTACCCCGATTGTGAAACCAGATCAAGACTGAAGGGACCGATGAAATGGAATAAGAAAAATAAAGTAGGGCATTAGAGATAGTTAGGGGTATATTTATGAGGTAACTCGAACTTAACTTAGAGAAGACATCACAAAAATTGTACTATTGCACAAAAAGAGAAGAAATAATCCACAATGAGGAAATTATACGAGATCCACATAAGCCAATAGTAGATGATAGTACCCCTCTTTTAGGATACATGTCCCTTGATCCAAATAGATAATTTATTACTTGGAATTGTCTGAATGATTATGAAAAATGATTATTTTACATTAATTACATAAGAAGTTGATGCATCTATATGTAGTATAATTGACTTACCTACAAGTAATAAAGAATTAAGTGTTGAAGAAATCACACAGAAGTATAAATTTTATTGAGTATGCATCCTTTGTACATATTATATTTTAGTGGAAACAATAAAAGAATGAAGAGTCTAGTAACAATAGTTCTGTGAGTCTAAAGTATAGAGTAAGTTTCCTAGACTCCACATAGTCTAACAATAATTCTTTAGATTTAGAATAATTAAACCTTAAATCCGTAAAGGAAAGTGTGAGAAAAGGTGTAACAACTAACTGATTGCATAAATGAATCAAATTTCAAGTAGTGGTTCAATACATATTGATGATCAAATTAATGTAAGAAGTCATCTTGGTACATGAAGAAATATGACCCATATTCCTAATTCAAATGCATGCCTACAACCTTATGATGGGTCCTCTGCTCAGAAAAAATATTTCTAACTTGACAAATTTGATGGGTAGAAAAAGGAGTGAAAAATTATAATACCAATAAATGTGAACTCATAGGAACATTACATGATAGGGATTTGGAATTTATATACTCAATAAACTTGAGTGTGAAGACATAAAAAGAAGTGTGAGATGCTCTTATCCGAGAATTCAAAAGAAATAAGGGGTTAGACTAGATTATTCAATATTTGAAATAAATATAATAAAAGCGTCAATAATTTGTAATGGATTGTAAGATGAGATTCTCAGATGTAATGAACAAAAATTTAATTTTGATGAACTTAGTAAAGCTAGTCTGGTTTATGGAAGGATTGTGTAATAAGATCCATTTTGCATTTTCATAGATGAAATTTTCCACCAAAGTCGAGGTAATTGAAGCCATTATAAACTTAGAAAATATTTAAGACTATGGGGATAGTTTTGAAGTGATTCAAAAGATAGAAGCCCAATTGGATGTTGTAATGCACAAGTTAGAAGAGTGGTAAGAAGAAAAGAAACCAAGACTGACCATATGGTGCATAGAATGTAGAAATGAAGGGAAATATATAAATTATTGTATTAAATTCAAGACAAGTGGAAGAGGATACTATTGAAAACTTTATAGGGTATGGGGACACTCACTCAACATATATAATTTTGTGCAACATTATGTGTGCAAACCCCGGAACGTAGTATGCATTTTTAACATATCAACTATACACAAGGCTAAGGACTGTAGGGAATTACTAGGATTAAAAGAGGAAGTAACAAGGAATGTATTTGTAGTTGGAATGTTGTTAGGAATAAATACATAGCTAGTTTTGTTAGAGGTAGAAATGGATGCATCTCCTTAATTGAATGCATAGTGGGTTCCTTTTTCACCTCACAATGGACTCTGCAATTTACATAACCCATTTCGAGTTGGGGTATACCTTATACATAAAATAATATGTGTTAGGAATCTCCTTTTCCTCAACAATGATTATTTAGAGCACACCACCACAAAAATGTTCCAATGGAGGATACTAGATCCATAGCCAATGATGGAATTCCCTATGAAGAGTGTATGGTAAAAAATAAGGATGATATCATGATGGCTACCAACAAAGGAGGATGGAACCTCGAACCCGAGAGACAAGGAGTGATCAACTACCTTTGTAGATAACTAAATCAAATTGTACATAATTTTCGTTCAAATCCAAAGAGGGAAATATTTTATGCATATTGTAGGGTATAAGTGCAACATAACACTAAATATTTCCCCATATTACGAGATAACAAAAAAATTACACAATGTTAAAATGATTAGTGTGATATTAAAAGAAACAAGAATTCTCTAATTTGTTACTAGATAAAAGAGGAAAGATAAAGGCTCACGGCATGTAGAGATTCCTAGTGATTCCAAAATATAATTCACATACAATGATAAAATATTGATCCAATAAAAGGTGAATTATTAGAATAAGTCAAGGGATTTATAAATACCATTCATAAAAGAGATGTTAATGGTAAAAAAGGGGAAGATAAAGTACATATATGGGAAAATGATGAGGAAATTAAATAGAGATTACCACACTAAAATATGTTATAAATATAGTAAATTCACTATGCAATAAAGATATCTCACAAAATATCT
This sequence comes from Taxus wallichiana var. yunnanensis, assembly GCA_018340775.1. Lineage (NCBI taxonomy): Eukaryota > Viridiplantae > Streptophyta > Pinopsida > Cupressales > Taxaceae > Taxus > Taxus wallichiana. The sequence goes on from CM031234.1 coordinate 158,187,616, forward strand.
CCAATTTAATAGAGATTACCACACTAAAATATGTTATAAATATAGTAAATTCACTATGCATAAAGATATCTCACAAAATATCTCCAATTTATTGAAGACCTTTATGAGAAAGCACAACTAGTAGAATTATGCAGTCTAAGTAACCTATATGGCACATAAAAACCAAGGAACCTTGGGATGTAGCTACTAGACTAAATCTAATTTTAGGAGGATATGAAATAAGGGATGCAATATTTTATTTTTGGAGCACTGTGAATATGAATCCAAGGTCTAATATATAGTTTCTCCAACCTTAGCTTACATTATTTTCACTTTGAGCTTTATAGATTATGGGAGGGTTGATCAGATTGGATGGCTAGAATATGTGAAAAAAATAGGTAGGGGACCTATTATTGAAGGGATACTTTGAGGTTATTGTTATGAAGAAATGGAAATTCACTATATTGTTCTAATTGGAAATAAATGGGCCTATGAAGAGAACATGAAAATTAAAATAGTTACAAATCAAATGTAGGTGTACTTGGAGGACTCTATCATTTTCATACCCATGAATATGACTGATAAAAGTCCATACACCATATCAAAATAACAAATGAATCTATATGTGTAGGATAATAAGAGTTGGTTCAATGTGGAACACTAATAACGGATAAAAGCTCTACAACTAAGAAGTAAAAGTTGCACAAATGATTATAGAAAAGGGGACATTCCTATTAATGTGAACTTAAACAATTCATTCTTAGAAAAGGGCTTACACTATATAATTAGATATCCCACTAAGTATGTGATAGAGAACTTGTATTAATTTGTGAAAAATGAGAATGGTTATGCATAGACTAATGGAGAAATTCAAATTCAATAGGAAGTATCCTTCTCAATTAGAGGAGATTTAGATTCATATTTGATCCAATGGATGTGGATACAACATCAAATTAGTCCTATGAGAATGACCCACATTAAGGAGAAACAAACTCCTTAATAATTTGGTAATTGTTATTTGGATACATTTTTGGTTAAATTTTAAGAACATGTCCCATATGAAGATATAAGAGTGAGCTCAATGGAATATACATTGAATTGGTGGGTTGTACAAAGAAGGAAGAGCCTTACATCGAGTGAAGTAGTAGGTATGTTGTGTGTGAGATTTGTGTTAACATCTAGATTAACTAAATCTTGGCATACATATTATGCAAATCAATTCCTAAGATATAAATCTAATGATGTATCGATGCACAAAATATACAACTAATAAATCTAAAATGGTGGGTCCACATCTTTCCAAAGACACTCACTCTATTACCTAGAGCACGGTACTTGTACAAGTAAAGGAGAAGAGAAATGTGCATTTCAAGACAAGTGAAAGAATATTTTATTTAGAATTTTACATTTGAAGATAGTAATCCTATGGTGAATGTGGAACTAAAAATATTAAAACATTCCTCTATTATGAGATTATAAATACAGGAGGAGATTATTTCAAATACATAGAAGAAGAAACACATGGGAATCACACACCAAAACTAACATGAGTTAAATATTATAGACATATATTCATAAGAGAATCGAAGTATGTCATAGATTCAGGGACAATATAGAATAAGGATATGATTCAAATATAAAAGAAGATATGGAACTTATATGTATGTTTGAACTAGAATAGATTGAATTTATTCCAAAAAAACATAAAAATATGCAATTAAGAACACGAACATGTATAATATGAACATAGAAGAAATATAAGGCTCAAAGATAGTTCAAATAGGGAAAAAGGAAAATATAGAATATGTGATGAAACAATGTGAGAAAAGGTAGAAGATATCAGTCCTTTAGGAATATTCAAGTTGGCCACTATTGGAGATTATTGGGAAAAATAGGAAATGTAATGTAATTCTAGAAATATTGTCAGATTATAAGGATGTGTTTCCAACCAAATTCAATGAAATAAAATAATTAGATTCATCCTAGGAGAAATGCATATTGATATATAATAAGATGCAAATCCCTTAAAAAAGTGGTCATACAAGTTAAACCCTATCATGAAATATAAGATTAAAGTTGAATTGGACTTCATGATAGAAGAAATTTTAATATACCCCATTAAAAATCAGATTGGGTTAGTCAATTAGTCACTTGATTGAATTAAAATTGGGGAATAAGGATTGTGGTTATTATAGGGCCCTAAATGACGTCTCTGTAAATGATCCATTTCCAATTCCTTTCAAAGATGAAATCTTGGAGGAATTATTAAGGCATGAATTCTATTCATTCATAAATGGATTTAGTGGATATTATCAAATCCCAAGTGTGCAAGAAGACTAGACGAAGAATAATTTTTCTATAGAGCTGGGAAACTTTGCATATAGAGTAATTCTATTTGTGCTAAAAATGCACTCACAATATTTTATACATGATATTATTGAAGTATATATCAATTATTCAACAATATTCTCTTTATTCAAGGAGCATATTTCTAAGGTACACATCATTATGTATTGATGTATATCTTTGCACATTTTTTTAAATTTAAAGAAATGTATCTCTTTAACATCTTTTTAGTTTTTATTTTGTGTATTATTTTAAATTTAAATAAGTGTTTCTTTTATCCCTTTTTTAGTTTTTTTTTTTGACATGTTTTTTATAAATAAGGGATCTTTGGTAGACTAGAAAAAAATTACAGTAATAATCAAGATTAAACCTCCCATAAAACCTTTCAAAGTGTGTGTATCCGAGGGAAATATATGATATTTTAGGAAATTCATCAGGGGGCATGCCAATATTGTACAATTGATGGAAAAATTACAATTGAAGGGATCCAAGTTTTATTGGACAATATAGTTTCATTATGCATGTACTAGTAACACAATCAAAGCAATCCTTGCACAAATAGGATAAGGGGGATTGAGAAATTCATACACTTTGTCGAGTCATAAAATATCATGGGTGGAGATAAAATACACATATACATAACAAGAATCATTAGAAATGGTCTTCATGCTCCATACGTTTAGGAAATATATCTTGGTGACACATTTTGAGTTTTTCACGAGACCATCAAGCACTATGCTATATAATAACTAAGACATTTTTTAGAGGTATGATATATATATGGATAATGTTGTTTCAATAATACAAGTTTAAGGTTAATTTCAAATAAGGAAAAGAATATGTAGGAATAGATAATTTAAGATGAGTTGATATAGGAGAAGAAACTAAGGAATTGAATGAAGATTCTCTAGATGCACACATATTTAGATTCGTCATAATTCTATAACAATCAGAAGAAATTAACATTTCCTACAATATGGAATATTAATAGATCATTACACAAAGAGAAAAGAAACATCTAGTCACCAAAACATTTTCTTATACAATTATAAATGGATTTATATATAAGTTGGGGAGAGATTAATTATTCTTTAAAGCAGCTTTGGAGCATGATAGGGGTTCCATATTGCAAGAAGTAAATGTAGGGATAATAAGGGGTCAGTTTTAGGTGATATGACCATGAAAAAATATCTGCAAAGTGGAATTTGGTGGCGAAATTATTCCAAGATGTGCGGCACATTGCACAAAATTTTTTCCAAAGAATAGGAAAACCCAATCAAAGGGTGAAATGCCACTTAACTTAATTCTATCTACACAACCATTTTTTGATTGATTGGGGATAAAATTGATTAGACCAATCCATCCACCATACATAATTTCTAAAGATAGATACATAATAACCTCAATAGACTAATTCATGAAATGGCGGAAGTGTGTCTTTGGGACACCTAATTATGCAACAAGGGATACAACCAAATTCTTATATGAAAACATTATAACAAGAAATGGATGTTTGTAGAAACTAGTAAGCGACCAAGGAACCCATTTTCTCAAAAAAAAAAAAAAATCTTACAAAAGCGTTTATGATTGCACACACGGTCAAAGTACAACATAATATATGTAGGAAAATGGGAAAGCATAAACAACAAACAAAGTTGTAGAAAGGGTATAGAAAAAGATCTATGATGTGCAAAGGAATGACTAGGAAGAAATAATACCAACAATATTATGGGCGTATAAGACCAACTATAAGCACAATACATGAAAAACCCCATTTTAATAAGTGTATGGAATATAAGCAATTATGCCAATGAAATATAATGTTTCAAGTTTGCGTATCACAATAATAACATGGCTAGGGGATAAGGAATCTATAGAGAACATGCTACTTGACTAGAAAGATATGGAAGAAAAAATGATGAATGCATAAAGGATTCAAGAAGCATATAAGAAAATCCAAACCATCTTTGCATGACAAAACCTTTGAAATATGGAATTATAAACAAAAAAATGGTACTAGTATATGAGATAAAATTTCAAGTGCATCCAGAAAATTGCACATTAAATGGAAAATACCCTATATAATTCAACACATATCAACATAAGACACAATAGTTTATTTATATTTGTATAGGAATTTTTACCAAGAATAATCAATGGATGTAGGCTTAAGGTCTATAATGCATAATTGTGTGGAAGCAGGTATGCAAAATAAGTGCATGTGGAAAAAAATTGATATAGTATTTTCAAATTAAAGTAAGTGTGGTAGTTATTTTTGCATTTGATTATTTTGTGGCCAAGTGTGTGTAGGAGTAGGAAAAATCAAGCAATCAACTTTCAAATGGCTAAGTGCATGAATATGGGAAATGAAATAAGAAGAGATCAAATAAATTGAATAAGTCCTGGGAAAATCTAAAAAAGAATAAGAAATTATGATGAGACAAAAATGAATAGAAGAATTTTAAAATTTGAAAACTTAGTAGCTCACATACCTTATACAGATGAAAAATCAAATGAACTATATTTCACAAAAGTGAAATGAAGTGGAATGTTTGCAGATCCAAAAATTAAATCCTTAATGGGTAATAATACTTAAGTGGGTAGCTCAAAGGATAAATGTATGGAAAATGGACACATCAAGTTATTGAAAGATATAAGGAGGAAACTAATGGTAAAAGGAAAAACATTTTGGTAAGTAAAAGACTAGAGTAACAAGGAAAAACTTGAGCTAGTTTAAATTTTCTTGCGTTTGGAAAACCAAATCTAGATTGAGATAGAATAACCAAGAAAAAATGACATAACCCTTTACTCGGCCAATCAGTCAAAAATTCCAAGGAATGATGGAAGAACACAAGATCACATTCTTATAACTCATTGATTCATAAAAGAATGATACAAATATAAATGAAATGCCTCATTAGACTAAATGTAGTTACTCACTACACCATGATATACTAGAAAGGGTCAAACAATATCGGGAACAGAAAGGCCCATAGTAAAAATGAAGAAAAAAGAGGTAAATTGGTGGTTAAAGATCCATTGAGAGGAACTGACATGGATATATTTACAAATATGCCATATCTAGGAGATCATCTAGAGTTGACAAATACTATTTTAAGCTATTATAATAACAATGTGATATGGTTTAATACACAATATGTGGTTACCGCAAGCCACTATATTATCCCGAGCCACTAGATTGTCTAATAGGGGTACATCCATGCTCACATATAAGAGCACCAAATATCCGGTGAAGAAACTAACCACAATTTTATATGGCCATCTATGTAAGGGAAGGGGGTCCATTTAGGAGAAATTACAAATCATGTCGTTTTATTTATGGATGAAATAGTGGTATAAATATACTAGCAAGATACTCGCAAAAGTAAACAAGAATCCATTAGTGTAGTGGATATCATCACTAGAATGTGGGAAGATGAGGATGAACTCAAATGGCCCAAATTTTTAACCTAGGAACTCTATATCAATGTGCACTACCTACATGAGTAGATGATGTGTACTACCGCATGAGTAGTTTGCACAATATATCTTAGAGAATCCCTAAAATATCTATGAAGACAATTAAAAGATGGGATCTACAAAGTGAATATAATTAGGGAGATAATTAGTTAAAAATTGTGCATATCAAAGGAAGTGTGCACATACACAACACTATATAGAAATATAAATTTTTTTGTATGATGGGGCTATACTCTTATCAGAATGGGATAACACCAAAAAACACAAGAAACTCCCATATTTCATTTATATGGATACAATTGAGGTGGAATTGAGAAGGAAAAATGACTTGATTGTTACATAAGTTCACCCTTTGCACTAAAAAACCAACAGAACCAATTGTAGGAGGCCTATAATCCACAACCACTTCACTTGACGACCGACTAGAATGCAACCCAAAATGAAATAAAAAATTTTAAAAAAGGAAAAAAATAAAACAAAAATACAAACATATAGATGTAGAAAGCTCAACCACAAATGGAAAAATATCACAAATTACTCAATTAGCAAATTTGGAATTTGATAAGTTAAAATTCCATATTAGAAAATTGCACATTTTTTTACCTGTAAGATATGTGTACATCGATAAATTTTCGAAAAGAGAGGGAATAATACACAAAAATCCATCAAAAGAGTGTTGGACATAATTTTATCAACCCTAATTAGCCTTAGTTAGGTTTATTGAATTGATATTATAATAACTAAACTCGTAAACACATTTAAATTTATACTATATATTAGGTGAGAGAATTATACAACATGGCAATCAAAATGATATTTAGATATATGAAATTGGAAGCATAATAAAGGTAGAAATAGTTAGTTATTTTACAAGGTTGTCAAGATGTGCTGATGAGTGATCTAAAAATATATCATGTAAGTTGGACAAATCAACTTTGTGGTCCTAGAACTTTTAGGGTAAGACCATACCAAATGGTCAAGACCATATGTACTATATTGACCAAACTATATGGTTTTCTCCTATAAATAACGGGATCTACAAATTTCAAAGTGTCACTATGTGTCATTGTTTTTCACTCTAGTATCTTCAACTTCGCATGAAACCATGGATGTCACACCTACATGTGTAAAATAAAACCCAAGATATCCCATAAAAACTCAAACAATCATCAAATTTAAAAATAAAAATGAAAATGTATGAGTTAGATTGACCCTGAGGTCACCCCTTTGTGATTCACCAAGTACTACACTACATTTTAGATTCAATTTAGTTCTATTAGTACTTTGTGCTAGTGTGCATGCAACTATCCCTTGATCTAGATTGGCTATTGTGCCTCAACACCGATAGGAGGATAAATTACTTAATTCCAATAGAAACACTTGTGTGCAGATGAAAAATTCAGATTTATGCCTTCCTATGTTGTGTATGTAGTATGAAAATGTATCTATTGCTTCCTTAGCTCATTAGATGGTAGATAGATAGGTGATTGCTAGATGATAAATGCTTACATTAGAATTGTATATATATGAGTTCTTATTTTTAAATTTGAACCTTAGTGGTGGGAAAGGCTTACCCATAAAATAGAATTTGAAAGATAAAAGAGTAACAATTAGTCCCATATATAGAAATCAACCAAATAATAATAAGGGTCAAGACCATACAATAAGGTCAGGACCATATGTATGGTTCTAACCTTGTTCTATGGTCTTGGACCGACTTAGAAATAATAAAAAAGGGGATACAATAGAGATATCTATAAGGTAACTCAGGATCAAACGAAAAATATGAAATAATAAGAGATAATGTTAAATCAAGACATAAAGAGTAATACAACAAGATACTGATGTCACTAAGGCCTTGTTTTATTTATTAAAACTCGTGTATATAATATCTAATAAAATAACGATGTAATAATGCTTTTGTGCTGATCTTGGTCTCTACATTTTCCCTCCCTTTATAAAAGTGAATGAAATTTACTAATGTAAAGGAGAAATTAGTCACACCTAAGAGAATGTTGAATCAAGAATAACCACAAGTGTATCAAGAAAAAGTAGTTGGGTGTGGTGAACAACATGAGTAACCGGCAGACCCAAATAGAGATAAGGGAGAAGCGTGTTATAGTAATCAAAAGGGGATACCAAAATTGTACAAATATGCATTTGGAGATATATAAATTTGTACTTGGTGTATTTTTAGAGTTGGGAGTGGTCAAATACAAAACAAGGTGTTTTATTTCATAAAGATGTGGGAATTGGGTGACTGACACCAAGGGATGAGTGTTATAGGGATTTCTAGTCACCCACTATAACACTTCCCAATACTGGGACCATATTACTCTAAATGTATCTAGGTATCAAATATCTAGAAATATCCTATAAGATGGAAAGGAAATGTCATCTAATTTACCTAATCATGTAATTATATGATTTTACTATTAGAAATTGTAGTACTAGTGTCTTGGTGAAGTTTGAACATATGATTTTTCCTCCTGAATTTATAAAAATATAGTGACATTACATGTTCATGACTATTTATGTTCAAATCCTAGTTCACTTTTACACTCCATATTCATAACTCGATGATAAAATTATATTGAATTGTATGACAATGAGAGATAAAGGTGTCCTTACAAAGCCAACCTTGCGTTATTTGTGTGTAATTTTTGTAAATGAGGATAACCTTGTATGGTCAATCTAATAAATTGTGATGGTTGATTTTAGAGAAGGGGAGTAAATGACCATACATGGTTTTCCTATAGAGTTTCTCCCCTTTCACCGAAAGGGAGAGTTTGAAATAATGTTTCTTTAGGTGAAAGTGAGTATATGAAGCTATATAAAAGCTCATGAAATTGAGGGGATAGATATATATTGGTAGTGAGAATATGAAAATTAGATAGAGTGATTAAAAAGAGGTAGTGGAATAATATGTGTAAAATAGGGTTAGATTCAAAGTTATTGGAAAAATACTTGTGCACAACTATATAGAGTGTGTGATATAGTGTAGTAATTGGAAGGATTATTGTGACACTACAAATGGAAAGTAAATTTGGTGAGTAGGGCCTAAGATATGGATTGTACTATTATAAATATATATTTGGAGCATTAATGTAGAAAATAAGTTAGGTTGCTTAGTGCCATAGGTAATTACTTCTATATATAGTAATAGGGAAAATTAAAAAGTTAGTTTCATTTGGTGATTGTGATTGAATTTGATAGGATCTTTAAGACTAGGAAGATGTCATGAGTTAAATAATCAATGTGATAATAATTGAGTGGGTGGGAGATTATATTAATATATAAATTATCCATGAATTGGTAAGTGTAATTAATGATGATTTTTTTAAATATGATAGTTTTTCCTAAATTTTTACTTTTTTAATTTGGTGCTTTTTAGTATATAGTGATGAAACCATATTGAATGGTTTATTTTTGGAATCAGAGTGGAATCATATAGAATAATATGGTTGTGATTGGGAATTGTACCATCCTAACTTGAGCGGTATGGTTCTAAGCCAAGTAGTAGAGCATGATGATGTAGATTTTATATGTATGATATGTTTAAATTTGATTGATGTATGATGATATTTTGTGCTATTATAGTATGATGTTTGAAAGACATTATTTTTGTTTTCAGAGAGGTGTCCATATACGAGATTTTGTGGAGGCCATCATGTGATGACATTGTTTATATTGATCTTGGATAATATGGGCTGGGATATATTAGATAGGTTTGGATTACGATATGTGGCTAGGTGAGGTGATCTTCCCCCAAATATGCATTTTATCATGATATTATGTTAGTGATGCAATGAAAATACTTTCACATTTTGGATCCCAACAATGGAGGTGAATATTAAAATAGAGGATGTTTATAAAAAAATTTAGCTACCAATTACATGTGAGAGGGTACAAGTTTTACCCATAGACATTCCCTATCATATGAGGTAGGAAAGCATATTTTGGGAGAGGCATGGTGGCTTTGGAGAGCCCATAATTATATTGAGATATATTGTTACTTTTAGTGTTCTTTGGTTGTGCAAGTATATTTGTATATTGTTGGCATCATTTTTATTAGTAGATGGTGGTGGGGTGTCTATATCATACAAAATGTAGCAAATTTTTACTTGATAAAGGAATATCAAACACTATATGCATGGGTTCATTGTGGGTTGTCCTATATATAAATGGATCTCTATATGTTCACATTAGAGAACCATAGTGGTAGTGTAGTAGTGATTACCTTATTGTGTGTATGGGGTTATGAGAAAATTATGGTTATGTGACCAATTGGATGGAATTATATATATTGGGCACATCTAAAGATTTTTTTCTGCAAGATGGATTATTCTAGGGAAGTGAGAGTTTAATACGATGACTTATAAATCTATGTTGGATAGGTTGGGACCACATGCAAGGATTTAAGAGGGTGGCCATGAGATGAATTCAAGATTTGGTAGATGCAGTGTAAATGTGGTTATAGGATTGATTTCACCACCAAGGGTAGTTATTCTGGTATGAGCGCATGATATAAAAGTTTGGGCTCATGTAGAAGGTACCTCGGCACCATATCCATGGAGGAGATCAAACCATACAAATTCTAGAGAGTGAGATCAGATAGAGAAAACACCAGATGAGATATTTCCCCACCAACTAATGAGGTAGATCTAATGGTTTTTCGAGTGATCATGATGATGTGGGTCAGAATGCAACATACACATGTGGTAGGTAGAGACTAGATGGGTTTAATTGTTTCCTATTGTGATTGGTGATCTAGTATGTAATACAATACCTAGAGGAGTAGGTGGTGTAGATATTCCTCCACCTATCGTTGGAGGAGACAAGGGAGGGAGATATTCCCTCAGTGGAGATGTGGTGGCGGAAACCATTGCATAATGTAAATAGTATATGATGTGTGATATTTCATTAGTGACAAATATAAATAATGGTGTTGACTTATGAGGTGGTGATATTTGTGTCTTAATGATTGCAGGTGATTCATGTTAGACCACCATTATAGATGTATCTATGTAAGCATTTCTCCATAACATTATGGGGGATGTGGTGACATGAGGTATATTGGAGTGTGCAGAAAATATAGCAGGTGAAAATGAGCATTTGTTTGATCTAATTGTAGTGGTAATAGACACATGCCTATTATTGTAGAGTGAGTAATAAGAGAGATAAATAGAGTGTGTGTGGAATTTGGAGGCCCAAACAGGGACTAAGTGCAAGATTTTAAAAAAATATTAGTGGATTCCCATACCTAATATGTACATGTGCTGGTATAAAATGCCACATTACATGAGAAATTAGCACACTATTGAGTGAAGTTATGGTCTATAGATCATGGTGATATTGGATGATCCTTGAGATCTTTGGATCCTATTCCCGATGAGAGAAGCAAAGATAATGATGACTGAATACATGAAGGGTGACTTCCTTTGCATATTGTATTTACTATTTTGTGTATATATATCGAGATTGATTTTGGACTTGTGGAAAATTTGTGTTTGACATAATGATTATAATGTTTGTAGCGTAGTTGATGAGATAGATATATTTATTAATGATTTTTAAATATATGTGATGTTGTTCTAATGTGGTTATGTGTTGGTGGGTGGATGTTATTATGTGCACATTATTAGTATTTAGATTATGCATATTTATTTTTAACTTTGGTATGTGATGTGTGATGTGTAAGAAATCATAATATAGGTGTGATTAGAATACTATTGTATTATTGAATTGATTATGTGATTATCGATGGGTGTATAGTGATGAGAAAGCATAATGGGTGGTATGTATGTAACCTCTATAAAAGGTTTCATGATCATATAGGGAGAAGAAACCTATTCATAAGAAATAAGGAAGTGTGATCCTCATATATGTTGTGAGGTACTTATTGAGAGGGTGATAGTAAGACAAAATGTGGATAGTGATTGTAATATATGTTTACTTAAAACATTGTGATGAAGAAATTAAGTGGGAATATGTGCGATAAGTCACTATAGAGGTTGATAATGCATTTTGTGAAAATCAAAGGTGAAGCTTGAGCTTAAATTTACATGTTGTTGATGGTGCCAAAGATGTTATATGAGTCCCATGTGTAAATTTTTTAACAAACTTCTATTCCATGGAAAGGAATTTTTTTGTCTGTAGAAACTCACATGGAGGAATTACTTCATCATGCGAAACGTCACTTGATACATTAGTATAGTAATTATTAGTGAGACTAACACTTGCTATAGGATGATTTCATGGAGGAGGTGAAGTAGATCTATCAAAATGGTGTGTCTCGAAAGATATAATTCCTTTTTCCTTGAGTAACTTAAGTTTATCATCCAATGCATAACAATCATTTTCACGGTTTCCATTAATATGATGTAAATTTTAAATTCCATTGCTTTTCTCATTCAAGACTGTGAGAGACATTATGTTCATCACATGGTAATTTAATCATCTCCTTATCTATTAGTGTAAGTAGGATGTCATGTGGCCTATCAATAGGTTTTGAAAATATATTAGTTTAAATTTAGTCCTAGGAGGATCCTTTATGATGAATCTTGGTCTAGGATTTGGATGATAAAAATTGTTACCGCAATTTAACACCTTAACTTGATTTTCATTAGGTATCGATTCTAATGGTGCATCATAATCATACATAATGAAGAAACTACAATATTATCGTTTGGATTCTTAGGTTTATGTGGGAGTGTAATTTCTCACTCTAGATTAATGAAATTTAGAAAAATATTTGTAAATGAATCACATGTGTTGTAAAGCAATTTTCCTTAAGAGGTTATATGAGACTACAAAAAAATTGCATTCCTAGGTCAATGGGTTGATATAATAATAAATACATGTTTGATTTGAAAATTAAGATATAGTCATATACAGAGTTTGTTCTCACCTTGATGTAAGGAAGTTAAACAATCATATGTATCTCTAGGGACTCTATTGTAACTAAATTTGGCTAGAAAAGCATCTTCAAGCTCTAAAAAAACACTAAGATATCCGCTAGGAAGGTGTGTAAACCAATACATAGCATATTTGGAGAAACTCTTAGGGAAAGATTTGAGAATCAATATATCATTATTATGTGAGGCCAAAAGCTCCCTATAATGCTTAAGATGTAGATAAGGATCTAAGGTACCATCAAACAATTAAAAAGAGGGCATGAAAAATTCCTAGGAGATGAGATTGAAAGATTTTACATTGAATAAAATTTCCATAAATAGTATTGGAATCAATTCTATTATAGTAAGTTTTGATCTCTAGAGTTCATGTTGTACTTTACATTGAAAATATCCTACCACATGCATAAGAGAGAAGACCTCTTGAGGAGATATGACATAGAAGTGTAGAGGCCCATTCAACGGTTTTACCATACCATTAATAGTGGCCACAAGAAAACTATTTCCTTTAAAAGTAATAAAGGGTGATATGTCATTAGGTAGAACTTGTGGTGATATGAGCTTGGTTGCACATTGAGGATCTAAAGAATTTTTACTATTATCCACAAAAAAGTTAACCAAATCACGAGATGAAAGTAGAGCATGTGTATCACATGTAATTGAAGGGGAATAAACATGTTCATGTTTGCTAATATAAATAGAAACAATGCCATCATTATGCACATTATCATCTACAAGTGGTGGAAAAGAAGTAATAATAGAATCATTGCATTTTATTTCAAGATGAGAAGTAGAAACAAATTTGTATCAATCATAATATGTGTAATAGGAATAGAATCATTTGTATCATTTTTGTATTCAAGAGTATTAGTAGAAACATTAATGATGTAAGAAATATCATTTCTTTCACATTCAATGGGAATAGTAGAAACACAAGTAGAATCATGTACAAGTGAAATAGAGATGTTACAATCAATGTCATTATCTTTGTATTCAAGAGGAAGAGTAGAAACAAAATTGTGTTCATTTAGATCATGTGTAAAGAAAGATGAATCATCATGTTGTCTCAAAAATTTTAAGCTGCTAAAATTTCAAAAATATCCTATTGATGTGCTTTTCTAGAACATCATCTCGCATCATCTCGTGATGCCATTTCTCCATGGATCTATCACTAATCATCAAAATCTTACATTAATGCACTCCTTCCATAAGCTGTTGTCCCACCTTACCTCACATACCCTCTTGACTTTGCAAAATGATACTAAACATTAAATTAATGATTTTAATTTAATTATTTAAAATTAATTAATTGATGATATTGATTTAATTAATATTATTAATTAATTAACTTTAAATAATTAAATTAACATTATTAATTGTATTGAATTTAAATTTAAATTAATTTTATTTAATTTATTAATTAATTGGTATTATTAATTAAATTATGCATTTAGTTATTAAATTAATGACACTAATTTATAAAACTGCTAATTAATTTTAATCTATCAAAGGTAAAGTGGAATTTTACTCCCACTTCACCATTCAAGTCACTTGCCTATCAAATAACAATAAAAACATTCCATGTAAGACCCATGTAGGAAATTTCTCCTAGTAGTCCACTAGGAAATTTTTCAAATTCTAAATTTGGAAAATGGAAAATTTTAACCCATCTCCCACATTCCATTCTCTCTCTCTCTCTCTCTCTCTATCTCTCTCTCCCTCTCTTGCATTAAATTATCGACTTCGGCTAGTGAAGGAAATGGTTATTAGAAGAATAAAATAGACTTCTTCTTTCATTCCCTATTCATGTGTCAAATAAGCACGTATCTATGACATGAGGAAAACATGATTTGTAAGAATAAGTCGAATGAATTCATTGCATGGATCCAATCAATTTATGCAAATAAGAAGCAAAGTCACAAATATAACAACACTCCACATGAGGTACATTCTCTAAGTAAGAAAGACGTATTGTGAAATCAAGAATATTCATGCATGAATTAGAGAGAAGAGTAATAATAGACCACCCCCCAAAAAAAAAAAAGGGGTGTTAGATTCAAGACAAGGAACCAAAATGTATGTGCCAAAAAAATAAAGTGAGGTGAAAAATCAAAGTGTCCAAGTGTTCAAGGAAATACTATGGAATGCGACAAAGCAATATTGGGATAGAGGCTACCAATGTTGGTCCTTAATAGAGATGGTCTTGCAGATTTGTGAGGGATGTAGAGAATATTTTGGGACCAGATTATAAGAGAGAAGAGAAACAACTTGCAAGAGCATGCAAATAATAAGTTTGCGTTACTATGAAATATTAACTATGTGATAAATGAAAAAAATCTCAAAATTGGGATAATCACACATGAGAAAGAAGCTTAAACCTACACAAAAAGAAAAAAATAACTCGTAAGTCTCGAAAACCGGAAGAATAAAAAACTACATAGAAGAGAAGTTTATACATGCACAAAGGTTCTAAAATCACACCCAAACTAAGGATAAATCTAAGAACTTGCACTAAAGAAAAAAATAATCGCCAGGGCTAAGAATCTCAAACCTATATAATAGAGATTAGATGAAATAGATGAAAAAGGGAGCTTGCACGTCTAGAAGAAGAGTGAAGACCTACATGTAAAGGAAATAAAATAAATCTGTGTAAAATCAAGAAATAACATACCTATGCAAGAAAGGAAAATAATTCATAAAACAAGATAAAGACAAAATTAGAGAGAATGTGTTTGAGAGAGCAGGCCTACATTGGAAGATCAAGAAAATAAATAAATATGCACTAATGTGGAAGGAAAAAATTAGAAATTTAGAAAATTAGGGGACAAAAATAATTTTACATATGCTATGACAGAGTTAAGAGAAAAGTTTTCACTAAAATCCAATCTCCATAACCATTTTTAGCATCCTTCCCACTAATGCCAAGATGGCCCCTTGATAGCAAGGTATGGACATGTATTAACATAATATAAAGCATGTTTTGTCTAATGTTGTATTTGGAATTTCCTTGGTAAACATATATGCAAAATGTGGAAGAAGACACATGGAATGTGAGCTATTTAACTAAATTCCTCAAAGATATGTACACAAGATATGCTTAAATAACATAAATCAGAAAGGGCACAACTAATTTTTCATTCGTGCTTAGTTAGACATAGCATATCTATGTAAAGTTGGGGTTTGGATATGAAATAAGAAGGGTACTTTTAAAATTCTCAGCCATCATAGTGAGAATGTTGGAATGGAGGACATAACATATGTTACTAAAGAAACAATTTCAATTGAAGATTTGAACATCATCGGATGCATCAAGAAAGGATGTAGAAGTTGACAAAATTGATTACAAGATGTAAAATAAAGAGTTGGAGATTGTTTATTTTGCTTAGAAATGCTTAACATGGGAGGAACTATGTTGGCAATGCAAGGGAATTCATAAGAAATCAATGAAATCTTTCATTGATGGAGAATTTTCTTTGTCATATGACTAGGCAATAGAGCAATTTAATAGTTTTGAGTTTTTCTATAAATATTTTTAAAGATGAGCCCTTTAACCATTGAGAAATAATTTGATTTTTGCAAGGAATAGGTCTCTAATGCCAAAATTATTTAAGTTTCCTACTCTCAAAGATTCAACAATGAGATGGAGAGGATGGTGGTGATAATCAAATACAAGAAACAATAAACTAAGCTCTAATTATTTCCTATGAGTTATTAAGAATAATGGAGGGAGCTATTATCCATTTCTTGTATTTTCTTAAGAATGATAAAGACATTAAATCTTCTAAATCAAGGAAACATCACAATCTACTGGATTCAACAGACTCCACCCTTCTACATGCCATTAAAAGATTCCTGGAGAAGAAAGAATGTAGGCTTAATGATATCATAAGGAAAGGTTTTATAAAACTAAAATTCAAGAAATTCAAATTGTGATATCTTAACCCAAATTGGAAGAACTAGGACCAAATGCATAACAGAATCATTATTCACTACTACAAATACAAAATTTTATAGGGAATTGATTATCATTCTTCAAGAAGTTGGGTAGCTTGTTAATCTTTAACTTGGTGAATACGTTCGGTTTCAACTTTTCATAGTGGGAGGAAAATAATTTCAATGCTAGACAATATGCTCAATCAATTGTAAAGTTCACAAAAAAATAAACATAGGAAAGCCATAATGTATTCCCTGCAAAATAGAGTACAACACAAAAACAAAAAAATGGAAGTCATGCTAAAGAAATTGATTAGGACATAAGATTCATTTGAATTGAACTGAGGCCTTTCTTGAATAAAAATTTTCTTATCTTGGAAAACAGTCCAATCTTCATTGTTCCTATCATCATTTGATTTAGGCCCATTTAGTTCTTCTTGCTAGAGCTTTAAATCTTATAATTGGTCTCTTTAGTTTAAGGTGAACATAGTGGTGATCAATGTCAAACAAAAGAATGTTTTTAAGTAATCATTGAAACCAAAATATGAGATGAGTCTCTTCAAATCAAAATTTCATATACGTAGAGACTGATTAATGAAAGTGTGAGCACTAAAGTTTTAATAGAAATAAGCATGAATTGATCTCAAATTAAGGTTAGCAAATGAATGCGAGTAAGCGAAGAAATTTTTATTAAGACCAAAATTGATCATAAGGGGATTGATCACTAATGAATAATGAGATGGAATGTGATCTGATATAGACATTTTACAATGATCAATACTCATGTGGCCAAGCTATGTACTAAGTTCCTTCATCTACTAGGAGATTTCAGAATGTAGATCAATACTTTACCACCCTTGTGGTCAAAGAGTTCATTTCTTGTATGATCGAGATAAAAAGAGTCTTACCCCAATGGATATGACACTAATCATAGGTGTCATGTTTCTGATCTAGGTGTAATTTTAGTGTCTAGGTGTATTCCCAAGTCACTCTAGTGGGTTCCATATATATGCATTTAATTATTGTAATAAATACTTTAATTACATCACTTAGATGATAAAGTGGTTATATTTTAATAAAGTGACTTTACTTATAAAAATAATGTTATAAAGTTATAATGTGACGTAATTGTACCATAAAATGATGTCATATAAACCCTAACTACCTTATAATCAACATTTGATTTGTAAAAGGGAAGTTAGAGGTCATTTGAAAAGGGTTATTAGAGGTTAAAGTAGCTTTATTTCCTATCATCTTAAGGAATTGGAGTTGCTAGAAATTTGTGTCTAGATTCTTTTGATGGAGGTTCAAGAGAACTTTGAGTCTAAGAATCTCTAGGAGATTCTCCATTGTGAATAAATTTTGAAACAAAGGAAAGAAGGATACTTTGTGTTCCTTTATAAGAAAAAAGAGATGTTTATGGAGCTTTGCGTATTGAGATTCTTGGTGCTTATGTTTTTCTTATGTTAAATGTAATCATTCATTTATTTCCTTCTCATGCCAAGTACTAACATTTAATCTCTTTACTTTTACGGTGTATTTTATAGAATGTAGGAATGAGATATATGTTTTATTGTCTCTGTGTGCTCCTTTTTTCAATTCTAAAACACTATTTTCCTCCTATTCATATATCACTTTCTTTTCTTTCCCATTTCAAGTTTTTTCTGGGTTAAAAGTAATCAAAACCACACAAACCCATTATATGAAGGAGTTTCCCCTATTAATCATAGAGGTTAGATCACCATGTTGATAGGTGATGTCTCTAAAGTTACTATTTTTATGTAAATTTATGTTGGTGAGTGTGTGCGAGTATGAATAAACCAAAGTGACATAAAATATTGACAATAAGTTTTTGTGAATTTTTTGGGGATCAAAGGATCGAAGTATCAAATTATCTACCATTCAGTCTCCACATCAAGGAACCTCCCTATAATGGAGGTTGGCTACTCTATTAATATGAAAAACTAAATGTCTATCTTTTTACTCACATATGGTGTTGGTTTCATCCATCCCTTGGGTAAACCATTTTGATCATTTTCCATTTGTACAATATTAATTCTTTCCTTCTGGTTCAAGGAATAAATTCATAAAAAAATTGGAGATGACTCCTTATATGAAATTAATCATAGTTCTACTTTTCAAGTTACATGAATAATTCTTGGGGTGCGGGAAGAAGATGTTTCAGGTGAGATTAATTTTCAAAACACTCATCGATCCTTTTCCTAATTAGTATCAACAATTGGAGATTTGTTGCATCACAATTTAGGAGAGTAAAAGAAAAATTTAATACAAAAATTCAAGTGTACCATATACACACATGCACTTATTTCTAAGCTATTTAAAATAAAAATGAAATAAGGAGAAGGAATGAGGAAATTTGTAAAAAGATTCAACAATCCGTTGAAAATTATTTCACAAATTAAAAAAACTAGTGTAAACAATCAACGGTGCTCCTTCATTTCTTCTCTACATCTAGAAGTTTAGTTCATACTAAATATAGAGAATATTCAAGCCTTTCACGTTTCTAAATAACAAGACATTAAAGTTGAAGATAACTTGATTCTTTCTGGGAACCTAAAAAAGAATATTGTTGAACATGTTTCAAATGATCATGATTTACAATCCCTTGTCAAGAAACAAAATCTCCATATGAATACTCAAAACCATTTATAAGAGAGTGTTTCTAAGTATGCATAATGTTTTTCCAAAAATAATAAATGAATTTGAATCATTCTTCTTTCACATGTTTGAATGTCATAATTTTCAATAAACCCAACTTGCTCGATCAAATAATCAAGCCGCATGATAATAAAGTTTTGATGTGTATTATTTATAGGATGAAGATAACAATGATGAATCTAACATATCATCATGTGATGAATATTATTCCCATGATTCTTATGAGCTCAACGATCATGGAGATGAATACAAAATTGAAAATATTCTAGTAATTCTTTCCCCTTGTGAAGTGCTAAATTCAACTAACCAAGAATTTCAAGCTCCTGAATCTCATTATTTGCATGTTATCCCAAGTATGGAAGTTTCTTCCATGAATATAAATGAAGATGAATCAAATTACAGCTTAAAATTTTAAGAATAAGAATCCTTGGTAGATGCAAAGCGCAAATATGATCAAGTAGAGTTCTCATTGTCAACATACATTCACCTTGAAAACAAATCCAAAAGTGTTCTTATTTAAGGATTTCAAGATCCTAAATCATTTAGTTTTCATTCCTTCTCAAATGTGAAAGTTCCCATCGTGAAGTTAAATGATCATTTTCATAAAGATAAATAAAATGATGATTTTCAACTTCAAAAATCAAACTCATTAAAGAATAAAAACAATGAAGATGATAAAGAAGTAATCTATTTGGTAACACATATGTATCGTGGTGACAAAGACTCATGTGAAGATATTTTTCCTTCTATGGACATAAATGATAGTGTTTCCATAGGAATTTTTTTGTTGAAATATATATGCGGGTTAAGAACAGTTGATAAAAACACTTCTCAAGGTATCTTCCTAAAATTTGAAGACGGAATGTACTCGTTGAAATATGAATGATATAAATATGGTCAAGGAACACCTCTTGTTTCATTATATGTACATTATGGTGATGAAGACAAATACGATAAAGAAAACCAAGTTGTATCTAATCAATGGATCAATGAAAAGATAACAAAAATTTCCTCCTTTTTCTTCCCCTCAAAGGTTTCATGTCATATGATGATGATGAAATAAAAGACCTCAAGTTGGAATACCAGTAAAAGCTTCAAGAACTACTTCATATGCAACCAATTCATTATCTCAATTATGAGGTGGTTAAACTCATCAAATATTTGTAATGAAAAAATGAAGAAGCTGAAATGGTCGAGAGGATGTATGGAGATTTTTTCAAATCAAGCTTCAAAGAATCTTGATGAAGACCTTCACCATATTGAATATTAAAACAAATAAATTATACCTTTCATAAAGGTATGTGGATTTTATCATAATAAAATAGGTATACAAATGGAACTAATAGACATGGATACATCATAAGATCCCATCTCATGCCATCATGAAGGAAGAACCATTAAATATCTCATTTAAAAACTTGATCTAGAAAAATGAAAACTCTTCTCAATATTACAAGCTAAAGTATGTGGAGTAAGTTCCATATGATCATCATTCTTAGAAGACATCTATACCCATGAAAGGAATAAATGAAGTAGTCTAAAGTAATTTTTTATGAATTTGATAAGGAATGAAGTAGGCATCAACAAGATGAAAGAGTTATGCATAATTTTTTGGGGTGATAATGTCAAGTGGGATCAGCCATTGCAATACGCCCTAACATTAAATCAAATTTTGTTCATCAAAATTTATTGTGAAGGTCTTTCACATTTAAGAGTGAAGCGTCTTGATCGATTCACCCACCCACATTGATTTGGTTGATCCCTCTCGAGAATTTCTATCAGTAACATTTACATTTGTAAAACCCAATATCAAAGACCGAGAGAGAATGTAAAGGGGGAGATGATCATTATATCGAATGATCAAGAGATAGTTCTGCGAGACATTGAAAAAGACCTGTGAATTGAAAGTGGAAGTGTTGGGTTAAACTCATGTAATTCTGAATAAAGAAAGTGTTTTACCAATGGATTTTTTTCCTTCGGGTATCTCCACTTAAATATGGTGTTATCTGTCTTTGTTCTTGTTTTTAATTTCTTTCATCTCTTTCTCATTAAGCTCTATTATTCACTATCTATTTTAAGATATTCCTATGTCTAATCAACTGCATATCATAATCTATAATATTCAATGTTAATGGTGGATCTGTGATATGTGGATTACATTTCCTTGCTAAATCTAACATGGTATTAGAGCTAGTGATTGTGTGTGTGCAAGATCGATCTAGAAGTTTTTAACTTGAAGAGGTGAAGAAGCTTTAAGTTTATTTATGGATCTACGAAACCTTAAAAGTTTTGCAGTTGTCTTCAAGCTAACCAGGTTTAAAATTCCAGTTCCCGCCTAAATACTGTTTGAAATATTGGTTAAATATGGGATAAATGGTTGTTTAGATCATGTTTGAGATTTTGTATGCTTAGATCTTTGCTTCTTTATCTTATTTCAGTTGTTTATGGTTTAAATCCATTATATGCGAGCTTATGTTAAGCTTTCGTGCTGATTATAGACATTTGGGTCATTTTTGACTTTGGATCTAAAAGATTTATTTAGATCTAGTTTTTTGAGGATTTTTAGTACTGTTTCTAGTGGTAATTTTTTTATTTTTGCTAGTTTTAACTTTGTAAATCTTGGACCAATCATTTGGTGCCATTTATCTTTGCATTTTTCATATTTTATTACCTTTTTCGCTAGATCTACTTTTGCAAATCTGGATCCAATAATTTTATGCCACTTGGATTCACATTTTCAGTATTTCTGTTGTTATTTTTGGTTTCGCAAAGTTTGGACCAATAATATTGCTCCACGTAGCTTCGTTGTTGTTCTTTTTGTTCTTACAAAGTTGTACCCACTCTTAAAGTGTCAAGTGGCTTTAACCTAACACCTTTCTATCTTTGTGAAGCACGATCCAATCCTCTTGTGCCATATGGATTCACTTTTTCACTCTTTTGAAGTTCCTTTGACTCCAAATCTTAAGCCAATCATATTTCTCTAGCTAGATTTACATTGTCAATTTTTGTGAAGCTTGAGCCAATCAGAAGGATCCATCTTTCTTTGTTGTGTTAGTAATATTGTTTATTTAGTTGTCAATATTGAAAAGCAAACCAATTAGGGATTTATGTGTGTCTCCCTGTGCCGAATTGGCTTAGTTGTCCTCTTTCATTTGTGAAATATGATCCAATAGGGAAGTTCCAAGTCACTTAATATTTTACATTGTCAGACCTTTTTCTAGCTTATTTCTATCTTTGTGAAATATGAGCCAATAAGATTGCTCCCGTAGATCAAGTATTTCACATTGTCAGTTTAATTTTAGCTTGATTTTGTCATATGCAAAGGGTAAGCCAATAAAATTACTCCAAGTATCTTTTATTTCACACTTGTCAGATTTGTGAAATCTAAGCCAATAGAATTGCTCCACATTTTGCAATCGTCAATATTTCATTTTTGGCAGTTGTTATCTAATTAAAATTTGTCATCTTTACACATTTTTAGTGTTTTTAGTCTTGCAAAAAGTGAGCCATTTAAAAGGCTCCACGTGTCCTCAATTTGCTTTAGCCATTTTGGTTGCATTGTAAAGTGTGAACCAATAGCATTTAGAAACATACATATATTTTCTACATTTGTCAATATCTATCATTTATGAAGTGCAAGCCATTTAAAAGGATCCATGTATCTTCTTTTTTGACTTGTCTTTTTCAGATTTGTGAAGCGCAAATCAATTGCTTTTTGACACATATTTTAATTGTGTCAGCCTTCGCAAGTGTCAGGGTGTTAGTCTTTACTTTGGCTTAGCCACTTAAATTGTGACACTTGTCTTGTACCTTTTTGGACCTGAACTTTATTTCAAGTTTGGTTTATTTCAGGACTTTAAGCCCGCTCAAAGCTATCTATTTAAATTTTGGTGGAAAGCCACCAAGTGTCTTTTCTTTAGCCATTAAAATTTTGACAAGTGGCCTTGTTTGACTAAGACTTTGATTTTGCATTATGTCAGAGTGCGAAAAGTGAACCAATTAATTAAAGACACATGTATACAGTTCTATTTTAATTAATTTTCTTTTGTCTTATAAGCTACATTGTGAAATGTGAGCTATTTAAAAAGTGACACGTATTTTTATTTTTTCACTTGTTTTTGTGGACCCAATTTTTTTAAAAGTTTTGCATCTACCCAAGGATCTATTTTAAATCCAACATGTGCCTCTCTTGGTATTGTTGATCTTTGCCATGTTTCACCCCCTGCCTTGGTTGTTTTTAACTTGTTTTTATTTATTAAGTAGCTCATTCTTTTGAGCTCACCCCTTGAGTTGCTAAATAACTCATCGAGCTACTCTAACCTGACTTAGTTTGAGCTTGTTTAGCTTACCGTAAACTCGACCTTGACTAAGATTTGTCAAATTGATCTTAAATTTAATCAAATCAAGCTAATTTTTATTAATTTAGAGTTGTTTGATCTTTGTACCTTTATTTTTGTTTTTTTCTCATGTTTTTGCATTTTTGATTTTTTTTTTTTTTTTTTTAGCTTTTTAATAGTTTTGGAAAGTTGGGACCAAGAAAGTCACTCTATGTGATAAGATCCAACAATAATATCTGTGACTTCCTTGAGAAGGGAAACTAGGCATGTTTTTTTATCAAGCGTAATATTTTCTCTGATATTGATGATCAAGGTGAGCTCATACTCAACAAATGACTTTGATTTATATTGAAATATGGATTTCGTATGTGGTAGCTTGAGTTCCCTATCTATAGGTTTCTACACTTTGAGCCATACTTGATGGTTGCATTGGTGTGCGTTTTTGAATCGTGATTGATTTTTAACCCTAAGATAATGTGAGTTTCTAGGAGATTTGGAGCTCTTAGGAGTTTTTACCTGAGCTTGATTAAGAAACTATTTGGGTTTCTTATAAGTTGATGTGTGATTTGTATGATCCTAAGTAGGAGAAGAAAGAGAATGTTGACATTTAGAACTGATGTGAAAAATGACCGTTGGCTTGCCATAACCATTGATAGAAGAAATATGTGATGAATGAAAAGGATATAGTCTAAGAATTGAAGAGGATGGGCTACGAGGAGGTGAGCCACTGATAGAAGGCAATGAAGGGATGCTAGAATATGGCCCTAAGATGGAAGAAGTTGGGCTACAAGGACATGGCCCGAGAATAGAAGAATATGATGAAGGGCTACTAGGGTGTGGCCCAAGTATAGATGAGGAGGGACTACTTGGAGGCGTCCCATAGATAGAAGAGGATGAAGGGCTACTAGGACGTGGCCCAAGAATAGAAGGTAATGGGCTACCAAGAGGTGACCCATAAGTAGAAAATGGAGGGCTACTAGGATGTGGCCCCAGGATAGAAGAATTCGATGGGCTACTTAGTGGTGACCGAAGGAGAGATTTTGATTAAGGAATGGTGATAGATAAGGAATGATTTGGTAACAAGAAGATAGGCCATGGCTCAATGCTAGACCCCAACATCTCATCATGCTCAAAAGAAGGTGAATATGGAATAGAAGAAGAATCAAGTTCCATGACCTTAGGCTTTTCCTCTATGTTATGATAAAAGGAATCAACTTCTTTTCCCCAATATGTGAGTGTATCGAGTTCAAGAAAGAACCCTTGTTTACAATCCTCTAGAGGGATATCTTCATGTACTCTAATTGTTTCTTCATTCTAAGAGAAATCAATCAGTAGAGGTTGTTTTTCTTTAGTCATAGAAGGTTGAATAGAAGAAACAGGTCCGATAAGGAGGGAAGATTGATTGACAGAAGAATATGAATCAAGAGAGGAAGTAGGATTGGAGGCAAGCATCTCATGAATGGATGATTTGGATTTGGACCTATGTCATTTTTCTAGAAGACGATGTAATGTAGGTTAGAAAGTAGGATCGCATAGCCATTCGTTAAGTTGCGACATAGGAGTCGAATTAGATGATTGACTAGAGGTAACCCAAGTTGTGGAACTCTTCAATGGAGGAAGAGGTCGTTGAGATGACTGATGAAGTAGGTCCTGTGAAGAAAGGGAGGACCATGACTCAAGAACCAAATTAGATATTCAATCGACGGAACATGGAGTCACATGAGTCTTCAAAAGAGGAAGACGCGTCATTGATGTGATTTGGAATAAAGGTCATGCAAAGGAAGGGAGGACTACGATTTAATATTTGATCTAGGGGTATCCGAACAATAGTTGGGATCCAATTCTTGAGAAGCAGAGTGGGATTCCAAATGGTAGTTTGGATCTAAATCAGAAGAAGAGTGGGGGGAACCTGAATAATAATTTGGATCAGAAGCATCTAAACCATACCACCGACTATGAGCTGAAGGTGGGGAATAGGGTACTTGAATGGGTACTCTAGCATGAAGAACCAAATGAGGTTTAGTTATAATGGGAATATTTTGATTTAAATTGTTAAAACTAGGTTCCATATTATCATAAGTGTGAGGAACCACGTGATAATCAATCATTGTTGGCATCGTTTAGGTGTGAATGCCTAGACCTAGATAGTGTGATGGAACTCCTTCAAAGGGAAGGAAGTGACATGTTGATTTGGGTAGCATAAGGGCAACCAACTAGACATTTGGTAAGTATGGAGATGTGTGCGTGATTTTTTGAAGAAGGTCTAAGGAAAATAAACATTGTGATGATGCAATCTCGATGAGATAAAAAATTATTGTCCTAGAAAATAGTTTTTCCAAATGAATAATCACAAGGAACAATCATGCAAGGTATGAAACACAAATCCAATCAACAAGCAAATACACCCTATGCAAATGTGTATGCAAAGTGAGTTTGATGTAAAGATGATCAACACAATGTCAATATTTACTTCAAGCTCAAAATGATAAAGGCGTAAATATTAACAAAGGGTAGATGTGAATCCCAATCAAAGGATATTATGACACGTTCAATAACCAAAAAGGCCAAAATTCTAAAGGGTGAGGTTTACAAATGTAAGCCACGTAACCACACCAATTTGGACACGTCTATCCACATTCATAGGGAAGCGAGATATTAGTGCCAAAATGACACAAAAAGTAAGTGACACTGTCAAGATTTGGAGAAATGTTTAAAGTAAAACCAAGTCAAAGTATACTAAGGATGTGCTAAAATGTGTGTAGCGTAATGCCACAATGTGGATACTTAGATCACGTTTACGAAAAACATGACATAAGTATCTTAATTGTGTCGACATAATGCAAACAAGGTAACACGTCAAAGGGAGATCAAATGATGAATCAATCGAACTATGATGATGATCTTGAAATCAAGATCAAGTGGTCATCAAAAATATGAGGATGCATCCACACACTTTAGATGTTTAAAAAATCAGCCACAAACATGGATGAGCGTAAACGGATAAAAAAGTGGTGAGAACCATCTATAACAACACTCCCAAAAGATTCCTTCTATTGCCCCAAATGGGCAACAAGAACACAAAGGTGCAGATCAAAAAATGGAAATGAACTAAAAATTACTTGGCGAGCTTCGCCTCATCTAAAGGTGAGAAAGAAGCTAAGCTAAGTGAAATTTCATCCAATTTCCACGATGAAAGGCACTTAGATCCAACTTAAGTGGATTCTTTTGCCTTATTTGAAAAACAAGGTCTTGAATCCAAATAAGTTATCACTTCATAATGGCCAAGGCACAAAAAAGGAATAATAAAGTGGGCTCCAAGAAAAATGGTTTTCCTAGTAAGTTCTCTCAACTAGGTGTTACAAAGTCATCTAAGAGCGGCACAATTTACCCAAAAAGTCACACTGACTAATTTGGGAGTATCTCAGCTTTTCCCCCTTCAAGTAAGTGGGAAATAAATGTGTCCATCATGTACTCTTACTAGGGTCATGATACTGAGGACAACTTACAACTCTAACTCACAAGGCGTGCTAGTCAATTGGGTAAGCGGAGCGCTTCCTATTTCATCCACAAGGTTACTCAGAGGTGGATTACTTTAGGGTTCCTAGAACCACCCCCATTTTTTAGCTTAAGGAATTATGCCAAAGAGGTTATGTTCCAGTTGAGTGGATAGAGACATACCCTTTTTCAAAACATATAATACGGTGTGATGAAAGTAGTGTGTTTTTTTATCTTACTTAACTTTAATGTGGTTTTAAGTATTACACCATTTGGCAACCCGCATAAAACACGTGTATTAGTGGGTTTGTGTTTTATTTTTGACGTATTTCTTTGACATGCGATTTTGGTCCTACATACCAAGGTTAGTAATTTTACAAAATGTCATATAAAGGAGATAAGATGTTGTTTTTTATTTCCCAGATCATCCTAAGAGACAACGAAAGAGCATACACAACAAGGTATTTCACTCAAATTTGCAATAAATGAAAAAAATCCTAAGTACAATGTGAAAATGAGTTCCTTTTAACCAAATTTGAAAGCTAAATAAACCATTTTGCAAATATGAAGAAAGTGGTGAAACGTTTCTATTTCCCAAGATCACCTAGAAAGGCGCGAGGGAAGAGCATACACGTTTCAAATTTTCATGAATAAAGATGCAAACATTTTTTAAACAAGTTAGTATAAAATAAATTAATGCAAAGGAAACCTGTAAACCACCTTTATTAGAACCCTGCAAGAGTTAGAAAACCAAGAAAATCAAAAATTCTAGAAATCCAATTTTTGCACTTTTTAAACAGTTTTTAGTAATTTGCATTTTTGGAGGTCTCCAGGAGCACTTTGGGAGTTTTGTGATAGAAGTTGGTATACCAAAGGTATCTAACTTTTGGAAGTTCCCTCACAAATTATGATTTCTTATCTTTTGACGCCTATTAAAACTCTAAAAATGAGTTAACGAGTCAAAATATATGATCAAAATAAGGAACACTAAAAATAAAATGAATGAATCCAGACTACACAAAGACACTGCGCGTTGAGAATGACACATACGCACCCCAACCAATGAATACGTGCCGTAGAAAAAAATAGACAATTTAAAATTTTTACACAGTCAAACCTTTTACGCATACGTGGCCAGAGAGATGGATACACATCCCAGATGACGAAGACGTGTGCGTGTACTTGTAGAGGTGAAATTTACAGATTTTTACACAGCCTAGTACTGACGCATACGCAGCCGAGAGAGGTAGATACACGTTCTAGATGACGGATATGCATGCGCGTCCCTATAGAGGAATTTTTTCAAATGATGAGTACTATTAGATAGGTACGCACACACTGTTCGATGGAGACACTAGGGTTTCAATGTGTACACGGCCCTTGTAAACACCTACGCGCACCTTGTGAAAAACATGCAAAACTCACGAATTTCCAAATTTTCAAGAGCAGATAGGTTAGTTGTTAGTCAAAGTGTCCTATTTCTATATCAACCCACAAAATGAATGTAAATGAAGGTTATTTAGCTAGTGTTAGAAACATAAATGAGGAATTAACAAGTTATTTGACCCAAAAACTTGAAAATGAACTTTGAAAAACCTAAAAGACCTCCATTAGTGGAGGATGGACATAAGAGTCCCACTGGGCATGCCAAATGTATGCAATGGAAAGTTTCAAAAGCTATGGAATGAGGATAAATAACCTTAAAGCTTTGTTAACTCATCCATGCATCATGAGATGAGTGCTAAACAAGATAACTTCTATAATAATGAATTAAACTAAAACACTATCATTTTATCTCTAACTACTCTATGATTACTTAAAACATAAATTGAACCTAGTTAAACCTATGAGCAATCAAATTAGATTTGTTATTTCTTCAATGGAGGTGAAGAGGTCTCTCTAAAATGGCTACAAGACCAAGTTAGATACCCTCCTACTAACCTACTATGAAGTTATGGATGCAAGATGGAGGAGCTTCAACAATGGAGGATAGCCAAGATCAAATGCCTATTAGCTTAGCTAATTCAAATGAGGTCTAATGCCAATATCTCCAAATGTGAGAGATATTTGTTATGAAAACAAGGTGTAAGGTTGAGAGGGATGGGTGACCCTTCTATTTATAGTTATCTAAATGGAAGAATTTGAAATTTGGGTGTATGTGGGACTAAAGTCTAAAAATCACTTTAGGATTAGATTAGGATAAACATGATTTAGGCTTAGTTAAGCTTGGTTTAGGCTATTTAACTAGGGTTTAGGCTAGTTACACTTGATTAAAAAGTGATTAGAGACTCATTGAGAGTTGGGAGGGGTCTGGATAACCAATTGTGGTGATAGATAGCCTAAAAAGCCAATAGAAGTGGTCTAGAGAAGACTAGGGAGGTTCTAAATGGTTGAAAGGAGGAATGTTTAGATAAAAGAGAGATATTAGCCAAACAAGCTGATTATAGGAGGAATACAACTGAAAGAGTTTCGTGCATGGGCATTTGAGAATGGAGCGAAGAAGGGGTAATGAATGAAGTTTCGTTAATTGTTTGAATTGGAGTAAATGCTAAGTGTAAGCATATTTTAGGTGTCTAAAATTTTTAAGCATAGTGATATGTTAGTTGTTATATAACTAGCGTTTAACATTTATACTTGGTTAAAAGTGAAAATCAGTATGATTTCTATTATGTTTATTATGATATTTTTCGATGTTTTGTTGGATATGCGGTTGGATTTTTGTTCAAGTTTTGATGTAGGTACCATCACTGGAGGAAAAAAATATCCATGTGGCTAAAAAGGCTACTACTGGTAATGATATACATAGGAGTTAAGGGAAGTATTCCTCCTCTATGTGAAGGTCAGTTTGCTCTTGATAAAGAATCCAATTCAACATCAAAGATTATGTTGCAGATATATTCACTAAGCCATTGCTATGAATTCTTGAAAGTTTTGTGCCTTGTTGAGATTATCAGAGTTTCCCTTGAGGGGAAGTGTGTATGAAAATTCCACCTCTTGATGGCCTATTATAAAATACCCGGGTCAACTTTTAAGAGTGGATCATGACCACCCACTTTATATGTAACAAAGTGATCCTTTAGGGATTTGTTACACATGGTTGTAACAGTGTTTGTGAACCATAAGTCTCATGATAAAATGCAAAAGGCGGTTCATTATAAACTTCCAATACTTCCTCCATCTTATAATAAGTAAATGTGTCACTCTATGTGAAGTTACTTGTAAATCCTAGCAAAGCTTTAGTTATGGGTATTCCTTAGTTTATAAAAGGCTCCATAGTCAAATGTAAGTTTGCATATGTAAAGCACTTGGTCTTAAGAATTTATGTATGGGAAGATCTTTGGATTTCCCTTGTTTGCATGCTATCCTAAATCATTGTTGCTGATTCAAGGATCTATAAATCCTTTTGTAGAAAAAGGTAAATTTGGAATGTCTGGTTTTATTTTCCTACTTACCGTTAAGGGGGAGTGTTGGGGTGATAATTTCAAGTGGGATCATCCACTACAATACACCCCAATATTAAATTAAAACTTTATTCATCAAAATTTATTGTGAAGGTATTTCAAATTTAAGAGTGAAGTGACCTGACCAATTCACCCACCCACTTTGATTTGGGCGATCCCTCTCGGGATTGGTTATCAACAACATTTACATTTGTAAAACCCATTATTATAGACTGAGATAGAAATGTAAAAAAGGGGAGATGATCATTGTATCAAATGATCAAGAGATATCTTTGTAGACACTGAAAAAATATTTTGAACTAGAAGTGGAAGTGTTCGGTTAAACTCATGTAATTCTTAATAAAGACAGTGCTTTACCAGTGGAGTTTTTTCCTTTGGGTTTCTCCACTTAAATCTGGTGTTATTTGTCTCTTCTCTTGTTTTTATTTTCTTTCAGCTCTTTCTCATTAAGCTCTTTTATTCATTATCTATTTTAAGTTATTCTTATGTCTAATCGACTACATATCATAATATATAATCTTTGGTGTTAATGATGGACCGTGAACCGAGGATTACACCCCCTGCTAAATCTAACAAATTTAACACTATAAGTGAACCGAGTAAAGTGTGAAGGATTCATTCATGATCCATGCTAGAAACATATTTTTTTAAACAAGTGAGCAAGAAATTATTATCCATTTAAAAGAATTGGTTATTGTATACGAGCCAATCTATTAGCTCTGAATTATGGGAATTCAATATATTTATTCAAAGAATAGATGGATTCATGTTCTCAATTATTATTTTGAAGAAAATTCTAGTGATCAAAAGGTTGGACTTCACTCTTTTCCACTTCTAGAAAACTAGTGAATTTGAATCACTTTTCTCAAGGGCTCGTATTTCTCGAACCAGTTAATGCATTTGCATACTCCTTGTTTTCTAATGTACCATCCCTTGTACATAAATTTTTTATTTCCCCTTTCCTATTTTATTTTGTTTTCTAGTTTTCAATGCATTTGTGTTTATCTTTAATAAGGCCCTACCCTATGGATAAGGAACTTCTTTGGTAACAAATGTGTATTTTTGGTTCTATGTCGTGTCCTCCGAGTCCTTATCCTTAATAAGAGCCAATTGATGTCCCAAATTTTTTAGCTGCTTAAATTTAAAAAAATTCAAAACTTTTCCTATTGATGTGCTTCACCAGATCATCTTCACGTGTCATTTTTTGATGCCATTTTTTCATGTCCCCATCACTAATTATCACAATATTGCACTATGGCATTCCCATTATAATTGTTTCCCTGCCTCGCCTTGCATACCCTCTTGACTTTACAAGATGATATTAAACACTAATTAATTAATGTGTAGTGCCCACACTTTTTATAGCTCACTAGCTTGTTGTTTCTTTGCTCATAGACATGTTTTGATAGTGATTGGTTATATCTTGGACATCATATTTAGATATTTGATCTTATTAGACAGGTGTGGACATTTAGGCGTATAACACCAATTTAGCTTAATTTCTATATTGTCGCATTTTCTTGTTATGTCATGGAAACTAAAGAATATGATGATGTGTTTGGAACCTAATTATATTGATGGTTAGTTGTTGCATGGTGGGATTATATGTCACTTTATCATCTTGTCTAACTTTTGGAATATGGAATATAATTGTGCACGTTGTCGCATCTTGATTTCAATAGGATGTTAGGTTAGTTTAGAACGCATTGATATCTTACTATGTCATCGAATTATATTATATCGGACAGTGTCAGTTAATGTGTGCAATGAGTGTGCAGGTGACAGGTTTATAGGAGAACGTGGGATTCAGGCCAACTACTCAATCTTGCACAAGCAGCCTACGGGCTGAGCCCTAGCCATGTTCTTTGTGTGAAGCCTTAGTATAGGTGATTATTATTTTGGGCACTATGAGTGACCCCAATGTATGTAATGTATTGTGCTTTGAATTATTAATTTTGGTTAGGGTAGTTGGTTATGATGTAAACTTGTTTTGGGAGTTAATAACTCCTCTTTCATTTGAATTGTTGATTATGTTTAATGTGTCACTTAATCACAAGGGTTTAGGGTCACATGTGAGACCCTTGGGTGGTCCCCACACCCTCTACCCTTGTGCCAAAAATGCAAAACCCGAAATTAGGGTATTTTGGGCATTTTTGGGGACCCCTTTGTAGCTTGGGAGTCCCCCTAACATAAAAATGAGCCCTTGGACCCTACCTAATGGGTAGGGGGGCTTGTTTTCTAGGATAGAGGGATTTTTCCTCCCTTTTTACCTCTTTTTTGGTCACATCCATGTAAGGGATGTGGATTTGAGTGTTTATCAAAAGTTCCACTTATTTTGTCTTGCTTACATTTAAGGGAATTTGGGAGAAGAGAGAAAAAAGATAATTTTACCCTTTCTCTCTTTTGTTTTGGCATCTTTGACCTTGTAGAAGGAGAGGACTGACACATGTCACCCTCTTATTGGTGAGGATGCTTGCTTGCTCCTCTTCAAATTCCCATCCATGGGAAAAGAGAGGGACTTTTTTTGGAACTTCTTACTTTTGGATGCTTGGGTGATTTGGAGCTTGGGATTTGCTTGAGTCAAGAGTGGAGAAACTTGAAGTTGGGAAGATTTTTGGAGAGATTTCCTTGAGGTAGGCTCTTATGTCTTATTGTTGTGTTGCTTTATTTTTAGTTGTTAGATGGATTGCTTGGAATTGTTAATTGTTGAATGTAGATTTTGGTTGCTTTCTTGTGTTTACTCCCTCCATCATATGGCATGATGGAGTTTTGGAGTGTGGGGGAAGAGAGAGAGAATTTTCCCTCTCAATCCTCAAGGCTTGATGGACAAGCCTTGTAGAGTCTTATTATTTTTCTCCTCAAATGGTTGAGGTGGGGAAGTTGATTCATTTGGCTTGAATCTCCTTCCCCATCCTTGGTAAGGAAACCCCTTTGGGTTTTGAAAATCCTTCCAAGGAGGACTTGGAGAAAGGGGGAGGAATAAGGAGGGTTTTGATTGAATTAGGAGCAATAAGGAGGACATGGAGGTGTTTATTTTGTGAAAATAATTTTGATGTATTGTTATCCCGTAAAATTGACAAGGGCAATTTTACCGATAACCATACCGAAAATTTTGTTTCGATCCCTCGTTAGGGATCCTTCGCGTTCAAAATATTGTAAAATCCCTTCCCGGGAAATTCAGTTTTTGAACTTAGTCTTTTTGAGCCTTTTTGGCTGGGCGCATGGTTTTGCCTTGCAACATCAATTTTTGATGCGCCTCCTTAAAAGCCTTTGGCGCATGGTTTTCCATGTTAGCACGTCTTTCGGTGCGCCAAAGGATGTTGAGTAAGTTTTTGGTGCGCCAAAGGGCGCACGTAATATCTTTGTTACATCAAGTTTTGGTGCGCCAAAGGGCGCACATAGCTTCGTGTCGACAACTCGTTTGATGCGCCAAAGGCGCGCTCATTCTCCTGTTGTCATTTCCTTCCATGCGCCAAAGGGCGCACGCTTTCCCCTGTCGACAGCCGTTTCCATGCGCCATTTCAAAAGTTGGTGGCGCATTAATGACAAGATTTTCTATATATACCCGTGCCCGCCATGTCATTTTCATTTCATTTTGACAAGCACGTGATCGCTCTGGATTTGTCAGCTCTGCTCTGTCATTATCTCGCCCTGTGGACCCGCTTTCCGATTTTAACATATATTTAAGGTAAGAGGTTCATCCTCTTTTTCATTGCATGCTTTCGTGTTTTGGTCTGTGTTTGGTCTGCTGGTCTGTGTTTAAAAGAGTATGTTTAGGTGTTTCCCCCTGAGCTTTTCCATCGTTTTCTTCTCTCCTCTTCTTCCCTTTTTCCAGATCTGCTGGTAAAGGGAGCTTTCTTGAATGGCTTGGCTTGATTAAACCTTTTATAAAACCTTACTTGCCCAAGTAACTATTTAGGTGGAGGAAATGAGTAAGAATGATTTGAGTGGTGAGTCTTTTTTCAAATGGCGCACTGGCGCGCCTTGTTACAATCAAGACAGTCGCGCCCCTCGGCGCACTTACCCGCCATGCAACATGCTCAAGACCCGCGCCTAGGGCGCACCCTGCCATCCTGCTGCAGTTTAAATTCATGCGCCCTCGAAGCGCGCCCCTTTTACATGCTGCAAGTTTAAATCCCGCGCTTCCATAAAAACTTTGGCGCACCCTTTATCCCTGCTACACGATGTTTTCATGCGCCAAAGGGCGCACCTAGCCTTCATGTAACGCAAACCTTATTTGCGCAAGTATAAAGCTAGATAAGGCGCGGGCGCACCCTCCATTGCAATAACATATTTCTTTAGGCGCACCATTTATTAATGATACACAATCTTCCCATGCGCCAAAGGGCGCACCGAACCTCAAAGTAACATGCATTTTTGTGCGCCCTTCTATAAAATGCAACCTGCTTCATCCATGCGCCATGCGCCTTTGGCGCCAACTTAACCTCTGCAACATGCATTTCCTGTGCGCCCTATCTGTTTGACCTGCCAGTTGCTTTTTTTCATGCGCCCTGGGCCTTTAAATCTCTTCTCCTTCTTCTGCTAGCGTTCCAATGGAAAATCAAATGACTAATTCAACTTTCCTGGATTGGGTTTCGCTCCTTCTACATGCAGATCATCAGATAAGCCTTGAAGAACACATGTCTACGTCAAGCAAGAGACCCGCCAAACCAAGAGGAAAGGCTAAACTGACAGAAGAAGAGATGAAGTATAAATACCAAAGGGTCAGAATGCCCGAATCACAGGCAGAATGTAATATGGATGTCAGGGACTCTGAATTGGGTCACATTGACATAGAAGAATTCTGGGTAAGAACTCAGAAAGTGACAAGAAGTCCATGGATGGACAAGCTAATAGGCAGTGCCCTGCACTTTGCCGGGGAATCCCTGTCAGCGCTGTGAATAACGAGTTTATGATGGTTGTTGCACAATCCTTCAACAAAGACACAAGATGTGTCGAGAATAGCAAGGGCGAGGTAGTTATAAACCTTACTGCCCGTCGCTTTGAGTTAATGCTTGGCATCCCTCACCACCGGAACTATGTGGCTGTTAGCCAGCAAGAATGCATCAAGGCTTGGGAGGACAACGAGGACCAAGTGCATGCAGTTAATGAATGAGGTCTACCTCAAGAATAAGAAGGTAGTGACCCGGTGGCCTCAAACTATCCACCGGAGTGATTTCTCAGAGGAACTCAGTGATACAATCACCTTCCTGAGCAGAGTCTTCGGTCTTTCAGATGCTCACTACTTCCATAAGTGGATGCTGCGGTACCTGGAAACAATGAATAAAAATCTGCCCGATCAGCGTTTCTGCTGGGGGGAGATAATAAGCAGCACTATATCCGAGCAACTGCAACAGTTCGCTACGACCGGAGTATTCCACATGAACTCCTACGTCGTCTATGCTGCCGCAGCTGAAAGAGATTATCCAGGGCTGCACCGAAGTGGAACTTGGCCTCAGGCCAAAATATATGAATACTATCAAGAGCTGAAGCTGGAGAACAGCATCCAACACTTCGCTAAGATCAATGATGTTTTCTTCTACCACATCATGTGCATGTTGCGCCCGAACTTAGCTCATGGCCGCACAACCAAGAATACAGTGACAGCAGTGGAGAAGTGGGGGGCCTTGTTCACCCAGTTTCCCACATTCACCTATCTGAGGGCGGTCAACTTTTTGGGCGAACCAACCAGGTTGCCAAGGTATGCTGGACCAAAGCTGATTTTATTGGAATTATCAAGACAGCTCGTCACATACCATGAAAAGTGCCTCAAGAGAAAGAAGGGCGGAACTCCTTTCCCCCTCACAGTAGGCCGTTACACGTGCTCCAGCTATCACAAGGCGAAGGAGATGTTTGCTGAGCTAGAATTGCTCAACCTGAAGCATGATTTCCCAGCAAGGCCTACATTCGACCCAAGGGGCTGCTTGCCAAGGGCTAAGCTTGATCCGATCCATGTCCCTCAAATTGAGGACATTTACATCGACGTCATCCATGAGGTAGAACTCAGAAGAAAGGATCACTCTCGCTTGGCATTAACGGAAATCATCCATTACGGAGTGGCCATTGTCCCAAAAGGCTTCCAAACCACGGAAGACGAAGTAGACAAAGTGTATAATGACACAGAAGGGGATGATTGGCCCTTCCCGGACATTGACAGAAGCAAGGCTCCTCAGACAATTGAGGAGAGGGTCAAGGAGACTATGCGGAGAACAGAGCATTGGTGCCGCATGAATGGGTTAATCTACCTCGGTGTAGATTTTACAACTTCTCCTTTGGGTAGTGCACCTCCAAGGTCAAAGAAGCAGCTAAAAGGCAAAGCTGCGGAAGGTGAGCCTAGCACCATTCAGGAGGAAGCCCCTGAAAGTCCTCTTCCTTCAGAGCCTGAACAAGTAATAACTCTGGATTCGCCAGAGAAGGAATTGACAGAGGATAGTCCTATACGCCCATCCACCCAGGATGTCGGCATCGCTACAACTACAGAGGTCCCTTCTATCCCTTCTTCTTCTCTTCCTCCCCTTCCTCAGATGTCGGCAACCACTCCTTTGGTTGTGTCCTCTCCTTCTTCTTCTACTCTCTCCCCTGCCTCTTCGTCCATCTTCTCCTCTCTCGCTGATTTGTCTTCCTCCATTTCTTCCCTCATTTCCGGGCTCCCTTCCCTTCCCATGTCTTCTGCAGCTGCGGTTTCCCTTCCTCCCGTGGGCATGTCTTCGGCTATTCTTTCAATGCCGCCGCCGCGTGTCTCCACGTTCTTCCCCTCTTCTACCGTTGCTGCCTCCCCCTCTGTCTCTGGTCCTTCTTCAATA
The DNA here is from genome assembly GCA_018340775.1 of Taxus wallichiana var. yunnanensis. Lineage (NCBI taxonomy): Eukaryota > Viridiplantae > Streptophyta > Pinopsida > Cupressales > Taxaceae > Taxus > Taxus wallichiana. The sequence continues at coordinate 158,225,043 of CM031234.1, forward strand.
GGACCAGCTTGGATCTCTCAGCAGCTGAGCCAACCAAAGAGGAAAGTCCCCATCGCTCCGATGGACTTTTCAGTCATTCCGGCTAAAGGAGCAAAGAAGCACAAGCCGGTTACACGCTTCTCCAAGAGCGCTGCAGGTGAGAGGGTTATGGAAATTGCCTACCCCGATCCCACCAAAGAGAAAGAAGATCTGTCTCCGGCAGATTTCACAGTGACCCAAGTCACAATGGGGACATCCTCTGAAAGTCTCCAGGGGGAAGCTCTTTCCGCAGTTGATGCACTCTGCGAAAAGCTTCAGGAAACAAAGGAAGAAAAGAGGCTACTGAAGGAGCAGAATAAATACCTGCTTCAAGCCCTACAGAAGATGGGAAGTGCACCTCCCACAACTGCCGCCGAGACTCCTGAGCTGCTCAGTCAGGAGAAGATCAATGAATATTCAAAGATCGGCGAGCAGGGTATGGCTGTTTCTGCTTGGAGGAGCCAAATCCTTAAGGATAGTGAAAAGGTGATCGCCGAGTATATCAGTTTATACCTGAACATCGAGAAGGCGAATAAGGAACTCCAAACATTAGCAAGTCCAGTATCAGAAGAGCTCGAAAACGCCAGACTCCAACACGAGGCCTTCCAACAAATGTTCGACTGTTCAGTCGAAGATTTGGTCAAGTTTGGAGTATTCGGTCATCCAAGGACCCTCAACAAGACCATGTCCACTCTGGACTATCGGATAGATCAGCTCGAATTTGTGTTAGAGAAGATAGACAAGGTGAAGGAAGAGGCCCTGGATGCGATGCATCAAATGGAGAAGATTGTTCTATCTATGACTCCAGGGTTGCTCACTCCTTCCCTCACCTTGAGATCAGCTGACGATACTATCCGAATTTTCAAGGAGTTAGCTTCTCAAGGGACAGGGCCAGAAGTCACTTTCGACATCGAATCCATCAACAACCTACTGGCCTGTAGAGACTTCATCGGGTCCCTAATCGAGGCGGGTAAAGACTATTCCAAGGTCCCCGAAAAGCTCATTGATGAGCGGGAAACTTGCGAAGCAATCAGTGAAAGGCACAAGGATCCATCACAGGATCAATTTGCGCCAATGATCAGCAAGTTCTTGGAATACCGCGCTCAGTTCCACATCTCATCTCCTGATCAGCATCAGAAACAGGCGACCCCTTTTAGGCCACAGGATGATGATGATGAATAGCTTCTTCTTCTTCTTCTTCTTCTTCTTCTCCTCTCTATTCTCCGACTTTCTCTTCGAAATATCTGAAGTGTGTTGGCACAAACGATGACATCATCCATGTTGCATCATGGGATGATGTCATCCATCCAAGTTGTCAAAGTCAACATGACTTTTGGATATTTTGTAAATATCTTGTGAATAAGTGGTTGGCTCCATTTTGCCTTCTCTCTCCCTCACTTTCTATAAATACTAGAATACTTGTTGTATTCGGGGTGAACATTTTTCAGATAGAAATAGAGGTGAGGAGAGAAAGACTTTGAGCTTTCTTGTAACAGATAAAAACAATTAATACAATTATTCAGACTTTGTGCTCAATAGCTGTGTTATACATTAGATCTTTCTTATGTTAGATCTGCATGTGTCTTTTCTGTTGAATTCATATCTACTTTTCCGTCACTTGTTTATCAGTATTGCTTTGTTTATTTATGCAAGTAGGTTTGGCTCTGTTTACTACCAAGCCCAAAGCATAGATTTTCTGACCCTTCCGCTTTGGAACTCATTTCTTTTCTTCCTTCGGATCTGTTCTTTCTCTTCTCCTTCTTTTATTCCTTTCTCTTCGCAGCCTAGAACACTCTACTGGGATGAGATCCCAACCCCCGAAGGCAGAATCTGTGAGACTTGCATAGGTTCCTGCTAGTAGAAGTAGCAATAAACCAGTTTCGCTTTGCTGTCTCAAAGAGGGGCTAAGCCCTGCACACCGTTGGCCCGTCTATCCATAGATCTGTCCACGCGACAGATTTTCGGACCAACAGTTTTTGGCGACTCCGCTGGGGATCGGATTTTCTAACTGATTTCGCCAACAGAAACAGATAAATCTGTCAGATCTATGCTGGTAGTAAAATAAAAAATCAGGAAAAATCAGCAGGTTGCTGCCAGTTTGCAAATCTAAACCTTTTTGTTAAAAATCCTAAAAATTTGCAAAAGTGCCCGAAATTGAGAATTTTCTTCTGAGAGTCATAGATCGGGCCTAGTTACAGATCTTTAGTTCGCTGAGTTTTTATCAAAATCATTATTTTTCCGTAGATCTGAGTTTTGACTGAGTTTGAAATCCTTTGAAAAGTAAAAACCAGATCTGAAAATCAGCTTACTATCTTCCCTGCCATCTTATCCTCGCTGTTATTTGTCATTTAACCGCAATCGGTTTCTGAAGAGGATAATTTTCAAATATCCAGAAAAGTGCATGCTGCTGGTTTTTGTCAGAAAAACCAGAAAATCAGCAAGTACACCCAAAAATAAAGTTTAAATCTGCGCTGTAATATTGCAGATCTGAAAGGTACACTGGCGAGTGAACCTTTTACGCGCAGCAGAAGAGCCCGTGGAGAAGCTGATCCTACTTTCGATCTGCTTCAGAGGCACAATTTCAGCGTAACACCGGCACGTTTTTCAGCGCTAAGCTCAGCTAGCCGGTCATCCAGGAGTGTCTCGCCTTCACGAAGAAAAAGTCTTTTGCCAGAAGCATCCACATCCCTTTGTAGTGCTTTGCTACTCAGCGGAACTACACTTCCGGCTCGCGTTCTCTTTCCGGCTTTTCAGATGGCGGTACCATGGGGAAACGCTATGGGTCCGTTGGCTTTACCACATCCAGTTCACGCACTCCCTCACGGAAATCGAAAGAATTTTCCTAAATTCGACGGGAGCGGAAATCAAAGCACGGATTCCCACATTTCTGCTTTCATTATGTCATGCAGTATTTTGGATGTGACTCATGAAGATGTGTCAGTTCGCCTTTTTCTGGAAACTCTACAAGGGCCTGCAGCTGAATGGTTTCAGCATTTGCCGGCCGGATCTATCACTAGTTGGGCAACTTTGCGGGACGCTTTTGAAGACAGGTATAAGCCTTCAGAGGATGCATTTACTTTATTATCACGAATCACTCATCTGAAGAAGGAGGCAAATGAGACCATGCGCGATTTTATCGCCCGGTTCAATGCTCTAATCAACCGTGTCCCTACTGCCATGCTTCCAACACCGGAGAACCAGAAGTGTTTTTTCGTAAATGCCATGAGCTCAAAAGTTAGCTTCTTACTCCTTCAAGAGCGAGTAGCTACTCTACCTCTCGCTCAGGCTGCTGCCATCCGTATAGAAGACAATTTGATAATATCTGGCGAGTTGAAAAAGGAATCAGCAAAGCCTAAGTCCTTGGGCCCTTCGCCCACCACTTCGTCTGATCCAGCATTCCAAAAGATGGCGAATGACTTACTTGCACTGAAGAAGCAGCTAGCCCAGACCTCTCCTAGTTCCTCGTATCGGGATATCCCGCGGAGGAATTTTGTTCCTAACAATGCTTCACAAAGGCTGCGCTTGCCTACAGCTGCTCCACGGTTGGCGCTTGAAGCTCCTCCGGTCAATGCTTTGGCCGAGATTGAAGAAGAAGAGCAGTACTATGAAGAACCTTCGCTCCAAGGCGAAGATGATCAAGATGTCGGTGAACCGACTGGCGACTCTACTATTGGATACATGGAATTTGATGAGGACGAATCTGATGAAGAAGAGAGTACGCAAGGCTATGCAAGCGGACAATCCTACGCTGTTTTTACCCGCTCGCAAGGAAAAGAAGCAGAAGTTGCTGCCCATACGCAGAAAGAGAAGGCCGTGTCAAACGCGCCTCCAACCATTGTTAAAAGAGGTAATCCTCTTCCCGCTCAACTCCCTGTTAAATCTTTTGCAAAGAAGTCTTTTCCACCTATCTCTCCTCCGAGTCAGCCCTCTCATATTCCTATCAAGATCAGTAACCCTATTCCATCATCGCGGGGTGAAGGACTCATTCCTTTACCAACGCAACCCTTGGCCGCATTTGATATAATAGATCATGCAAAAAAGACCAAGATCCAAATGTCTGAAGCTGAGTATCTTCAGTCAAACCCCGAACAGCTTGTAAGATTGACTAAGTATATCCAAAGTCAAGCTGTTATATCTAATCAGGCTTCCCCTAAAGGAATCCTTTCCACTCCTCCTGAATCCCACATAAATGTTGCCTCAACATCTGCATCAGGCAAGATAGAGCCTTTCTATCTCTCCCTCCTAATCAATGGCCATAAGTTGAGCAACTGTATAATTGATTCCGGAGCTTCCGATAACGTCATGCCAGCGAAAGTCGCCCATGCTTTGGGCCTCACTCTTACCAAACCTTTCGGCAGATGTTACTCATTGGAAACCAAGCAAGTGCCATTGATTGGTCAAATCAAAGACGCGCAATTCGCGTTCGCAGCATTCCCTGAAAAGAGGGTAAAAATGACCGTCCTTGTCGCTGACATTCCGGCAGCCTATGGAATTTTGCTGGGAAGGAGCTTTTGCAGCGAAGTTGGTGGAGAAATTCATATGGACTGGTCTAAAGCTAGAATTCCAGTCAAAGGCGTAATGCAAACTTTGGAGCCGGAATCCCAAAAGAAATACTTGGTCACTAGCTCTGAAGACCCCAAAGCCCAAATCCTTTTCGAATCATCAGGGATGGGGAACTACTTCTTATCCACCGAGGCGGATACAAAGGAAGTTTTCGTTCAAGAAAAGGACCTTAATAAGGTCTGGACCTTGCAATTTGATGGCAGCTGCGCAACTAGTGGATGTGGCGCTGGGGTTGTGCTAATATCTCCTGAGGAGGAGGTCATTCCTCTCTCTTTCAAATTGCAGTTTTTCAATACGAATAATACTGCTGAGTATGAGTCTCTCTTACTCGGTATGCAAGCCGCAAAGGAAAGAGGAATAAAAAATCTAAAAGTTCAAGGTGATGCCGAGCTAGTTGTAAATCAGGTCAAAAGGATTTACCAAGTAAAAAATGAAAGGCTCAGGCACTACCGTAATGCAGTATGGGACAGCATTGAGGAATTTGATGCCTTTTCAATAGGAGCGATTCCAAGAGCTCAAAATGACATGGCTGATTCGTTGGCTGTTTCAGCATCTCTCATGCTCCCGCACCCGGGTTTGAAAACAAACAAATACACCATTGAAGTGGTTTTCCGCCCAAGCGTGCCAGACAACTCTCAGCATTGGCAGGTATTCAACGATGATAATCACCTCATTGCCTTTCTAGAAAAATCAGAAAATTTTGATGAGTTGTATTTCGAAGGATCCACCTCTACATGCCGTGAATCCATCAACAGTCAAAACCACGAAACAAAGGAGAACGATGGCATTTGTCAGCTTAAGGGAAATAAAATTCCAAAAGGCCTGGTTTCTCTGGAGCGCCTGTTTGACAGGCATGACCGTTTTGTGAAAAAGAAGAGGCGAGATGATCCTAGACTCATCTCCAGAGACAGAACCAGTCAATATAGGTTCTGAGGCACATCCGCAATTCGTGAACATCGGGAAATGTTGCACGCCAGAAGAAAAGCGGAAATTTGTCAAGTTGCTGAAAAGATATATGGATGTATTGGCATGGTCCTATGCCGACTTAAAGTCCTTCAAGCCAAAGGACGTTCAGCATGATATACCGCTGAAAGAGGATGCCAGAGCCTTCCGTCAGAAGCAGAGGCACTATAATCCTAAGATTTCGGGCACCATTCAAGCCGAAATTCAGAAGATGCTGGATGCGAGAATCATTTTCCCTATCCATCACAGCACTTGGGTAGCCAACATTGTGCCAGTGCGCAAGAAAAACGGTGAAATACGCATCTGCGTAGACTTTAGAAACTTGAACCAAGCTTCACTGAAAGACAACTACCCTCTTCCCATAATGGATCAAGTTCTGCAAGCAGTAACTGGATCAGAAATGCTGTCTATGCTCGATGGTTTTTCAGGCTATAATCAGATTGAAGTCTCGCCTGAAGATCAATTCAAAACAGCATTCACTACTCCATGGGGTACATTTGCCTATAGCAGGATGCCTTTCGGCCTAACTAATGCAGGTGCCACTTTTCAGCGGGCCATGGATTTCGCATTTAAAGGCATGATGGGAAAAGTCATAGTAGTTTATCTAGATGACTTAACCGTCTTCTCCAAACGACGAAGTGATCATTGTGATCACTTGGAACAAGTATTGGCCAGGTGCCGAGAGCATGGGATTTCCCTAAATCCCAAAAAGTCTGTTTTTGGAGTTACTGAAGGGAAGTTGCTGGGACATGTGGTTAGCAAAGAAGGAACCAAGATTGATGCCGAAAGAGTTAAGGCTATCCAAAGCCTTACTCTGCCTACAAGCAAGAATGGTGTTCATTCTTTCTTCGGAAAGGTGAACTTTCTTAGGCGTTTTGTCCCTGATTTTGCTGAGAAGACCCGCCACATACTGAACATGATGAAAGGAGCACCAACTTTCAGATGGAATGAAGAAGGGAAAAGGTCGTTTGAGGAGATAAAAACTTCTGTTGCTCATGCACCGGTCCTGGTATGTCCGGATTTCTCCAAGAACTTCATTATGTATAGTTACGCCTCCGAGCATACTGTGTCTGCAATCCTAATGCAAAAGAACTCGGAGGATGTTGAATCTCCAATCGCATTCATGAGTTCTCCTCTCAAGCCCCACGAATTGAAGATGACTCAATTAGAAAAGCACGCCTTTGCCGTTGTCAAAGCGGTGAAGAATTTCAGGTATTACATTCTGAACTCGCATACGGTGGTGCTGGTTCCCGACACCGCGGTGAAGTCAATTCTAACTCAGCAGGAGTTAGGAAGCTTAAGAGGGAATTGGATCGCAAAGGTCCAGGAATATGACCTAGATATTAAACCCACCAAGCTGGTGAGGGGCAAAGGCCTGTGTCAGCTAATGGCTGAGAACAAGGGTTCAGAAAATCCTGATGAAAGAGAAAATTGTACCAATGAAGAGCAAACCCCTCTAGAAGGGCCTGATTCTCTGCCTTTGGTTTTATTTGTGGCAACTAGTGACGAATGGTACTCCGACATCGCTTTCTTCCTTACCTACGGCGAATGCCCAATGCACCTAACTGCAAAGGAGAAGCGTACTATAAGGCTCAGGGCGGCTAAGTATGTCATCTGGGATGACGGCTTATATAAGCGCGGATAGATTTGGCGTCTTTTTCTCGCGATGCGTTGACAAGCCCCAGCAAGTAAAACTGCTGGAAAGTTTTCACAACTCGGCTGTGGAGGCCATTTTTCTTCTTCCGTGACAGCACACAAGATCATTCGAGCCAGGTACTACTGGCCGACGCTCTTTCAAGATGCGGCTACCTGGGTGGCAAAATGTGAACCCTGTCAGCAATTCGTCGGCAAGCCCAAGTTGGCTGCCCTCCCCCTAAGGCCGGTCATTATCAATGAACCATTCAGGCAATGGGGAATTGATTTTATTGGTGCACTCAATCCTCAATCGAGTGCTGGACATAGCTATGTCCTCACGGCAACAGATTACTTCACTAAATGGGTGGAGGCCATACCTGTCAAGCATGCCACTTCTGAGGTGGTTTGCAGTTTTATCAAGGAAAATATCATTGTCAGGTTTGGCATTCCAAATAAAATCGTTGCTGATAATGCTTCTAACTTCTCTTCCCGGGAAGTTATTAGTTTTTGCTATGAATATGGGATAACTTTAGCACATGCCTCAGATTATTATCCTCAGGGAAATGGTCAAAGTGAATCCAAAAGAATAAGAACTTGGTAACCATCATACGGAAATTAGTAGATGAAAATCAGCGGATGTGGCACAAGTCTTTGTACGATGCTTTGTGGGCGGACCGCATTACCCCCAAGAGATCCCTCGGCATGTCACCTTTTCAAGTGTTATATGGCACTGATGCCGAACTTCCCATTTCTGCGGAACTTCCTGCTCTACGCTTGGCACGAGCAATCGAAGATGAAACTTTTCAGAGTTCTCTGGAAAAGAGAATCATGTACCT